>JARFIW010000439.1:6160000-6817500 GCA_036346225.1 Platerodrilus igneus | reverse complement strand
GGCTAGTTCAGAATAGAAATCAATGAAAGTTCGCTTCCAACCACTTCCAAGACGGAAAATCTAATGACGAAAAAAATAATTGCACTTAAACCTGACGATTATTATAAACAACTACATGTGTTGACTTTGCAATATTCTCAACTAATGTTGATTGTGTGAAAGCATTTATTAGAAAACTATTAATTCGGTTAAGTGAAGTGGGATCTGGTAGTCGCAGTTTGCTTAATCCCCTCACATACCCCCTACATGTGATTTTCCAATGCTCCACCCGAAGGTACTACATTGGCTAGGAAGCGAGTTTCTTTACCTGAAAATTTTTGAATTTTGCCGAGCCCTTGCTGTTCCAAGCTAGGTAGGAATCTTTAACGTGCGTGACAACACACACACGAGACCTCCATGTTACCTTTCATCCAAACGAGGGCGTATTTTGTGAAAAATACTCGCTTAACATTTTTCAAGCGGCATGTGTCGGGAAACGAACCCAAGACCTTGGGCGTTCCCCTTTACATTCGTTACATTTGATTTACAATGCTCCAACCGAAGGTACTACATTGGCCAGGAAGCGAGTTTTTTTACCTAGAAAACTTGGAATTTTGCTAAACTCTTGCGGTTCCAAGCAAGGTAGGGATTTTTAACGTGCTTGACAAAACTCACACACGGAACCTCAATTTTACCTCTCATCCAAAGGAGGGGGTATATTTGTAAAAAATGCTCGTCTAACATTTTTAAGCGGACCGTGTCGGGATTCAAACCCGGGACCTTAGGCGTAGTAGTCACACACATACCTACTACGCCACAGAGCCGCCCCCTTCACATGCCTTACATGTGATTTTCCAGTGCTCCACCCGAAGGTACTACATTGGCCAGGAAGCGAGTTTTTTTACCTAAAAAATTTGGAATTTTGCCGAACCCTTGCGGTTCCAAGCAAGGTAGGGATCTTTAACGTGCTTAACAACACTCACACACGGGACGTCCATTTTATCTCTCATCCGAACGAGGGTGTATTTTTGTGAAAAATGTTCGCCTAACATTTTTCAAGCGGACCGTGTCGGGATTCGAACCCGGGACCTTGGGCGTAGTAGTCACACGCATACCAACTACGCCACGGAGCCGCTTTCCTTCACATACCTTACGTGTGATTTTCCAATGCTCCACCCGAAGGTACTACATTGGCTAGGAAGCGAGTTTTTTTACTTGGAAAATTTGGAATTTTGCCGAACCCTTACTGTTCCAAGCAAGGTAGGGATCTTTAACGTGCGTGACAACACTCACACGCAGGACCTCTATTTTACTTCTCATCCGAAAGAGGATGTATTTTTGTGAAAAATGCTGGCCTAACATTTTTCAAGCGGCATGTGTCGGTAATCGAAGCCGGGACCTTGGGCGTTCCCCTTCACATTCGTTACGTTTGCTTTTCAATGCTCCAACCGAAGGTACTACATTGGCCAGGAAGCGAGTTTTGAAACCTGGAAAATTTGGAATTTTGCCGAACCCTTGCGGTTCCAAGCAAGGTAGGGATTTTTAACGTGCTTGACAACACTCACACACGGGACCTCCATTTTACCTCTCATTCAAACGAGGGGGTATATTTGTGAGAAATGCTCGCCGAACATTTTTCAAGCGGACCGTGTCGGGATTCGAACCCGGGATACCCTGCGCGTAGTAGTCACACACATACCACTACGCCACGGAGCCGCCTCCCCTTGGCATACCACTGAATATCTGTGAAATAAGGTATATATTCAGAAAACAGTAGAAGGGAACTGAGCTGTATCTAACAAGAAAGAGTAGCGGCTATGTTCGAAGACAACAAACATAGAGACATGGAAATAATTTTTGAAAGCATATGGGTGGAGCAAGTACTGTGTAGCTATGAAATAGGGATGGACAGTAATAGAAACAGACAGAAAAAAGACAGAAGCCTTCTGGAATGGGGTGTTTCAGATATATGAGGATGATAGCATAGACAAACAAAGTTAACAACAAAGAAGTTTTAGAAATAATAGGGGAAGAAAGATATCTATGGAAAACATAAAATTAATGAAATAGAAGGGCAGGATACGTTTTAAGGCAATTGGGGAAAAGTGCGGGATTATACTACAAGTAGAGATAGGAAAGGAGAGGTAGAATTATACCTGGATCGGACTATTGCACGCAGATAATGAAAGTTCTAGTTAGTGGGAATTTCAGGGAAACGCATAAGTTAGCTTAGAAAAGGCAACAACGGAAGTACACATCTAACCAGTTCCGGGACTGAAGACCTGATGATGATGATAATGCTTAAATGAATTTTTATTCAACCTGTTAATACATTATTGTTGAGTTTTGGAAATAAGTTTTTATGTAAATTTTATAGCGTTAATAGTTTAAATTTCGCGCTATTTGCTTTTCTTTTCAACCAGTAGTCCTTCGAGGCGCCACCGGTTTTAGCCGCCATTGTTGTCCCTACTTTTTACATGTAATCTGTGACTCTCTTACTGTATGATTTCTATGGTACAAGCACTGCGCTGTGGCTGCATCCATCCTGAAAGCGGCAGCAACTCTACATCAAAACAGTGCAGCACGTGCACGAACTTTGTGCTGAAATCGAGCCACTGTGTATGTTCATATTAGAGTATAGCATTTATTTTGTAGCGTTCACTGATCGTGTGTTGGTGGCGTCACGGTATTGTACAGCAGTAGAAGTTTTGCAGTGTAGTATTAGCGATAATATTAGGTATTATTTTCCGTCGGACGCCGTACCAGGTGGGAAAATTACATTTGCTTGATATTAGAAAAAAAAGATTAAAGTAAACCATGACATATTTTCAGAATACTAAAAAATATTTTACCAAATTTTTCAGCTGACTTTTTTTCATGTAATTTTGAATGTTGCGTAATTAAACGCAACAATTAGTAAAATTTGTAGTGATAGAATTGAAATTAGCCAAAGTTGTAAATACGAAGCATTAGGACCCACAGATACAGGCTACACTTGAGGTAATTAAAGTGGATATGACTAGACGGTTTATTCGGTTAAATTTACAGTTCTTGTAATATAATCTTTGATTATTTCGTCCTATTTCAATCTCGTTTTTTTTATTCTTTTTTTTTTCATTTTACAGTACTAATAGAAATTTTGAAATAGATTAGAAACATAAAAGTGGATTTCAAAAAAGAAAAGAAATAGAAAAACCAGTAGATAGTGTCAAAAAAGGGCAAACACGTCTTCTAGGCTTTATTAAATTCGAAGAAAAAGAATCAGAAAATGATGATAGCGTAGAAAATGAGTTGTCATCACAATCATTGCCCATCACGTGTTCATAGAATCTGGACCAAATTGCGGTCCAAGATGATACCGTGAATTTGGACCAACCAATGAAACTGAAGTAGATGATGAACAGATTACACCAGATGAAAACAACAATATTGCGATAAATGTTTCAACGAGCCTTACCTACACAATGTTACGCACACTTCAGATAGTGCGATAGAAAAGTAGTCTGGAATTACTAAGATAAGCAACATTCATCTTGATGAGCTCGGCTCACTTCATCTCACCTTGGAACAAATAGAGCACATTATACGTCCGTGTCCCGAAACATTTCTGTCGAATTTTCCAAATAATTCTGCAGGCCACAGTTTTCCAACGAAGATTTTGTGTATTAACCTAGAAAAGAAAATGTTGAAAGAGACTGGCTTGTTTGGAGTAAATCCTTGAAAGCTTTATTTTGCTTTCCATGCAGAGTTTTTAGTGATAATATTGAGACTAAGAGATTAACTATGTTTTTAATTTCCGGCTACAGTGTAATTAAAAATTGGCGAAAATTATATGATAAAGTTCCTGAACATGAAAATAGTGCGCATCACAAATCGTGTTACGTTAAGTGGCATCAATATGAGACTTCGTAAAAATGCAAGTGTAGATTTTCTTCTATTTAATGGAATTGAAACTGAAACTACTCGATAGAGACAAATTCTTCGTAGAATTTTGGATGTTGTATTGATTCCTGGATAACGAGGACTTCCATTTATAGGTTCAAGGGTATCTATCGGAGATCCAAGAAACGGCAATTTTCTAGGAATGTTGAAGCAAAATTAGTAGATATGGCCCAATTTTAGAACACCGCCTTCAGAGAATCAAAGAATCTCAAGATCAACAAAAAAAGTTTCAAGTTCACTACTTGTCTCCTGAATCAGATAATGAATTTATTGAATGCTGTGCTAACCTAGTTATCAAAACGATACTCAATGAGAGAATCTGCAAAATACTATTCGTTCATCGTCGACACTACTCCAGATGCAGCGCAAACAGTTTTAGTTTTGCGTTACGTGCATCTAAAGTTCTTGAAGTGAAAGAACGCTTTTTGAAGTTTGCCGACTGTAATAGTAAGACGAGCGAAGCAACAATAGATGTGGGAAAATTGTTGCCCGTTGCTAAATACCTAAATACTTTCGACTGGTCGCAACGACGATAATTTCACGAATTCAGGAATTAAAATCCTTTACCTTGTCCTTGCAAGCGTAAGTTCAAATAAATTTAATTGTACGTCACGTTTTCTCTGCGGGAAATCTATATTCTCATCTAAAAGCTGTGTTCCTTTTTACCTTTTAATTTCTAGCACGCTCCCTCCCCTCAAACTCGCGCTTATTTTGATGTTTTTCTAATTAACGGCTCGCAAAAAATTAATTCAATTCATTTCCATCGGGTAAAACTATGATTAATTTCTCCCACTATGAAATAATATTAATTGTGATCAGCATCCGGTTGTACAATGTATAATTTCAGTCTACGCTAAATAAAGGTTATTGTCACGTTAACTATGTAAAAATTATACTTTGTCCGTAATTCATATTAGGTTGTAATATGATGTTATGTAAATGTCCTTGGTGGTCGGGTCGACCGATATCTGTCTATTGTAAATTATTTTGTTGATGGGAAATGCATACGCAGTATTTTGTTATATTAAGATATAACTTCATTTGTAGTTTTAATTTAAGTCATTGATCATTGTCTTATTCATGGGAAATGCATAGTGTTTTGTTATATTAAGATATAATTTTATTTGCGGTTTTAATTTAAATCATCGATTATTATGTCTTTAATAACAATGTATTTAATAGAAATAATCTTTCTCGAAACCAAATTTGAAATATCATACTTAATTAATATTAACTATTTGTAAAATCTACTACACGGTGTGGGTTTCATATGTTAGTTTGCCAATTCAAAATTACTAAATTTTTCTTCCCCATCTAATTTTATAGTAAGCGTAATGCGCTTGTGTTGCAACGTATTTCCACTTCTTGTTAACACTATTTACTACATTTTCAATATTTAAACAAAACTACTTTTAAATTTTTAAGACATTGTGGAACCTATTTTATACACAATAAAATATCAGTTTTGTTTATCGCTAAATTATTTGGGTTTTTCTTGTATGATCCACTATTTCAATCAGAAGTTTATTTCGGCAATGTTCAATGCCATTCAAATTTATTTAATGGAGTTTAATGATCTTAATCGAATGTATGAGTGATATTGTTCTTCAATTGTGGTATACTCGGACATCTTATGTAGCTTGCTCTTGCACAGACCATGCAGCACAAAAAGACCATTGACCTCTCTTTGTATTTATCTCATATTTTTGTGCATTTACTGTACAACCGAATGTTCGCACGACAATCTATCGATCTGTGACTGTACGCGCAACATAGCATCAAATATCAAGAAGTGATTATAAGTCCCTATTCATTATCACTTTGGGTTGGTCATATCACCATGTAATGTTTTTTAAAATGCCGAGATCTCAAACACAAAAAGAAGCCCCTATAACCTTGTTCACTAAACACGAATTTTTCGCTAAGGTAGTTTCTAATTCTAGGTCGTCAAACCTCGGATTTTGATTGGAGGTGCACTAAAGACCATTATCTGAGATTATTTTTTCTTGTAAGATTTTGTGTTCAAGTTCTTCAGTGTCATTGATCCTTGATTGTAGTTTCTGGTCGTCTTTACTACGAATGTCCTTACTCTAACTAATGATATCAGAGCTTGATCGCTATTAACGCTCTTTTGTTGAGTATGATTAGACTTCGTGTTCCTTGCTACGCCTTTGTTTGGCTTTAGAAGCATTATTTTAATAATTAGCCATAGCGGATTTGCAGTTCTAAATTGGAGGTATATTTCCCATCGTAATTTAGCTAGTATAAGTAGGTAATGGCGCACAAGAATGCGGTTTTGAATTCCCAACACTGTCAGGCATTATTAGGAATGGTTTGTTATTTTTAATATATTTTTCGTATGAATGGAATGTTAAATTTAGACGTTTTTTCACGCTTTGAAGGATGTACATAATTGTTTCAGCCAATGAAAACTTACGATATAGAGGAGGTGTTTTACAGTTGCTACCGAACGAGCGCCATAATCTAGGGATTAACCTGGGCTACCTTATCAAACAGGCAAAGTGACCAGTCAGTGCGTGTAATGCATACCTGTGAAATTCATACTTGTTCTCCCTTAATACTTCATATGATTTCTTTGTTTTAAATGTTGTAGGTTAGCAACAAACTTCTCTGCAATTTGATGAAAAAAGGCCAATGAACCATATGACCCGAACGTATGTGCCAGAGGACCAAGTGTCATTAATTCACGCGGTTATTGCCACCAAACGAGGATCGAGTAATTGGCCCTACCTTAACTACTTAAATTAATCAAAGTAAGTTTGATTTACTTATTGAATTGTTTGTTTATTTGTCATGGTAAAATTTGTGTAATATTAGATGTTTAGAAACAGCAGTGTTTGATTGTTTTTTCCAGCTAACAATCAAACCCCACTTATTTGCACTATACCAGCAAATAACCCTTTATTCCGGCATACACGGGTTTTTAAATCTTGTGCACGGTTAACATTTTTGCCAAAACTTGCAAGTAAAGTAACACAAAAGTTTGCGCACCGTTTAATTTTGTCTCTTTGGAGAAGTCTACGTTACATCTTAAAGCTGTGCTCCATTCGATAATTTTTAACTTGTCGTCATTCTGACCCAGGCGTTTGTCAAAATCCACAAACGGTGAGGAAATCCTTTCTGAATTTGACCACAGCAAATGTTCCAACCAAAGCAACATGGCCCCTTCCATCTCCTGCATACCTGTATTACTACATTTGGATCTTTCTAATCAGAACTTAATTTCCAACTTGTGGTGCTTAATTGTTATATGTCATTTCCCTTCTATAAATTTTGCTTTTACAATGCAACATATTCTATTAATGCTGAATAAAAGGTTAATGTCACGTGCTGTGTATGTATTTTATATTATGGTTGTAATATGGTATCATTTAAATATCCTTGGTGGTCGGAACTGATGAAAACTGTCTCTTGTAACAATACAGGATGCGTCCATCTTGGTTTATTTCAAAAGCAGGTGAATTGATGCGTCACAAATAATTTGTGTAGGTTGCATTCAAAACTGCAGGCTTTCTAGGCTATAGTGCATTAAACTAGCGTCACAGCAAGTAATTGAAAAACGGTTGCTGCTTCTGAAATAACCAGAAAAGATTTGATAAATTGGCGTGTGTAAAACTATTCAAGGTCATCAAGATTCTAGGTAATTTTCCAAATATTTTTAGGTTCTAGATATTGATGAATAAGTTGTTGTGTGTAAAACAGTTATAAGACTAAATAGGTCTAACCACAAAATAGATACATTGCGATACAGAATTTGTTTTAACTTTTTTTAACACTCACAGTTTATTGATTATTATCTTGGTTACGTTTATACAAATTTTACCTACACCAATCTTGTTGTAAGTTGCTAATAATTGTGTGTATTATTAGCTCGTCTAAAAATGACCTATTTTGGGTTCTAAAGCAACATAATTTTTAGACAGTTAGTTGTTATAGTTTTTTAATTAACTGCCAAACTTGACCTACTTTGAGTTCAAACTGGTGTGGTATATATCTACTAACGCAAATTACTTAATCTCCATACAAACTAAGTACTGTAAATAAAGAAAGAACTAGAGGGAAATTTTATAATGCAAATCGGTAATTTAATTGCCACTATCGTGCTATAAGCTTTTGCTTTTTAATGCTATATTAGGATTAAACTGTAAATGTGATTTATTTTTTCTTATATACAAAACTTTATACTGTTCGCAATTTAATTTTCTATCAATATTTTTAAATAATGGTTGCATATTCGGATTATTTGGCAGAACGATTATTTTTATATTTGAACCACCATTTAGAAAGAAATGGATTTTATAAATAACTGCACAAACCATTGACAATACATTTAAGTAGGAAATTTTCTTCATATTTCTAGTGAATGTTTAATTGATTTTTTAATATGAAAGCGCATTACTTTCCTGGTCAGTTTTACTTTTACACTTTTAATTAATTACTGTTTTACACAATTAAAGCCATACTTTACTTTAAATATTTTTTTAATTGATATTGAAATAGTTTAAACTTAAAAAACAGGTAAAGTTTTTAATCTTCTGTCAATTGCATGCAATAATGACGGTTATGATTGAATTATTCGTTCTTATACTACATATAACAGTTTAAAGTACATTAACATAAAAGAACTGTAGAATGTGTCCACCCAGGGTTTGACAGTTATTTTGCCTACTACGGAACACGCTCGCATTAAAAACATAACCTCAAAAAGTAACAACAATTAATAAAAATAGTTATTTGATTGTTTAGTTGTCTATGAATTGTTTTTATGTGTAAACTAGTAAGCGTGACCTTTAGCTTGAAAAATGTCTGCTGCGATGCTAACGGCCGATTGGTTTTTGTTAGGAAGAGATTTGTATTTTAGGTAAAAATTCATAAAACACACCTTCAAATAACGTAACTTTTAATTAGGAAATTTGAGATATATGCAATGGGCTGGCATCAAGATGTTAATATGGATAAAGTAATAGCTGATGCTGCTCCGTACGGCGGTCCCATAGCTGTTCGACGAGATGAGAGTAAAATAGTAAAAGTTAAGGGTACAGGACAACCAATAATTGCAATTTTCTCTGGTTCGGGAAAACAGATAGCTTCTTTCAAAGTATTTAAGTAAAATTTTAAAGATGTTTACAGCATATCATAGTTTTAGTGGAATCGTAGACCCATAATCAAAATGGGATGGACTTCTGACGAAAAGTTCATTTGTGTGCAAGATGATGGGCAGGTCATTGTTCATGATTTTTATGGCAACTTTTTACAGGCATTTACTTTAAGCCAAGAAGTTCAAGATACTAAACTTATTGATGCTCAGTTTTTTATTAATCCACACAATTTAACAGGAATAGCTGTGATGACGGCAACATATAAAATTTTTGTGTTTAATAATGTTTTAGATCCTAAGAGGAGGCAGTTATCTGACTTACCAAGTTAGTACGATTACATGTGCTCTATAATATTTATCGAAAAAAAGCAATACATTTAAAAACTTCTGAATAGTATATTCCATCATAATTGTCACTTTCAACATGGTTGTTTGCCCCGATCGAAGGGTGATTTTTGGTAACTTATAGAAAAAAAAGGACATTAAATTTTTATTAGTTTGACAAAATCTCCAAAAACTCTAACTACACACACTTCTGTGTACATCCCTTTCTTGATTTTTGAATTGATCTGGTGATCAGAATATGTAATTCTAATATTTCTGAAATACTAATAAATAATAAATGCTAATAAATAAACTCATTGTTTGATAATTTTAGGATCAAGTCTCCATCCTACAGCATGGGCTGTTATATCTGAAGAACGAGGAACAGAGGTATTAATCGCAAGAGAAACGGAACTGTACAGGCTAAAACAAGATGAACATCAAACAACAACCATGGTAATTAAAACAGTTTGATGTATCAAAGAAATACCTAATTAGTGGTGGTTTAGCTGGAACCTGATGTTAGTCATAACTACACTTCTATTTTGGAAATAGCAGTATCTATAAGTGCTAAGCATGTAGTCTTTTTTACTAATGCTGGATATTTATGGCTTGGTTCATCTGATTTAAGAACAAAGTATTGTGAAATTGATACAAATTCAGTGAAACGTCCTAAGCAACTTGTTTGGTAAGTTTTGTAACTCTTGTTTATTCGTATATTTTTTTGTATTTGTTTTTATTAAATAACTGAATTTATTAAACATGTTTCGTACAGTTTTGGCTTTAGAAAATCTAACCAGTAATTCACAGAAAAAACTTCGATGAAGTACTCCTGTTTCGGTAAAATACCTAAAGCCTCAACTGTATTAACAAAAATGGTTGCCGACTAACTCAGTGGAATGGCGGTGTAAGTGTCTGAAGAGGTTTCGGAATGCTATCGTGGGTGAAATATGTCTTAATCGGCAAGTATCTTGAATGCAACCTAATCACGCGGGGTTTCTAGTAAAAAGTTCCAAAAAGAATAACCAGAGGGTGCTAAAACATGAGATTCTGGCCTAGATTTACACGAGAAATTATGTACGCTATTTATAAAAAACCAACGTAAAATAAACATTATAATAAGAACCTACTTGAAGAGTGCTAGCTGAACAAAAGGTTTTTAAAATTAAATGTTAGATGATCTGACTTTTAGTCGTGCCTCTAGGTACTTGCAAAGTAATTTATGATATCAAATAGACATTTCAAATAAACATTAAAAATCAAATATATCAAAAAGTATTCAGCTTAATGGGAGTACGTTTATAAAGTTCAGGCAATTAATTAAAAATGTTCGATAACAGTTTTTTCTAGATTGTAGTTTCAGAGGTTTCATAAATACCTGATTAGTGATTTTTGCCTCTAGCTAACTCGGCCACCACTAAATACTTTTATCTACTTTGACTTCGAAACTAGTTGTTCATAACATGCTTATGTCCAACATAAAGTTGTCGATTTGGGACCAAATATGCCCCGAGAAATAAAGCAACCAATCTGGTAGTGTATTATCCGAACATTATTGACTACTATCAGTTTTTACCTATTCTTTAAGGTAAACTAACCTATTCAAGATACGTGTTGTTTGTTTGGATTGTAAATACGAAGTGTTCTATAAGAAATGAATCTTCCCTCCACAAAATGATTCGAGATATCTTCCGCAAGCCTTGGATATATGAAGTAAGAGTATGAACTGAAGTTACGTATGTCATTTTCTCTATCTAATATATATGTAAAATTAACTTATGGACAGGTTAACTAAGGTCTGCGAAAGGAACTTTTTTATATTCTGTATCAGCACAAATTGCATGTGAACTGTCTTTACACTCAGACGATGAGATTATACACGCCAGCATAATATATTATTAATCAGAACAAATGAATCATAAAGCTATAGTAATTTTATACAAAATAGGAATGATATCATTTCTAATCTTCAGAAACCGCCATAATGAATTGACAACCTTTGAGTATGAACAAAAATAATCATTTCTTAGATCAAAAATGCATGTAACCTAAAAATTATGCCTTAAAATAAAATATTAGTATAAGCATTTTGTCAGATATTTGTAAATACAATAGGTAGCAGAGTAAAGTATTTATTAAATGCAACTTAAAGGTTGAATTATATAAAAGAGCATAATACGTGTTTAGACTATTCGGCATGTCAGCCAGGCATACCTTGACATGGAGGAACTCTATATCAAACTACTTGGAATTACAAATTACCACAGCACGAGTTAAGTCAAGGCACGTGAGCTACATACAATTAGAATTTTCCTAGAATGTGGGAAACATCTTTAATCTATCCAGTTTTAAAGGAGGGTGATCCTAGTAACACTATAAACTACCGTCCAATAACCATCTTGTTGAACTTTGCTAAAGTTTTTGAGATGGCTATCTTCAATCATATGTACTCTGCTGTTGAACACGCCATTTCTCCATATCAACATGGATTTTTCTCCAAGAGATCGACAACAACTAACCTTGTTCATTTGACACAAGTCATCTCAGAGATATTGGATGAGAATGGACAAGTGGATGTTGTTTATACAGATACAGCTAAAGCTTTCGATTATATTATTGATCATGATATTTTGTTACACAAACTGGTTGCAATTGGTCTCAGTTCATCCTTACTTATGTTCTTTGCCTCTTATTTAATAGACCGCTTCGAATTTGTTTCGTATAATGGTTTTAAGTCTGCACCTGTTAGCCCTACCTCAGGTGTACCACAAGGCTCCAATTTGGGACCTTTTTTATTTTTTATTTTCTTTAATGACATCACTGAGCGTATCGCCTGGCAAGCTGTTGTATGCTGATGATCTAAAATTGTTTTTTCCGATAAACGAGCTACTTGACTGTCAACATTTACAACTTCAGATTGATCATTTGGTTGAGTGGTGCCAGCCAAATTTGCTCAACCTTAATTCTAATAAGTGCCATGTTATTACTTATACAAGAAAACTGAAACCAGCACTATACACGTATCATGTGGGGATGCATATCTTATTAAGGCGCAATATGACCAGAGACCTTGGTGTTCTTTTTGATTATTCACTTTCGTTTACTCCTCACATCAACAGCGTTGTGACTAAATCATTCAAAACTTTCGGGTTCATCATAAGAAATTGCAGAACATTTGCAAATATTGTCGCTTTGAAATCAATTTATCAGGCACTGGTCAGGTCAAAACTTGAGTATTGCAGTATTGTATGGTCTCCTTTATACAAGTACCACAAAATCTTAATTGATTCGGTTCAGAGAAAATTTCGTAAGTTCTTATATCTGAGAATTGAGGGTGTTTATCCAAATCAGGGTTGTAGTCAGAAAATGCTATTAGACATGTTTCAATTGTCTGATCTAGAATCTCGCAGGACTGCTGCTGGCCTGACTTTCTTATATCAATTACTCCACAATTATATTGACTCTGCCGAATTACTTGCCTGTATAAAATTTTTGATTTCACGTTCTGAGTCAAGGCATACAAATTTGTTCTTCTTGCCTACTGCCAGAACCAATTTGCTGCTGAAATCGCCCTTATATGTGATATGCTCATGCTACAACTGTGTAAGTGGGCAATGTGATATAAATGTAGACTCATTGAAGAGTATTCTGAATATTGTAAAAAGCTCATGTACTGCTAATTAATTTTTTTGAATAATTTTCTTTTTTTTAAATTTTTATAATGCCTAGGGTTTTATTCTTTCCTGTAATTGGGATATATACCTATTGGAAATGTAATGTATAAATATAAATATAAATATGTTTAGTAATCAAGAGCATACATTAATTTATATAATCCTAACATCCCTCCTATCGATTTGTGCTCTAATAAAGATACATTATGTTAATTACACATATTCAATTACAACAATTCAACACATTTTTCGTGCTTACATTTATTTAATCATTTTGCAAGAATATCAACAGGCATACTATCTGTCTGCAAATAATTAGTTAATATTTCTTTTTTATTAGCTAATTCACAAGTAAAATAAAAACTAATATCAATGTGCGTACTATACTTATGAAACACTGCATTTCTTGATAACTCAATTGCATTTTGGTTATCACGAAACACTTGTACCGGAGATTTCACATATTTTTCACAACCCATTTGTGTTAAAAGGCGTTTTATATAAACAATTTCACAGGACACTTCTGAGAGCGCTGTGTCTACCTCCATCGTTCATAAAGCAATAGATGATTGCCTTTTTGATTTCCAACTGATAGGCCTGCAGGATAGCACTAAAATATTACCAGTACACGACTTTCGGCCATCAATATCTTCCGTCCAGTATGAATCTGTCTTATCTCTAAGATTTTCTTCATTTTTCATGTATGTAATGCCATAATTGAATGTATTCTTTAAATAACGCAACACACATTTTGCAATAGTCCAATGAATAAATTCTGGATCAACATAAAAATGACAATGCACTTGCAGCATAAGGAATATCAGGACGGGTTGCATTTGCTAAATAAATTTATTCGACCACTAATTTACGATAGGGCTTACTTTTCGTGTTTTTCATATTCATTTTTTTGTACACAGCTGTCTCGTTATTTTAAAATTACATTTAATTGGAGTCGATACAGATTTTGCAGTCTGTATATTAAATTTTTGAATCAAACTTTCCAACATACTTTTCCTATGAAAGATGAATTTTTCCAGTGGCACCTTCACGTTGTATATTAATTCTTAACTTATTGTTTATTTGGTCCAGATCTACCACTTTATATATTGATTTTAATTTTACTTTGCTGTATTCCAGATTTTCAATACATTTTACAGCTGAAATCAAATCATCAATGTAGATTATGACTAACACGATTTTTATTTTTCCAAATATGTAAACACGAGGATCTGTCGGCGTACGTTTACCATCGTTAGTTATAATAAAATTATCTAGTTTATTATACCATTCGCGTCCTGATTGTTTCTGACTTACATATATAGTTCATCATATAAATCACCTTGTACAAATGCTGAAATCACATCCATTTGATGTACATGCATCTCGTTCATTACAGATGCTGCGAGTAATGTACGAATAGTTGCGTATCTTGCTACAGGTGCAAAAACTTATTGTAATCCACTCCATATCGTTTAGTGTGACTTGTGCAACTAATTTCGTTTTATATTTTTCAATTTCACCATCTTGATATATTTTTGTTTCAAACATCCATCTGTCTGTTAAAATTCTCGTATCTGCAGGCCTAGGTACAAGAATCCACATACGGTTTTCTAAGTGTGATGTATTACTGCACTTCGTGTACAGTAGTAATACTAGTAATTAACAATCCACATACTTGTTAAATACCATTTCATTTAGTACAACTTATATGTATAAAAAGGAGCAGGTTTTTCTCCAACATTCATTTATTTTTTTATCATAATAAAAAACTACTACTGTCTTGGTAATAATAATCAAGTGCATATTCCACTAATATACATATAGTATGCTAATAGATTACAAATACATTACATCCCTCCACACCAAACTGTGGAACACACTGTTAGAACAAGAGAAGCAAACATTATAAATTCAATCTACTAGGTCACAATTTAATCTTTGTCCTACATCTTCCATCACAACTTCAATTTTTCCCTATATGCACTAATCTACGTTCTACTTCTTTCACAACCTAACGCACTTCGTCTTCCCTTGTTTCTTTGTTTTGCTAATTGTGCATCGTGACTGATGCTCGATAATGACTGTTTATCACTACTAGGAGATAAAGGTAACAACTTTTTCATACTAGTCATAATATTCACCACTTCTTTTTCAGGATTTTGTATTGAGGATGGCATCTTAATATCGTCTACTTCTTTACCAACTTTAATAATTTGATCCAGATGCCTCTTCCACACAAGATCGCTGTCACCAATTCATACACAAACATAACCTAACTTTTTAACAATAGTACATTTTGTCCACTTTGGCTTAATTGATTTTTAATTTCTTTCCCCTTCCTCTAACTTTAGCGTATAGTTTTCCTTATAATACTTCATTTGACGTTCCCTTATTTTAAGAGTTTCAGGTCTTCTCAAAAAATCAAAACATTTTCGACTAACGGGAGAACATTAGCTTGAACACAGTCTGCCCTGTTGCACAATGAGATGTGTTTCGATAAGGAAAAAGATATTTGTGTATGAGCGCCCCTATAGTAAATTTAGGAACAGCATTATTCTTATAATTATTGTCTAATAACTTTTCAAAAGCATACTTAAAAGTTTTTACAGAGTTTTCTGAAGCACCATTTGTTGAGGAATGATAGGGTGCAATTGTGGTATGAGTAATACCATTATTTTTGCAAAATGTCAAAATCTCCTCTGACATAATTACGATCCATTGTCTGAAGTAATGGGGTTGGACAACCCAAACCTAGCAAAATAATCTCTAAGTTTGTTAATTGTACTTTCAGTATCAGTTCAAATAAGCGTACATTATGATAAAATACACCATCCCTTGAACAGAACTAAGGAAATCAATATGAATTTGATCAAACAAGTGTTTTCCCTCTTCAGACTTCCTAAAGAAGCTCACAGCAAATAACCGCATGCTCTTGGCAGCTTCCACATCGTTTAACAAACTTTTCAATATCCGAGTCTATCTCTGGCCACCACAGATATTGCTGTGCTAATGCTTTTATGCACCCCACACCATTATGTATGCCGTAATTTTCTCAGGGTCTTTCTGTAGCCCCATGCTTATTAATAATGTGACTTAAGTACTTAAACTCAGGCTGAAAAAATCTGTATTTTTAAAAGTTTAACTTGAATCATACCTAAATCCTAAATTTAAATTCTCTACATGTTCCAGATGAGTTTTACCTATAACTAAAATGGCATCAAGGAAATGGATAATGCCAGGGAGGCCCAATAAAACTTTTTCCATAGTTTTTGGAAATAGTACATGATGGTTTTGCTCTATATGTTAATAGCTCATCACAGCAGGTTACCTACCATCTGCTGTAATAGTGCGGGTTGGGGTGAGGTAGCATAGGGCGGGACGAAATATCAAGATGCAGATGTTCATTAGAAAAAGATATGGCAGTGTTTTGGAACTTATTAGTCCAGTTTTAAACCTCACAGATATTTTAATTATACATATTCTCTAACATTTATAACCAGTGAAAACCTTTGAAATTCCGATATCTAATGTAAAAAAAATTATTAGGGAACAAGAAATTACATGATTTAACATTCCTACATTAGCATCGCACAGTTATTTTACAATTTCTAATAATCAATTGACAAAGCTGTTATATTAATTAATTGGCCAATAAATGGAAAAAACAGAATAATGGTTTAATCGTATCTCTAATAAAGAATGATTAAGTAGAGTGTCAAGTGGGTTTTGATTACAGTTAGTGAAAAGCTACAAATATTGGTTTGGCTTTTTCTTATCACATCTGCGTTTCCTTTATCATTTTCTAACGACGAAATAATAAACAAAGTGTACTGAATCGGACACAGTAAACATTCCTCTAGTAGGATAAAAATGCATGTCTTGCATTTTAAGTAGTCCAAAGTTTCTTTTGCATTTATTTATTTAGGTTTTGCATGGAGCTTGTCATATTTTGTTCCATCACAATTGCGTATGGGAAGCCCAACAAAAATGTATATAAATCCAAGGTTATGAAGAACAACTCATTTCAATAATTTCTGAGGCCTAAATAATATCCATAATGAATGTTATAAATAGATTTGCGAGCAATTACGACTATAGTCGAAAACTCTCATAATGATAATGTGATCTCAATAGTATAGCGTTTCCTGTATGTTTGCTGTGTTTTGTTTTGTATAGCATGTATTCAAACCATTTCTGTTTTACAATAGTGTGTGACATGGAAGTTTTGGATTTTTCCACTGCAGCACATTGCAGGTACATTTTTCTAAAAAATACTAATATTTGATTTATTTGATAAATAAAGTGAATTGTAGTGTGCAATTTTGATGAAAATTCATAAAAATTATTTACACATTTGGGAAAGTTACTGGTTTTGTTTAAATCACTCTATTATCAGCAAAAAAAAATAATTTTTTAGTCAAAAAAAGCCTAACGACTTTTCCACATAGACAATTATTTAATAAGTAACTTTTATTAAAACCGTTTTTAATTTGGGTGTCTAATAGGAAAGAAATTTGGATCTTTAGAAATTTCAAGATGGCCGCTATTGTGATGAGCTCTTAACCGATTTGTTATGTAAATTCCTTGGTATGTACGCCGACACACTAAGTTTTTAGCTTCCTCTGCTAACTCCATTGGTTATATACATTTGCTAAATCTAATTTGGTAAACCTTTCTCTAGCCTGTATACCAACAAAAAGTATCTCTATTCAGGGAAAAAGACGTTTTGTTTTACATCACGTACATAAGGATTAATTGTGACTTTATAATCAGCTCAAACCCTAATTGTACCATTACTTTTAACAACAGGTATCAAAGGTGTACCCCATTTAGCATCAGCTACTAGATGAATAGCTCCCATTTTTTAGAAATCATTCAATACTTTCTCCATTTGCTCCTTCAAAGCAAAAGGAACTACTCTAGGCTTACAAAAATTGGCTTCACGTTTGAGTCAACCGTAAGTTCGATTCTTTCTCACTTACAATGCCCTAGACTAGGTGTAAATAATTCTCTATGGTTGTCTAACAACACCCTAAGCTCGTTATCAGCAACCAAATTATAAACTGGCTGAGTTATCTTATCAACGCCTAACTTAAGCTTAAATATCGTCATTAAATTCCTACCTAATAAAGATATTAAACCATTTTTAATGACAACCCATCTACAATTAGCTGAGATATCTGATTGTCACACCTTTAAATGCAACTCTCCCATTGGGTAAATTATATTACTATCGTAGGTGTGCAATTTAATATTTGACCTTTGCAGTTCATAACTACCAAAATTTTTTTCTATAAACGGTTTCTGGTATCATTGATACACCTGCTCCAGAGTCTATCCATTCCTAGCGGTCTATTTTCAACAAACAACGTTATTTTAAAAGATTTAACATAATCGCTGTCGGAAACAAAATACATATAAATAAAATCAACACGCTCATCGATTCCTGATTTTTTTTTAGTTCAACAAAATTTGCACCCTTACTATCTTTAGGACATACCTTTGTTAAATACCCACATCCCTTGCAAATCTTATATTTATGCGTTCTATACTTGCACGTTTTAAAGTTCTGGCCCCCCCTTGTCCGCAACTGAGTGTGATCCGATGCTTTTTATACATTTAACATCGTGTGCTTTAATTATGGTTTGTGTTCCAGATTTCCATAATCTAAAAGTTTTTGATTTGTCCGAATAATCAACTGGTACGTATTTGTCACATTTCGGTTGAAATTTTCCACCCCTCTGATTTTTATTTAGTGCAATAGCTTTACTGCTAACAATTTTAAGAAAATTGACATAAGGTTTTCTCTCTTACCAAACTTCGGGGGGTGTTGTGCTGCCGAATTATTTTGTTGCCCTATTCCATAAATATGTAGCAATATTAATCATCTTTGCCCAATGGGAAGACGTAAAGTTTGCTTGAAGTACCACACATCTTGCCATCTCAATTAAGATTCAGTTTGTCCGTTCGGCTACCCCGTTCTGTTGAGGCGTGTGTTCAGCAAGTAACTGATGCACAATACCTTGATTTTCTAAAAATTCTTGAATTCACATGATAAATGTTCTTTAGCATTATCTCTAGGAAATTTCTTCAGGCATTTACTAGTTTGTTTTTCAACGCTTGTTTTATAAATTTTAAGAGCTTGAAATACGTCTGATTTATTTTGAAGCATAACTACCTCCATATATTGTGAATGATCATTGATAAATGTAACGAAATATTTTGCACCACCTAAGGATTCAACTTTAAATGGGCCCCATATATCTGAATGCACTATTCCTAAAATTTCCTTTTAACGACTGATCGATGTTTTAAAGGGTTGTATATGAATGTTCTTTTTTGCACACACTTCACAAATTAATTTGCTCGGTTTTGTAGATAAATTAAAACCATTTATCATATCATCTGCCTCTATATATTTTAAATCTGTAACATTTAGATGTTCATATTTTTTATGCCATCTTTGCAGGTTTTCCTTGCTGTCATTGTTTACAAATGCAGCTTGCTCACTATCTACATTGACACTCTATATATTATCACGTTTCACAGCTGTTAGTACTTTTGGCCCAGTAGGATGATTAATAGTCGCTTTATTCTTTTGCAATGATGACAATAATTTTGCTCAAAAATTATTGTTCTACATTTATTTTTAAACAATCTTTGAAGTGCATAGGTGTAGCTTTGGGACAATACAACTAAGAATGCTGAAGTCACAAAAATTTGACTAGATAATTTTCAACAAAAATGTTATGTAGATTCCAGATGGTGCTTATTTTTCCTCGACTTTCTGCCAGATCGATTGTATATCGCCAAAAGTCCCTTTTATTGATTTCAAAGCCCAGAAATATGAAAACTGAAAAGTTTGAGAAGTATTCAAATGGCTACCTGAAAAGATGAATATCTTGTGATGCAATGCGTTCCAACACACACGTCCAATAACTGAACTGTTCTCACAGCCTTATCTTCAAGCCATACTCTTGTTTAACAATACGATTATGATGACTCTTTATCATTCTATCGATCATATTGAGGTGTGGATTATAAAGTGGTTCACTATAAAGCTTTGAAAATTTTCCACAGATGTT
The DNA here is from genome assembly GCA_036346225.1 of Platerodrilus igneus. Classification (NCBI taxonomy): domain Eukaryota; kingdom Metazoa; phylum Arthropoda; class Insecta; order Coleoptera; family Lycidae; genus Platerodrilus; species Platerodrilus igneus. The sequence continues at coordinate 6,797,377 of JARFIW010000439.1, read as the reverse complement.
GAAACAATATTTATGTGTCCCTATGATATGTCTCCATTAATACTAGATCAGGATGCTGCTTTAATGGTCACAATACGCCTATATCTATGAGAAACCATTCAGTTCAGAAGACACGAAAGTTTGCAATCATATTCATCGTATATCTACTAATTACCTATAGAGGGCCGGGTCCGCACACGAAAGTTGTAACATAAATCATCAAGATTCTATAACAATTCCTGCCATGTTTCACAATTGGAATGGTTATGATAGCCATTTCATATTAAAAAGCATGGTCGTTGATTTAGGTGGTCGCAAGGACGTGCTGGCAGTAAGCAAAACATCTCCTTCACAAAACATTCCCGAGAAGTTGATTAGTTGTAGATTCATTGACAGCTTCTGCTTTATGAGCTCATCTTGGAAAGTCTTAGGTTCTTATCTGAACAAATATCCATTACTAAAAAGTGAATTTTCACAAATAGGTGAAGAGCAGTTTGAACTGTTAACTAGAAAAGGTGTCTATCCATACGATTTTGTTGATTTGTTTGAAAAACTGTATTATACCTTTATCAGTGTTAACACACTGTTTTGAGGTCATGAATAAATGTATTTTTTTCTTACCCCATTACCTAGTCAACGAGACTTTTACAACAAGCTAGGAGATAAAGGAATTACTAAGAAGCAGTGTGTATATGCTCAGAAAGCTTGAATAGCATTTAATATTCAGAATTTGGGGCAGTATTTTGATTTATATCTTAAAACAGATGTGATGCTATTGGCTGAAGTTTTTGAGCAATTCCGTTGAAGTTGCTAGTTGACATGACCTTGACCCTCCCCACAATTATACTTTACCTAGGTTTACGTGGAATGTGGTTGACAGATATTGATTAGCTGTTATTTATAAAAGGAAATAATAACTTAGATTTTTATGCAAAGCCCAAATGATCATTTCAAATCGCTCTAGTAATTGAAAGATGGAAAATATAAGGTCCCAAACAGGATTCGAACCTGTATCTTCAGCTTTCATGGCTGACGTATTTACCAATTACACTACCGGGACAGGTAGTGAAAATTGGAAAATTTTACAAATCTAAATCATGCATGTCACCATACATTAACCTAACTTTCAATTACTTTTGGCATTTTTGTCAATCATGTCTGACAGTGTCAAGTTTTTGATTTATGTCAGATATAGATGGAAGCAACGTTCAATATTACGGCTATAAGCCAACTATTAAATATATACGTATATTAGATAGTTTAATGAAACGAGGTAAGTTGATAAATACTAACGTATTATTATTATTATTGTTATTATTATTATGATTTCATCTTATTAACTATAGTACGTTAGTTTTTATCATCTTACCTCGTTTCATTAAATTACCTAATAGATGTATATATTTAATAGTTGACTTATAGCTGTATATTTTTTAATATCAGTATGTGTGTTTGCAGCAATCCATAGATTGTTTCAAAGTTTTAAACGTTTTGTGATTGGGATGCCTTCTTTCTTGAATTACTACTAAACAAGTTATACTAGCACCACTTCACACTTTTCGTAATTAAAATAATTCATTGATATCAAAACAAACAGAAAAATACTGTTCCACTGAGTATAGCAATATTAATTAACAGATTGGGGCATTTGTTTTCATCATGTACTATACAGTAATATTATAAATCTATATTGTAATTTTTTGCAACAATTGTCCTATAAAGGAACCAAATTTCGTATACATGGTTGAAAACGAAACAAAATGTTCTATTATAAAGTTCTAAACCAAATAAAGGTCGCAATTTAAAAAGAAATAAATGAGAATCGTGAATTGCTGGATTGAAATAGCATTCAGTACTTTTTAACGAAACCTTACATTTTTTTGATCAACGCTAATTAATTTACACGTAAAATTTTTGAATATCTTGTATTATTGTTACAAGCAATCATTATGTAATTTTTTAGGTGTGGTACGGAAGCTGTAGTTGCATTTTGGGAAAGCGAAGCTACCTTATTGATTATTGGCCGTCATGGAGAAAAGGTGTGGTATACATATGACGGTGCGGTGTATTTAATTCCTGAAATTGATGGAGTTCGGGTACTTTCTACTTATCAGCATGAACTTATACAAAAAGTACCAGATGTAGTTCAAAAGATATTTCGTATTAATAGCACAGATCCTGGAAGTTTTTTATTAGAGGCTTCAAAGCAATATCAAGTATTATTTGGTAGATATATTGTGTTATTAGTTTAATTTGCATTTACAGAAACGTAGTCACCGTGCAGATGAGTATATAGCATTGGTAAAGAATGATCTGACAAAAGCTGTTGATCAGTGTGTTGAAGCAGCCGGTTATGAATTTGATACTGAAGTCCAAAAAATGCTTATTAGAGTAAGTAAGTAATTGCTATAATGAAGACAAGTTTATGAATATTAAGGTATTATAGTTGATAAGATGAAATAATAACTTAGACTTTTATGCAAAGCCGAAATGATCATTTCAAATCGAGCTAGTAATTGCAAGATAGGAAATATAAGGTCCTGGACAGGCTTTGAACCTGTATTTTAGGTTTTCTCGGCCGTTGCGGCGCTTTCTGTCTTTATCGGATATGTCAAAAAACTTGACACTGTCACATATGATTGACATAATGCCAAACGTAACTGAAAGTCAGGTTAATATATGGTTGTGTACATGATTTAGATTTCTAAATTTTCCAATTGTCTTCACCTGCCTCGGTGGCGTAATTGGAAAATCCATGTGCCTCAAAAACCTAAGATACATGTTCAAATCCTGCTCGGAACCTTATATTTCGAATCTTTCGATTACTAGCTCAATTTTAAATGATCATTTGGGCATTGCATAAAAGTCTAAGTATTGACAAAATGCGGTTGTGCTTTTGGAGTGTCGTTCTCATGGGTGCCGTCGATTTAGTATTTATTATCTATCAAACCTCTCTTATCTTTCTCTTATGGCTCTACTTTTTACCATGGACAAGTATCACGTCAAAAATCTACATGAAACGGAACCCTACTGAAAACCCTGAGATGAGTTCATCACCAAGGACTGAACAGTGAGTGTTATATTCTATATTCTGTGTTCAGAAAAGATAGATTTTCTAGGAGTGGCAGTGTTTGTTGTTATGTGCAAAATAATATAACTTATATTCAAAGAAATCTACTTAGAATTGGAACAGGAAATTTAGAACAGCCGTGGTTAAATATCTCAATCAAAAAAGTTTCCTATGCAGTTGGAGTCATCTATAAACCTCTACAAAGTCCAGTTTCTTGCCTTCATGTGTTATAACAGGTCTTATATAAATTATACGTGGAATTTATTACATCATACTAATGGGAGATTTGAACATCAATTTTTTAAAGAATAACAGCAATTCTATCTATTTAAAATACTTACAGCATTTAATCTTTTTACAAGTCGTTCATATGACAACTAGAATTAACGAACATACGGCTATTTTATTAGACCTCATCTGTATGAGTAAAGATCTTCCTTACATAGACATTGCTACATATGACTTAATAAATATGTCAGACCATCAAATGGTATATTGCAGTTTATGGATTTGCGCTGAAAAGTTGCTAGCCGAGTCATTCACTTTCTGTAGCTTTAAATACTTTGATATGCACGCTTTTTCTGAAGATGCTGACACTGTCGACTGGTTGGATTGTTTGAAATATGACTCTATTGATGATAAAGTATTTTTCTATAATAAAGTAATCACCGATCTTTTTGATATACATGCCCCAGTATGTACTAAAAGAAAAGCTCAAATTAACCCCGGCTGGTTAACAGAAACTGTGTTGGAAATGATAAAGACACGAGATTCAGCTTATAAAAAGTGTATCAAAACCAAGACGCTAGCAGATTATCATTATTTTAAGGAGTTGAAAAACTACATCACTCAAGCCATTAGAATGGGAAAAAAGCATACTATAGTGATCAACAAATAATAAAACTACCATGTGGAACTTTTTTAAGCAAGACAGCATACATTACAAGCCGCAAAACACACTTAATCTTATCAGTGACAATCCTAATCTTATTAATGATTTTTTTGTAAGTAGGATTCAGGCCATGGGGATTAATGATAATGCCTTACCTTATTTTTCTAATAATAAGCTGTATTCAGTAGGTGAGGAATTAGAGTTTCATTGTATAGCCCAGAGGATGTAGCCTCCACTATTATTAAACTAAAATCCAATGCAGTAAGGGTAGATGACGTGTGCTTAAGAATGCTCAAATTAATTGCCCCCCTGACTCGTATCTTTAATTTTATTTTGGAACATTCAAAGATGCCGTATGTGTGGAAGCAAGGTATAATTGCTCCTCTGTCAAAGGTTAATGGTGCTACTTTGTATGATGATCTTAGGCCTATAAGTATTCTACCATCACTTTCCAAGGTAAGGAGTACTTCATATACATATAGATTCTGCAACATGTCGAAAGCAACTTAATCCTCCCTAACATACAGTCTGGTTTTCAGGCTAAGCCTAGCACAGTAACAGCTTTATGCAAAGTTTCAAATGACGTAACAAGAAACGTAGATAATTCCAGGATAACCCTAATAGCTTTTTTTGACTACAGCAAGGCGTTTGGCGTAATTAACCGTTATTTGCTTATTGGTAAACTGTATTTTTATGGATGGAGTCCAGTAGCTCGACAACGAATGTGTAGTTATTTATACGGAAGATTTCAGGAAGTTAAACTTAACAGCGTAATATCAAATAAACTGCCCACATTACAAGGAGTTCCGCAACGAAATATATTGGCCCCACTTTTATTTGCAATTTTTACTGCCAATCTTCCATCTGTTAGACCTGACTATTACACAATTCACGTGTATGCCGATGACACCCAGACTTTACTACGGTGGATTTTAATGCAGTGGTAGGTGAGCGTAGGGAAGGAGAGGTAGTAGGTATATGTGGTTTAGGCACGAGAAATGACAGGGGAAATAGGCTGGTAGAATTTTGCGACAAGAACAATTTAACCATCACAAACACATTATTTTAACATCATGCTAGAAGACGATACACGTGGAAGATGCCATGAGATATAGGAAGATATCAAATTGACTACATTCTTGTTAGACAACGGTTTAGGAATCAAATAAATGACTATAGAAGCTACTCAGAGGCAGATATAGACACTGATCACAGCATCGTAATTATGAAGGCCGCTCTTTAATTTGAAAATTTGAAAACAAAACCGAAAAAATTGCACTTTGACTTTGAGAAACTAAGAGATAAAGATATCCACAAAAGATTTGAAAAAAAGTAAAATGAATTGTTGAAAGATATCGGGAAAATTTCTTATACTAAGGAAATAGAAACAGAACGGAATAACATTAAATCCAGCTTAGACATGACGGCCAGAGATATACACAAAAAGAAGATAAGGAACCATGGATAACAAAGGATTTCCTGAATTTAATAGAAGAAAGACGAAAATAGATCAGATGAAACAAGAAAACATTGATACAAAGCCATAACGTGGGAAATTATTCGCAAATGCAGGAAAGCTAAAGAACAATGGATTGATGAAAAATACAAAAAGGTACAAACTAAGCTGGAAATAGGGAAGACAGACAAATCATACAAACTAATTAGAATGAATTTTAGAGATATAAAATATAAGGGATGCGGGAGGAAACATCGTTATAGAAAATGTTAAGAAAGTTGATAGATGGCCAGAATATAAAGGGAATTTATATGCAGGAGAGGAACTAACAGCATTAGAACAGGAATCAAACATTCAAAAGGATGCCGTGGGATATTCTATACTTAGAGATGAGTTTGAATTAGTATTAAAGGGTCTGAAAAATGGTAAGGCGCCGGGTACTGATAAGGTGCAAGCAGAAATTTGAAAAGCCGCTGGACACGCAGTATAAGAACGTCTCTTCCAATTTATAAGCTATATGCATGAGACAGGCGAGATATCCAAATATTTCAAACATAACATCATAGAAACTATACCAAAAAAGAGAGGCTCGAATAGATGTGAAAATTTTTGAACAATAAGCTTGACAGTACACATGTCAAAAATATTAACTAGAATTGTACAAAGACTAATGGAAAAATGAGCTGAAGAAATACCAGGAGAAGATCAATTTGGGTTTAGGCGAAACACTGGAGGCTATTTTAGCTCTGAGGGTAATAATGGAGAAAACAATAGAAAAAGGGGAAAGCGTATATATAGGGTTCTTCTTAATCTTCTTTGGGAATTAAACCACTCATAGTTTTTAAAATCAACTTTATTTACGTTTCGATCCATGACCTAGGATCGTTGTCAAAATAATAAAAACTTCAAGTTTGACATTTATGACATAAATTGAAGGTGACTTTGATTTATTGATGTTTGAAATATTTGGTTTGAGTACACTAAGCAAAAATTTTAGAGTTTAAAAGAATGATTGTCTTCAATTTGTGTTGCGACTTGGGATCGACTTTCTTTAGGTAGCCAATACGCTTAACGTGAAATAAGCTGTAAAATAACTTGGAATTAGAAAACATTTTTTAACATGTTTCTATTTATACAATTGAGAGGATGGTTATTAAAGAAGTGTGTGATTGTGTTACCATGTATGATAGAGCAAAATTAATATCATCAAACGAAGAAATTTTAAAGAAAGTGAAAGACCTAATCAGATGTACACTAATAGAAAACCAATATCCTAAAAGAATAATAGAGAAAGAAATGAATAAAAACCCTAAAAATAAAGAAAAAGAAAACAAAAACAACGATACAAACCAAAAAATGCTCTCATTACCATACATAAAAGGATTCTCCGAAAAAAATCTAAAGAATAGGAAACAAATTTAGAATTAAAACAGTATTTAGAACCAACAGTACACTAAGAGCACAATTAACAAAAACAAAACCCAAAAACGCAATACAAAGTTCAAAAAACTGCATCTACAAAATACCGTGCGAATGTAACAAATTTTATATAGGAGAAAGTTCCAGACCATTTGAAGTTCGATTAAAAGAACATAAATCATATATAAAAAATAGAAAATTTGTAAAATCCATGATTTGCCAACATGCATGGGACTCCAGTCATAAAATAAAATGGGAGGATGCAAAAATTATCGACAAAGAAGAAAACCACCAAAAACGCAAAATCAAAGAAGCTGCTTATATAACCCTACATAAAAATAACTGCGTTGCAAACGAATCCGTGACGTTCAGTAAACAATAGATTCCATTACTAAAAGAAATAACAAATGAAAATCAAATGCCCACAATATCTAGGTAGCATTGCAAGTTTTTCCTGGGTTTTCCTTGCAATATTAACATGAAATACAGCCTACATACATGATTTCTATTTATACATAAAATAACTAATTACATAAAAATAAGCATATTACAACCCCTGTAAAACAGCATTGGTATCTGACAAGTGTAAACCCACAATAGGGTTACCTCAAAACCATATACAATCTCCGTTGAACAGTATTGGTATCTGAACGGTGTAAACCCGCCATAGGATCGCCTCAGATCCATATACAATCTTCATAGAACAACATTGGTATCTGACAAGTGTACACCCGCCATAGGGTAGCCTCAGAACCATGTTAAAATCTACCAAAGAGGTAACTTAAATCATAATGATTTTTCCCCCTCGAAATAAATATAAAAAACGACTGCTTAAGCCTTACGGTAATACAATCGCACACTTCTTTAATAACCATCCTCTCAATTGTATAAATAGAAACATGTTAAAAAATGTTTTCTAATTCCAAGTTATTGAATTTATATAAAATTCACCAATAAAAATTAATCAGCTGATTTCACGTTTAAGCGTATTGTCTACCTAAAGAAAGTCGATCTCAGGTCGCAACACAAATTGAAGGCAATCATTCTTTTAAACTTTAAAATTTTTGCTTAGTGTACTCAAACTAAATATTCCAAACATCAATAAATCAAAGTCACCTTCAATTTATGTCATAAATGTCAAACTTGAAGTTTTTATTATTTTGACAACGATCCTAGGTCATGGATCAAAACGTAAATAAAGTTGATTTTAAAAATTATGAGTGGTTTAATTCCCAAAGAAGATTAAGAAGAATGCTAAACAAAACACAACAAACATACAGGGAGTATTTACGTATATATAGGGGTTGTAGATCTGGAAAAAAGCGTTAGACAATGTAAAATGGAAAGAAATGCTCGAAATACTCTCAAAGATTTGAATGAGTTGTAGGAATAGTCAAATAGTACATAGCTTATACAAAGAGCAAACAGCCGTAATAGAATTAGAGCAGGAACGTAGAGAAGTTGATATTAGGAAAGGGGTAAGACAGGAATGTACCCTATCCACGTTACTTTTTAACTTATACATCGAAGAGCCAATGAATACTGTCAAATACAAGAAGACATTTGGAATTACGCAGGGACAAAAGATTGATATACTTAAATTTGCTGATGATATAGCGGAATTAGCATCTAGCAAGGAGAAGTTAGAAGCTGCTCTTATGAAATGGAAACAGTTCTAACAGAGAGATACGGTATGAAAATTAACAAAAATGAAACTAAAGTACTAGTATACAAAGGAGGAGAAAATAAATTAAAAATTAGAATCCAAATAGGTAACGAGAACTTAAAGGAGGTTAAGGATTTTTGTTATCTAGGTAGCCATATAACGGAAGATGGGAAGAGTGCAAAAGATATTAAACAAAGATTAGCACAAGGGCGTGCTACATTTAACTAGAAAATGCAACTACTGTGTTCAAAGACAACAAACATAGAAACAAGGAAAGCATTGCTTAAAACACGTGTGGAGCACAGCACTGTACGGCTGTGGAACCTGGACAGTAGGAGAAGCAGACAGGAAAAAGATATAAGCCTTTGAAATGTCGTGTTACAGACTGATGATGAAAATATCATGGACAGACAAAGTTAAGAACAAAGGGGTATTAGAATTGGTAGGGGAAGAAAGAAGTATGTGGAAAACAGTAAAAAATAGGAGAGATAGGATGGTCGGCCACATACTAAGGTATGACGGAATAATGCGGAATATGGTAGAAGCAGAAATAGGAAAAAGGAGAGGTAGAGGTAGACCTAGGTTAGACTATTGCACACAAAGCGTGAAAGATGTAGACTGTGGGAATTTCGGGAAATGTACAGGCTAGCTCAGAATAGAAATCAATGGAGGTACGCATCCAACCAATTCCAAGATGGAAAATCTAATGGCGGAAAAAATGACTGTACTTAAACTTGATGATAACTTTAATCAATTATAGGTAATGGTTTTGCAATACTCTCAACTAATATTAATTGTGCGAAAGGATTTACTGGAAAACTATTAATTCGACTAATGTCTAAGTGTTGGGGGATCCTTGGTAGTCACAGGCTGCTTAACCCCCTTCACATACCACTGAATCTCTGTGAAATAGGGCATATAATTAGGAAACAAGGGGAATTACGTTTGCTTTTAAACTAAATACTGTAAATTTAATGATATAAGAAACGGAGACTGGTTATTCAGTGATTGAAAATGCGTGTTATGGGTTAATTCACTTAACACGCAACAAAGCATACATAAAATACTAGTTTTCTAAATGTTGTTGTAAAACAAATCATTAGTTAACATTAAGTTTTATTAACCCTGTAAAAATTATACAAATAATGTTTTTTTCAGGCAGCGCAGTTTGGAAAATGCTTCGTTGCTAATATTGATTCTGATGAATATGTAAGAATGTGTAGAGTATTACGTGTTTTAAATGCAGTTCGAGATCGAAAAATTGGTATACCAATAACTTTTACAGAGTATCCTTTGTATTATTAATTTTAAAAAGAAAAATTTTATATTTTCTTAATTTTATTTTCACAGACTAAAGTATGCTGGACATAAATCATTGTTAGATAGATTAGTAACAAGACGTCAGTATTATTTGGCTATTTGTATTGCAAAGTATCTCAAAATGCCGGATAAAGATGGAAGTAACAGGATATTAGTAGATTGGGCAAAGTATAAGGTAAAGTCATTGTTTTATAATTCTTATTGTAGATTTGCAACTGGAATGAAATTTATACATAAATGAAGCAAAGTTAGTTATTAAATTTATAACTTTATGTGAACCAATGTATTTATGTATTTAGTAGTTACATTTCAGGTTTAAAGAGGTTATTTTGAAACTAATATTCTGCCATTTCAAATTTTACTTAGTCAGAATTTTGACTTACAATTTTGTTAAAGTTCATTCAACTTAAATTTCATTGTAGTGACATAAAATGTATGTGAGAATTCTATTTTGTAAATACTATTTAAGTTCATTGCTGATGGTTTGTCCTATTGAAGACTGCTATTAGTTCTTCATAGAAATTGTTTAAATATATGAGGACTGGATGCTTAAGACAACTTTTGTATATAGTCATAATGTGCTTGTATACTGAGTGTACTTGAATACTTATTGCAGATTCATAGGGCAGGTTTAGGGGCCAAAATGGACCAATTTGATTGAAAATGCCTATATACTGAGTGATGAACAACTTTATAGAGTTACAATTACTTTTTTGGTTTAACATTGGAATAAATAAGAATAGTGTAACGCACTGTATTACGTTAACAATAAATTAGAGGTAAAAGAAAGAAAATTAATCTTGAATGTACAAACTTGACAACACAAGATAACCTTGTTTAATTATTATATCGACTACTAAACATACCATTAAACCATGCAAATTACATAAACGAAGTTAATTCCATGAAACAAAGTGCTTTAAACAATGACTACTACTCGGAGTTAATCAATAAACAGAAATTTTAAAAACTTCACAAGACAGCATGGTACAGAAGCTTCTGTAGGTCCCGTAGTTCAAAATATCTGTATTCCATTCATATATCAAATCACACGACAGTTAGGTGAAATTATCTTTTAAAAACAAAAACTCAACAATCACATCTAACAAATACCAAGGACAAGAAAAGTTTAGGTTATAAGCTCTCATGTGGAGATATAATGCTATATCTACTTGACCTTTTCTTGAAAATTTGCACAAACAAGGACTTAAACAACCTCAGTGAATCCGTATTTAGAAATCAAGTCAACTTTAATAAGCATAATTTTAGCCTTTAAAAAATACTCAAATTCTGCATATTATCAGATCTCAAAACAAAATATCAAAAACTTGACTTTTTTGGGGATGTGGAATTGAACAGAAAATATTAGTAAACCCAAATCACACTTTTAATTCAAAAATCAAGTTGAATAAAATTTCTATTCATTACATAAATGTATTAACTAAATATTTTACTTTTCTATTTTATCATTTCGACTCCTGTCGTGCGACCTATAAATTATTCTAATTGACCATTCTAGTTATATTCTATCTTTGATTCCTGACTAATACATTAATTTTTTCCTTTTAACTGTTATTCGTCTTTTTAATTTGTTAGTTTGTAGAAGAGTAATATACTTGCAATTTACATAAAAGATAGTAAACTATTGTTATGGTAATCCATGTGGACAAGATAGAAAGTAGTAAAATAAGCAAAGAAAATACCCCGCACCGAGTACCACAACAAAAAAAGGAATCTAAAGAAATATTGCTGTGTTAGCTAAAACGTCGAAGAGTGGGGCAAGTAAAATAGAAAGGAAAAGGAAACTTCAAGAAGGAAAATTTATCTACAAACCCTTAAGAAATCAACATATTATAAAAGGAAAGCCAACACGCATAGAAAGCAACATTTATGCAGCATATCCCGGAGGATTTACATAGTGCAAAACATAATTAATACTCAATGTTAATTAACTTAACCTAATTTTCTACCTCGATCCTAATATTTGTATAAAACAAATTAAAAAAAAGATAGTGAATGGTTTTCAGTCACCACTCTCCATCCTAATATTTAGATAAAACAGCAATTAAAAAAATTTATATAGTGAGCTGTTTCCTTTACCGTCAATCTTACTGTTTACATAAAACAGCAATTAAAATAGTCATACAAACCTTATACTTACATATTATCCACGAGTGATTCTCGATAAGTAATTACAAAAGGAACAAATTGTAACGGTAAATTACAATATTTGAGAAAGAATCTCTCTTTACGAGTCGAAATGATTTCCTCACAGCCGAAAGAAAAATATTAGAAAAACATCACACTTTAACCTAGTGTTAGATTTTATCTAGATAGAAAATTATATTTTATACTTAATAGCCAAACAATAAAGGTTTTATTTTTTTTAAATTTTTTTTATTCTTTTAAACTTTAAAAATTTTTGCCTAGTGTACTCAAACCAAATATTTCGAACATCAATAAATCAAAGTCACATTTAATTTATGTCAAACTTGAAGTTTTTATTATTTTGACAACAATCCTAGGTCATGGATCGAAACTTAAATAAAAATGATTTTAAAAACTGTGAGTGGTTTAATTCCCAAAAAAGATTAAGAAAAATATTTTAAAGTAAATTAGCACCAATTGCAATAGATAATTTAGTTGCTGGAAATATTCCATATCTCAAAGGTACAACTTCGTACAAACTAATTCAGAATCCTATGTTATAAATTCATCAGCTGTAGACACCCAGATGTTTTGGCGACTAGAACGTACTACTTCTGTCTTATCGCGAAATTCTTCGGATTGTCACAAGTCATTAGCTAGATCTCAAATAAAAGTTCGACAACAAATAATTTGAATGTGTCAAATTAGAAAGCTTAATCCAACAACTGTTGAAAATGGGAAATTCGTTTGATAATTCTATTCCATTGCAATATATGTTATTTTTCGAGAAACGTCCATATATAGATAAAAAAACTGGCAAATTCGAATTAAATCGAACTCGCTAATCCAATATGTAAGAAACCTATTTTGTATAAAACTTATGGTGATGCTTTTAAATAATGCGAGCATATTATTTCAGAAAGCAAAGGTTGTTGATAACCGAATACATTTTTGATGCTATATCAAACAATAGAGATAGATTGAGATACTAAATATACTAATAAAATTCTACAGGATGATGAATAAATAATCATTTCAATTTAGGAGGAAGTCTGAAACGCTTAAAAAATTCGCAAATGACCATGAATCCAGTAGGGAATATGAAATTTAATTACATAAAAACGAAAATATTTATCTATTACATAACACTATTTTAATTCATAATTTTAAAGGAAATATGTAGTCTCCAAGTGGGGTTGTAAAATTCAAATATAAAATATAAAATGTCTCAAAATCTTCCCACATCAAATTGTTTATTATTTTAGAAGATTATTTACTGTCCCACTAAATAAAAACCATTTTATAAATGAATTAAATTTAATTAAACAAATTGCTATTAACAACAATTACCCTATTAATATAATTAACAATCTTTTTTACAAATTCAAAAAGAAAATTAAATTACACACTAACTTAATAATTACTAAAGAAAACCCTACCAATTACTTTAGTCTACCTTATTACAATATAATTTCATATAAAATCCAAAATATTTTTAAAAAGCGTATTATTAATATCTCATTTAAAACTAATGATAATATTGGTTCAATTTTAATTAACAACAAAGATAAAATAGATGACAAACAAAAATCAGGCATCTACAAATTAACTTGCGATACATGTCATGCGTATTATATAGGTCAGACTGGCCGTAGCTTTTTACAAAGATTTAATGAACATAAAAACCTAATTAATAAATACCGTCGCGATAACAATTTTAACCAAAGTTTTTCTTCTTTTGCGCAACATATAGCCCACACAAATCACAACTATCTTGATACTTTTGAAATACTCCACACATTAAATAAAAGTTCCAAACTCGATTTCCTCGAAATCTTAGAAATAAAAAGACCATCCGATAATATTTGTTTAAATGAAATACAAGATTTTGATCATAACCACTTAACTTTAAAATTACTTCCTATTCTATATCCCCATTAACTATAATTCAGTCACATCTTTTATTATTAGTTTCCACACCAACATTGGCAGTCACTCATTATCATTTCAACTTTATACAGATGTTTTTAACTCTGAATAATATGTAACATTTGTCCAGTTCTTTAATTTAGTGTTAACATACAATATATATAAAACTTTTAATTTGTCGTATGTCTTAATTGTAAGTATTTCATTTCATATCTTATAATTTTAAAATTTACATAATTTTTAAGAATCATATTAGTAGATTTTTAGATGTTGTTTTTTGTATTATTCTATTTGGATTTTATTAGCCTGATGATGAGGATAGTTTTTCCTCGAAGCATGTAGCTGCTTAATATTAATAAACAATTTGATGTGGGAAGATTTTGAGGCATTTTATATTTTATATTTGACTATTTTAATTGTTGGTGGGCCTTCCTATGAAACAATTTTAAATTTAACCTTTTATATCACTGATGATTATTTTTGTACGTACCTATGAGGTTGTAGCTAGAATATATCAAGGTACATACCTGGAGATACTATCGAAGGACGAAGTTTGCTGGTCCAACGATTAATAACCAACGAATTCTGTGGACTGTATTTTTATGATGTAGTAATGCTTCCTCTGCAAGCCGAGACGAAATATCCATTAAACGACCAGTTTATTATCACTTACAAAGTTCGCACTATTATGGCCATAAATAGCACTTGTGTAATTACACCCTTCATTCCGAACACTACACGATAATTAATGTTTTACATAACGAACCATAAAACGAGCTTCGAAAACATACCGAATTGTATGTTGCGTTAATAACGTCTTCACGTTTCGAACGATTAACTACGACTACTGCTCTTCTTACACTCTATTTAGGGGTGCAGGCACGTCGAAAACAAGTTTCTACCTGTTCAAACCTGATAGCGCGTAACCTTCGTGATAAAAGGGGTGAGGTATTCAGGATGCATATTTCCAATGTCTACATTAATAGGATACAGGAGCGAGTCGTCTTCAAATTAAACTTAATAAAATAATAAAAAAGACCGAACATACCGCTCACCAAAAATAATTAGAAACTAACTTATTTTTAAGCTAAAGATAGAATGATAATACAATAGGTTTATACGTGAGTATATACAACAACAAAAAAAAACTATATTACTGTACAGGCAGTAAGCATAACTTAACCAGTGGTCGTTTGATTAACCCTTGGCTAGTTTTTACAGTAGCAACCCGAATAACTCCATCATTACCCGGATGCACTTCAACGATGCGTCCTAAACGCCATTTTAACGGAGGAGTGTTCATTTCCCTAAGAAGCACTAACGAATCGATATTTACCTGATTTGATTGATTAATGAACCATTTATTTTTCTGTTGTAGAGTGTGCAAATACTCTACACTCCATCTTTTCCAAAAGGTTTGGTGTATTTGTTGTAGCAGTTGCCACCGATCTAACCGAGACACTTTGGTATTCAATAAGTCTGGATCCGGTAGAGCCGAGACTGGACCGAGAGTTAAAAAATGACCTGGTGTTAAATACGAAAAGTCATTAGGGACTGTACTCAACGCACATAATGGGCGTGAGTTCAGCACCGCTTCAATCTGCGCCAATACTGTGCACATTTCCTCATACGTTAAAATCTGATCACCTACTACACGATATAAGTGACCTTTCACGGATTTAATCCCAGATTCCCAGAGACCTCCAAAGTGAGGAGAACCAGGCGGATTAAAAACGAATTCAATACTTTCCGACTCCACTGAAATTTTCATCATTTCTTTCAAGGCTCTAGAGGCACCCACAAAATTCGTTCCACAATCCGAATATATCTTTAAACAACGACCTGCGCGCGATGAATCGCCGCATAAAGCTGCAATAAATGCTTCCGAAGATAAGCTCGATGCCAATTCTAAATGAATGGCTTTTGTGCTTAAACACACAAACAAACAAATATAAGCTTTAGTAATCCATGGGCTTCTAGTCCTATTGAAGGTAATATTAAAAGGTCCACCATAATCAACTCCGGAATTGAGAAAAGCCTTTCCTGGAGTGACTCGGGGAGAGGGTAAATTTCCCATCGAAGGCGATAAGAAGGGAGGATTAGTGCTAAAACAACGAACACAAGTTTTCAAGCAAGCTTTTACTGCTCCCTTTGCTGAAATAATCCAAAAATTTTGAGCGAGCAAAAATAATGTAGTGCGAACACCCGAATGCAAATATTTGACATGACAATCCATAATAATAAGTTCCGTCAATTTATGCGACTTTGGTAAAAGTAACGGATATTTTGCATCAAATCCTAACTGCGAATTTTTCAATCTGCCGCCCACCCTAAGCAAACCCCGATCATCAATAAATGGGCTCAAAGGGCGAAACTGCTTTGATATAGGTTTTTTATGAATACAATTGTCAAGTTCCTTTTGAAACACTTCCGACTGTACATTTTTCACCAGAATATGCAATGACGATTGCAATTCCTGACTTAAAATGTTTCCCACCAATCGTTCTGAACGAGCAACTCTCAAGTTACACGCGAATCGTCTACAAAACGAAAGTACTCTTAATAGTCTCTGTAATGTTGAGAATTTGTACAACAAACAATCAAAGAAATTTTCCTGAGAAATTATCAAAAATGTTTTCGTAACTCTCTCTTCCGTAGGCAACGTATCCTCTATTTCCAATTCCTTACTGGAAGGCCAATTCCTTTTTGCAACCAATAACCAAGGAGGACCCGCCCACCATAAGGGATGGTTGACCAGCTCCGAAGCGAATAAACCACGAGAAGCACAATCTGCGGGATTGTACTTCGATTCCACATGATACCAATTTGAAGGAGCTACGTATGACTGGAGACGAGCTATCCGATTTGCAACAAAGGTTTTCCATTTGTTCGGCGTTGATTGAATCCACGCTAATACCACCTTTGAATCCGACCAAGCAAAAATATCTGCAAACTCCAAAATATCTTTAAATGTCACCATGACAAAATGAATTAATTCCGATAATAATACTGCAGCACAGAGTTCCAATCTTGGCAATGTTATCTTGCTGAGTGGTGCTACCTTTGACTTAGCACATACCAAAGAAACGACAATGTTATGATCCATATCCACACAACGAAAATAAATTACTGCAGCATATCCTGCCTCAGAGGCATCACAAAAACCATGTAACTCTATTTTTTGTAAGTTATCTCCAACGAATCTACGAGGAATTTCTATATTCGAAGCTTCCTGTAAATCTGATATAAACTTTCTCCATTTTTGAACGAACTTAGTATGAGGTTCTTGATCCCAATCTAACCCCAATAACCATAATTCTTGGATAAACCGTTTAGCGAAGAACACCACTGGCACTAAAAGACCAAGCGGATCAAAAATTCTAGCTATTTGCACATGAATAGTGTATGCAAAAACATCTGATGAAGGTCGCCACTGAAGACCTAAAATTTTCAAAGAACTGTTTACATTATCTTGAAATGACAATGTTTCCATTTGACCTAAATTTGAGAAGCTTAGAACTTCTACCAAATTACTGCACCACTTGCAGTTCGAATCCTCCAGATTTACAAAGGGCATTCAATTCAATAACAAGTTGTTTTGCTGTTGCAATCGAATCACAACCTGTTACTACATCATCTACATAAGTATCTTCGACCATGGCCTTTACAGCAAGAGAGAAATTAGATGCTTGTAGCTTTGCTAGTTCTTGGATGGTACGTAATGCTAAAAATGGCGATGATGCCAACCCATATGTGACAGTATTTAACTGAAAGTCACAAATAGATTCCGAGGGCGTATCTCTCCAAACAATGCGTTGATAGTTACGCTGACTTTCTTTCACGAGAATTTGTCTATACGTCTGCTTTATATCTGCAGATATGACTACACGATGTACACGAAAATTCAACAATAATACAATTATATCCTTTTGCAAAGCAGGACCAACTAACAAATTATCATTCAAAGAATTACCTGCAGCATCCTTGCACGAGGCGTCGAATACTACTCTCAATTTAGTGGTAGTACTGTCTACTTTATGTACTGCATGATGCGGTATATAATACAAATTACTACATTTTAGAGAATCTACTGAAGGGACCTTAACCTTAGTCATATGACCACTGTCAAGATAGTCTCTCATAAATTCTTTGTAGCTCGAATACAAATCCAAATCCTTTAATAAACGACGTTCCAAACTCAAAAATCTACGAACTGCAATTTCTCTAGAATTACAAAACAAAGGTTCCGAATTTTTAAATGGCAATGAAACCACAAATCTTCCAGTTTCATCCTCGAATAATTTTCACAAAATCTTGTTCACTTTTCTCTTCCTCAGGCGAACGATGCACTGTGGAAGGAATATTCTCAATTCCCAAAATTTACGAATGTCCACATCAAGTGGTTCTACCACTGCACAGAATGAAGTAAGCGAACAGTAGGAGATACCACTTTACCTGTTAGTACCCACCCCAAAGTAGTATGAATGGCAACGGGTTCAAATGCATTGCCCCAACGTGATTCATTTAATATTATTTGAGCAAATACGTCTGCTCCCAAAAGCATTTCGATTGGCTGCGGAACATCAAATCTTGCATCAGCCAACTGTAAATCTTGAATATGTGGCCAATTATTTATTGGTAGTTTAGTAGACGGCAATCGATAACAAATCGTAGGCAAGATAAAACATTCAGTCTTATATAGAGGTGACGATAAACCAAGTGGACTAACAAAACACAATGCCTTGCCAGACACTGAAGATGACTTCAAACCTAATCCCTGAATCGTGACTTCAGTTTTAGCTTTCCTTAACCCTAACTTCTGCCGACATTTTTCTGTAATAAAGCTTTCCATACTTCCATTATCGATTAAAGTTCGAACAGAATGTAATTGACCCGAATAATCTTGTGCGAAACCACCGCTGTAGCTAACAACGTGGTGGTATGGTCTAACGACGTTGATATTAACGAATTAGTAGTGGTTTGTTGTTGAATAACCTGTTGGTTAACCACCGAACTTTCTTCAGTTGAAGGTGACGAACTATTAAGTGATGTGGTTCTCTGCGGAGAAACTGGTGCCCGACGATTTCCAAAATGTATTAAGGTATTATGATTTTTGGCACATTCTCTACAATTCCACTGGCAACGACAATCTTTCACCGAATGTGCATCACCTAAACAACGAATACACAACTTGTGCCTTTTTACCACCTCATAGCGTTCTTGAGGGGATTTATCCAACAATTGCTTGCATTTATACAATGGATGCGAAGCTTGACACAAAATGCACTTTCTATCAGTAGAAGTAGCGACAAACGAATTTCTAGGCGCCGACGATGCGCTAGCGAATTTTCTATTATCTGAAGCCCCGAATTTTATGCTTTCCGAGTTTTCGAAGAAGTATCTAATGAAACAATCTCACTCACTTCCAACACCTTACATTGCCTTTCTACAAATGCTCTTAAATCCTTAAATGTAGGAACATCTACCACATTCTCCAACTCAAACCTTTTTAGAGTTTCACTGTCTAATTTTTGGATAACAAATTAAAAGTGCGAAATCCCACAAGTCGATTTCTAATTTTTCCAATGCAAACAAATTTTCATCGATGCAATTAATCAAACTTCTTAATTGTTTATGCGAATTTACCGTACTGATTTTCGAACATCTCTCAAGCGAGTTCCAATAAGTAGATGCTAATAACCTTTTGGATTGAAAACGATTTACTAAAATGTCATACGCCTTTTGATAAGAATCATTCCCAATTGGAATATGTTTAATCAAAGCCTGTGTACTCGAATCAATGTTATCTAACAAATACATGAACTTCTGAATTGGCAACAATCTATCATTCTCATGAACCAATTTTTCAAAAACTGATCGAAAACTTTCCCAATCGACAATCTTACCGGAAAAGCGAATTCTTTTTAACAAAGGGAGGGGGAGGTTACCACTAACGGGAACAACATCATGCGGTCCTGTAGCTGACATACCCATGACCGGTTTAACATCCTTCACGAATTCCACTTTAAATTTAGCAGCGAAAATTTTAATTTCCATAACTAGATTACCTATCTCTATCCTCAGAGCACGATACTCCTCTAATTCCACCGACTCTTCCAACACGACCGTCTGACACAAAAGTTTAAAATCTGATTCGACTTCTTTCGCAGAATCCAGCCAAACGTCTATCACACAACAATTATTTTCCGCTCTACCAATTTCTCTCATATTATCAAGAATACTATTTAATCTACTCCACGCTGTTTTAGCTTCTAAAATAATCGTTTCCAATTTATTACTCATTTTGAATATTAAATAACAAATATAAATTATCTATGTTATAAAAACGACGAAATTTCAATTATATTAATATTTGAAAGCGACTCCAAGTTTGTAGGTAAGGAATAACGAGATTTTATTGAAGTAAACAAACACAAGTGTTTACAACCTGCACCAAACGACGAATTATTCACGCACCAATCACGTGATTACGAATACAACCGACACCAACGACAGCTGCACTATACCCTAAGGGTACAAAGTTCATTAACTACACTGTTAACGATATACGGCGATGAAGCGACCAAATGTACGTACCTATGAGGTTGTAGCTAGAATATATCAAGGTACATACCTGGAGATACTATCGAAGGACGAAGTTTGCTGGTCCAACGATTAATAACCAACGAATTCTGTGGACTGTATTTTTATGATGTAGTAATGCTTCCTCTGCAAGCCGAGACGAAATATCCATTAAACGACCAGTTTATTATCACTTACAAAGTTCGCACTATTATGGCCATAAATAGCACTTGTGTAATTACACCCTTCATTCCGAACACTACACGATAATTAATGTTTTACATAACGAACCATAAAACGAGCTTCGAAAACATACCGAATTGTATGTTGCGTTAATAACGTCTTCACGTTTCGAACGATTAACTACGACTACTGCTCTTCTTACACTCTATTTAGGGGTGCAGGCACGTCGAAAACAAGTTTCTACCTGTTCAAACCTGATCGCGCGTAACCTTCGTGATAAAAGGGGTGAGGTATTCAGGATGCATATTTCTAATGTCTACATTAATAGGATACAGGAGCGAGTCGTCTTCAAATTAAACTTAATAAAATAATAAAAAAGACCGAACAATTTTAGTTGGACCTTCAACACTTTTTCTTTTTACTGTTTAATAATTTCAAACAGTTGTACTATCACAATAGAAATATGATTTTTTGCATGAAAATGCCGTTAATGTTAAATTTTCATTAGGTCAGTCAACCTCATTTAGACGAAGAAACAGTAGCAAGAGAAATCGCAAATAAGTTTGGGTATGCTGGTGGAATATCCTACAGTGATATAGCAAGTACAGCAGCACAATGTGGTCGAAAACATCTAGCTATTAAGGTATGAAGTTAATGTTCCACTTGCTATATGTAGCATTAATGAATGTTACATTTGTAGTTACTAGATCATGAACCAAAGGCAAGTCAGCAAGTGCAATTGTTACTTCAATTAGATGAAAATAGGCCAGCACTTATTAAAGCCATTGAGAGTGGAGATACCGATTTAGTCTATACAGTTATTCTGCGCTTACGTGATAATATGGCATTGGCAGATTTTAAGGTGAGTGTTAAATTTTATTTAGAAAATTGTAAGTAGCACAAACTAACACTAAAAAGTCAGTAGTAAAAAGAAATCAGCTTTAACCACTATTTCAGTAAATTATTATCTAACAAATTCATTATATAGAAAGAGTTTCTTTGTGTTTTGCGTAGTTATTGACGTGTTCTTTTTTCTGTAAGTTATAGCGCTAAATATTTTATTAACAAAAATATAAGGCATTGCTTAAGAGGTGTTTATATAGCATTCTTTTGGTAATGTAAGAACTAACTTTAATTTTAATTCATAATTTTTGTATCAACATAAAAATTAGTTATTTTTGGACAAAGCCCATTCATTATTAGAGGTATTGTTTCGGTGTTATATCAAACCCCGCATATAAAAGAATTTAACTAAAATAATTTTTTCAAATTCATTACTAGTGTTCTTGCAAGTTTATAGAAATTTCTTTTATGCGGAAAAACTAATACATTAGTTGTATTTCCGTGGGCCATTATTTCTGTTTGTCTAGCAATTATTTTCGCATTCTATCTGAGTAATGTCTGGCAATTGTGTGTATTTAATTAATATGAAAATTTTACACATCTATTTATTGCTAATGTAGATAAAAAATTTTGTACGGTACACAATATATACTAGGATATCCACTATATAATCTTGACAGGTGCTGGAAAGAAATAGATTAAGTGTAATGTTAATTTACACATTATTACTTCAGTCGATTGTCCAAATTTTAACTAGGTGTTTCATTTTGTTTTCAGAGCACTTCACCCCAATTCATGAAACTATCAACATGAATTAGTGCATGTGTAGATAAAGCTTCAATATAAGGACTTCAGCTAACCTTATAGTTGGTTGAATTACAAATGCCGTATAAACTATCGGATCCTTTTCTTTTTTACCATTCTTGTTCTTTTTTTGTGTGCAGATTTGACGTGTTTGGATTGGATTTGCCATCTTCTATGGAGAAGGTGGTACATCAGAAAACGTCAAACTATTAAACATTGTGAATTTGGGCTAGCCAACGTTGTCCCTTAGTATTTGGATTATGCCGAGGCTCAAATTTTCAAACAAATTTATTATCACTCTATCCTTCATTAAAGATAATTTTTGTGTCATTAATTTTTTTTTTATACAAAACGAATGAATTCTATCAAATAAAAGAACATTTTTATATTGTTTGTCTTTTTGTAGTAACTGAATAATCAGTGAGATACTGATCCACTCTGTCTACACCTCACATTGTTTAGTTGTCCACACTAACGGCTACAGATTCGTGCTATTCTTTGCCTCTATTTTATTTTGCAAGTAATTCGGTATTATGTATTGTAGATAATACTAGTACTTCTCTTTTATCTCTCCACTTAATCGCTGTAGTCGTTCTTCTTTTTTTTAAGTTTTGGTTTCATACCAGGCACGAACTCTTTTCTAGTAGATCTAGTAGGTCAAAGTGTTTCATAGGTATTGGTACATGAAAATAGTAGAACACTTGCTTTTAGATGAAGTATAGAAATTATCTGTGATTAGACAGTAACTTTTCAGTAGAAGAGAATTAGTACAATATTCATGACAAATGTTTGTGCTTTGAATTGATTGGACTCCAAAATCAATGAAACGTAAATAAAATTTAGAGACTAAAGTTAAATATGGGTTTAAATAATGGTACTCATAGCATTGACTTTGGAGCGGTCTTTAATGAACAAGACACTAGCAAAAAAATAAAATAAAAAGGGAGGGATGGATCCGTAATACCAGATAGCAAGCACCAGCCTGCTTACCGGTGTGACCTGAAGGGTCCACTAAAAACTAGCTCACTTATTATTTACTAATAGATTTGAATTTCTAAACAACACCAATTTATTAATGACAAATCCGGCTATCTATTTCTACTCTATAAATTTACAATATCCTCCGCCCTAGTCTAAGTATTCTATTCTAATTTCAACCTAAATTTGTCCCTAATGTTCACTACCTGACGTATTCTAATTTTATCTTCCTTCCTATAGATATTACAGTCAAAAATAGGCAGTGTCAAACAAAACAAATCAAGTGACTAAACAATAAAATATATAAATGCATAACACAGGTATAAAATTTATATAAATATCTAAATAGAGCAAAACATATAAGCATATAACAGTGCATAGAATAGCAAAAAGCATCCCTTAAATTAACAGACGCACTCGCATAAGCATTATGTTGGCTAGCACCATCACACTAAAATGTGCTCGTTCAAAATTAACTGCAAAATTTACTTATTAATCCAAATCAATGCTTATGCGAGTACATCCACCACAATATTTATAAATACCTGAATTTATTCAATTTATCCAAACTTGTAATGAAGTCAACAAGAAACATTTGCATACGTTAAACTTACGTAATAAATCATAAAGAGGTCTAGAGCGTTCCAGATTTTTTGCTAAGGAGGTAGTTTTTGGTGACTTTAGATTGAATTAAAAATATATAATTTTTGTGATAAATAATACATATGATATTAATTGATTGAGGGGTGTATTTAAAGAATTTCAAAAATTGTAAATAATATTTCTTTTCATTATATGAAATTAATTGACTTCGTTTTATCAATTAAAATAGGAAATCATAAAGGGGTGAAAAGAGAAAATTGATCATTGTAACGTTGTGCACTCTGTGTAGATTAAAAATGGCTAGCCGTGGCATAATGATAAAATTAGTAAGATTAAGAGAACACAGAGCGGTGGCATTAAGTAGAATGTCATAACATTGAGTACTGCGTTATCATATCAATATATATATATATATATATATATATATATATATATATATATATATACAGGGTGCCCACAATCTATCTCCATTATATGGGTAACTTTTTATTCTAGAAGATACAATATTGGTTAAATTAGCAAAGTTGAAGAGAAATTTACGAGTAGTATGATGCTTTTTTGAAAACTCACCTAGATGCTCAACTTTTTTAGATATTTGAAAAAAACTGAAATTTGCCATTTTCTTCAAACGCTAATAACTTTTACCGGTTTAACCTATAGAGAAAATAAAAACTGCTTGTAAGGTAACTTTTTACGTAGAATTCAATAGCGTATATGACAATTTTAATTGGAAATGGGTTTTCAAGCTACAAACATAACCTCACTTTTTTTAAATGGAAACCATAGTTCAATATAACCCAAATGGAAAGGTTTTTCTTTTCTGATTACCCTGATGTAAGGGTTGATGTACTTATTTTCAGTAGTTTCTTCATAATAA
Source organism: Platerodrilus igneus (assembly GCA_036346225.1). NCBI lineage: Eukaryota > Metazoa > Arthropoda > Insecta > Coleoptera > Lycidae > Platerodrilus > Platerodrilus igneus. The sequence goes on along the minus strand of JARFIW010000439.1, from coordinate 6,772,628 downwards.
AGAAAAAACGATTTATTTATTTGCGGACATCAAGGAGTCCATGGATACATATTACAAACAAACAAAATGTGTAAAATCAATAATGGAAACACAAGTTTATCGTAACTAAATTTATTATAAACTAAGAAAAATAAAATACTTAAAAATAAACTATCCATACAATACAAATAACTTAATCAAAGGAAACAAAATTAATTAATGCGAATATGCCCACTCCTACATTAACATATGCTCAAAATGACCTCCATTAGCTTGCAAACACATTTCGCACCTTTTAATTAGGTTTTGGTGCACCTTATTTAACGTTTGTGGTTTTATACTTGTAATAGCTGCTGTAATACTATCTTTGAGTTGCTCAATGTTATTGGATTTTTTAGCATACACTACATCCTTTACAGTACCCCAAAGAAAAAAATCCAGTGGCGATAGTTCTGGTGACGTTTCCGGCCATGGAACAGGACCTGCATTGCCAATCCAATTTGGAAAACTATTATCAAGATATTCAGAAACGGCTTGAGCATTGTGAGCAGGTGCACCGTCATGCTGAAAATATTTTAAGTTTTGCAGTAAATGAAGTGGCAAATTATCTAGCATTTCTTGCAATTCGTTTTGTAGAAAATTCAAATAGTGTACACCATTTAAATTATAATTATAGAAGAAAGACCCAAGTATTTTATTACCAAAAATGGCACACCACACTTTTTATCGAAAATTGATGTTGATCCCGCCTTTCTTCTGTTAAATGGGGATTTTCCTGACTCCAGTAGACTGTATTTTTTCTGTTAAACATGCCTTTGTTAGTAAATTTTGCTTCGTCGGTAAATACAATAGTGTGACTAAAACCAGGATTATTATTTGTTTCATTAAGAAACCACCTACAAAACTGTTGTCTTCTCTCACAATCCCCATGATACAGTGTATTGCTAACATGGGTTTTGTATGGTTTGTAGCGGTTTTGTTTTAAAATTAGGCGAGCTTTTTCTGTAGAAGTAGCGCACTCAATTGCAGTTTCTCGGGTGGACGCTGTTGGCTTAAAATTTATGTAGGCTAACACACGTTCTTCATCATCAGTTTTGAATTTTCTTTTATCAGTACTGGGTTTTGTAAAAGCACCAAACCTTTTAAATTGTTTTCTAATTTAGAAAACAATCGTTTATCTGGCTGCCTTCTTTCCAAATATCTTTCATAATACATATCACCAGCAGCATCACAATTTCTGTTACAGGCATAGTAACAAAAGAGCATGTCATTTTTTCGTCGTTTGTATACATTCTCTATTATAATCAAATAAATTTAAAAGTCTTCTACACAAAATTTGCAACCCAGAGCAAATAAACACTTTAACTAATAATATCTGACAAATGCCAGTTGTTTTTGTTTATTTAAAATATGTATCCATGGACTCCTTGATGCCCGCAAATAAATAAATCGTTTTTCTTTATTATGAAGAAACTACTGAAAATAAGTACATCAACCCTTACATCAGGGTAATCAGAAAAGAAAAACCTTTCCATTTGGGTTATATTGAACTATGGTTTCCATTTAAAAAGTGAGGTTATGTTTGTAGCTTGAAAACCCATTTCCAATTAAAATTGTCATATACGCTATTGAATTCTACGTAAAAGTTACCTTACAAGCAGTTTTATTTTCTCTATAGGTTAAACCGTTAAAAAGTTATTAGCGTTTGAAGAAAATGGCAAATTTCAGTTTTTTTCAAATATCTAAAAAAGTTGAGCATCTAGGTGAGTTTTCAAAAAAGCATCATACTACTCGTAAATTTCTCTTCAACTTTGCTAATTTAACCAACATTGTATCTTCTATAATAAAAAAGTTACCCATATACGGAGATAGATTGTGGGCACCCTGTATATATATATATATAGTATTGAGGTTTTTTTCCGAACGTATAGTACAATTGGAATAGTAAAGAAGTCAAATAATTTTTGGAATGAATTTCGTTCGGATGGTTTTTTTTATACTCAAATGAAAATCATTTGTTGATAATCAACGTTTCGGACTATATTTAGACCTTAATCTTGATTCTAAAAGTATAATACATTAATAGTTAGACTAATGGTTGAGTACTTACAAAAACTTGATTTCTTAAAGAACTAAATTGACAAACATTTTGACATTTGAGAAAATTATTATAGAGTACGAACGTCAGATTGAAGTAGACTACTTATTTAAATGTATTTAATATGTAAACGTTCTTAAAAAAGGTTATTATAAGCAATGTTGTAGGTAGGATTGTATTTATCATCAAAGCTATAGACTATTGATTGAAATTATATAGTAGAGTGTAAATATTTGTGAGATTGTGCGTGTCTGTTTTAAAGTTTAAACTATTATTGTTTTTTTGTATATAGTATGATTCTAAAAACAATCTGTTAACATAGTTACATTCTATATCTAAAATCCTAGTATCATCCCAGTTGACTATGTGTTTAGTCTCATGTATGTGTGATGCAAGAGCACGTGATTTTTTACCAATTTTGGCGTCACTTTTGTGTTGTGTGAGCCTAGATTTCAGCCACTGATTTGTTTGTCCTATATACGTCATGTTACAAGAACACTTGATGCTGTATATTATGTTACTGCATATTGGTTTGATAGTTGTATTTTTAATTTTTGTAAACAGATTGTTAATAGATGTATTGTATTGATAAACAATTTTGATATTATTGTTGATTATTGTTTTATGTATTGCCGGTGTAAGATTGTTGATATAAGGTATTTTTTTGTAAATAACGATGTTAGGAGGTTCTGTCTGTGTCAGCTCTATTTGTGTAGGTTTTTGTGTTTGAAAAATAAGTTTTTTTAAAAGTATTTTAGGGTACGCATTATTTTCTAAAATGTTTTGTAATAATTTAAGATTTTCAGCTACAAACTGAATATCACATATTTTTATTAAATTTTTATTATTTATTTTATACTAGCCCTAAAAAATAGAATAATAAAAATATGTGATATTCAGTTTGTAGCTGAAAATCTTAAATTATTACAAAACATTTTAGAAAATAATCGTACTAAAATACTTTTGAAAAACTTATTTTTCAAACACAAACTACACATAGAACCAGACAGAACCTCTAACATCGTTATTTAAAAAATACCTTATTTTATTTTATTGTTTTATTGCCCAACAGTAATAACCATTTACAGGACAAAAATATAGAACAAACAAATTTTATACACATGTGACCTACAGACTAAAGTTTAAATATACAAACGTACATCAACATTATCTTTATATATAACAGAATCCAAAGCAGTGTTATTTATATCTATTTGAGGACTTAATCTGTTAAAATTTTACACATTACATTTATGGGTGCTTTTTTGCCTATATTAGTTCTACTAGTAACAATCTTAAATGTTTCTATATATCTTGCTTCTAGCCTAGGTACGTTAAATGGTATTTGCGATAACAAAACTGCACAATCTATTTGATTGTGTAACAATTTATATAAAAACACAGACCAGAATTTATTCTTCTTGTTTCTAATGACAGCAATTTAAAATTGTCAAGTAATTCATTTTGACTACAACCTCTTATAGGATAAACACCAGTTTGTTTAAAGCTTAAGTATTTTAAAAATTTTCTTTGTACTGCTTCTAACATATTCTTATACAATAAGTATATAGGTGACCAGATTAAAGAGCAATATTCCAGTTTGGTACGTCAAAGGGAGTAAAATAGCAACTGTAAGCTAAATACATCATTAAAACCTTTTGTGTTTCTAATCACAAATCCCAAGGAGGCACTTGCTGCATTACATAGTTCTTCTATATGTGGAGAAAATGACAGGGTTGGATCATATACTATCCCAAGATCCTTAATTCTATCATATCTATTAATAGGTGTATTATCAATTTGATATTCAAATAGTAAGGGATTCATTTTGTTGTAAATATCATGCATTTACATTTTGCAGTATTTAGGTGTAACCTATTGTTTCTACACCAATTAACAATAAAGTTAATTTGTTGTTGTAAGTACTCACAATCAGATTCGTCTTTTACGGTTGAATAAATTTTAAGTCATCTGCAAACAACAAATTATCACACTCTAGTGTGTTGGGAAGGTCGTTAATAAATATTAGAAACAACAAAGGGCCAAGATTGGACCCTTGTGGAACTCAGATGTAGGCACAATTATATCAGAAGTAAATCCATTATACCTCACAACTTGTTTCCGCCCCAAAAGATACGATCTAAACAGCGCCAATAAGGTTTCACTAAAACCATATTTATTCAATTTATTCAGCAAGACAAAATGATCTATTTGATCAAAAGCTTTCTGAAAGTCTAAATATATAGTATCAACTTGTAGTTTCTGCTCAATGGAATTGGCAACATACTGAGTAAAACTGTTAGATTGGATAAAGTACTCCTTTTTCTATAAAACCATGCTGAGTCGATGAGAGGATATTTTTATTTGCATGTAGATTTGTTTATACAACAATGCTTCAAATATTTTTGCAAAATTACTGATAATTGAAATTGGTCTGTAGTTAGCTATATCAAATTTAACCCCACTCTTAAATACGGGCAAATTCTAGCAAATTTCCACTGAGATGGAAATGTGCAAGATTTAATAATTAGATTAAATATAATGTTTAGTGGGTAAAAAGATAAATTTACAATCTTTAATTAAAAATTCTGGTATTTTATCCATTCCAGCAGTTCTGGAGTTCTTCAAATTGTTTATTGAATGTATAATATCATCATCCGAGATAGACTTTAGCGTTACAGTGTCTATACCATTAATATCAACTACTTGGATATTGCTCTCATCTGATAGTTTATAAACACTAGCGAAGTATTCAGCAAATGCATTTACAATATGTTTAGGTTCAGTAAATTCTTTAGCATTAAATGTCATAGTAGCTGGAATTGAGTCAATTCCTTTTCTTATCGATAAATGACCAAAAATACTTGGATTATGTTTAATATTCTGTTGTACCTTAATTAAGTATGTTTTATAATCCTGTTTGACTTTATTTTTACAATTAGTTCTAAGTTGTTTAAACTGATTATACAATGAATCTATTTGATCTTTTTGTACTTTTGTATGCACAAACTTTTGTTTTAACATATATATTAACTCCTGCTGTACCAATCAGGAAACTTGGTATTAATGTTTTTGTAAAGAGGAACGAAACTGTCAAGAGCTTGCTCTAATATTTCATAAAATTTTGTGCATACTTTATTAATATCATCATAATACTCTAGAACAGACCAGTCTATATCGTGAGAAATTGATATAGACCATGATAATCAGCTTTAGAAAAATTATAGTTCTTAACGGAAACATTTATAGGAAATTTGTTTAACCTTTCCGTTTCGATATTAAATTCAATTAATAAGGGTGGATGATGGGGATCAACACTGACTAAAGCAGTGTCACATAATGTTACATTGCATACTTGATTACTAGATACTAAGTCTAATATTCTATTATTTACATTAAGTACACCATTAAATTGTTTATAATTTAGAAAATTTATAAAGTTTGTAAAATGCCGACTCTTACTATCCCCGTAGTTAGTTTGGATATAGTATGGTATATTAAAATCACCGACAACTATACATGACTTATTATGTAGCCAATCACATAAGGCTAGTTGTTCAAGGAAGTTTTCAAAATATATTAAATCGACCAAAGGTGGTATATACACATTAATTATATATAGCATTGTATTATTTAAATTTATTTTGCAGGCTACTACATCTATTAAGCTGAAATTATTGGTGACGTCTGATATATGTATTTGACTTGATAGAAAACTGTCTTTTAGTGCTAGTAAGACTCCACCACCTTTAGAAACACCACTAACTTCAAATTTTCTGTCACTGCGATAAACCTTATATGCACCAGGAAAGAGTTCTGCATCATTTACACTGGGACTTAACCACGTTTCAGTAAGAGCCACAATTTCAAATTCATTATCAGATATTGCTGGATAAAATGAGTCAATTTTGGTATTAAGACCTCTTACATTTTGATAGAAAATTTTTATACTACTTGTGTGATAAATGCAACAATTAAAGCTATTGGGCAAATTTAGTTTTCCGAAGTAATAATTTTAGGGATGCCATTTACGTATTTTATTGTAATGTTTTCTCTCCGCATTTATGCGATCATAAAACTCTTTTTTAATACATTTAAGAAATTCTATTTCTCGTGGCGTGCGATCATTAACAAGTCTAATATTTTTATAGTCATCATGACTTTTTAAGCTTTTAGATTTCTTCAATATGTCAAGAGCTACATGTTCAGACTCGACAGTAACTTTCACTGGCCTAATGGACAAAGCTGAAGCACCCTGTTTACCTAATCTAACTATTTTAATATTGTTAACCTGAACACTTGGTGTCAGTAATTGTACAATCTTTTTAACATTGTCTAGATCGCAATTTTTTTGAGTTTCTATTGAGTATTCCTTTTTTTCTGAAAGTCCATATAAAATAATATTTTTCTTCCTCACATTTCTTTCAGCGATTTCATTATATCAACAATTCACTGCATTTTTGTTACAATAAGCACAAGCATTTAACAGACTATTTTCACTAATATATTCACTTTCGGCCATTTTGAATATATATATATATATATATATATATATATATATTCTTATATCACCCCTATTTACTTTACTTTCACTTTGGGCTAATACCTTCTTTATTTATTACACTTTAACTTTAAACAAAATTTGTTACACGACTTTTGTCGTTGTCACAAATTTACTATTTAATGTATGACTTCAAATCGAGGTGCTTTAGCAAACGTTTGGTTGGTTCTTTTTTTACTAATTACTATATTTTATATGCCTCGACTATTTGAAACTTTAATCTCAGGGTTTTCTCACCTACTCACCGTGAGTTCAATCGTGAGTAGATGTGCACTACCCAACCAAACTGCACCCTCGTTTGTTTTACCACTTTTTAATGTACTGAATTTACTATGTATGCCAAATTTTAATAGATCAAAGTTGCCTGATGCCAAATTAATTTATGTAACTATTTATGACTTTAATTTTGACGTTATGATATATTTACGGTACTTACCAGAAATATACCGCTGAAGGCCTTCTTTTAACTGCTGGCTCAAGTTCGAAATCGCCGTACGCACTTTCACAAAAGATTCTCCAATGTTGTCCGCTTGCGTACTGCCTCCAGGTGTTCTTAAAACAATTTCGATGACCCAAACCTGAAATAAATTTACCCCAATTTAGAATTTAGCAAAAACCGTTGTCTACTTCCCTGCGTTAATTCTTCCTCGCCGTATATTGATCTCCTGTTCCTCTGCTCCGTACCCCAATTAATCCTCTCTTCGCACAATCCAATTCAAACCCGCTGTCCTATTATAAATCACTCCTAGTCCTGCTATTCCAATTATCCATACGATGTCCTTACTGCCGTTTAATCTTCTCAAATCAATCCAAAATTACTTATGTCGTCGATGCCTTCTTTATCCACTCCTGTCTCCTACTGCCGTTATACCAAATCTATTCCAAAACCAACACCAATCTTCTCAAACAAATAACCGTCGCTTTCCCCTTTGCACTAATAACCACTTCCAAAATCTTCTTTAACTACTCGTTGCCTTTCCCGTTGCACTATTAACCACTTTTAAAACTCCTTTTATATACTCGTCGCCTTTATTTACTCGATGTTTCTTATTTCTTTCACACTTTACTAAATAATACTCGATGATACACATATAAACTTTTATTTTATTAATATTTTACAACTTAACGCAGGTTTCATAAAATAGGTCTTTATCTGAACAATTTCGAAAAGTAAGTCCCTTATTTATTTTGCTTAGTTATTAAATCAACAAACTTAGCTTACTAGAATAACATTTTTAAACATATAACATCCAATAACAAATCATCTTTCTTTCAGTGTCCAACATACCTTCGCTACAGTCTTTATAATAATTTTAAATTTCTACTATTGGTCCAAAACACTTCACTAAACTCCAATAACCTTTTACATTTTGATTCACTTTAAATTTTGATTTACAATTCGTCCAAAAGTTTGATTCTATTAAAAGGAAAAGCCAAATAATTTACACACGACCTGGACGCTTTGTTATATTGCAGATATTCATAAATGCGTTCGGCTTTCCGACGGCAAATGTACTCTCAACTGGCTCATAAAATATCAACTCAGTATAAAACCTCAAGTACCGTGCATTATATCAACGTCATAAAGTCATGTTATCTACCTTTTGGCATATAAGTTTCAATCTGAAATGGTACATACTTTAACGTATGTAAAGTATAGCAAAATTTATAGTTTTTAAATTATTAGATCTGAAATATTGATCCTATCGTTTGGCATACACCCCTATTAATACAAATATACCTTTAGAAACCTTATTACCCCCTACATAATAATATATATGCAAAAGTGTCATTCAAGTCTTCCGTGTGTATGATGTTGTCGGTTTCCACAGGTTTCGAATGCAGTATAGTTTTTGTCACCTTCTTTGATAGCGAATTGGTGATAAGCACTTTTTAAGTCGATGGTACTAAATGCTTGATATTTCGTAATCTTGTCTACCAAACCCTTTATTCTCGGTAGCAGGTAAGCGTCCAGTAATGTAAACTGGTTTATCGTCTGTGAATAATCTATAACTAGTCGTCTTGCATGATTTTCATTCGTAGTTACTACAACTTGGGCATGCCATGGAGGTACACATGGTGCGATAACTCCCTCTTCTAACAGTTTCTGAATTTCCACTTCGATGAATTTAGAATCAGAATTAGAATGAAGTCTAGATTTTACAGCAATTGGCTTACAGTCACTGGTTAAGTTGGGAAACAGGCAGACCGGTTCTACTTTAACTTCAGCTAAGTTGCATATCTTCAGGGCTGGCTTTACTCCCCCAAACGAAATTTTCAGATCAGAATGAAGCCCCAGTATGTCATGCCCTATTATGATATCAGCACACAGTGCATTTAGAATCCATAGTTTTACATTTCAATATCTATGTTTGTTAATTTCTAACTCCACACAACAATATCCTTTTATCTGTGAATGTAATTCACTGGAAGCCATCACAACATTTCTATGAGTCGGGAAAGTTTCCAGTTCTAGGTCCCTGACGATGCTGCTGCTAATGAAGCTCTCAGAGCTCCCCTGTATCTATTAGGGTGCATGTCTTAGCCCCACATATTTTAACTTGAAGTGTTGCTTTTGACAGGCATGTAGGAGCTAATGCAGATATTATCGCTTGCGCCATTGCTGATGTTTGGCTAGTAGAGTTAGCGCTTTTGCAAACCTTTGAAAAGTGCCCCCTTTTTGTACAGTTACGACAAGTAGCGTTTTTAGCAGGACAGGCGTGACGTGAGTGTCTACTATATCCACAAAAATAGCATTTCCATGTTATAGTCGCATTAGTTGGTGAATTTCTTGATTGTGTTTGTATTTCGCCTTGTTCATCGTTTTCATTTAAGATAGAGTTCAGTGGTTAGCTTGAAGTATAAGTTTCAGAATGATGTTGTTCCATTTCTAGTGTACTAACTTTATCGAAAGCTTTTTGCAGTGTAAGTGACGCACTTTCCAGAAGACGCAGCCTAATTTGCGGCGAAGCTAGGCCACTAATAAACAAATCCCTTATAAAGACATCTTTGTTTTGATCCGCGGTAACAGGTTTAAATTCGCAATCTTTGCTCAGTCGTTTTAATACTTGTAAATATTCATCGATAGCTTCTCCAGCTTGCTGGCATCGAGTCGATAAAGTGGACCTTGTAAATATTTTATTCTTGGGTTTGATGTAAGTTTTACGCAAAGTGTCGATAGCTTCGTTTAACGTAGTACATTCGCTTATATATTCATAAACTTCAGGCCCGACATGACTAATTAGTAGGTTTAGTTTCCCGGTACTATCCTGTATTTCAGCAGCTTCTATAAAATTTTCGAAGACTTTATGCCAATGCTTTCTTTGTTGGCCGGCGGAGTTAGATGTTGCTTAGGCATTAAACCACTCAGGTTTTAGAAGTTTATCCATGAATTATGTCGTTTAAATTGATGTGAAAGTAAGAGTAATTGAAAGAACCTTTTATTGGGCTTTATACGACATAATTCTACAAAATGAGGGTGACAATAAAAATACTATATAGATACAATCATTACAATCATAATTACCTAGAAAGCACCCTTGAAACCTTGAGAGTGCCTTTCGTAATCCTATATTCTTAAGAATGGTAGACAAGTTTAAATTTAAATTTGGCGATAATGAGTGCCGTGCATGCTTGCAACTCAAGTGCTGTTAATAATGTTTTTGCAATGATAAAGGGAATAACTTATCTATTCCCACTTACTAATCTATGACAGGGATTAATTTATTGTTTGACACAAAATTTCAAATGTCTGTTCAAGTATGCAAAATAAAAATTGACATTCATACTTATTCCACATTCACTTGCAGACTACAGTAATTATTGCGACACATGTTATTACTAATAATAAGATATTTTTAGATGACTATTCACAATTTTCCTGTGGCTCAAGCACTGTATATAAAATACTGCCGTGAACACAGTTCGCAAGCTTTAAATGAAATGTTTATACAAGAGGATGATTGCATTTCACAAGCATTAACTTTTATAGCTGAGAGCTTAGATCCAAAGGTTATTAGTTACTTGAAATGATTAATGTATATGTTCAAAAATATTTTCCAGAAAAGTCTTACCAGTAACGCTTCTCTTACATCAGCATTAGATGCTTACAAGAGAGCACGCAATGATTTGTGTGCCTCTCTGTGCGAAGAAGCACTGAAATTATCAAAATACCAACAGTCGCTTATGGATAAGTATAAAGAAAGTTTTGCTGGAAAATCAATTCATGACACTTGCAAACGACTACTAGAAATTGATGTTAAAGAAGCTGAAAAAATGAAATCCAATTTTAAAATTCCAGATCGAAGGTTTAAGAGAATAATTATCGACTAAATTTCATTATTACTAGTATTATTTAGATATTGGTGGCTACGTATCGAAACCTTAGCAGAATTAGGTGATTGGGCAGAATTAGAAAGATTTTCAAAATCGAAAAAATCACCCATTGGTTATGCACATTTTGTGGATGTGTGTCTAGCTAAAAATAAACATACTGAAGCACTAAAATATTTACCAAAAGTGAGTGAGGATGTTATAGTTAAAAGTTACGTTAAAGCTGGGTAAGTATTGTGTAATTCTTTAGCAAATATTATTTTTGTTTTTAGTGAATTGGAACGAGCAATGCATATTGCATATGAACAAAGAGATATTCAAAGTTTATCATATGTTCAAAGTAAATGCTCTGCACAGTCACCTTTAATAGAAAAAATCAACGCATGCATTTCATTATTGCTTGCACGAAAGTAGATCATATAGATTTAATTATTATTTTTTATATAGTTTAGGTTCTGTTGATAAAGAAATATCAAAATAATGCATACAACATTTAATCATTTAAAATTATGCATAGCATTTTGAACTTCAAAATTTTGTTGTTTATTTATTCGCGAAAACCCCTATTACAAAATATGCGTAAAGAGAAAGTAAATTTCTTAATTGAGTGATAATATAGTGTGTTTATTATGTAGGATGTGTATACCCATCGTACCATCATCAATAAACATAGGTGATGACAGAGAAGTTGTGTAGGTATAGTATGTTAGCGAACGTGACCGTAGACATTTGTGGTTGTGGATCTCACTCCGAGATGGCAGCACACAAAAAAGCAAGAAACAATCCTCAACATGGCAGGGACAAGAGTTGTGCCCGCACCTTAGAAGTTATAGCATGAGAAGTGCATGTAACAACTTCGGGGACTTCTCAAGAGCAACGTAACCTGCCAACAGCAGAGGCTGAAGTTATGTACTCCTTGCATATTTCCTAATTAATTGCTCTAATCTTATCACTTACTGGGTGTCGGAAAATGATGCACAAAAATTTAGGGAGTGATTTTACAAGAAAAATTAGTATTCCAAGTTTCTGTAACTGAGCTAGCCCGACTTTAAATGTTATATTTGTTGGTTGTCTTCTTTTCAAATTTGGATCACTACTAATGTTATTTTGTGGTAATTGTTTGGAATTTTATTCATTTCCCAATTGCAAAAGATTGAAATCACCCTATCAATTGATTAATGATGATTCTCTTCTCTTGACTATCGGGAAAGTCCACATATTTTTTCTTTATAGCATGTCTTGATGGGCAATGTGCCATGATCATTGTGGAATATCAATTAAAATATTTAAATTTAGTAATTTCTTGACTTTTTTAGATAATATATGATTGATGATATTCAAGATGTTTGACAATGCGTAATGGTTCGGTATGCTGAATTTTTAAGGTATCACTTAATTAATTAAATTCCAAATAGATGATCAGATGTATTTAATAATAATAATAATAATAATGACTTCTTTATTTAGAACCGGTACATTTATACATGTGTGCATAAAATTGAAAAATAATAAACTAATTACAAAGTTCACAAATGGTGAATTTATCGCCAGCTGGCGATTTATTCCAATTTACCATTGACGAAACCTCAAGTTAATAAACAATAGAAAATATTAACTTAGTAATCGGATTTGTATACCTATTATTAAATAAAAATGTATAGTTATTTGTACGTTAAACGAAAAATATAGAGGGATGGGAAAGGTCATAAAGGGATGAGAATGGAGAACAATAGGAAGCATATCACATGAAAGTTAGGTCTTGTTGAAGAAATGCAGTTTGATTTCATTTTTGAAAATACTAATTGAATTAGATATTTTAATATCTATCGGAAGCAAATTCCATTGTCGAATAGCTTTAACAGTAAATGAATCATTGTAGAAATTAGTTCTATGAATTGGAATTGTAAAACGAACATTATCAGTCGCTCTTGTTGAGTACTATTCTGACAAAAGGTGAAAATTAGTTTGTAGGTACTGAGGAGTATGTGTTTTTACCACTTTGTAAAGTAATACAGCGCAATGCATACTATGTCTGTCGTTCATGGTTAACCAACCTAGTTTATTCCTGTATGGAGTAATGTGTTTAAATTTAGGTAAGTTATAAATAAATCTGATACCAACATTCTGTAAACGTTGGAGTTTGTTACGCAGATACCCAGCCATATCTGTAAATACTACATCAGCATATTCTATTTTTGGAACTAAAAGTGCATTAACTAAACGTAAGCGAGCTTGGAACGGACGAAAATTTTGTAATAATGCTAGCTTATGGAAGGTAAAAAAGAAATTTTTACTAATTTTATTTACATGTGGAATCCAGGACAAAGTATCATCGATATGGATACCTAGGTTTCTAACTACACTACTAAAAGGTATTACAGTGTCAATAAATTTCATATCGGTAAGGGTGTTCTTCTGTATAAGTACTTTATTATAAGGTGAGCTAATAATAATACATTGGGTTTTTTTAAGATTAATAGCTAGACCATGCCTATTAATCCAATCAGCTATTTTACTCAAATCTTCATTTATTAGACCAATTGTAGTATTAATATACTGTACCTCTGAATGCCTGTATATTTGAAAATCATCGGCAAATAAATGACAACGACAGGTTAAATCTTCACTAATAGAGGCAATGAACAAACTAAAAAGCAACGGCCCAAGTACTACCTTGGGAAACACCCTTGGTGACTACTACCCAATTAGAAGATCCACTTCTGGCTTGTATACGTTGTTCACGTTCGGTTAGGTAGGATTCAAACCATGTAACGACAGTCACAGATAAATTATACATTTTTAAATAAGCTAAATTAAAGGCATTAGTGATATCAAGTAGGGTCAAGATTGTAACCTCTTTATTGTCTAGTGCATAACGAATGTCATCAATAACCTTAATAAGTGCCGTTGATGTACTATGGTTTTTACGAAAACCTGACTGCAAAGGATTATATAAGTTATTGACTTCAAGATAATCAGATAACCGCGTGTGGACTATTTTTTCGCAACAACTTGAAAGAAAAAGACAACACTGATATCGGTCTGAAGTCAGACATTAAGCCCAGATTTGAAATGTTTGGAATTGAAATGACATGCACTTTCTTTTATATTTTTGGAAAGCAGCTAGTGGACATACAGAAATTAACAAGGTGGGTTATAATGGGAAGAATAATGTCGACATCAATTAAAATATTTTCACGATTTATGCCATCATAACCTGTACATTTATTATTAAGTTCATGCATAACACGTACAACTTCATCATTATCTACTTCTACAAACGAAAAAGCAGAAGCTGTGGCAATTGTTTCGGAATCAAACTTTTTAATAGTGGCAGCCTTTATTTCGTGTTCGAGGAATGTTTTAGGTTGTGCAAAATGAGTGTTTAGTTCATTTAAATCAAACATATTTATAGGTACGTCACGTTTTTGACTCCCTACACCCAACCTATTAAGAAATTTCCAATAACTCCCTATTGGGATTTCTGATAGGGACTCATAAATAAATTTCTTTTTGGCGTTCCTACATAGTTGGTTACAACGGTTACGTAGAATTTTTTATTCTTCCCATCGTATTCAGTTTTTGCTGAAGATATTTACGTTTCGCTTTATCACGTATACTCATTAATTGTTTAATTGCATTTGTAATCCAAGGTACCAGTTTGTTTTTAATTTTTACGCATTTGAGAGGCGCGTTTCTGTCAAAAGTTGCGTATATTACATTTGTAAACCAGTCCACCTTTAAATCAATTGTGTCTAGTAGTGGTATATGGTCCCAACAAATTGAAGCTACATCGGATCTGTACTGATTGATATTAATGTTTTTTGATATCTCGAAATGTAATGAATTTAGATCGGTGAGGGATGCATTTTACTTTATAAGCTACATAGAGATCATGTTTAGAGAAATTGTGGTTACCAGTTTGACTATATGCCATAATTTTACTAAGATCCGAACAAATGGTTAGATCTAAAAGAGAGCTTGAGTGTTTGCTGTAGTAAGATGTGGAATCAGAGTATTGAATGAATAAATTACCAGAAGCAACAATATTCTTAAGTTTGACAGCGTGGTTGTCATTTTTTTAGAATGATAATACAGTTTAAATATTCAGCACTCGACTGCTCGGTGGTATCTTCAAAAACATCAAAGTAATTTGCTTCATGCGAACAGCAAATGATGCCCACAAGTAATTTGAACTTTGGAATCTCAATAAATAAAAACTCAAACGAATGTTTGTTATTTGGATTTGACTGAGCAATAATTTTAAATTCGTATGTATTGCGAAGATAGATAGCAACCCCCTCCACCTCTACTACATAGTCTATCAAACCTAATTATATTGAAGTTATGCACGAATATCAACATATCTGGAATAGATGGTTTTAGCCAGATTTCAGTAACAAGTATTGCATCAATAGTAGAATTCTCAAATAAGAGTTGAAAGTCTACTATATGGGCAGGTAAGCTATGAACATTTATGTGGCATAATTGTAGATAGTTTGGGAATTTTGCTAACTCAGAAAGAGGCTCAGAATTAATGCGGTGTTTAGATTCATCATCAATAACCAAGGTAGATAGTCCCTGTATGTTTGTTGTGGTTTGTTTAGCATTCTTCTTAAGCTTCTTTGGGATTTAAACCACTCATAGTTTTTAAAATGATCTTTATTTACGTTTCGATCCATGACCTAGGATCGTTGTCAAAATAATAAAAACTTCAAGTTTGACGTTTATGACATAAATTGAAGGTGACTTTGTTTTATTGATGTTTGAAATATTTGGTTTGAATACACTAAGCAAAAATTCAGTGAATCTCGGTAAAATAAAACATAAAATCAGAAATCTCTCAATTGTATAAATAAAAACATGTTAAAAAATATTTCCCAAATTATTGAATTTATATAAAATTCACCAATAAAAATTAATCAGCTGATTTCACGTTAAGCATATTGGCTACCTTAGGAAAGTCGATCCCAGGTCGCAACACAAATTGAAGGCAATCATTCTTTTAAACTTTAAAAATTTTTGCTTAGTGTATTCAAACCAAATATTTCAAACATCAATAAATCAAAGTCACCTTCAATTTATGTCATAAACGTCAAACTTGAAGTTTTTATTATTTTGACAATGATCCTAGGTCATGGATCAAAACGTAAATAAAGATCATTTTAAAAACTATGAGTGGTTTAATTCTCAAAGAAGCTTAAGAAGAAAACCAAGGTAGATGTTTCATGTTCATTATGCTTAGGTAGGATATTTACAGAAGAATTGGATATGGAGGTCGGACAAGGAAGCGGGGGAGACCACCCAAATACCGATGACATTATATGCAGCGTACAATTATATTAGTACAATTAACAGCTAAGATATAGCACCTAAATTCCGAATAAATACAAAAATAATAAAACTACGTTCAGATTCAAATAACCAACTAGGCAGAGGTATTTACTAATTTCTTCATCAATTAACTCCACTGTGTAAAATCTCTTAAATGGTTATGGGACCAGTTAATTGAAATTGCTGGAGAAATGTAAGTGAAAAAATGCGTGTCAAAACGTGTTTTTAGTTTGCTAATTACGTTAGTTATATGCATATTTAGAGTGTGATAAAACTTCAATTTTGCAGAACAGGTATTTTTTTGTGAAATATTACCAAGACTGCATAAATTGGAATTGTTCATTTTGAAGTTGGAAAACATAAACCTTATTGTTACCATGTGGTCTAAAAATGTTGGAATTTATGTTTATGACCATTATGCAATTGTTTACGGCTCGGATTTGTTGCATTGAATTAAGTTTTTGTTATGTTATTTGAAATGGCACACGAATTTCAAGATTACAAAAATGCTTTGGAGTTTGAAAAGCTCAAGGGGGCCTCGAATTATCGCGAATGGTGAGTGAATATGGAAATGCTTTTACGTCCTCGAGGTTTATGTGGATTTATTACTAGTGCTGAGAAAAATTCACCTTCAGGGAATCTGTTATGACTAAAGAAAAAGCTGAGTATGTTAGGCGTCGTGACAAAGCAGCTTTGACTATTTACCTCTCACTGAGTTCTTAGGTAACCCCTATTATAATTGGAGTGACTGTTCCAAGAAATATTTGGAAAACTCTTGAAACCGATTTTGAGCCATCGTCTAAAGCGATGATTGGTCATTTATTGACTAAACTCTTCTTAACTGTCAAGAAATAAGATGAATAAATTTTAATATATTTTGCCCGACTGCAAGACCTTCATTGTAGACCAGTTAACATGGATTGCAAACTTAAGGATCTATACGTTGCTTATAAAATGATAAGCGGATTACCTGATAGATACAATGTGATTGTACAGCATCTATACATTGCCAAATGAATAGTTTACATCAGAAAGTGTTGCAACAGCATTATTAATGGAGCATCGACGACTTTAAAATTCTTTATCAAATGTGTCTAATAATGTTTCGTTTGTTTCAGGGGCTACAGTATGTGTTAACAATGATAATGTTCATGTAGTTCCTAAACAGATATCTAAAATTAGATGTTATAGGGGTCGCGAAATAGGGTATATGGTAAGGAACTGTAGTAGAGACATACCAAAAATGGAATCTCATAGAGGTAACAGGCAAACACAGGATGATTCATGGTAGATGGCCTATTAGACGTTTACGGAGAACTACTTAACATAGCACTTTGAACTTTTGGTTACTTATGTAAGCGAACATGCTCTCTCGATTTAAAATATTTTCAACTATGTAGTGTTGCCAATTCTAATAAAATGTAGTAGTAACTTTGTTATTTTAAATGAAATATACTATACCTAATGCCAGTTTTCGATTCCTTGTTTATTTTTGATTAATTTTTCTTAATGCTGTCGTATACTTATCTGTCATAGTTTTCGAGATTTTTATTATTTTCCGTTCTTTTATTAAGGAAACGTGACTTCCATTAAATGTTGATATATCTGTGCTTCTAAACTCTATGAAACTCTAGCTTAGGTTGGGGTTAGTTAAGGCCTAAAGGCACCACTTCCTGTAACCAAATCCTCCAGTAAACATACAGGGTGATCTAGGTGCAATTGTTCCTTACTTAATTAAAAAAATTATTAAATGTTTGGATTTTTAAATGAAACACCCTATGTATTATTTGCAATTTAGATAGCTGCTGGAATTTACTATTTTTCTATGTATACTGTTCCTATACCTAAATCGACTAGTTTGTGATTTATAGCCAATATTATTTATTTAAATCAAATAAATGCAACCATAAGAATGGATTAATGCTAAATGAAAAAACTATGTACAAGATGCCGATAAAACCCTTATCTAATAAATAATTTATTGCAGTAATTGTTCAAAACGATGACCAATTTCCTCCAAACATTCTAAAATTTGGTTATACACGCCTTCTGTGGTAGCTTTTCTAAGTTCTGTACGTTTTAGGGACTGAACAGCTTGATTCAACCGACTTTCCACCTCTTCTCTAGTATTTACAGGTGTTTTGTACTCCAAAGATAAAAATCCAATGGAGATAAGTTGGGAGATCTCGGAGGTCAATTCCAGGGTCTCAAGCGTCTGAACTATCGATCTACAAAAATGTTGTAGAGCTTGCAGCTTACATTGGCTGTGCAAAGTGCTGGAGCCTCATCAAGCTGATACCAGCTGCTGCGGTTTTTTTGCCATATAAGAGTATCTGTAAAATCTTCAACTACTGTGGTTATAATTTCTACTTATTTTTGAGAAGTTAACTTTTCGTCGTAAATTAAATATCGAATTTCATTGTCCATTATTAAAGAATATACATTGAAACTGAATCTTTCTTGAAACGCAGGATCTCTCGTAAGGTGAGGATTTTCACTAGTCCAAAATTGATTGTTTTTTCTATTGTAAATGCCTTCACGAGAGAATTTTGACTCGTCAGTTCAAATAATTTTTCTTAAAAAATGTGGATCTTCTTGAATATGCATTAATAAATATTCACAGAACTCAATTCTTTGTGGACAATCCTCAGGTTTAAGTGCTTGTACTTTAATAAACTTGTAGTCGTGCATATTATTTTTAGTCAATATTCCCTGTATAGAAGCGTACTTTATATTCAATTTGTGTGATGCCAATCTTATTGGAGATCGTGGAAAGGCATGAAAATATGCTAAAACATTAATTTCATTTTCTTCGTTTGAAGTTACAGGTCTGTGAGCCTGTCTAGGAGTCTTTAAAAGTGAACCAAAATTTATAAAAATTTTCTGTAGTTGTCTAAATTTCTTATATTCAATGCCTGTAAATCTGGGTAGTGTCATTGCATGTTCGACAAGTGCGGCTTATAATTTTACTACACTCACCATGTAACAAATAAATTCATAAGCACAGTATTTGAATAGACATTTTATGTCATTTTATGCGAGGTTTAACTTACTTTATAGGTATACAACACTAAGCAGCTCAAAATAACAACGATACAAAATAAGCAGTAACAGATTGTCAAATATCCATAGATTGCTTGATAACAAAAATCCAATTTGATAAAATTATTTAAATATTTGCTTATAAGGCCAAAACTAGTAGAGTTAGGTTTAGGAACAGTATACATAGAAAAATAGCAAATTCAGCAGCTACCTGAATTGCAAATAATATGCAGGGTGTTTCATTTAAAAACCCGAACATTTAATAATTTTTTTAATTAAGTAAGGAACAATTGCACCTGGATCACCCTGTATGTTTACTGGAGCATTTGGTTACAGTATGTGTTGCTTTTGGGCCTTAACTAACGCCAACCTAAGCTAGAGTTTAGAAGCATAGATATATCAACATTTAATTGAAGTCATGTTTCCCTAATAAAAAAACGGAAAATAATGAAAATCTCGAAAACTATGACAGATAACTATACGACAGTATTAAGAAAAATTAATCAAAAATAAACAAGGAATCGAAAACTGGCATTAGGTATAGGGAATTTCATTTAAAATAACAAAGTTACTACTACGTTTTATTAAAATTGGCAACAGTGCATAGTTGAAAATATTTTGAATCGAGGAAGCATGTTCGCTTACATAAGTGACCAAAAATTCAAAGTGCTATGTTAAGTAGTTCTCCGTAAACGTCTGATAGGCCATCCAACGTGAATCACCCTGTATATAAATAATCACAAACCTAATAGGAAATTAAATAATAGCTATAAGGATTCGCATTATTCTTCTTGTAATTATGTAGAAGGTTTATGGTTCTTAGAATTAAATCATACTGAAAAGTTAGATTATGAATTTGTTTTTGATATGGGTGCCACACATCATTTTAGTAAGAATTGAGAATTGTTTAGCGATTTTCAAGATATTGATAAAAAGGTTGGTCAGGGCAAAGGCATATTACAAGCTAATGGTGTTGCTAAAATTAATGTTAATTTAATTAATGGTAATGGAACAAAAGTTAATGTAGAACTAAGAGGTGTTTTATGTTCCTGAACTGTCAGAAAATTTAGTTAGCTTAGGTTCAATAACCGAAGATGGTTTTTACTTTGTTAGTAGAGATAATTCATTGTATATTTATGCACCAAATGGTAAATTATTTGTTCATACTCGTAAAAGCAGGCATTTATACATTGTTAGAGCTGACAAATCATATCCAAATCATTTAGAACGAGATTTGAATACTGTCAACAGATACAAATTCTTTATCTTTATGGCGCAAACGTTGTGCGCATTTAAACTCTCAAAATGTTTATAGGACAATTAACAATAATATTGTGTTGGGGTTGAATAACGTTAATA
This sequence comes from Platerodrilus igneus, assembly GCA_036346225.1. Taxonomy (NCBI): domain Eukaryota; kingdom Metazoa; phylum Arthropoda; class Insecta; order Coleoptera; family Lycidae; genus Platerodrilus; species Platerodrilus igneus. Next base: position 6,751,923 of record JARFIW010000439.1, on the reverse strand, counting down.
TAGACGAGGTCAATTGCAATTCTTGTGTTCGAGTAAAATTGAAACGGGAACCATTTAAAAGATTGCCATGAATTCAATCTAGTAGGCCTCTCGAACTGAAGCATTCTTCTATTTTTAGCAAACCGGACACGTCTGTATATATTATTTACTGTAATTTATTTTGCACAATTTAGTGCTAAACCAACTTACAACCGCTATAACTGTTTATTAAGAATTCTGAAATATGTCGAGGACTACTATTAATTGTGATTAATTTATCATTGTGTAATTGTTTTGAATTAATAGTTTACACTGATGCATTGGCCACTGCATTAGATTGTAGATGCCTTATTTGATCAGTGGGTGACACTTTTTTATTGGTTGGCGCTGTAGCATTCAAAATGCATTGCTCGCAGTGCCATTGAATCAGAAGACAGCTCTCAATTCAGCATGCACTGAAATTGTATGGATTTTGAAAGTTCTGTCTGAATTTAAGGGTTTTCCTTTTGATAGTGTTAAGCCAATTGTTTTGTGTGACAATCAACCTGCAATTTGGTTATCAAAGAATACATATGTAAACAATCATACTAAGCATATCGATGTGAAATATGCTATTAGGCAACTTTTGAATGATGATAATTTAATACTTAAATATATTAATACTAGTTGTATTGTAGCTGATCAATTAACTAAGGCGTTAGTTCGAAATAAGTTAGTATTATTTTCTGATTGTATTTTTAGTTTATTAAATAAATTTTGAAAACGTGAGAAGTTGTGAAATGTTATTCAAAATATTTAAATATACAAACTCGCTCAAAAATACATAATGTAAATATTAGATACAACACCTATATCATACCTCAACACCCAACATATAAATATAAAACTGCTTTTTCATACATAGCTCCAAACATGTTAAATGAACTATATGATTGGCTGCATTTGCTTAAAACTACCTTTAAGAAACAACTGAAAAATTATTTATTATTGCATGATTAATTTAATTTATCAATAACTTTGATTGTATATTAATTATTATCTAAAAAGGTAAAAGTGAAAACCAGTTATCAACTGATCTTTTACTATTTGTGTCGAGGAAGATATAAGGTGCTTTCGTTTGCTACACTTAAAAGTGCAGTGCAGTGGGTCTGTCACTAAACTAATAATCAGCTGTTTGTGATGGTGTAATAATCACAAACGAAAGGTTTAGTGTAAATCAAATTTTGAAAGTGAGGTTATATGATACGTTCTTGTAGTAACTGAAGTATCTATTTTTTATTTGTTAATAAGAATCGTGACAAGATAAATATAACACTGCATACTATTACTTTTGCTAGCGTTCAAATAACTCAAGATCAAATTAAAGAATATCTTTTCGATTTCGATAGTTCTGACAAAAGTTTTATACGAGACAATAAAAACTTTTTTACTTCTAGCTTTTCCAGTGAAGACAGTGAAAGTGATTATGATACCTCATTAAACGTGCTTCGAAATAAATTTGTTAAACGAAGGACAAACTCTATTAAGAACTTCTTTGAAAGTGTTGTGCCTAAATATTCTGAGCTAGAGTTTATAAAGCACTTCCGGGTAAACAAACAAATTTGCAATTTTCTTTCGAATGAGTTTGAATGCTCAGAAGATTATAAATACTTACAAACAATACCGAATAAAATGTGCAGAATTTCATGTATTGGCATTTTTATGGTTTGCGGAGCATGAGGCTACTGGATGTACTGACATTGGCGATAGATTTGATATTAGTATTTCAACAGTGCATGCAATATTAAAACGAGTGTCATATTTTATTAGCAGTCTATCGGAAAAGTGTATAACTTGGGCAGATGCAAATCAAAGAGAAGTTATTTCAAATTATTTTTTAAACAAGAATGGATTTCCTGATGTGATAGGATGCATTGATGGTACCCATATTGTGATTAATCCTCCAAAAGAAGGCACAGATGAATACATCAATCGCAAGGGTGATGTAGCAATTCACATGTAGGGCATTTGCAATGAAAGGAAGCAATTCATTGATATATTCATTGGCTATCCGAGTTCTGTACACGATGCTAGAGTGTTTCAAAACTCTAAAATATTTTGTAAACTTCCTTCTCTGTGTGAAGGTACATATTATATGGTTAGAAATTGTTTTATAGTATGAATTTTGCTCCAGGTAAATATCTGCTTTGTGATTCTGCATATCCATGCACAAATGCCGTTTTAACTCCATATCGTGATAACGGATATTTGACAGTGGCTCAGAAACGATTCAATTTAGAACACAACTCATCTCGGGTTATCATTGAACACACCTTTGGCATTCTGAAACAAAGATTCAGGCAATTATGTTATTGTAAAATACAAAATATGGAATTCCTATGCCATTTCATTAGAAGTTGTTGAATTTTATATAGTAAGTCAAAATTAAAGGAGATAGATTTATTCATAGAGACTATAACTGAAGATAATGATTGGCCAGACGAGGATGATGAAAGAGTTGAAAAATCTATGGATACTGCACTAGGGTGTGCCTTAAGGTATTCAATAAATCTACATTTAGATCATTAATATTTGGATTTTGGTCTGAGTTGTTTTGAACCTTCCTCAGAAGCATTAATTGGAAGGATGTTGTCAGAATTTTTCTTAGCTATGATGTTAAAAGATGAATCGATATCTTTATATATAGCTAGGATTAAGGGACATGCAACGACGATTAAATAATGCTAAGTGTGAAATAAAGGATCTACGCATTGCATATAAAATGATAAGTGGGTTACTTGAGTGATACAACGTAATTATTCAGCAATTGTACCAATTACCTGATGACCAGTTTACCTCAGATGCAGTGGCAAAAACAATATCAACAATTATACCAATTATCTGAAGACCAGTTTACCTCGAATGTAGTGGCAAAAACATTATTAACTGAAGACGGCTGCTTGGTAAATACTGTACCAAAATTATTTAGTGATAATATTTCAGGTTTTGAAATTAGGGTTAAGAAGGGCAATACAGAATGGAATCGTTAAGCAAAGGTTAGGTGTTATAGATGCAAGGAATTGGGCAATATATCAAGAAACTGTCCTAAATTAAATAGATATGATTCCAGACAACCTTATTCAAATAATGTTAACGTTAACAGTAACATTAGCAAGCATGTCTTTGTATTATCAGTGGCGCAACAGCGCTCTTGGCTAGAAGGGTCATGGTTTTTAGAATTACATAATGAAAAAGGTAGTAGCTTGGATTATTAATTTATTTTGGATACAGATGCGACACACCATTTTTGCAATAGTAAAGAATCGTTTGTTGAATTTAAACAGATAAATAAACAAGTCAACCAGGTCAAAGATGTTTTAGAATCTAAATGAGTATGGAAAGGACATGTTAGTTTAATTAATGATAACGGAACTGAAACATATATTGAACTAAAAGAAGTGTTTTTTGTTCCAGAATTGTCAAAAAATTTAATGTTTTGGTTCTCCAGTATTATACACATACCAAAAATCGTGTTCCACATGCTACTGATGGATTTTATTTTATTGAGAAGGAAATATTTTGAAGTGTATACCCCTAATAATATTTTGATCATTTGAATCAACAAAAATAAATGATTATATACTGTAAAAGGAAAAAAAGGCAATTTTAACCATAAATTCTAAGTCAAGCCTGAATAGTACTTCATTAGACATGAATTCTTTTTCATTGTGACCCAAATGCAATGCACATTTAGTTCAAACTGCATTTTTAAGGTATTTAAAAATGGAATTGTACTAGGAATGGAAAAGACTAACAATGAAGAGTGATAAGTCATCCATGCATTGAGGGAAAGCTTGGTCGTTCTTTTAAGCATTTAAGCAGTGTTCAATCTAAAAGAGTACTTGAACTTTTGCATTCGACCTATGGGTAGAAGCTCACACCATCAGTGCAGATGGTGCTAAATATTTTTTAGGCATGGTCAAAGAATAGCTGAATTGCAGTTTATCTGATCAAAAGTAAAAATGAAGCATTTGGTCGGATAAAGAATTTTATTACTCGACTAGAGCAAATGTTAAATCCTAAGGTAGTTTGGATTCGCTCTGACAATGGTATGGAGTTTTGCTCACAAGAACTGAAGAAATATTTCCAAAGTGTGGGAATTAGTCATCAAGTAACGAGTGTATATTCACCACAACAAAACGGTGTAACAGAAAAAATTAGAACATTGCTTATTTCTTCTAGCTTGTATGCAAAATTTTGGGGCGAGACTCTCCAGTATTATACACACCAAAAATCGTGTTCCACGTGATACTAATCTAGTTTAGTCCTCCATATGAATTATGGACAGGAAGAAAGTAATTATTTCTTATTTGAAAATTTTTTGATCACTTGCTTTTATACATATTCCCAAGCATTATAGGAATAAACTTGAACCCAAGTCGAGAAAGTGTATATTAATAAGTTTTGCCACATTTACTCGAGGTTATAGATTTTTCGATCCAGTATGCAATAAGGTGATAGAGGTTAAACACATAAAGGTGGACCAACCGGTAATGGGATTTAGTAAGTCGTGCAAGATTATTATTACTCCATCTCATGAGTCAGATAATGTAAATGATAGTGACACAATTACACCGATTCAATTGCCAAAAATAGTGATGGAGATGTGGAAAAATCTAGTGATGCACCCAATCATGATGCAAAGGATTTAACATGGATTTGTCAAGTCCTGAAAAAAGCCAGAAGTCGAATTGATGTCTAATTGTGGGATGGTGAAGAAAAATGTCGCTCTGAGAATGATATGAAAAAGTTTTGTTCCGGAGATGGCTTGGAATACAGGTCTGAAGATTTTTATTTTTATGATCCCTCTAAAAAAGGGATAACTAAAATTATAGAGTGTAATGAATCTGAGCCATTGTTAACCTTACTTTGTACAAATACCAAATACTTATGATGATGCCATAAAGTTCGATTAAAAAATGAATGGGAAAGGTGATGGAAGAAATTGTAGCGAATGAAGATCGGGGTGGGACGTTATCCCAAGACCACAGAATCTAAAGGTGATCACATGTAGATGGGTAAAAATGAATATTGATGGTACAGTCCAATAATTTATAGCTCGACTAGTAGCTCATGGTTTAATGCAAACCTGGAGAGTCGATTATTTCAATACTTTTGCACCAGTTATTGAATTTTATCTGGTAAAATTATTTTTTGTTCTACCTGTTATTCAAGAAGATTGGGTACATTCACATTAGAACGTCAAACGAGCATTTTCTTATAGTAACTTGGATGAAGAAGTTTACATGGAGATACCCATTACATATAAAAATTTCAATAATGTATCACAAATTTTTCGACTTAGAAAATCATAAACTGAAGCAGTCTGGAAGAAATTAATATTACCATATTTCCGATATATTGAAGCAAAAAGGTTTTACTATTTCGCAGTATGCCCATGTATTGCTCGTTTATGTAATGAATGTGTGATACTATTATATATTGACGATATCGCTACATTTTGTCTAAATGAGGCCATATTAAACAGCATTTTTAATTATTTGAATAAACAGTGAAATTGTAGATCTAGGATCTATCAACTTTTCTTGGTGTTGAGTTTGAACACAGTGAAAACAGCTATTAGTATACATCAAAAGAAATACATTTCAACCCTGATAAAACGTTTTGAAATAGATATATCCATCCCGTTTACACTCGTATGAATGTAGGCTTAGTAATGAAAGTTGATAACAGGGTTTGAGAAGGTGCCATTAATTATATCAACAGAGCAGATTTATTAAAAAACCCTTATTACGAACTAAATTGTTGTTTTTCATAGTTTATATTTTTAAGTTTAAGAATATTCCAACTAAGAAAGTGAAATATTTGTAATATTCTCTTGATATATTATAAGTTTAAATTTACATTACTACAGTTACCGGTATTATCGTTATGGTTTCGTTAGGAGCATGCGTATGAAAAAGTATGACTACCCATGTTGTTTGAATAATGAAAGCGTGTTTGTTTTAGGACATTGAATAAGTTTTGCTTCTAATATTTGTATCTAAATATCCACTGCATCAGAAAAATTTGTTGAAATTAATGGAAGGTCCAAATAAAAATGATAACTGCGGCAATTATTGTACCATATTTATAAATTATATGCTTGTACATTATGCTTCTTTAAGTGATATGCCTCAAAAAAAAAGATGCAAAGGAGCAATGCTGCTTCAAAACCATTTTAAAACTATTTCGAAATGCTCCAGTTCAACCGTACCATGAAAATGGACATCCTAATGCAACATTTTTAAAATAGCACGATTACACTGTTGTTTTTGCTTGTGGATTTCTGTAATTTGTTGCAATTATTAGAGCGTCGAACTAAAAACCATTAATTACGGGAAGTATTTTTAGCATTTTCTTGAAAGGGTGTTGGGGCAAAAACAACTCACGCCCATGAGTGAAAATCACTTCTAGTCGTTTTCTTATAATATTGGATTCAATACTGGACTTCCTTGAAAACAGATGAAAAACTGCTCGAAAACCTGATTACATCCCAAAATAACACCACTTATTGACAGGCCCGTTTAAAATATTTAATGAAGTCAATTTAGAATTGCAAGGTAATAAATTGATGATAGCAAGGGCAGACGAAGTTAATAAGAAATAGGTTATAGAAATAGTAGAAGAATAAAGATATCTGTGGAAAAAATATAGGAGAAATAGAAGGGCAGAATACGTTCTAAGGCATTTTTGGGGAATAGCACGCGATATATTACAAGCAGCAGAGATATGAAAAGGAGGTAGATGTAGACCTAGATCAGATAGTGATAGATGCAGACTGTGCAAATTTCAGGGAAATGTGTAGGTTAGTTCAGAATAGGAAACAATGAGTGTACACGTCTAACTAGTTTCCAGGACTGAAGATCTAAGGACGAAGGTAATAAATTCAATTTAATTAAAAATTTTGTCGAACAATTTCCTCTCTGCAAACGAAATCTTGGTAGAGGTGAATACAGCCACTTTTCCACCTTTCAGCAGTCTACAAAACAAGAGGATTCACCTACTGCCAATTCCTGGACGTGCTTTATGCTGTTTGTACAAAGCGATTCCAGAATATATTAAATATGAATAACCTGATATTACCACAAAAATATGTGGCAACACACAAGCTGCCTTAAAATGGTACAACATAAGACAAGACAAATATGCCGATGAACCAGCAGGAGCCATGTAGCATAATCCACTGCTGATGCAGTCGCGAGGATGGGGTGGGTTCACCCAACTCGTTTCCCTACCAAGATGATAATCTGAAACTCAATAATAATAACCTTTAAATATGGCGCCACCTAATTTTATACAAATGCACAGCTAGGTTCCTTCAAAACCAACTTACATACCTTAACACTTTCATACAATAATACTGGAAAAGTAAACAATGCAATATGTTCCGTTTATATTGTAAATAATTAAAGCTAAATTTTATTTTCTATTGAGTTTGTTGATTATTTACGTTCGCCTCGGTATATTTAAATTTATTAGAGTAAAATTCCCATGGTTTTACTTGAAGCACGCGCCAACAAGTGCCACGAGCGATAATCGTTATTCCCCATTTGCAAGAACACAGTGTAGTGACTGGAAAATCCATGAAGCCAGAGTATCGATTTGTCGTTCGAACAGACCACATCGCTGTTTTACACGTTCTACGTAGAACAAATTAATTACATGAACCGCTTTTCTTCACAACACCGCTGTCGTCATAAATGTGCTTCGCTACACCCGCCAAAGAGAAGAGTAGTATTTGTTTACATCGTTTTTGTCGTTGTCACGACTTCGTAAACACCAGGTGAGTGCTTTTAGTAAACTCTTGAACTGATTAAAAACATTAATTATATGTTGTTTGTTAAATTATCACTTAAATTTTATATACAGTCCACTTCTCTCTATCAAAGAGCTATTCGTTATTTGTTAACTATCATTTTCTATCGCTTCAGTTATTTTACACAATATATAAATCAAACCAACTTTACTCTAAAATGAAAAGCAACCTCATATGATTGTAGTGATTTTACTTTCACTTGAGTTTACAATCATGCACCTGTAAATAATTTCTATATTTATACCAACATAAACGTTGATGGTTAAATCAAACTGGTAATTAAAAAATCATTAGGAGCTTGGTATACCGTCAGCCTCAATTTAATAGGTCAGCATTTAACAAAACTTCAATTTATATTCCTGATAAGGAAAATTCAGATTAGTTGACTCAAGTTTACAACCTTATTTTATATGCTTTAAAATTATTATCACAATAAATTGTACCCAGGTTAGGATTAGTCACTTGTAGCAATTGTCCGAAACCAAACAGTAGTGCAAAGGATGGGTTGCTTACCAGATATCTGATTCTGGGTGATATACATAACTAGCATCTGACAACGGCCCTTAAGTTGACGCCTGTATCAGTATACAGGAGTCTCACCTCTATGCGTGCTCCCAATATGTCGCCACTGAATACAGTACCAATAATAATACAACCATATAAACACGATGAAAATACGAAGGGACTAGCAAATAAAACCAAACAACCCTATTCATAAACGTTCAGATAGATCTTCACATATAAACATTAACAACACTTACCGATGTAAATCGGGTTATTCAATCAAAACAAAAACAATCTATTGCTGTTAAAATCGTTAATCGATAACGACAACTTTCTAAGATACAAGTATAAGTTTGTGTTTCGTTGAAAATATACTTATGCTACGAGATTACAAAATCCCTGTACAGAATATGAGAATAATAATTACTTAAATTTATATTCACCAAAACACTCGTCTATACAATTTAACTGGATCTATCGAAAAAGCGAAATATTAATACAATGGCTTTACTTGTGACCAATATTGGATGATGATTACACCAAGGATAACAGAAGCAGAATTCCACTTGATTAGCATAGTAGAAGGATACTGTCGTTACGACTATGGGTTTTCCTTAATCATATGAATTGTATGGATTAGTTTTGAATGAAAGACATTAATGCAACCATTAAATCAGAGGCGTTGAAAAAGCTGGGTAATAGAATTGAAATGAATAGGTAGGACAGTCAAAATTTATACCGTAACACTGAGTGGGTTTTAGATCATTTCACAAATGCAGAATCATCAAATTTAGAACAAGAACTAGAACTCGCAACTAAAAGTAAAATTCAGAAATAGGTACCAAGAGTTCTGGCTTCAAAAAACCTATAAATTCTCTCTCCTGGATGGTGAAGCATACAAAATTTTTAATTATATTTCGTTCATCTTATTGGTCTAGACGTGGGTTCAGTACAATAGCTAATTTGCTGCGACATTAACATATTGTAAAAACCCTATCAGCTTCAATTATCTCATTAATTTCTTTTTTATTGATGTGTTGAAATTTTTTCTAGTAAAAGGAGCAGTGGTCCAGAAAAAGTTGGGAACCTATTGTTTAAAACCAATATTGTAAATCTTACGACAAATATTTCAGGAAGATAACTTTTCCAGAATGTTGTTAACGTGAAACTTATGTCTGTATAAAAAGCCACACTTTTTCGAAATAACAAAAATAAAGCCATTATGATATTTTATTAACACATTGAACTACAAATATAAAAATTAACATTTTGAATATTTATACAAATAGTAAAATACATAATTCAAAAATTTCAATATATGATTTAACAAAAATTTTTAACCAACCAAAAATCATTTGTACTATCAGCTTATAATTAATTTGCTTATAGCTTAAAACAATTTTGTTATAAACTACTATTTCTTATTATTAATGGATATTATATCACACAAGCCTTAAGCATAACATTGTCTCTCATAATAGTTGCATTGTTTTCTGATAAATGACATTTTAAATACATGTGGTGCTCACATATTGATTCTCAACAAGGAGATCTCCATTATTATGAGAGATAGAGATTTGGTAAAATTAGTTCAAATGTTTTTTATATAAAGTTGTATTACTAAAATATATACTTGGTGATCGTGGAAAATTTTGTACGATCAACAAGTATATTTTAATACGTGCTCATGACAAATGCAGTTTTACAAACTTAAGATTGCTCGGGCAAAGTAAGCACCTCTTAATGGAATTATTCTCGTTGTGACTGGTTAGAGGGATTGGGACTCGGATACTTCATCCTGCCGTTAAGTTGGAATTTTAGGTTATGATGTTTCAAAGTAGCTGTTGTTTGAAGGCCAAAGAATGGAAATATATAAATATTGAAACACTAGTGGTCTTTGAACATTCTCAGATTTAAGAAATTGAAATGTAAATCAGTTAGTATTAGAGGAGTAGGAAATGCAGCGAACATGAAAGTGATTATTTGGTTGATCGATAAATTCGCAACGGAATTAGTGTTGCTTAAAATTCAACCATGATATTATCGTGCAAGGAAGTTTGGAACATTTTAAAATATTAAGAAATATTTACATATGAGAATTTGAAGTAACTCTTATTTGTGAAATTTAGTGTTAGTTAAAGCATAAAAGGAGTAGTATCTTGGAATGAACAATGAAAAGATATAAGAAAAAGATTGGGATTTCTATATGTCATGTAATTGAAGGTTCGAAACAGAAAAATGTTGAAGTGATGACATTTGTTGATGTATATGGTATTTTAGGAATTTCTTAGCAATACTTGGCTAGAATGGAGGTTAAGAAGTTGCATCTAAACTAAATTAAATATCTAAACTTTATTTACATGATTTAATAATTTTGACCTAAGGAAAGTTTTGTATTGCATAACCAAATCTCTCTTTCATAATAACGGAGGTCCTGCTCTCGAGAAAGTCTGTATATGCAGCAAGAAAATCATTAATGATTTAAGTATGAGCACACTTAGAGGGTACAGAAAGGCAGAATTTTAAGAATTATTAAAACTGCCATCAACCGCAAAAACATTATTGTCTTGGTAGGCAACGCAAATGAGATAATGCAAATTTATGAACTTCTTTACACTTCATCATGATTGTACCAAGTATATTATGGTTACTGATGCCTGTGAGAAGTTAGCTGAAGTATTGTAATCAGCAATTTCACTATTTTTTTAGAAAACGCGGCATTGAAAATATAATTTCACTTTATTAGGTGCAGTACAAAATGTTGGTAAAATGAACTACTACATGACTTATTAACACTAGAACATCAACCTGCATTAATTCTTTGCATTTTGTACTGTCACCGTTATATGTTTACAGTATGTGAGATTCCTAATTTAAGTTAAGCATCGTTTGGTCATTAAAGTACACTGAACTAAATTGGTGCACATTTTTAAAATCTTTAAAGTATAAAGAACACATCGTTAGTACATAAATTTTATGCATGGTTATAAATTCTTATATTGGAAGTGAATAAATATTTCCCGTTGAACTTTATACTGTGCGTGTGTTTGTAAAGTTGGTTCCATAGTCATTTATACAACATTATTATTATTATGATCTTTCGTTAATGAAATCAAGAAGTTAAACTTCTATTAGAAATGACGATGAACAAATATTGTGGATCTTGAAAATTTTAATGATAAAGCAAGTCCTTTTAACTAGATTCTGATGATAGCGACAATGATTATATCTCAAAACCTGATGAAAATAAGGAGGAGGCAATAGTAAATGTAATAACAGGATCAACTGAAGATAGTGCAAGTACTGCAACTTGTTCTGTTGAACAATCAAATAACGAAACACAAATTCTTAGTAAGAACACTTTTAAACGGGACCAAAGTGAACTTAACTAGCAAGAAACATCTAAAAAGAAATATTCTTCACATATAATCAGGCTTTTACCACATGCTGTGGCCTATTTTTTCCACCATCTGCCGTTTTTTTAAATTAAAACATTTTGCAAAGTCCTCAGAGTTATTTGTTGTAAACAATTTATTTTAGTTTTTCCTATTTTGGGCTTTTTCATCATGTTGTTTTGTAATGGTGTGATGTTATTTTTCAGGCTTGGCTTGTTTGCAAGATGTACCATGGAGATTGGTTGTGATAGTTATATGATTTGGGTAGTCGATGTTTCAAAAATAATTCAGTACATATTAATTTTTGGTGGTATTTTGTGGTGTTTAAAAGGTGCAAAAGTGGCATCAGTTGTTACTTGTTAAGTATAATGTTTTAAGTCTGAGATTGTCTGTTCAACAGCGAGTCCTACAACTTTGATTTCCTTTTCACAATGTCTTTTATATTTTTAGCACAATCGCTTGAATACATTATGTTGGTTTTTAATTTATGTAGGTCTAACATTATGTATTAGCTTAAATAACGTTTTCTGGTTCATGCAAAGATAGATGGAGAACAAGTCATTCTTAATCATATTTTTGAAATGATTCGAAAAGTAATAATACATGGTCTTACCAATTATATCAGACGCCTGCAATTTGTCATACCATGCTAATCAACACTAGGCTGTTTAAGTTTAGATCAAGAATACGGTTTGCTTCTGTGGGAGGTAACATACAAAGGTAACCATCGCAGGAGGTATATTATTTAATCATTGTTTAACGTTCAAAGACACTTTATTGTTACACGTTTTATTCTACTAAGAGTTTGACATGTGATGCTCAACTGAAAGATTTTGTAGTTATTCATTGTAATTTTTAATTCAGTCTGTTCAAGAATTAGTTGATATTGTTCAAAATTTTTACTACGCATTAACGTAATCACTCTAACCAGCTAGAGGGGAAAAATTAAGTGAATTTGAATGAAAAATTAAATACAAACGCACCTTGTATGATAGATTTCACTGGTATTTATTCTTACTTCTTCAACATATTTCAAATTTTGTTTCTATATAAGTAATTCCGATAATAAAGCCGACTATTCTTTTAAATACATTGTAACATAACGATTTAGGATGATGACTTAATTTAAAACTGCACGTAATAGGTGAGTATCCTAATAATTTATAGTTATTAGTGAATCAAGTTTTATTCCTTCAAAAGGCGAGTGACTTAGTATAGGAAATACAAAGTGCGTAATTGTGTAAGGTGATCAATAGGAAGTATTTGTGCAAGGAATTGAAATTATAAAGTAAGCATAATTAGTATTAGCTGTTAAGAGCGAGTGTGCAATAAGGTAGTCGAAGTAAAATCATAGGAGGTAAAGATTGTATTGTACCTAAATGTTGTAACAGTCATTCTATGACCGCTACAAAATTAATTCAATTTCTGTATATAATTCTCTATATAAAGTTGTAAATGTCTAGTAATAAAGCAATTCATTTTATTTGATTGGTGTAACGCTGAGGAATGCACTGTATTGTCAAAAGGAAGAAAGTTATTTTAAGGAAATTTAACCTTTGTTTAAACTATATCTCAATGTTTGAAGGCGTAGTATCGCATCAATGTGTTGTATAGAGTCGGGATATCAGTACTTGTTTGTTAACATGATAGCAGACTGCGCGGACATAATTATTGATTTTACGAACAGAAGAACGTTAGGTCGACGTAAAACACGCTTGGTGGCTTACTAAATTAAAAGGGTTTCAGAGTTGAAATTACCCGAACTTACGTTGTAAGGATTTGTAAAAAAAATGAATGGTAAGCACACCTAAATTTACTGAACAGATATTTCTAGTTGTTGGTACAAATTAAAATTACACATCTGTTCGGACCGCTTATCGGAAAGATAGTTTGGCGTGAGTGTCCATCTTTTATATTAGCACGTCTATCTATTTCAACAGAGCAAGAATTTATTGGTATTGTATAAGAACCCTTTTTAACGAAGGTAAAGAGGGGTTATAATTAACAGGTGGTTAATTGTATTATTGCAGGGTTTTTAGGTTGTCCTGAATTATTAGTTGTTGGCGTATTCGTGAGTTTGTGAATGTTTTTCTGCGTTTGGTTCTGGAATTGGTAGTAGAGTTGAAGTAGAGGCTTAATCCATAGTTGGTACTGCTGACGCTGGATATTGGATCGGCTGTTCCGGAATCCAATTCATCGGTACAGGTTCATGTCCGAGGGGTGATCGTGAGTAGCCCTAGAAAATAGTTTACTTGTGGTGCGGAGTAGTAAAGTTATTTATTTCTAACTAGAATAAAATATTGGTTGGTCTTAAATTTTTCATAACTGAGAATAATTATTTAAGGGTGAAGGGATTTATATGTGACAATTAACTATCGATAAAAATGTAAAGATTATAAAAGAATATTGCTATTTTAAGGCTAAGTGTGAACACAATTTGCGCACATTGTGGGATATAAATATTTGGTAACTTATATTCACAACACTCAATTTTAAATTTTAATACGAGCCTAGAGGCTTTTGTCTTGAGTTACTCAGTGTCATGATTACATTGCCACTGGTTCACATTATCTTATATTGCTTAGAATCTGTCTGGTTACTTTATTTATAAATATTAAACAAATTGTGCAAGTGTGTACGACACAAAGCTTTTATTAATTGGAAATCAGGAGCTGTTAAGATAATTACTGCGGGGAATTCTAACCTGGATTACATAGTCTTCCTAATCGGGTTGGGTGTGGTTGACTTTTTACTTGAGTTGTTTCCTGGGCGGAACCTAGCCCTGGCGCCCATATTTACTTATCTCTTATGTAGCACTCCTACGACCCTTGTGTGCTCTTTGACTAGCCACGGAACAGGAAGCAACAAATTAATCTCTCCGAGTTCGAGCCACTTTCATCGGTTCGAGCACAGCGTTGCTACAATTCACTCCTAGTACGCCTTCAGCGGGGCCTTATATTTTACCCCTCGCATTTAGGTGTGACAGGAATTTGACGTCCAACGTCTGGGGCTGATTTTCGGTAAAGTAAATTCAGATTTTAAAGTGGTAGCTTCGATTGTCAAATATTTTAGGATTAATATGAGATGGTTAGTTGGTCTTTACCCACATTAAATAATATCATATAATTGTTTTATGGTATGAAGATAGTATTAAATTTTTGTTATAGATATGAGACACCGTGGTTACATATTTTATTTATTTTCTATTTATAGTAAAGTGTAAGAATAAAAGTATTCGTAAGTAGAAGGATAAATTTAAAATGGATCCTTATAGATTAACTAAAGACGAGCTAGAATACGAAATTTTAGTTCGAGGCTGTAAACTTTCTACCACCGAGACGGTTAGAGAACTTAGGAAAAAATTGAAAGAGGAATTGTCTAAAGAGTTATTTGGTGAATTGAGAACGGCAAAGAATTTTAGTCCAGAAATTAAAGATGAGCTCATAATTTGTGAAAAGAAAACTTCAGAACTGGAATTAGAATTTAAAAGCTTACAGTCAGGAGGAATATCTTTAGTTTTAAAACTTGAGACAAAATTAAAACATTTACTAGGTCGGTTAACAAGATTACGGCTAGATGAAGGGGACAGAGAATTTTTTAGTGCAATAGACGCGCTATTGGAACGTTTAGGAACACTTGATAAAACCCTCGATGAATTCGACATCGAGATGGAAACGAAAAACGTTGAGACTGCTTCAGTACCGGCAGGTGTAGGAAATGAGGCAGCAGGAGTTACAGTAAATCCGGTTGTTGTATCGAAAGGGATACCTGTAGTTAAGTGGGGGATAAAATTTTCCGGGGATTCTCAAGATATTAGTGTTAATGCTTTCCTTGAAAGAATTGAAGAATATCGTATTGCTCGAAATATTACCGAGGTTGAGTTGAATAATTCTATTATAGACTTACTTCAAGGCAAGGCGCTTATATGGTACAGGTCGGTTCGTTCTTCGATCACTTCATGGACGCATTTTGTCGACGGTTTATGCAAGGAATATTTGCCCTTTGATTATGAACGCGAGTTATTATATGAGATTAGAAGTCGGAAACAATTACCACAAGAAAAGGTGGGAGACTATTTTTCTTGTATGATCAATCTTTTATGAGACTTTCTGTGGCGTTAGCGAAGATGAAAAACTAGCAATTTTGCATAGAAATATTTTGCCATATTATATTCACGGGTTAGGTTTACACGATTTTTCGACGGTAGAAGAATTACGTCTTTTGTGCAAGAAGTTGGAAATAAATAAACAGCTAGCTATTGAGTTTCGTCAATCGACGGTTAATCTAATTTCTCCCTTAGAGCCCGAGTTATCAGGTATATCACCATGCAAAAATAAAAGTAGACAGGTTTCATCGGTTGTTGTAGAAAAACCCATTAACCTTGACATACAGTGTTGGAATTGTCGAAGAGTTGGGCATTCTTTTAAACGTTGTTCTCGCCCTAGGGATAGGACGTTTTGTTTTGGTTGCGGACAAGAAGGTGTAACGAAATATGCATGTAGTAGGTGTTCAGGAAACGAGTATTCAGGTCGTCGAGAGGCCGGTCGTCGATCTCAAACACAAATTCGGCAACAAAATTAGATAGTTCTTGGAAATCGTGGTTAGACTTAGTCCGAGTGGAATTTCAAAAAGCGAAGCTTAATGAGATGTTTGTAAAAGTAGGCGGAGATCATCGTCCATTCGTATCTGTGGGTGTATATGATATTAAAATGGTAGGATTGGTTGATACTGGAGCTAGTCAAACTGTATTAGGGAAATCGGGGTGGAGTAAACTAAAAGAAATTGGTGTTAGTTTAAAACAAGACGATTCGGTAGTTCGAGTGGCAGATGGAAGGACATGTAATGTTTTAGGAAGCGTTCAATTACCGATCAATTTGGGGGGTAATATTAAAGTGATAAAGACTTTGGTTATCTGCGATGTTGTCGAAGACATTATTTTGGGGATTGATTTTCTATATCAGATGGATATCGTACCGTTCGTGAAGGACAACAAGTGGGAATTTCGAAAGGATATCAAACTAAACGGAATTTCTGTGAGAGACTCATTAAACGATTCGCAGAAAACAGAGCTAGATGAGCTTGTAACATTTTTCTTTAAGGAAATAGGTCAATCTTTAGGTTGTGCTAAAAATGTGCACCACGTTATAGATACAGGGGATCATTTGCCAATCAAACAGCGGTACTATCCAGTATCACCGTATGTACAAAATATTATTAATAAAGAGGTTGATAAAATGTTAACGTTAGGTATAATCGAAAAATCCAGATCACCTTGGAGCTCTCCTATTGTGATGGTCAAAAAACCCAATAATGAGTACCGTTTCTGTATAGACTTTCGGAAGGTGAATCAAGTAACTAAGAGAGACGCTTACCCCATTCCATATATTTCTAGTATCTTAGATCGTCTGAGGGATGCAAAATATTTATCGACCATTGATCTTAAATCAGCGTACCATCAGATTCCACTGGAAGCGAGTAGTAAAGAGAAGACGGCTTTTGTCGTACCAGGCAAAGGGTTATATCAGTTTACGAGGTTACCTTATGGTTTACATAACGCACCTGCAACTTTCCAGCGGTTGGTAGACAATATCTTAGGGCCAGAGTTGGAAAAATATGTTTCAATTTATTTGGATGACATTCTTATCGCTACTCCTGATTATTCTACACATTTGAGAGTTTTAAGAGAGGTGTTTCAAAGATTAGCGGCAGCAGGACTTACGGTGAATGCCGAAAAATGCGAGTTTGTTAAAAGTAGTCTTAAATATTTGGGTTTTGTCGTGGACGCAGATGGGTTAAGACCAGACCCTGCGAAAATCAAATCAATGGTGGATTACCCAATACCTAAATGTGCTAAGAACGTACGTCGGTTTGTAGGTCTTATTTCATGGGATAGAAGATTTGTTAAGGATTTTTCATGTCGGGTGGCTCCGTTAAATCGCTTAACCAGGAAAACTGCTAAATTTGTTTGGGATGAAGAGGTTAATAAGGCATTCTTAGATATTAAACAATGTCTTATATCATCGCCAATATTATCCTGTCCAGATTTTTCAAAGAAATTTTGTATACAGGCGGATGCTTCTCAAGTTGGTCTAGGGAGTGTATTAACACAGGATTTCGAAGATGGTGAACATATTATCGCGTTTGCCAGTAGAAGCTTAATAGCACAAGAAAGGAAATATTCATCAATGGAACTCGAATGCTTAGCCGTAGTTTGGGCGATCGAAAAATTTAGACCCTACATTGAAGGAGTTCATTTTACAGTAGTGACCGACCATTTTTCATTATTATGGCTGCACAAGCTTCAGAATCCTTCAGGTTGCTTAGCCAGGTGGGCATTGCGGTTGCAAGGATACGATTTCACTATAGTTCACAGAAAAGGGACTTCTCACCAAGTGCCCGATGCTTTGTCAAGAGCTATTTCACTAATTTGTGTAACAAACCAGAATTTAGACGAGTGGTATTTAAACTTAAGAACTAGTATTTTAAAGAATCCAGGTAAATATCCGAGGTGGCGGGTGCACAAGGATCAAATTTTTAAATTGGTTGATAATACTGGAATTTCTTTAAATGATGACGATGCTTGGAAGATTGTTGTGCCGAAAAAATTAAGGTCTGAGGTATTGTTAGAAAATCATGATGCCCCTACAGCTGGTCACATGGGTTACTTTAAAACACGGAAGCGGATTTCGCAAAATTATTATTGGCCAGGTATGAATTACGACATTGCCAAATATGTTAGGAAATGTGAAGTGTGTCAGGCACAAAAAGTAGAACAGAAATCTCCGCATGGGGTTATGTACAAACGAACGATTTCTCGACCGTGGGAAGTGGTTGTTACAGATCTAGTTGGTCCCCTTCCTTTGTCGAAAAAAAGGAACAGATTTATTCTAGTTGTCGCAGACTGTTTTACTAAATATGTTTTGTTCTTCCCATTAAAATCGGCAACCAGCTCGGCTGTAGTAAAACATATCGAGGAAGACATTTTCTTGGTCTATGGGGCTCCAGAACGAATTTTATGTGACAACGGTAATCAATATGTAAGTTCAAAGTTTAAGGATATGGCTAAGGGGTATAAAACTAAAATCATTTTTATGGCAAGATACCATTCGCAGGCTAACCCTACGGAACGGGTGAACCGAACTCTAAAGACTATGATCCGCTCGTATGTGGACAAGGACCAGAGAAATTGGGATACGAGGCTTCCAGCTTTAGGTTTTGCGATTCGCACAGCTGTACACGAGGTGACGGGTTTTAGTCCCTGTTATCTGAATTTTGGTCGTGAAGTACAATTATCAGGGGATATATTTCGCGCAGGGGGAACGGATAAAGAGGGTGCTATAGATTTTAGTACAAGAGAATACCTAACCGATCATTTGAAATCTATCAAGGAATTGATGCCGAGGGTTAAGAAGAAACTGAGATAGCTTACGGAAAAATATAGCAATTGCTATAATTTGAGACATAGGCCATTATCTTTGGAAATCGGCCAGATAGTTTGGAAACGGAATTACACACTGTCCAAAAAAGCAGACTTTGTTGCTGCCAAACTCAATCCAAAATTTGTAAAGTGTCGCGTGAAAGGGAAGGTTTCGCCAAATGTTTATCAGTTAGCAGACTTTTCTCGGGCGTGATCTAGGCCATTGGCACCTTAAAGATATAAAGTTAGATGGTAGCCAAAATAAATGAATTTTTGTGACAGGCTATAGAAGCAAATGTTTGAGTTTTTGGAGGAGGCTTAAGGTAAGGTAAGGGGGAGTTGTAACAGTCATTCTATGACCGCTACAAAATTAATTCAATTTCTGTATATAATTCTGTATATAAAGTTGTAAATGTCTAGTAATAAAGCAATTCATTTTATTTGATTGGTGTAACGCAGAGGAACGCACTGTATTGTCAAAAGGAAGAAAGTTATTTTAAGGAAATTTAACCTTTGTTTAAACTATATCTCAATGTTTGAAGGCGTAGTATCGCATCAATGTGTTGTATAGAGTCGGGATATCAGTACTTGTTTGTTAACATGATAGCAGACTGCGCGGACATAATTATTGATTTTACGAACAGAAGAACGTTAGGTCGACGTAAAACACGCTTGGTGGCTTACTAAATTAAAGGGTTTCAGAGTTGAAATTACCCGAACTTACGTTGTAAGGATTTGTAAAAAAATGAATGGTAAGCACACCTAAATTTACTGAACGGATATTTCTAGTTGTTGGTACAAATTAAAATTCCACATCTGTTCGGACCGCTTATCGGAAAGATAGTTTGGTGTGAGTGTCCATCTTTTATATTAGCACGTCTGTCTATATTTCAACAGAGCAAGAATTTATTGGTATTATATAAGAACCCTTTTTAACGAAGGTAAAGAGGGGTTATAATTAACAGGTGGTTAATTGTATTATTGCAGGGTTTTTAGGTTGTCCTGAATTATTAGTTGTTGGCGTATTCGTGAGTTTGTGAATGTCTTTCTGCGTTTGGTTCTGGAATTGGTAGTAGAGTTGAAGTAGAGGCTTAATCCATAGTTGGTACTGCTGACGCTGGATATTGGATCGGCTGTTCCGGAATCCAATTCATTGGTACAGGTTCATGTCCGAGGGGTGATCGTGAGTAGCCCTAGAAAATAGTTTACTTGTGGTGCAGAGTAGTAAAGTTATTTATTTCTAACTAGAATAAAATATTGGTTGGTCTTAAATTTTTCATAACTGAGAATAATTATTTAAGGGTGAAGGGATTTATATGTGACAATTAACTATCGATAAAAATGTAAAGATTATAAAAGAATATTGCTATTTTAAGGCTAAGTGTGAACACAATTTGCGCACATTGTGGGATATAAATATTTGGTAACTTATATTCGCAACACTCAATTTTAAATTTTAATACGAGCCTAGAGGCTTTTGTCTTGAGTTACTCAGTGTCATGATTACATTGCCACTGGTTCACATTATCTTATATTGCTTAGAATCTGTCTGGTTACTTTATTTATAAATATTAAACAAATTGTGCAAGTGTGTACGACACAAAGCTTTTATTAATTGGAAATCAGGAGCTGTTAAGATAATTACTGCGGGGAATTCTAACCTGGATTACATAGTCTTCGTAATCGGGTTGGGTGTGGTTGACTTTTTGCTTGAGTTATTTCCTGGGCGGAACCTAGCCCTGGCGCCCATATTTACTTATCTCTTATGTAGCACTCCTACGACCCTTGTGTGCTCTTTGACTAGCCATGGAACAGGAAGCAACAAATTAATCTCTCCGAGTTCGAGCCACTTTCATCGGTTCGAGCACAGCGTTGCTACAATTCACTCCTAGTACGCCTTCAGCGGGGCCTTATATTTTACCCCTCGCATTTAGGTGTGACAATGTATTAAAGAAATAAACTTGTAATGGTCTTCGACTTTGTTTTATCATTGTCAACGCCCTGACCCGACTAGAGACTCCAAGAGAACAATCAAAAGATAATAAAGTAGACTATTCTTTTAAATACATTGTAACATAACGATTTAGGATGATGACTTAATTTAAAACTGCAAATGAAAACATCTTAATATAACAAAACACTGCATATACAGTTCCCGTAGATAAATACATTGTAATAAACTATTGCATGACAACAAACTGTGTACGAAGCATAGATTATACTTGATACTTTGTAACCGGATGCTGATTGTAATTAATAGATGATTTAATAGTGGGAGAAAATAACCACAGTTTTAACCGTCGTGGGAGAATTGAATTGAATTATTCATGAGCCGGTGTAACGATTTTATTTTCTATCATGATGTCTACAGAAATTTAATCTATTTATTTAATAAGAACCAATTTAATGCATAATAATGCTACACAATCCACTAAATAAATATTACATATTGTCCAATAAAATATTAGCTTTCAATTCAAATTTTAATTTATGCGGTGACAAAAGATACTTTTCAATTAGTGTCATTCTTAGAGCTCCCTCTGTTAGACAATTGTAAGATTAAGCTTGTTGCCAGGCGGTAACCCGCGTGATATGATCACTTCCAATACAGCTGTCGTCAGAAGAAGTCGAATTGTTCCTTGGACACAAGGACGATGACGTTGAGGAATCTACGTGTTGGAAGCACGTGAGATTTAAAATTGTTTTCGTGAGAGAATGTCG
This sequence comes from Platerodrilus igneus, assembly GCA_036346225.1. NCBI lineage: Eukaryota > Metazoa > Arthropoda > Insecta > Coleoptera > Lycidae > Platerodrilus > Platerodrilus igneus. The sequence continues at coordinate 6,730,049 of JARFIW010000439.1, read as the reverse complement.
TCTCCGAAGCTCATTTTTGTTGTCCACTTGCTGGAAAATAGCTCGCAGATGACGAGGAATTATTTTGGTTGAAGGGCCTTTGGTTAACAGTAAGTAGTATTGCTTCTGTAATCATATTAAATAAAGATTTTTCAGTGCAACTTGGAAATAATATTTAACTTTGAAATAATATGCAACTTTTAGTTAACAGAACTTTTGTTTAACGTAAATTTAATCAACATACAAGTAGGAAATTTTAGAAAATTTAAGAATTTAACCTTTGTACGAATGTGGATTTGACGAGTATCAATTAGTTAATATGGACGCCGTGATATGGTTTGGAGCTTCAATAAGCAGCAAATTTGCTTGTACTGAATTGGAGATTTCCTTTATTTAAATGCTGAAGCAAGACGCCTAGCAAGTATTTTTCCGTCAGATGAACATCTGGTATGTAAATTTGCTTTCGTATCTCCGCTGTAACATGGATATAGCAGATAGATAATTTTTTGTTTAATCAAGTTATTTAAACTTCAAGTTAGGTGAATGACAGACTATATATTTTTCATATTAAGCAACAGGAACCTGTAAATTTTTCATTTTTAAATCTCTTTATTAATACATTGAAATTACGGAAGATGTCATTATGAGATAAGGAAAGTTAAATTCTACCTTTTATGAAAGTAGATATAATTATTTGAAACATGATTTACTGGAATCATTAGAAATTAAACTTATACGTTTCATATTTCACTAATAGCTGAGTGGAATAGTTTTTGTGAGGTTATAGTAGATCTACTCAAACCAACCGAAATTGTTATATATAAGTAATTATTCAGAAAGTAACTTCAGGCTCACTCATTTTTAAGTAAAATTTGGCTAGATATTTCTAATAGAAATGACCATATTTTAACGGTGAAAAGTACATATTATACCAAGTACTTATGTACATATTTTTCAAGAATTAAATTAATCAAAATTATATTAAAGGAAAAAGAGGTTTTGTAAATAGCACAATAACTAAATACTGAAAGAATAGATTTTTATTTTGGTCAAGACTATTCTTTTTAATTGGAATGAATGAAAGTTGATTCGAATTAAGTTTTTAAATTTTGGGTATAAAGGCACAAACAGTGCTATTCTTTGTTTAATCTGTTCACAGGTGTAGCAGTGAAGTATAAAGGTCAAAGGCGAGCCATAAGGTAAGAAACTTTAGGAATTGAGTTGTTTTTAATAAATTGTATAGCGGTAATTGAATAAAGGTTTCCGCATTCGCCTTGTACAAGGGACTTAGGTAAGGTCTTCTTTTTTATAGAAAAATTCGGTGGCGCCATATTCTTTATATTTTTGGTCGCAGTCCAACCCCGACCCACAGCTCATGTTCTACCCAGAGCATATAGTTCGACTAGCCGCTTAGCCTTTTGAGATTTCCTCAACTACGAGCCACTAACCATCGGAACTTGCCGTGAGCTCTATCCGCTTACTGGAAATCCTCGTAAAATTTTCTTGTGCCTTTCAGCTGGTCACATAGAAAGAAAAATCCCTTAATATACCTTAAAGGTTATACCGGTAATAAGAAAACATCGAAAATGTAGAGATACGAGCAAGTAACAGACATGACCGTGGGGTTGAGGGTTGGTAGATGTTAATGTAAAAACGAAACTCAGCTTTAAGGAAAAATAAATATGGATACTTCCTGCAGAGGGGCAATAAATACAGCATACGACAAGATTTTGAAGTTACACTTGCACGGGCGGGGTATTTCCAATGCACCTGTTGGCGGAACTGTCATCATTGCGACCAGTTAGAGAGGTTCAGATTTGAATAGTTCACCCTGCTATTAAATTGGAATTTGTATTTATGAGATGTCAAGGTAGCTGTTATTTGAAGCCCGTAAAATGGAAATATTTAAACATTGAAACGCTGATGGTCATTGCTCAAATTTAAGAAACTGAAATAAAACTCTGTTTGTCCTTCTTTATAAGTTGAAACTGCTACCTAGACTTTGAAATTTCAGGAAGCAATTGTAATAAGTGCGCTGTTTGTCCGAGATTGAAAAACTAGAATTGCCTAAATTTGCTAAGTCATGGATCCTTGAAGAATCAGTTTTTTTATACTTTTAGATATGGCAAGAAATACATCATTCTTGGCTTTACAGAAATCTGAAAATCTCTTTATGTATTCAAGGGCTTCCAGTAACTTCTTCTTGTATGCAATGTTCACATCAATATCGCAATCATAACACGGCACAGACTAAGTTGCTGTATTAACACATAAAGAGTGACGGTTGAATCGAAGAGTAGTAAAGTGTTGTAAAAGATGCTTATTTTTAGAACTTTCGTAGTTTTGTGTCATTTAAGACACATCCATAAGGAAACGTCAAATTCATAATGGTCATCCATTTCAATATCATAGCATAGGAGTTTTCGTATTCAACACTTTTAATATCAATATCAGTTTTCTGTAGTTTTTTTTAATTCGAGGTAATTCCACTGCTTTATTAATATGAGAACATTCAACCACATCTTGATGTTCGTCACAGGGTTTGCTAGTCGCTAGAACTATTAAAATTAGGTTCCATCTGTCTTCTATGTTCATCCATTTCATTTTGTTATGTGTTTTGTTGATTTGTTTTAGATTCTTGAACTTCACTTTAGCAATTTCAACTTTGATACTATTCTGTTCCCGCAAATGAGATATATTTACTTTTTTTTATCAAAAGGTGTATGAGAATCATAAGGAGCATTATAAGTATTGAAGTCAATTCGTTCAGTACTATTTTTAAAAGCCTCCAAATGTGAACTGTATAAATTATTATTATAATTTGGTTGTGGAGAATGACGCTCGATCGATATCTTTCCTAAATTAGGTTCGGAGCTGTAATTAGGAACAAATAAAAATTCATCTAATTTCAATGTACAAATATTTTTGAAGTGCTAATACCACAGCCAATAAAACACGGTAGTTCAGAAACATCATACTCTGAAGATGAACCAAAAAGAACTAAAAAATTCACCGACAACACAAAAAAAAGTCGTGACCAACACTACCGAAGGTTTTAAAAAGACTTTATCAGCAACCACTTTCTATAAGCATTATGAAGACGAAAGCTCTTCTGAAACTATGTAAGAATCTTACCACACCAGGAGAGTATCAGGGTTGGTTTCAGGGATTGTCAACGTTCACCTAACAGGAGGGTACCAGAACTAGATATGCAGGACAATTCCGATGATGAGGATTGATCATTCTGTTTATCCACAACTTTTAAGAGTTTAATAATTTAATTATTTCATTTAACAATATGTTCAATTCTCAAGTATGCTACAGCAAAACCCAACAACCTACAACATTATAAAATTATAATTATTATTTAATTAAGTTATTTATCAAATCCCTAATAATGTAATAATTTTACGTTCTATGTTGTGATTCTCTATTAAATTTTGCAAAAATAGAAAATATCAATAAATATCATAGTTTTATATATCACATCGAATGTTATCCGAAAGCTTTAATTGATATTATCTCAAAAGGTCCAACTTTAGATTTGTTGAGTTTTGACAGTAAGCCAATATATCTTTAAAATTCTGATCTCAAGGATTCAGCAACATTAAAAATGATCTGATGTAGCACATCATTCTTGTTTTGTGGGATTAACTATAATCGAACAACTAAGTAGAAGTAGAATACATGAATACGTAAATAATTATAATTTAAGTGTGCTCAATACTGTTAAATCATTTAAATAATTAACCAGGTGTTTTTCCTGCAAATTTATCTGAATCATCTAACCAGGTTTATTTCAGTATTATGGTTAACAATTATTCTCAATAGGTTTAGGATGTCACTTGTAGCCACAAAAGAGGCTTAACTTTTGCATTGTTAACCAGCTACCGCTACATAACCATTTTGTATAGAAAATGGACTAGCTTGATCAAAATCGTCCCTATGTAGTTTATTATTGAAACGCCTTCATTAATGTAATTTATCAGTTTGATCAACTTAACAAATTACTAATTTCATTCTTATAATCTGAAATTCATTAGTTTGCAATTAATCATACAATAAATTTACAAATGATTAAAAAGTAACTTGGCCGCCTTTGTTGTGAAATAAAATATATTAATACGAAATAGCTACATAAAAATATGACCAGTATATTATCAAAACGTAAATGTAAACAAAATTCATAAATAAATTGTAACATTAAAGTACAAGATACTTGATCTGGTCTAACTTTTCAGGTTTTGTTAAACATACTGCAAGCTCAAATTCGAGGAAAAATAAAATAAGACTTTGATGAGAAGTAAAAGCGTATACGCTATATTTATTTGAGATATCAATTTTGGAAGCATATGCAGTTACTACTATTAAGGCGACTTTGTAAAGTTTATATTAAAAATGTCATCACTTCTTTTAGGAACCTCTAATCAAATATTTATAGTCAGAGTAATATTATCATTACGATTGTTAGTAATTTAGAATCTAAGAATAATTTTCTGATCTCTTTATCGTGTTTCTAAAACAGCTATATTTGTATGTCTATTAGATTTGCTTTAACATTCTTTTGCATGTTATTTAAATTTACACTACAGTTAGAAACTTTTCTAGAATCATTGACCCAACTTTTATATCCCGATCACTGCTCACTGTAAATTACCAATTTATAATGCTAGCGCATTAATTATGCATACATTTGTATATACGAAAATATCTATTAATTTTAGCTATTTTACGAACGAACCGTAGTAAGAAAATATATGAATAATTTTATAGAGGCTAGGTGGTTTACAATTTATTAACAGGACTATTTCATCATATTATTAAAGTCAAATGCTGAAATACATAGTAAAATATTTAGTACATTCTTTTACGACCAACAATTAAAAATTGGGACTTTACTATAAATATATCAAATTCAACAAACACTAACATATTTTCCATGACTAAAATTCCTATAAACTTGAATATGAAAATATTCTCACACAGTGCAAAGATACCAAAATTATTATAAATTACTCAAACAGACAGAAGCTTATAAAATTATATAATTCAAAACGTATTGGGCCTACTCGATGACATGATGTTCAATAGTAAATAGCAACGGTGTGAGCACCTTAACTTCCCATGAACCGAAAAACACTCCTAACCGCAAGTGCAATGCATACTGGACAAACCGTGTGAAGTTTAAATTGGAAAATTCCCTAAAATAATATAGCTTATAAATACCACGATCGCATAATGGGGAGGGAATTTGAAAAATTCACTCGCATTCATTCAAATCGTTGAATAATAACTTGTAGTTTCCGTTGAACTGATATACAGTAATTTACAAAACGGTAATGTTATAAATTCATGTTGGCCATTGCATAAAAGCTCCCAAACGCGTAGATGATTGGCGAAATCAAATAATTTACCATTATGTGGTGAAACTGCCTATGTACTGAAGGCTTTCAGTTAACACTAATTGGATTACGGATTACTGGCACCCAACTTGTCTTGCTCTGAACAAAGTGATTTAACGTTGTACTCAGAGAGGCCGTAAGTAATGAAATTTTAACTTGCTACGTGCTCCATGTTTTGTCGATATGTATTCCATTGTTTGCATAAAAATTTATTAGTATTCAGACATTTACGTTAGTATCGCTTAATAAAAGTGACATGTAGCAAAGACCAGCACCACAATTGTATTTGTAGTATTTACATATACATCCAATTTGTTTTAAACTGGAATAAATTTAAGTTGTTCTTTTATTTCAGATATACCACTTAGAGTAGAGCTTAGCTTATTTGTGTTGGTTATACGATATTCATGTTTTAATATAGGTTAATCAACTAGCGTGGAGATTTTTCTTATTTGTGCTTAAGTTAAAAAGTAGGAAGAAGTCAGTGTAAACAGGGTGTCATCAGCCTGCCGAAATCAGAAATAATCCTTTGGTCGTCTTACAGAATACTCGCCATCTATTCAAGGCCGTAAGACCAGTTTAGACCAACAGCTCAGAGACCTTTCCAGGTAAGAAAAAGGGAAAGTGTAAAAGTTTCTCCGCTCCTTAAAAAGATACTGCATTTCTTCTCATAGAATCCACCTTCGCCACTGTAAGCTGGCTGGTGCAATTTTCTGTTGTTTCCATGCTAAAGTAACCTAAAAAAGGTCATTAGCATAAATTATGCACGTAGCAAGTTAAGAAGTAAAATGTAATGTTTCTTCCTAACAGTTACATGCTGCTTAAGGAGCAACTTCTGAACTGAGCAATATAATATGAGAACTTGCATTTTTCTTCTACACTGTATCTGAAAATGTTTTAGGTATATTTTTGAACAGAATTAATACTTCCCTCGAGAGGTGATAGATGTGTACACAGCGGAATTCAGTGGCGCCTCATTCCTCTTAAATTAGGATGGGGCACAACTGTTAAATTTATAAAAACAAAAATAAATCGTTCAAGATAACTTAAGTAAAACACCCAGCTCATAGCATTTCCTTGTCGCAAACAAGTTGATCAATCAGTTATTATAATTCTCAATAGGATTAATAAACACTTTCTTACATAATAATACTACTAATGTACAATATTATTTTCCTATATTGAATTTTTATCCCTTTAATTATTTCCTTTGTTCATGGGTAAGCTTGAAAATGTAATTAGTAAGTTTTGTATTTTGTTCATTTTTGATATGGCACAGCAGCACAGGTATATAAATAACACAACCTACAAATTACAAATACAAAAAAAAATGTTTACAGTATATTTAGCACAAGTTGCAATCGATGAGGTTCAAAAATTCAAATGAACGTATACAAAATAAGTAAAAGAAACATAAAATGGACAAGGAGCAATTCTCATCGATGCTCCAATGTATTGTAAGATACCGTTACTTGGCAATACTTTAGTATGTGTAAGTACTGTTACTAAAACACAAATGCACAAGCATCTGGTATAAGAATGTTTAACACTGTTATATATTACAAGGCTAGAACATTATTTTAGCTACTCCAAGAAATAGTTTGAAGCATGGACACTGAGTTTTGTAGATATCGCTGCATTGAAATGTAACATTAGACAACTGATGGCATGATATAACATATAATACTTCAGGTTTTGTACTTCTCTTCATTAGTGTAATGTAAAATACTTTTATGGGAACAAAATTTGTTGTTTAATTTAGGTGATGCAATGCTTATATTGCTCCTAAGAAACTGTCAATGGCGTAATTAATTGTAAGATGTTGTTTGTTTGGCATTGACAAATAGCAATCCGAGAAGAAATACCACATCCTATGTGTTATGAAGTCTGCTTCATATTTTTGTATTGTTGTATTGTATGGCTGCATTTATCTTTTTCAACCAAACTTACGAAGTAAGTTAGGTTAATATAATCGCTATGTCGTCGTTGTCGCCGCCGTAATCCATTTCCATATTCCCATCATGATACAATAAATGATATATATGTACCTTGTTTAGTTTTTTACGCTGATTACAAATATGCTATACACTTTTCGATATCTCATTTAGTTTTCGAGATAATCGAATTTATTTGAGAAATGTTAACAGTACAAACTAATATAAACTTTAATAGAAATTTTTTCAACCATTTAATTTAAAATATATAATTTCCTTTTATAAAATTTACGTAAGTTTGGTTGTAAGGCATACATGCGTCGTAGATTTTTCTTTCTATGTTGAGTTTTTGAGCAAGTGGTTTATTTCATTTCAGCCTGGTGTACTAGGTTTAATCATCTACAAATCTAAACCATTCCAGTCTTCAAAGTGTATGTTTAATGAAGTTAATGAGACTTCCTTCTTTTCCAATGTTAAGCTCTTAATTTTATTTCTCTTATTTTAAATTTCCATGTTCTTTGACTAATTTGTGGTACTAGTACGACGTTTTTACAATCCGACACTCTTTAAAACCCTCCATCCACTAAAAGCACAGTTAAAGTAGGTGTATTACTAGATTTAATTGGCAAATCAAATACAAGTGTAATCCATTAATAAATTTCTACAGAAGGAATTTGACTTTAAAGAAGAAATATTGAACTTTGAATGTATGTTGAATTATGAATTTTATATATTACCACATGAAAATTTTAATTTAGTTTAAACAATAATATAAAATTAGAATTTGTAGTTTTGTTATTTACGGAACGTGTTAAAAACTTTCAAATCAAATTACTAGCATTACAGACTTTTCAAATGTGCATGATTTATAAATACTTTGCACAAAGATTTTAGTTAAGTTTTAAAATATACCATTTATAAGATGTACAACCAATCCAATAAATTGCAATGTAGTGGCAACGCTAGCAATTGTTTAGATTATCGCCTTTTCCATTGGCATGTTTTAACTTATTTTACTAATAATCAAATACGTTTCATTTTCTAAAACCGTCAACACTGAGGAAGAGATGCCAGATGGTCCATTTAAAAACGCCTCACATGTATAAAATGTAATTGTAGAACAAACGAACAACATAAATATAAACGAGTTGACATTACTTTTGATTTAGATTATAGTGTGGTTGCCTAAAATTGGGTATAGGACATGTTACGTAAAGTAGAACTAAAATTTTCTCGAAACTGAAATCTAAATATTTAGTAATATACAAGAAGTTACATTTGAAAAAAGTTTTTGTAATTTCTATTATTTCTAAAAAATCAGTATTATACAGGGTGATTCACAACTTCATAGAAATATTTCAACTGATGCTTAAGAAAGGGACATAGATTAATATTTATGAAAAAAGAAAATTTTTTTAAAACTAAAATTGAACCTGATGTTTCAGGGTACATATAAAAATAGGAATGCTACCCACCACATGCTTTAATTGAAATTCCTTGGTGGGTTACCCCTGGTATAATGTATATGCTGTATGGCAAGTCTATGGTAAAAGTTTATGATATGGTTTGGGTTTAAAGTTTACAAAGCTACAAATTGATGCGTTTTATTATTACTAGTGCCAATAACACCGACGGGTGCTACAAATAATGTTTATTTGTCACTTTTAGTAAACTGCATTTTCTGAGTTTCAATACAAATGATGGATTTTCTACTTTCAAAAGCAGACTCCATCAACTCGTTACCTGTAAAGTAGAACACCTATTTCTATGAAGTTGTGAATCACCCTTTACTCTATATAACGTAAATAATTAACCTAACCAAAAGTTAGTTGACTTTTCAATAACAATTTTTTTTATTATATTTAGAAGTTCCTTATTGCAGGAGCATTTTTACAGAACTTGTTTCTAGAAATTAACAATATCTGGGTAACATTTTATTTTAGGGGTAGGACTTTTAAAGCTTTTACACTTGGCTGGACTACGCAGTAAAAATATAATAATAACAAGGATATTGTATTTAAACTTAACAAAGTTCATATTTACCTTCTGCCTAAGGAGGAGTAAGTAATGAAGGGTTATAAATATTTTCTTATGATTGAGTGCATTAATAAAGTGACATTTGAAAATGTTTATACTATTCATATTACTTTGCCATATAAGCTTAACGACATCATCGCAACACATTGCATATAATGAGATTTAAACAATGAACTGATATTGACAGAAATTTAAAGTTTTATACCAATTTTTGAAAATTCATTTCCGATTACATATAACACTAAAGGGTGTAGCTAGGCTTTCCTAATTTTTAAACCTTCTGTACCTTAATTAGAGCCTGCCCAGATACCTACTACTAAACAAATGCCTATGATAAAAAATGTAAAGCATTTGTTTTTGAATAGTAGGTTATACTTTCACAACAAAGCCACTGTTTTTGTTACTGTTTAATCATAACATCCTAATACTGTTTGCTTGTTACGTCATATAAAAAATAAAAGTTAAAAATATATAATATTCATCTAGATTTACTACAGCAACCTTTATGAGGTCATTCATTTGGAGTCTGTATCGCTAATATTTATCACTTATTTATGAAAATAATTTGCATTGGAAGGATTACAATTAAACAGCCACTGAAGAAGTTGAATTTTCAGAATTATTCGTTAAGGGGTCTTCTAAAGCTGCAATGCGTTGCTGGAGATTCTTCACCTGGAACATGCATTTATTAGTCATAAAATACAAATTTTATTAAAATCGTAAAAATTCCATTAAGTTCGTTATTCGTGCAATTGAAATAATGAGTTCTTTTGTATACATAAGTAGAGCAAATTTTTTATAGATATTCGCTTCTATACACAATTTCTAAAATATTTTTACATATTGTATCATTACACCCTAGTTTTTAATTTCATAGACACCTCGCCTCATGTAACAATGAGTTGTTAGAATCCATGCAATGCTTTATGAACAAAGCATAATCATGTTCTAACCCCATAAATCAAATGTTCCAAAACTTTGTACACTGGCAGGCTTACACACTTAGATTTTATTGCAATCCAATGTCATGGACGTATTTTAAACAAGTTCTCATGCAATTTCGGTTCTCTAGAACGGTTAAACTGGTATGTACAAATCGATGTAAGTAGTACAGACATTATTTGTTTTGGTAATCGGAAAGCATATTGAATCGCGACTGAAATAAGAACTTAACAACAATTACTGATAAACAGAAACTTGAAATAAAAAACAGGGATGAAACGTGTCCCTGTGTAGATGTTTAAGAAATCATGCACATATAAAATATATATGCTAAATGCATTCATGTGGGTTATAAAGAATTTTCAGACTTTTTTTTATATTAATTCAATCAACAGAAATTTTGTAAATAAAAATTTCCCTAATAATTGCAACATAAATTAACAGTACATCAAAATTGATTATAAATATAAACCACAGTGCCAAATGGCATTAGGTAATATTTATAATATGAACTATAACAACCTGTATTTTTACAGTAACTTCCATTTTAAGTACAAGTAAATAACAAAGCATAATGTTTACTAAAATTTTATTTGTATAAGTTTGCCTATAGCTTTTACAGTATTCCACGCAGACAAGAAAGACACGTAAAGTAAGCAAAGAAAATAGCCCTCACAAAGTACCGCAACAAAAAAAGAGGAATCCAAAGAAGGTCGTGCTAACAAAGTCGTAGAGTGCGGTGGGTCAAAAGAAAGAAAAAGAAAACATCAGGAAAGCAATTTTATTTACACATCTGTAATTAAAAAAAACATATTACAAGAAAAAGAAACTAACCCACGAAGAAATATTTATTTATTATACAAGGGAAATAGTACTAGATTTTAGCTCGAGGTGTGTTTGTCACCCGACGCGAAGCGGATGGAGTCAAAACACCGAGAGTTAAAATCTTACATTTTTGCCCGTGTATAATACACTATTTTTCTCTGTGACAGGTAAAACGATGGTTTAATATTGCAAAAAAGATTACAATATATTAAAGTCAAAAAATCAATCGGTGTCAAATTTGAAGTTTCAAACAAGTAGATTGTTGTACTTACAGGGACAGTTAGATCTGCGTTGCTAAGGAAACCTTTAAAGTAATCAAGTATCTGTCAATTTAATTCTGCGAGTGGTTTCAAAAATTGCTTACTTAAGTTGTTTATATCGGTTGTTTTTAACACGAAGAAGTTATGATACAATGTTATGTTACACCCGAATGTTGCAAGTGTGGACCCGGCTTTAAATTAAATGTCTTCGTGTTGTTACTTATTTGCACATACCTGGGAAAAAAGTACTCATTTTTTTCCCGAGGAAAACAGTAAATTCATAAAAAATGACATTTTGTTACCTGTCAAGAAACATTCAATGTCAAATTTTTTTCCCGTCACAGAAAAATAATTAATCCACTCCTTAAATACCTCAAACTCATTTTTAACCTCAGTCTAATATTTACATAAGAACATTAATAGATAAATATCTTATGGATTGTTCTCAGTCGCTTGTTTGATACAATTTCTTAAAAACTTCATAACAAAATAGACATAAAAAACCATATACTTGCATATCAACCACAAGCAACTCTTGGTAAATAAATACCAAAAAAATATTAAAATAATAGCAAACAATAGCAATAAAGTAAACACCATCTACACACGAAATGCAATTCGCTGCAGCTATAACAAAAAAAATTATGTAAAAACATCGCAGTAAAATAATAGTGTACTTTAAATTTTTGTATAGAACATTTTATAGACAGTAATTGTTTTAAACTTGATCAATATGCTAATCCTATTATGTTTTTGGATGTTGTGATTCATAGTTTAAGTATCTGCCAGACCATGTATTTTTATATACCTCTGTTTTTATTTTATTATCTATATGGTAGAGTGTCATATCCAGAAAATTTATTTTGTGATTTACTTCATGTTCACTGGTGAATTGTATTCTTCTATAATAGCTATTGAATAGTATAAGTATTTTGTCGACTTTATTATGTGGGACTGCACATATGCAGTCATCTACATACCTGTAGAAAAATGGTATAGGGCACTGTAGTTTTTTTATAGTTTGTATTCCAGTTCTTCCATAACTATTTGTGCGACTATGCTTGATAATGACATACCCATAGCACATCCATTTATCTGACCATAATAACTATTATTGTATATAAAGTATGTGGAGTTTAAAACTAATTCCATTGTTTTTATAAATTCGTTTAATGGAATATTTGTGTATGTTTTAATAGTTTCCCATTATTTGTGATAATTTTCATTGCTATGTCTATAGGCAAGCTGGTGTATAACGAGTTGACATCTAGTGAGATTAAAATGTAGTTGATAGGTATAGATATATTTTTATACGTTCCTTAAATTGCCACGAATCTTTAATGTAGTGGTTATTTTTATTAATTATGTTTGTCAGAATATTTTTTAGGCAAATTGATAATTTGTTAAATGTTGATTGTGTGGTGGCTATTATTGGTCTCATATGTATTTCTTTTTTATGAATTTTGGGCAGACCATACAATTTCGGTGGTTGGGTGTTGTTTATAGTTAGTTCCTTTAAAGCTTTTGGTGAAATATATCCTTTGGCCTGCCATTGTTTTATTATATCATTGTTGGTTGTTTGATATTTGTTTGTAGGATTTTGCTTGATTTCTTTATATGTGTTTGTGTCATTTAGCATGTCTCTTTTTTTTATCATACATTTCCTTTGTCATTATTACAGTTGTTTGCCTGCTCAGGTTTTAGAATTATCAGGTTTGGATTTTATTTTAGAAATAATGATAAAGATGAAATCCGACCATTAAGCTGTAACATTATTACAAACTATAAACATAATTGTGAAAACAAACAAAAAAGAATAAAAAATAAAAGCAAGAACCAAAATATGTTAAATAAAAACAAATCAGCCAAAGTATTTGTAAAACAAAATCCAAACCTGATATTTTTAAAACCTGATAAGGCAAACAAAACTGTAATAATGACAAAGGAAATGTATGATAAAAAAATAAGAGAGATGCTAAATGACACAAACACATTAAAGAAATCAAGCAAAATCCTACGAATAATACCAAACAACCAACAATGATATAATAAAACAATGGTAGACCAAAGGATATATTTCACCAAAAGCTTTAAAGACCCAACCACCGAAATTGTATGGTCTGCCCAAAAATCATAAAAAAGAAATACCTAATGAGACCAATAATAGCCACCACACAATCAACATTTAACAAATTTTCAATTTTCGTTTAATTAAAGTTATATGTATGGAATTTACAACATAGTAATCCAATTTTCTCACTGGTTACATGTTCTTGTCAAATTTTAGTTTCCGGGGTTAATGTTTGCTTGGTGGCACTGTACATACAAATCACATATTAATTTTTTATTATTGTTGTCGTTTTTGTACCAAACCCTGTTATACATAAATTTCAGTTTACACGATGTTTTCAAGAACGCATCCCTAGCATAAAATAGGGTATTGTGGTACATAGAACGACATTTGAAAAATATATGAAAATCAGCAAGAACTTCAACATCATTAACAGGATGAAGAAGTGCAAATTTTGCTCAATATATAAAGAGTACACAAATGCACTTAAGCAAGACTAACACATCCAAGCCTGAGTGCATCATTTACTACAGCAACGAGTAAGTTTATATAAGAATGACCATATAAATATAACTTTCACATGTTTCTTTAATTTGGCACGCCACTTTTTAAGTGTATTCGATGTGTACAGCTGCTTAGCTCAGAAGTAAGTATCTTTTCTTATTCACTACTCGGTTGAATAAGGCGTGTTGGTCTGAAGGCTCTTTAAAAGTTATCCTGTCCCTATGACGAGTTAAAATGTGGGTCAAATGCTAATTTTATCAAATTCAATAATACCATGATTTATACTTAAAGTTAAACTGTTAGTCAAATGGTGTCATTACTTCATGCAACGGCATGTTGTAATGCATCCATTATGAACTAAGATAAACTTAAAATCTATTCATTAAGAATACTTCAGTCACCTGTAAATTGTGTCGTTCTATCATTACTAGCATTTGCTGCTCCATTTTCTTTAATCGAGCTTGATATTTCTTATGATTCCTGTCAACGGTTTCGGCCAAGATACTGAAAAACATATAATTACTTTTAATAAATTATTTGTTTTATAATTACGTGTTTGTCTGATTTAAATCATGAACCATTTCTCTCCCCTCTAGAAGCCTAGCTTCTGCATTCTTGGTTACTTGTTCTAATGTTGAAACCAGTTCTTGAAGTCTAACCTTTAACCGTCCTTCTCTAGCTAACGCCTGCATTAATTCTAATTCAACACCTTGAGCATGTTCTGCATCTGAATAACCTCTTTCCTGGAAAAATAATTCATGTATCATCTGGTATTGAAAAATTGCTTTTAGAAAATGTTGAAAAACAACTTGTGATAGTTTCTGTAAACAAAAACAACAATGCAAACTGTTGAGTTTGTTTTTGCGTGGTTGTGAAACAACCATAATATAGACTCAAAAATGTTAAAAATAATATAGCCTAGCTAACATTCGATGCAAAGTACTTTTAAAATTGTTGTTGTTTAAGTTGTAAGATTTTTGGCAGGTTGTTATAAACCAGCGGAATTTGATAAGAAAATGCTCTTTTAAACAGACTAGTTCTATGGGCCAAAATAGAAATGAATCCCATATGCCTAATATTGAGGTTATGAACATCACTCCGATATATACAATTTTAGTGAGGTATGGAGAAGTATTTAATAAAATATTTTATGATAGAGACATGACACTTGTATCTTCTATTAAACATATTTAACAATCCCACCTCTACTAGTTTATGAGACACATAGTCATATATCCGAGTATCATAGATGAAGCTAAGACATGAATTTTGAACACGTTGAATTTTATCAGAGGTGTTCTTACTAATACAGGAATGATATATTTCACAGCAATATGTAAAACGAGATAAAACAAGTGCATCACAGAATTTGTTCTTTGTAATAGTGGACAAGTAAAGTCGATGAAGGTATAAGCGCTTAAAACTACTATACGCGTTTCTTACATAATTATTTATTAGGTGTTCGTATCTAAAGGAGTTGTCAATAAAGATACCCAAGTTTTTAATTTCAGACTGCACAGATACATGTACGTCGTTTATTTTAATGTCAAGTATTTGTTTAATAAAGTTACAGTGATTATTTGCAGCAAAGACAACCACAGAGCTCTTGGAAGGATTAACAATTAAGTCATCATCACGAATAGTTATATCTAGGTTATGAATATCGTTATAATAGTTAACTAATGCATCAGCATGATTATTAATTAGGAAAGAAGCATATATTTGTACAGTGTATTCATTTGAAAAGTTTCCACCTGTAGTATAAAGAAAATTAGTGAGATATTGAAATACGGTTTATGAGGGATGATTAGGTGTCAAGGAGGAAGCATGATTTAGGAGTTGTAAGATTATGACGCTTTACCAGCCCACTCAAGCTTACTCAACTTAAAAATTTTAAATGGCATTCTACATTTTGTACTACATGGTGATAAAGCTGTTGAAAAACGAAGTCTTTTGGTGAAAAGATCATTAAAATCGGCCAATCCATTCTGTACTTATTAAATAAAAGGTATTCTATTGCATACAATAAATTTAAATTAATTAATCTAGTTACCTTATGTTTTATGAAATACGGTGCTACGGTAAATGTTCACCGTTATTTGTCAGACAAGGTAGAGTCTGTTTTCAAATTCCTTTCTAACGTTTTGAAAAGTTCTATGCGAATAGCCCTACACGTTCTTATTATTCTGTTTCGTAAATCTTGCATATTAACTGGTTGTGTCTTGTAAACAATACATTTCATGTAACCCCCACAAGAAAAATTGAGTGGAGTAAGATCTTGATATCTTGGTGGCCACTCAATTCCTCCTCCTCTGCCAATTCACTTATTAGGACTCTCGTTTGGCCACTGCTGTACGGCCAGCACATAATGGGAAAGGGCTCCATCCTGTTGATAATAAAGTCGGGGCGGCTCCGTGGCGTAGTGGTATGTGTGTGACTACTACGCCCAAGGTCCCGGGTTCGAATCCCGACACGGTCCGTTTGAAAAATGTTAGGCAAGCATTTTTCACAAAAATACACCCTCGTTCGGATGAGAGGTAAAATGGAGGTCCCGTGTGTGAGTGTTGTCACGCACGTTAAAGATCCCTACCTTGCTTGGAACAGCAAGGGTTCGGCAAAATTCAAAATTTTTCAGGTAACAAAAACTCGCTTCCTGGCCAATGTAGTACCTTCGGGTGGAGCATTGGAAAATCACATGTAATGATAATAAAGTCGGGCGGCTCCGTGGCGTAGTGGTATGTGTGTGACTACTACGCCCAAGGTCCCGGATTCGAATCCCGGCACAGTCCGCTTGAAAAATGTTAGGCGAGCATTTTTCACAAATATACGCCCTCGTTCGGATGAGAGGTAAAATGGTGGTCCTGTGTGCGAGTGTTGTCACGCACGTTAAAGATCCCTACCTTGCTTGGAACAGCAAGGGTTCAGCACAATTTCAAATTTTCCAGGTAAAAAAAAACTCGCTTCCTGGCCAATGTAGTACCTTCGGGTGGAGCACTGGAAAATCACATGTAATTATAATAATGCCGGTCTTCATCCCATTGCAAATTTCCATGCTCATCACATTAATTTTCTATTGCTTTAGTGATTAGAGGATCGATGGTATCTGACAGCATGTTCAAATAAATTTCACCATTTAAATTTCCATCGATGAATAAAGGACCGTTAATCGTGTCCTCCCACGATACCTGCCCACACATTTATTTTTTCTGGCCACTGAGTATGTCCTTCTCTAAAAATATGCGGATTGACATTACTCCAATAGCGGAAGTTTGGTTTATCAACGCAACCGTTCAAAAAAAAAGTGCACTCATCGGAAAAACAGATGTTCTGTAAAAGATCCGAATCATTATTAATCATTTCACCCAATGTCTCACAAAACTGTAGTTTTCGATCAAAGTCATCTTCATGTAGTTCTTGACAGATCTGCATTTTATATGGATGGAATTTTTATATAATTGCATCACCTTATAAACTGAACCGATTGAAATTCCCGTCAGATTAGGTACCTGGTGTAGTAAGTTGGTAGGATTTGCTGCAAACTGTCTAAAACTTCAATTTGCGCTTCTTTGTTCAACAATCTGGGTTCTGTACGTTTTCTATTCTCAACAGATCCACATTCCTAAACTTTCTTTCTTACAAGTTTTTGCACGTACGTGTGCAAGAACATTTTTATCCGGGTGCCTTTGGTTAAAGGTAACCACCGGGTGATTGTGAATTTTTGGGTGGGTAAACTTAAGGCACGTGCACTTACCTTATTTGTTTAGATTTAGACAATTTGTGCCCTGAGTGGCATGTTTTATTAGTAATAATAATAGGCTTTGTATCTATTCGAGGTTTTGTTTATTTTGTTTGATCACATGAAAGACGTGAACTTTTATTTACATAAAAGTCACATCTTTAATTGAGTAAAATTAGCACTTGAAGTAATTGTTTTTAGACCATGGTGATATTAAGTATTGTTATATGTTTAATTTCTTATAATAGTTTGTCACCGTGGCATTTAATAAGGGTAATGTTATATTACAGAGTTAATAAATGGGTTTTGAAATAGGTATATTTCTTTCATAACAGCTCAATTTAGAGAATATTTCTTTTAGTCGTAATGTAATGTCAAATTATTAATGTGTAAACAAATACCTAACCTTAATACTAATTTATGATAACAGGCAATTCACTTTTGAGTTTTATATTACTTCTTGGGACTAAGTGAATTAAATAATTCATATAAAGAAAAATTATGGGATATTCGCTACAAGATCAAAGTTACTATTCCTTTCGAACAGGAGGAATAAACTGTGAAGATAAAAAAAACTGGAAAATGAACTTAAAATTCTTCAAATATCATTAAGAACCACGTTTAAAGTATGAATTTTTCAAATACGCACAGAGTTTATAAGTGGATAAAATCCATTGTGGAATCTGCATCAACGGATTCAGCACGAGCATAACATGCAGGCTTACTGTTCTAGAAATGGGCTAATCTTAAATCTTTGTAAAACAACAGCTATATTATTTTCAACTGTTACCTGATCATAGTTTGTTTATAAAAAGCTCAACTAATAAACTTCTGAGTCAGGAGTCCTGCATTCGTTTCTTAGGAATTGAAGTTGATTCGTGTCGTAACTGGTATAATCATATTAGGTAGCATTGGTCAAAAATAAACTAAAGGTCAAATGCTTTATTATATGGAGATTACGGGAGGATGTTAGCTTAAATATTCTGGTTGCTTATTACTATCCATTCGATGTTAAGTTATAGCATAGTTGCATGGAGAAACTCACGAAAGGCTAGGGAGATATTTATACTTCAAAAGAGAATAGTTAGATTAATGTTATTCAAGAAATATAACCATTCCTGCAGGGACTTGTTCAGGCAACTCAAAATACTTAGTGTTCTCAATTTATATCTTAAATGCAGTAATGTATATAAAGAAGTGTCCTACTCATTGTATAACTTCAAATGAGATATCATGCTACAGACTTAGGGTGGGAAATACACTAAGATTTCAGCAGCATCATCTTGAAATGATTTTTAGAAGTAGTCTTATATTTCCAATAAAACTCTATAATCACATACCATCTGCGATAAAAAATATAAAAAATGTACATCAATTTAAAAAAATTTGAAAGAAAAACTTGCTATTCTTTTGCTTGTACTCAGTGGATGAATTTTTCGCTATAAATACTGCCGACTGGGTTTTGTAGTGCCTCTAATTGTATTATATATAGAAAAGAATAAAGGGATTGTTTGTATTATTCTCTTATCTTAAGTATTATAAATGTTTATAATGTAATGTATATTATGACATGGCTTGATGTACAACTTGTAGCATATGAGCGCAATAAACCTTAACAAAAAGTAGACTTCTACGGAACTTCAAAGATTTTAATTAGAACAATCAATTAAAAAAAACTTGGAATATAGGTAGTTTAATGTTTGAATCTTGAAAAACTATTGGTAACATCAAGCACGGTTTTAACAATGGAGAAGAAATTCATAGTTATGGAGACATTGTAGATTGTAGACTTGGATAGCAAAAGTAACGGTAGTACAAAAAGTTATTTTTATACAAATATTTCAGTTCAATAAACACTCAAAACAGTTTGGGCGAAATAGTAATTGTATACACTGCTTGAACTTCACCTGAGCTATCTACATTATATAGTCATAAAAATTACTTTAGACAGCATGATTGAAATTTTCATACAACTCGTCCAATGATTTCAAATAAATTTAATAAAACCTTAAATATATTATTTAAGTCAGACATCCAAGTAAAATATTAGTTATTAATATTAATAAGTAATACAATAATGTTGTTTATTTAAATGAATAACAATATGCACTACAAACAAATTTAAAATGCCTTATAGCATACACAATCATATTGCACGTTACTGTAATGGTTTGCAACCAAAATCATCATCACTATCATCATCAGGCAAACTCAGGTCTGAAGAATCACTATTGCAGTTAACATTTATTATTAGTTCTTCTATGTCGTCTATTATATATTCCCTACTAAGGTATTCTTTTTATGTTTTCGCTACACGAGAACAAACATTTACCCATTCTTTGATGACCAACGGTATTGAACTTATTTTCAGCCAACTTCCATACATCCTCTAACTTAAAAGTGGTGTTATTTGCAGCAACATGATTTTTTACCATTGCCCATATTTTTTCAATAGGGTTGAGTTCCGGATGATATGGGGGCAATCACAACACTGTATGACCATGTTCAGCTAAAATTTTATCAACAACATATTGCTTGCACGGAGACTTATGTTGGTTAATATTTGCATATAGTTCTGATTTTGTATCTTTAAGCTGAAAAGGTATGTTTTTTTTCAGTAGCCCACACCTCGTGTCTTCTTTTTTCCAAGCCGTAGTTGGATTCGGTTCCTCAGCCGCATTATGATATGATGGATTATCCATCACTAAAACAGAGTTTGGTTCAAGATTTTGTAATAATTTATCTTCTAACCATGTACAGAAATTTCTATGATTCATTTCATCGTGATAATCACCAGTTTTAAGTCCAGACTTAAAAATTAGCAATCCATTCGAAACAAAACCTTTTCTGCCACCAGCATGTATAATAATTAAACGTTTCCCTTTAACCAATGGTGCTTTTGAACATTGATTTGAACCATCTTCCCACGACTTCGATACAGTATGTGAACTGTGCAGGTAGATTTCATCACAATATATAATATTTCTTCCTTCTGATCGATATTGTTGTACTTTTGGTAAAAAATCGACCCGTTTTGCTCGAATTTCTGGTTTTTCAATTAAGACTTTGCGATTGTCTTGGCACTTCTTCCAACGAAAACCCCATTTTATGCACCAATTGTCATAAAGAATTGATTTTTCCACAGAAATTAATTGCTTCAGATTTGAAAGCTTCAAATACAACCTGCATTGTATGTTGTTTATGGTGTGTATTCGGAAATCGATAAATAACACAGGCCAACGATGAAAAAACTTTTTTAATGAATATACCTTTTTATTATGTTTTTTAGGTTGCTGAATCCAAATATGATGCTTAAAAAACTGAATCACCTACCATTTCTTCACATCTTATAGTTAAATGCATTTTTTTCGAGATTTTTGCGTTTAGCAATATTTAAAGAATTTAAACAGATTTATAGTATTATAATATTTATAAGTAAATTGGAAAAGTAGGTCTAATGGATGTAGATGATGTTGGTAGCACTGCCAAAAAACATTTGCTGGTCAAACAGCTGGTATTTTCTTTACTGTCAACCTAACCTCTCACTTTAACGTTTCTAGTACGTGTGCTCAGTAAAATGTCTAATCGCGGTTGTAAAAACTCTGCTGACAGTTTTGTTATATTTGTGGTGAGTTTGTGATTAAAAACACCAAAGAAACATTACAGACTTTGTGAAAAAGGTTTATCTATCATATTTTGGAACTAAACTTGGTGATCAGGAGAAATCTTGGGCACCACATAAGGTATGTTATGTTTGTGTTGAAGATCTAAGAAAATGGTCAAAAAAGGAGAGAAAAACCTTTAGATTTGCTGTTCCTATGATATGGAGGGAGTCGAAAAATCATTCTGATGATTGCTATTTTTGCAGTGTTGATATTACTGGTCATAACTCAAAAAACAAGAAGGTAATAAGCTATCCTAATCTTCCGTCTGTCATCCGACCAGTAGGGCACAGTGTAGATTTACCGGTCCCTGAACCACCAGATGATTTAAATTCTATTGAAGTACTTTCGGATGTGCAATCCGAGTCAAATGAACAAGATGATGAAGAATTCCATTGTACTACTGAAAATGTAGAGCCTAAATTGTTTACACAAATCGAGCTTAATGACTTGGTTAGGGATCTGGGCTTGACTAAAGAAAAGGCTGAATTGCTTGGCTCTAGACTGAAAGAAAAGAACTTGTTAGCCATTGGAACCAGCATTCATGTGTATAGAAAGAGAGAGCAGCAATTTTCCAAGTATTTTAAACAAGAAGGTGATTTAGTGTACTGCTCAGACATTTTTGGGCTCATGAACGAGTTTGGTATTGAATACAAAAAAGAAGACTGGAGGCTGTTTATGGATTCGTCCAAAACAAGTTTAAAAGCAGTTTTATTACACAATGGTAACATGTACGCATCTACACCTGTTGGCCATTCTGTACATATGAAAGAAAGTTATGAAAATCTAGAAATAGTGTTGAATAAAATAGACTATTCTGCTCATGGTTGGATGATATGTGGTGATTTAAAAGTAACATGCATGCTCCTTGGTCAGCAAGCTGGTTTTACCAAATTTCCATGTTTCTTGTGCGAATGGGATAGTAGGGCTAGGGATCAACATTGGTGCAGAAAGAACTGGCCTGTGAGGAAGTCCTTAAATCCAGGTGAGAAGAACATTCTACGCAAAAACCTTGTAGATCCAAGAAACGTGCTCCTACCACCTCTACATATAAAATTAGGACTCATGAAACAGTTTGTTAAGGCTCTGCCTAAAGATAGACCGTGTTTTAATTATCTCAGCCAAAAGTTTCCACACCTTTCAGAAGCTAAACTAAAAGAAGACGTCTTTGTCGGACCTGACATTAGAAAAATGATGTTTGACGTTAACTTTGAATCCACAATGACCGTAAATGAGAAAGAAGCATGGATATCATTCAAGCAAGTCGTTACAAAATTCTTGGGGAATAAAAAAGATCCAGAACATGTTTCTATTGTAGCTAACATGTTAAAGAAGTTTAAAAATTTAGGATGTTTGATGAGCCTGAAAGTTCACTTTTTGAATAGCCACCTTGATTACTTCCCGGACAATTTGGGAGATGTTAGCGAGGAGCAAGGCGAACGTTTTCACCAAGACATTAAAGTGATGGAAAAACGCTACCAGGGCCGCTGGAACACCAACATGATGGGGGACTATTGTTGGTCACTTCACCGTGAAGTTCAGCAAGCAACACATCGAAGAAAAAGCTACATAAGAAGCTTCAAAGAAAAAAGAGAACGGAAGTATAAACCAACTGCAGCTGACAAGTGAAACCTGTAATATCAATATAAACCTATAATGGCACATTAGGTCACTGTTTTAAATAGCTTACTGTAAATACAAACCATGCTTATGATTTAACATAGCGTTTCATTAATTTCCCTATATACTATAGTGGTTTTATACTATATCATTAAAAAACAGATTGCTCAAAAACTGTGCGTGATACAAAAAAACCAAGGCCAGATTTGGATTCAGCTCAAGAAAATCTATAAACATCACCTATTAACGTGAAAAAAGTTTTCAAAAAAATATTTTTGTTGGCTTGTGTAATTGTGTGCACAATTTCTCCTTCAAATTCATCTAACGTAGACTTTGGACTACCTTTCTTGATGGTTTTCTTTGGTGAGGTAAATTGTAACTTAGCACCAACTGGCTGCATTTTGCCTTCTTTAATAATTTTCTTAACAGTTATTAACCCAACACCAGTTGCTTCAAACACTATTTTGCTCAAATTGTTCAGCAAAATCATATCTTGGCCAGCATCCTTCTGCTCTTTCATATAATTGTAAAGATTATATATAATCTCACGGCCTTGGCTATGAACAATTTTTTTAGAATTGCTCATAATGAAGTCGAATCTTACCTAAAATAAAAAAATATGTACTCAACAAATATTAAATTTAAAAACGTTTACTTACAATTTCAAAATAAACAACGAAGTGTAGTCTTGAAAAAGATTATTTTATAAAATATTATCGCAAATGTCAAAATTACGTCTCTAGAATATGCAGTATTGGCTCGGTGGTAAGTTAAGAACATAGATTAGATAAGGTTAATATAGATAAGCCACTTTCATAATAGAAGCACGTGACTTTTTGTTACATTAATAAACATAGATTTAATCAAAATAATAAATATGATTTAGAACAGAGTAATCTAATAAATATTAATATAACCCGTAACGTGGTGTAGTACAGAACAAATATTTTTAGTATGAAAAATGTATAAAAAATATTCATATGGTAACATCGATTTTAAAATTATATTGCAGTAACGTTAACGCTGTTGGAGCCATGAGTATCATTCCACAATACTATATTTTCATTTTGGTCTTTAGTTTTGTCAGTAATATTTGGGATTTCTGCGCAGGTCGCTGAGATTTTGAAAGACCTATAAAACCTTTTTTATACTGGCTAGTCTAAAAAACTCTCTTGATTTACCTTGCCTATTGAGTGTTTATTATGCTTTAACGCATTCTTTAATTTCATATAGCATCACTGTCTGGGAACAATCTTCGAGTGTGGATAGGATACTCATTATGCAGAAACGAAATAGATTAATTTTCAACGTGCCCTTCAACTTTTCATGCAGGTAAGTATTTAAAAAACGTAACATCCTAATAGTGAGGTGCATATAATTACACAAAATTCTTACCCATATCTTTATAAATAAAGGCAAATATGTTCACCACAGTGACTTACACGGGACATACGTAATAAAAATAAACTCATCATACTCAAACACCAACACTCATTTTATAAAAAGTCTCCGGTTCATGCTGGATGTTATTTCAATAATTTACTTCCGGACCATATCAAAAAAGTCTCTAACAAACCAATCTTCAAAAGACAACTTCATAAACTGCTTGCAAATAACTGTTTTTACTCATTTTCAGAATTCATCGGCCACAGCAGGAATAAATTGACCAACTAATTATATACTTAGATATATAAGTCGATTTATATCACACTCAATTATGTACTGTTATAATCTTTGCGACTTTTGTTCTACCTAACATGTTAATGCTTATTAACCACTACTTGAACTACTAATCTACTAAATATTCTAACTATCTTAATTACCTATATTAGACTTTAGTCTATACCTGCATTGAATGTATACTTTTACCAAGTTTAATATGTTATTTGACATGTTCCATCTATTGTACACAATAGCCATTGAATTAAAGATTATCTATCTATTCAACTCCAAATACAAAATTATTACACAATATAACCACAAAGAATTTCAGTAAATTAGACCTCCTAGAAAATTTAGAAATAGAGAGGAAGTTATTAAACAATAACCAGTGTCAAAATATCCAAACAAATATTTTTAGAACGTTGATGCCTATGTATAAGCGCCTAAATTGATCGAAGACTTACACAGTCTTTAATTAAAAATGATTTTCAACTTATTCAAATTTAATTTAATTTTCATTGGTGAACGATCCCAGCAACTCATCCAATTATCGGAACACTACCGTGTTGTCAAGTTTGTTTAACTAACATTAAACCTTTTCGACTTCATCATTCAACTAAGCAACATGTACCCAAATTATAAATAGAATCAATTTGTCTTTTAACATAAACAAATAATAGTTGTCATATTTTAAATGTAATTCAAACATTAATTGTAGTTGTTTTAATAATGGCAATTTTTGTGAATTACGACATGTAAGTTATTTTAACCCATATTGTGATACATCTAGTCTATTTTAATTACTTGTAGAGAGGAACTTATGATGGCTCTTGCCGAAAGCGCTTTGTGATTTTACAAATTTTTAATAAATTTTACACATCAATACTTCAAGATTTTCTTCACATATATTGAAAAGCGTGCACACAGCAGACTAGGGGTAATATGAATTTACAATAACTAAGGAATTTTTCAAATAAATTTAAGATTTCAGTACATATTTACAAAGCATTCTTGTTACCTTACTGGATGATGCCATAGCTAGCAAGGCTTCTGTATCTTTTAGCTGTCCTTGAACATTCTTTAAGGCAGCTGCTTGAGCTTTCTGCTGTCCTTCAATATACTTAAGTTTTAATTCTATTGCACCTTTATCTTTTTCCATTGTGAACAATTTTGCTAATAAATCTGCTTTGTCTTCACGTAAACCCATGAGTTCCTACAACTTAAAATTTAGTAATAGTTCTATAAGGACTAACACTGCAAACCTGTAGAAGCACTGCCATTTCTAAATCCATCTTTCTTGCTTCTTGCATGTTAGTTGGCCTTATTGGAGGAGTTTCAATTTGGGGTGACTCCAATAACACATAAGTGCCTTGAATATTACTCCTCTCAGCTTTCAGTCTTGAAACATGCTCTCTCAAACGTCTCTCATGCTCAGTTGTCCAGTCTTCTTCACTAAAATAGTTAAAACTGTTTAAACAAAAACAGTCTAAGCACACACATAAGATTGAATTGATCAACAACTATTAATATCCAAAAATGTCTAGTCTTTGTCTTGACAGCATCTTTAAACTACAATTATTAAGTTTGGCATTTGGACTATGTTCGGCTTGGCAGACAAATTATCAAATAATGTCAAGTTAGAAGAGCTTAAGATAATGTTTGTTGATAAATAACAAGTCTTACAGGTTTATGGCGCAAGAGCTTTTTACATAGGTATTGCCTAGCAAAAGAGAATTACATTATTGTAAAGCAAATTTAGCACATAAAATTCAGTGGGTTAGAAACTGAAGTATTAATAACATTAGTTTTTTTTTTAGCAAAACGTGTATTCTTTTTTGGTATTATTTTCTGTTGAAATCATGTGTTGCAAATATAGATTACATGCAGACGAAGTGGAGTTTTTTTTATATATTTTAAACAGAGGTGAATTTTTCAAGGTGTTGTTACATTCCAAATTTGGAGATGTACACTTTTAAATTTGTGAGTGAATTCCCGCCATTATTTTTAAAATAGACTTGTTCATTTCTGTCATTTCGGACAGTTGTGTCGGCGCAAAAGAATGCGCAGGCACAGAGTGATGGGTAAGTGCGCGGTTTGGACACGACAAGGATTAGCCACCGAGACATCGAACGGTGACGTTTGCCTGTGTCATTCTTTTGTCTTTTCTCTTTCAGGTGGTAGGTTTCCTCTTTACCTTGCTTTATCGTTCCTTACCTGGTTTTTCCTTCATCCTACCTACAATCAAAGAAGAGGGAAGACACTAAATCTGGTTTCAAAGAGGGCATGACGTAACCCACCCCAAACAACTAACAAACGAGATACCCGGAAATCAGCATGGGCCCTGCGCAAGGATGACCGCAAAATCGTGAAGCGTTCCACATTTTTAAGTGAGTACTTTTTATCTTTTTTTAAGGTGCAACTTGTATCATTGTAAACATATTTGGTATGTGATACAATTTGACACGAAATTATGTCGTAATATCTTTCTTGTGCAATAATGTGAACATGGATAGTATCCGTGTTGCCAACTGTGGAAGTGGCGCTGAACACACGGGCACGGGGTTGTAACAGTGTAAGCGAAACCCCATCAACTCCAGCGGCAGCAAGAATTGGCACACAGTTATTGAAAACCTACTTGGTTTTTTTTTTCAGGTGTGTTGGCGCTAAAACATTTTCACATAGACGCAGGAGAGATCAAATACATTTCAAGGTAAGCGTACATGTACTAATGCTACCTAAGAGTATTATATTTGCTTTAATAAAATCCACCCTGCACCTCCATAAACTAGCCTGTGCACAAATTAACTGTTATGTCTCTCCGCCCCCTGTAGAGTACAAATAATTAAGCAACGTAATATCAAATCAGCATGTAACATATTAACCTGATACAGCATCTTGTAGTAATTGAAAAAAGAACCAATCCGCCGTTAAGGTAATTAAATAAAAGGTTAACAGTTCCTTTCACAGTGCACCAAAATATATATGTCGGGACCATGAAAGAAGACTATCACATGACTACTACTTGAATCTAGAATATTAGGCACAAACATCGCATTCGTTCATTGAGCAAAAAATTAAACCACAACACGTTCTGTACAATGTTGAACAACCAAACACCAATATTTTGGGTCGGGGCTGTTAAAAAATACTTTCAATGCACTTTGAAAATTTAAAAACATGCGGAATACAACATTTGCATTATGACTTCCGTCAAAACGTTCAGAGCGCATTCTGGTTATTTATATTTGCCAGAACACGGTGAAACTTATGATAGGCTCCCAAATCCGTTGATGACAAGTTTCAGCTTATTCGCTCTAAAACCACATCATTAGTTGACTTATTTCCACTAAGCAGTTAACGAATGAACGGCGTGAAATTGATGTTCGAAGTATGCTGTAGCATGAATTTGGGACAACCACTGTAAAAGAATGGGCTGAAGGCAGTGCTTTATTCAAAGCAAGAAAAACAGTTATCATACAGGAATATAAACCAGCCCCATGAAGCTATGTTCAGAACTGCACAAAGGCTTGGACTAGTGGATTCTGCTTTTCCAGAAAACGTGTATTCTTTAATAAATATGGAAGAAATCCAGCTCTTTACTTCGACTAAAGTCAATAATAATGCAAATTGTTAGATATCTCATAGATAGTTGAATGAATTTGTGACTGTCAAAGAAAATGATCTCAACATCCAGAATGATGTTACACATGCCCATCAGAAAATGCCCAACCAAAAATCTACTGAGCAATTTGCACTAAAAGTTGAAGCATTTTCAAAAAACACATTTTATTACACTATATTATGGTCTGCCCCATGCTAGGCAGACTGGGTGGTTTCAAACCAAGTGATGGACAAGGAGAAAGTAAAATGGGCCATTTCAACCCTCCGACCGTTTAAGTCCCCTGGTCTGGACGGCATCTTTTCTGCCCTACTACAGTGGGGCCTAGAGGAGCTGCTGCCATTCCTGGTGGTACTTTTCAGAGACTATTGCCTTTAAATACATCCCTAACGGCTAGAGAGATGTCAGAGTGGTCATTATCCTCAAACCTGGTCGGAATGACTATTCCCAGGTGAAATCGTATCGTCCAATCAATCTAATGTCTTTTCTTTTAAAGACAATGAAAAGATTGTGCGAAATTTAGATGAGAGAGGGGGGATAATACAGTGTTTTCCTCTCCATCCTAATCAGCATGCTTACATACCAGGGAGATGCACGGAATCTGCCCTTCATGCAGTTGTAGGTCGCATTGAAAAATCCCTCAACAACAAAATGTCAGCCTGAAGTGTTTTTGTCGATATTGAAGGCGCGTTCAGTGAAACGACCTTCGCAAGTATCGACCCTGCGGGAATACAGGTATTACGACACTCTTCGGCAACTAATTCTACAGATAGTGCGATGCCGTTGACTATATGTTAGCGTAGGCGACACCTCAATCATTGGGATGGTGAAGAAAGGCAGGACAGGGCGACGTCTTGTCACTATTATTTTGGAATCTGGTAGTAGACAGCCTTCTCTGACGTCTTAACGAAGTGGGCTTTTACACGATAGGATATACGGACAATATGGCCATAGTGGTAGTTGGCAAATTCAAACAAGTGCTGTGCAACTTGGTGTAAACAACTCTTAAGTTAACAGAATCGAAAACTCCCCAGTCATCAACCCTAATAAGACGTGGTTGATGCTGTTCACCAACAAAAAGAAGTTAATGTTAAAGAGATTGCCACTACTCTTCCAAATACCTTTAACCCTTTCGGATGAGGTCAAGTTTCTGGGTACCATTCTTGATAAGAAGCTGAATTGGGCCAAACACCTCTAAATCAAAACTACAAAAACCAGCATGGTCATTGGGCAGTGCAGACGAGCCATAGGTAAACTTCAGGGTCTTCGCCGAAGGCTGTTCTGTGGCTGTTGTACATGGTAGTGAGACCAATACTTTGCTATGGTGCTGTAGTCTGGTGGTCCAGGACCAGACTGGCACACGCAGCAAAGCAACTCATACATATTCAAAGACTCGCATGTTTAAGCATCAAGGGCTTGATAAGATCCACACTCTCCGCATCCTTAGAAGCCATTCTCGGCTTCATTCCACTTGATCTCCACGTGGAGGTATTGGCAATCAAAATCTAAATGCCCGCACCTTCAAATTAAAAACTAGAATACCATGATATATAAAGTTGTTTTTTGTTTTGTTTTTACATGTTTACAAAAATTATCATTATTTATGTCCAAGTTTAATAAATAGTTTACTTCACGAATTTACAATTGTGAATCAGTTACAAGGTACAACATCTGCAAGCTTGAGTTGTAAATATCCAATAGGTTATGGGTCCAGCTGCATGTGTTCTACCACTCATCTCAAAGTCAACCCGAAAGTGATCTACTCGACTATAGTTTGTTCAACAAAGTATACCTACGATGGTTATAACGAAGTTAGCAGTCAAGAAGTAGTTTATTTGCTGTTTAAAGCACGGGTTTTTTAATCTTGGTGGTGACTAGTAACACCACACAAGCTATCGAACTGGTGACTGTTTTATGGATATGGACAAATTAAGAATGCCCGCTTTGCAAGGCAAAGAAAATTGAACCGAATGGAAAACAGGTACAGTACTGTTCTAAAAGTGCAGAGGTCTTCATAATACCATTCAAGTTACCTACAGAAGCAAGGTTCCTGTTCTCGCAGAAGGCGGTAACGAAGCCGTTTTTCAAAAGCTAGAAGATGAGTACGAGGAAAATGATTTTACTGCTTAACTAGTGATTCAAACGTCAGTAAATTCAGATCTAAAAACCACGCTATCTACTTGTGAATCAGCTAAACAAATGCGGGACAAACTTAATTCCACGTTGAATGTGGATCTTCGAGAAAAGATATTACATTAAGTAATACCAGTTTGAAAAGTGTATAGCTTCAGTTTGAATTCAAATTCAAAACAGAAGGAAACCGCAGAGATTTGTTGAAAAAACCAAATATTGCTAGTCCAAGGGCATATAAAGATAATACAGACTCCAACGCAAAACAATAAGTCGTTTTTATGGCCAAAACTTGGCTTCTCTCAAAAGGAAATTGAACAATATCATAACAAGACAGTAACATTAGAATTGTGAGGGTGCCAAGTGGGTATGATGAAAAACGCTTTATAGTAGTTTATGCTGGATCAAAGAAAGGTGTTGTAGAAGGTACTTCTTAGTCATTTGCTTCCAAATCGAATAGTTGTGATTGTCATGTAAAATAAATAGGCATAGACTTTGACAGTGCCTGGCAGATAGGTTAATAAACAAATTAGAAAAATCATTGTTAACTGTGTTAGATAATGCACCTTTTCATTTAACATTACTCAACAAAGTACCAACAGCATCTAGAACTAAGGCCAATATAATTCAACAACTTATAATTACACATAAAAGCGAAAGAAGTCATGGGTTTGAAGTTCTCACCTACCACCATACCATTATGAATTTATTGCAATAGATATTGTTTGGGCACATGCAAGGAGTTACTACAATAAGCATATAGGAAGTGATGGTTATGGTTATAGGCACATGCAAAGTATTATTATAATAAGCATAGGAAGAGGTGGTTATGGCAGCAACAATGTGCTCGATACACGGAAGGAAGCTTTACAGCAGTGTCCCAAAGATTTATGGCAAATATGTATTCGACATACTAAAACGCTTATAAGTGAAGAATACCTACGTAAAAAAGTACAAGTTGTAGCTGTTATACAAGTCGAATGTGATAGTGATACATCAGCAGGTATCGACAGCAATTAAAAAACTTATTAATCAATCAATTTACAAAGCATATGCAGTCAGAATTTAAAATACTTATAAAATCATAGACAAACAAATCATAATTTTCAATAATTTAACCCCTAAATATTAACAATAGACAAGTTTCAATATAATTTGTAATTCTCAAACAAATAACACAAAGATTGTATAAAATATTCATATAATTGCTGCTATGTGATATTTAATAAGATAGTTCCTTAAGAATTTAAAAAGTTATTAGGTTCGCAGAAGTTACTGTGCCATAGTTTATTGATTTTTGAACTTGCACAAATTAAATTTGAAATCATGATGCTCTGGAAAATTCATTACATTAACATAGGGACAATAAACCTACCAGCTAAAACAAGTCTAAAACAGCAACATGCTCAAGAGTAGCTCGCACGTAACATAAACAAAACATGAAAGTAGAAGCACGAGCAATGCTACTGGTAGTTCATTCTGAGTAAAATATAATTATCACAACGTGTTTCTTAAAGGTGAAATATATTAAAATAAAGTAATTCAAATAAAACTAAAATAAAATGTGTAAAACAATGTACAAATGGTTATAAGTATCAACTTATTGTGACCCCAAGAAACTAAGTACAATTTCAATGAAACTATAAATTTATAGGCTTTTGTGGTATTTTTAGATACCAAGCAAGCTTGAGAGAAACGGAAAGTAGAAAAATTGATATAAAAAAAAACTTTTTCTTCAAACGTTAAAATATTAGGTATTATTTAACTGAGTCGGCTTGGGAAAATGTCACTTTTTCACTGACGACAGTTTTCCTTTTCCAGTCGCTGGAGGTAGAAGTGTCACCATGACATTATCAAATAAGCGACGTAAAACAACAATATAAATACGATAAATAACAGTTAAACTTCATTTTTATTTTGCAATGTAAAATTTTTAAGAGTAGAATTTTGAAAATTAAAGCTGAGCAATATTGTTCTATGATTTTGTCGGCCCAAGGCTAGACATTGCTTCATTTATCGTAGATTCAATTTCAGAACTTGTATTTTACAAATGCTTTCTTATTTAACAACAATCGCATAGTTATTGTGTCAAAAAGATAACTAATCATAAGCAACCTTGATATTAATGAAACACAGAAAATTCGTATTCATAAAAATAATTGAAAATTAAAATTTTAGTATATTTTGCAAAACGTTTAAAGAAAAAATAGTATATTTTATGTGGAGGTGAAGTGACTTTTCATGGCTTGCCTCTTTTACCCACTGAATGCTAGTGAAGCGTGCTATGAAAAGTTTCACTTTTCCTCCGTATAAAATAATATACCATTATTTTAGAAGCAACTGAACCTATATAAAGTTATCTTAGATCATACAAAAGTATAAAATAAAAATTACCAAATGTCAGTTATATAGAATTTTAACAAACACCCACATAGTAACAAAATGAAACTTAACTTTGTATAGCAGAAACAATATCAGATTCCCAATAGAGATGCAAGAATACAATTTATACCTGTTACTACTTTCAAATATATACTTATTTGTACATCAAAACACTTTTACTTGATATGGCAGAAAAATTATATGAGTCTGTATCCAATACTTTTGCTCAAAGCATTAGTTTCAATTGCCACAATTTGTAAACCTGAATGTTTTAAACAATCTCCTACTTTCGAGCTTTAGTTACCAGTAGCAACTATTTCCTATTTCATTTAAAAGAGTATTGCAAAAACAAGTTCTCGGGTCACAAGGTTATGATGGTAGTAGAGGAGTAAATTATAGAGAAATATAAAGAATCTTTTTGCATTTACGGCTTTAGTAGCACATGTTGCAAACTTATAAATGCTAAGAAACAAAATTATTTTAAATATGGCATGCATGTGTGTGTAATTACCATAAGAACAATAATTATAACTGATAAAGTTAGCATATGATTAATAGTTTTCTGATAAACAATTAACAGCAATATAAAAAGCATAAAATCAATTAACCTATTAAAAAGGGAAACTGAATTCTCACACAGAAATAAAAAAATTAGAAGCATTATTTCCGTTTTTTATCATAACTAATGTTGTGTCTCCAAATTGTATTACCTTATAAATTAAAGTTAAGTGCTTCGTATATTTAGTCACAGATTAAAATAGTTGATGCATGCCTACCAATACTCGTCACTTACTAAGAGTATGGCAGTGAATGCGGACAGCTTTAGATATAATGACTTCTTTGTAAACGTGTTTCTGAAATTACTTTTGTGTTAATAAAGCGATTGAGTTGTCGTATTTCTACTACTACATTACATCCTACCAAAACAACACTTGGCGAAGAGGACGTTTTGCAAATTGCAATAGAACCTACAACAAAAAATCTTCACCACGTGCATAACCTACAAATACAATTAATTACAATTTACGTGCGTAAAAGATGACTACTACTAATAATACTACGGTTCAAACAGTCTTTACAATAGAACAATTCGAAAATACTAAATTTCAATGCTCCAGATGGGTAAAAAGATTGGAAGACGCATTCGCAATTTTCAATGTACCAGAAGATAAAAAAAGTAGGATACCTTTTACATTACATGGGGACAGAGGCTTTCGATACACTGTGTGACAAGTTAGCTCCGGAAGATCCTTGAACTAAAACCTACAAATTTCTAGTGGATTACATGCAGCTCTACTATGATCCGGCAGCACTTGAAATTGCTGAAAATTTTAGGTTCAACAAACGGAAGCAACTTAAAGGAGAAACAGTTCAAGAATATTTAACGGCACTACAGAAGCTGGCAATAAATTGCAGTTTTGGTGAATATTTCAAGACGGTACTAAGAAACCAATTTGTCTTTGGTTTGCATAATGAGAAGATTTTGCATCGTTTATTAGAAACAAGGGACCTTACATTAGATAGGGCATTAGAAATAGCTGTAAGTATGGAACTATCGAGTACTACACCATAAAGGTAATATTAATGTTGTTACTTCTAAGAACAAAAAATTCAGTTACATTAATAAGAATTTAGAGAATAGTTCTAATTCAAAATGCTCTACTAGCAATGTTCATACAAATACATATAATAACAATGCTAGTAAAGTTATCAATTATTGTTACAGATGTGGTAATACAGAACATCTGGCTAATAAATGCAATAAACTTAATTTAGTTTGTACTTTTTGTAACAAAAAAGGCCATTTACAGAAAGTTTGCACTAAGGTCATACAATTTAAACAAACTGCAACTTTTTCAAGGTTAAATACACATCAAATTGAAGAAGAGGTGGAGGAAATTGTGTCACTTGAAACGGAAAATGCTGAATTCCGTGAAAATTTTTTAACTACAATTACTGTAAATGGTAAAAACACTGAATTTGAAGTAGATAGTGGAGCATCTGTAACCATCACGGGTAAGAAACAATTTTCACAAATGTTTCCAGATCTTGCTATCATACAAACTTGTTTAAAATTAATCACATATTGTAACAATTCTCTTGATGTATTAGGATATGTAACATGTACAGTTAGTTACATGCAATATGAATACATACAAATTAAATCTTTACATAATTACAATCGACCGAAAACCACTACTAGGTCGAGAGTGGATTCGACAAATTAAGCTTAACCTTTGGAATGAACAAATTCACAAATTAAGCTTAACCTTTGGAATGAACAAATTAATAAAGTGTCCATTAACGAAATTGTAAATAAACTTAAAAATAAATTTCCTTTGGTGTTTCTTACAGGAATAGGTAAAATAGAAGGTATACAGGCAACGCTACATTTATAACAAAATGTGAAACCAGTTTTCATGAAAGCCCGTACCGTACCTATTGCCCTGTTACCAGGGGTTGAAAAAGAAACCGAAAATTTAGTTTCTCAAGGTGTTCTAACCAAGGTAAATCAATCAGAGTGGGCAACACCCATCGTTCCTGTTGTTAAAGGAAAAAAAATACGGTTATGTGGTGACTTTAAGGTTACCTTAAACCCATGCTTAGAAGTCGATGAACATCCTTTACCTACAATCGACCAGCTTTTCGCATCAATGGCTGGTGGATTACGATTTTCAAAAATCGATTTAAGCCAAGCTTACCTGCAACTTGAAATACGAGTTGAGGATCGCCATTTACTTACTTTAAATACGCAAAAAGGTATTAATTGCTGCAATCGATTAATGTACGGTGTAGCATCTGCACCTGCCATTTGGCAGCGTGAAATTGAAAAAACACTTCAAGGCATACCTGGAGTTACAATATTTTTAGATGATATTAAAATTATGGGCGAAACTGATGAAATACATATTGCTAGACTAGAAAGTGTTTAGCCAAACTAAATGAGCATAATAGAATTAATTTTGAAAAGTCTGAATTTTTAGCAGACAAAATTGAATACTGCGGATATATAATAGATAAAACGGGAATACATAAAATGCCTAACAAAGTGGAAGCTATACAAAATGCACCACCACCCCGAGATAAAACTCAATTACGTTCCTTTATTGGTCTTGTTAACTACTACGGTAGATTTTTTGCTAATCTTAGTACCATTTTATATCCATTAAATCTTCTTTTACATGAAGATAAGGAATTTATTTGGAATTCTGATTGCCAAAAATCTTTTGAAACTGTCAAAAATAGATTTGGTTCCTCAAACTTTCTTACACATTTTGATTCTACATTGCCAATCATACTAGCAACTGATGCCTCGCCCTATGGCGTGGGGGCTGTAATTTCTCATTTATATCCAGATGGGAATGAAAAGCCAATTCAGTTTGCTTCACAAACCGTATCAAGTACTCAAGAAAAATATTCACAAATTTATAAGGAGGCGTATGGTATTGTATTTGGCATCCAGTACCTCTATGGAAGACGTTTTATTCTATACGTTTTGACCATAAACCATTAGTACACATTTTTAATAAAAAAAAAAAACAGTTTACCAGTTCTTTCTGCTACAAGATGCAGCATTATGCAATATTTTTACAAGCATTTACTTTTGATATAAAATATAAAAGCAGTGCTTTACACGCAAATGCAGATTTTGTTTCACGTTTACCATTGCAATCTGAAAATTTTGCATATTACGATGAACCGGATATGTTTGAAATATCCCAAATTGAAACTCTACCTATAACAGTATCAGAATTGAGTAAAGAAACATTTCAGGATACAGAATTAGAACCATTAGAACCATGGAAGCACTACAAACGGGAAAAGAAATCCCAAGAAACTTACGTTTCAATATTAACCAAAATGAATTTTCATTGCAACAAGGTTGTATTTCACGTGGAATAAGAGTAGTCATTCCAAAATCGTTACAAAAACGAATGTTGGAAAAATTTCATACTGCACATTCGGTATTTACAAAATGAAAGGATTAGCGCACAGTTACTGTTGGTGGAATACCATCGACAATGATTTAGAAAGGATTAGTCGTGAATGTTTTAATTGTAAAAAGATCATGAACAATCCTAAAAATGTACCTGTTCATCCTTGGGTGAAGGTGGACGAACCCTTTCAGCAAATCCATGTGGATTATGCTGGACCATTCTATAGTTGTTACTATTTCATTGTGGTTGACGCATATTCACATTGGTCAGAAGTATACTTAACTAAAGATATGAGTGCTAATACAACAATAGATCACTGCCGAGAAATATTTTCAAGATTCGGTATACCAAATTATTTAGTAAGCAATAACGGAAGACAATTCGTGTCTCACGAATTTCAACTATTTTTGAAACAAAATGGTGTTAAACATATTGCGACAGCACATACCATCCTGCCACAAATGGTTTAGTGGAGAGGTATGTTCAAACTCTTAAACAGACAATTCGGGCACTTGATCCAAATTCTAGAGATAGGCAAAAGGAAGTATACAAAATCCTCTTGCAATATAGAAAGATGCCCCATAGCATAACAAAGAAATCCCCGTCACAATTAATGTTTGGTCGTGAGATTAAATCTCGTATAGATTTAATAAAACCCATACCCAAAAATATTACAAATGCAGAAATTAATTGTCGATCGGTTAATGTAGGCTCTAGAGTCGCTGCACGTAACTACACAAATAGCAATAAATGGGTATTTGGACATGTATGGGACAAAATCGGTATGTTACATTACTACATTAAATTAGATGATAGTAGAATATGGAAACGTCATATTGGTCAAATTAGAGAGATCGGCACAGAGACTCCACTTGATAAAAATACATCTCACTTTTTGAATAGTCCAATTGAACCACAAGTTCCTTCATCAAACGTCAATTTAGATTTGCATACTAATGTACCTAAAATAGAAAATAACAGTAATGTATTATTAGAAAACAATTCTGCTGTTATCACTACTCCTACTAATATTGCGGCTCCTGAAAATAGTACCTATAATAGTACTAGTGC
This sequence comes from Platerodrilus igneus, assembly GCA_036346225.1. Classification (NCBI taxonomy): domain Eukaryota; kingdom Metazoa; phylum Arthropoda; class Insecta; order Coleoptera; family Lycidae; genus Platerodrilus; species Platerodrilus igneus. Next base: position 6,692,275 of record JARFIW010000439.1, on the reverse strand, counting down.
AGGTGTAGATGATAATTGTGTTTTGCGTAGATCCACTAGAATACGTAGGGCACCGCTGAAATTGAATTTATAATTTGTTATAATTATGATTTATTAATTTAGCAAGGGAGAGATGTTGTGTCTCCAAATTGTATTACCTTATAAATTAAACTTAAGTGCTTCATATATTTAGCCACAGATTAAAATAGTCGACGCATGCCTAACAATACTCTTCACTTACTAAGAGTATGGCAGCGAATGCGGAAAACTTTAGATATAATGACTTCTTTGTAAACGTGTTTTTAAAATTGCTCTTGTGTTAATAAAGCGATTGAGTTGTCGTATGTCTACTACTACATTACATTCTACCAAAACAACAACTAATTACAAATAACAGCTATGAATTGTGTATGAAAAAACAAACTTTTGAAAAATGCTAATTAATATGTAAATATTACCTTTCATTTGTTGGACTATTAAATGCATTTTGCCAAGGTGATAACAAAACATCAGTATTCTGCTGATATGAATCTAAATGTGTTAATAATTGCTTAGCTACACTCTCTGCTGCTATTCGATTTTCCACAGATTCTAAAAAATGTTTTAATAATTTTCATGTTAAATTGAAATAAAAAATACCTGTAGAATTCTCATTTAAAGCTAATTCAGTCTCCAATAACGCTAATAATACATCATATGCTTCTATGGCACGATCCATTACACCTAAAGCTAACCTCAATGCAATTGCATTTGATTCATACTTGCCACATAGCAACGCTAATCTGTAAAAGTCAATGTTAACCATAATGAACAATACATAAAAACAACTTGCCTATCACAATGAGCTTTAGTTTCTGATAATGTTAAAGCTAATACAGAATTTTGGGACCGGGTATGTTCAAGCTTTGCAGTTAGACGACGAAGCTCGAAATCAATAGCCTGCCTTTCACTCTGAGTATCACACTGCCTTAAAATGTCCCCAACGATATGCTCAGCAACTGCTGTAGGTAAATCAGTGTTAATCAAATCATTTGGATTAACTTCTCTTTGCCCATCAGTTGCACGTTTTAATTTAATACGTTCAGCTATTTTAGTAACAGGCGTTGTAACATTTATGATGCTGCTTTTATGAATGGGAACAATATTACTATACTTAATGTCTAATTTTTCTTCTCTGCAAACTTTTGAATCACAATCAACTTCCATTTGTGATTCAGGTGATGAGTCTATATGTTCTTTAAATTCTAATTTATGTAATTTTGCTTGTGCTTCTAATAATTGAGTTTTTAAATTAACTATTTCTTGCTTCAATGGTTCAACACTGTATGAAAAAGGTGAAAGTTCTGTATGTTCATTATGAGATAAATTTAACTTAGGTTCTGGAAGCTCTGACGGACTTTCGGCAATCTGTAATAATTATTATATATTGATATAAATTTAGAGTTTGTTTTTCCCTTACATCTTTGTTATCAAAATCCGATAAATCATTTTCTGGAGGATCCAATTCGCTTACTTCTAATGGACAGGTTACAGAATCTTCATGAGCACTTGTACAGACTTCTGTAAAAAAATAAATATATTTTTATCACCTACTTAGAACATGATCTTAATAAAATAATAAAGGTGAGTGGTATGTATTGTTACCAACAAAAAGAATAAAATATAGCTTTATTTCGTCTCAATTTTGTGCAACAGTAAACATTAAAACTATCTAATTAGCATTCATCTCCCCATGAACAATTGTACCTGAATCCCAGTAAGCTCGAATTAAATAATTTTTAATGTTCATAAAGATTGTTACGGTATTCCACGCAAACACAAAAGAAAACAGTAAAAGTAAGTAAAGAAATCATTTACGCCGAATACCGCAACAAAACAGGGACAGAATGGTAGAATTCGGGCTAGCTCAAAAATGTTGTAGAGGGGCGTGGGCGAAGTAGAAAGAACACATTGGAAACCTCTGTAAAACTATATTGTTAACATCCAATCTCAAAAGACTATTTACAAAACAACAAAACAAATAAGTTGCATAATCGTTTGTTACGTGCTGGTAAACAAAGCGTCATAACATATAAAATTGGTAAACAAAATAAATATAACATCTTATAATCTAAATACTTACTTAATGGTTCACCTTAAATACATACAAAAGAAAATAAGACATAAATTATACAGTACTTCAGAAAAGAAATATACATAAGTTATCTATACATGCTGCTTTGTGAAGTGCACCTCCTCAAGAAATAGTATAACCTTAAAATTAGACACCCTAACTTAAATTAATCAAATATTAATCTACTTTTAAATTGATGCGTAAGTTCTTTACGTGAATGTTTATACAAAAAGACAAAAGAAACAGTAAAACGGACTTAACACAAACTTTGAATAATTAATTCTTAATTTGAAGGATGATTATTATATCGTCGCTCGTGCATTGTGAATGTGTTTGGTAACGTGGTGTTGGTAATTTAATGGATAATCATGAGCAGCAGCAAATAAAATGTCTATACTCCACAGCAGCATAAAAGAATTGCGAAAATAGAAAACTGTACCTTGAACTAGTTGGTCTCGTATCATGTTGTGGATGGAAAAATGCGACTGCATTTCTTTATTGGCTGCATGCTGGAACCACTAACACAACTCATGCTAACACCGAAAGCATTTTAGTAGCGCGACTTTTAAACATGTATCTTCGGTAAGAAGATGTTGTATTGAATCTTGTCTTTCAAAACACGGTCTCTATTTTATAAGGACAGAATCATGTATGGGGGTAGGGTATTTGGCTTTCAAAGATATCGCCGAAGAATCAAGTTTGCCGAATTTCCACACAACAGCTGCCGAAATAAAAACTGTAACAGCTTGCCAACAAGCAGATAACACAATTATCAAAGAATTTGTAGACAAAAGAAAACAATCTTGTTACTTTCTAACATCTTAACAGCTGCAGAATGCCAGATAACAAGTCCATTGTAAGCAGATGTAGGCAGGTGGTGAGTGGTCTTATCTTTTAGAGGAAAGCTGTGCATTTACAAGCAGCTTTTAATTAAAATGTAATCACTACATGTGCTAGAAAGTATTGCAACTACTTTGTAACGTAATGTTTCCTAGCAGCTGTTTGATTTTATAAACAAACTTTTGTATAGAGTAATTACTTGAGAAATTTTATAAAATAACACTTAATCAAATGGCGGGAAATCGAGCTTGTTGAGGAATTTTAGGGTGTTTTAAAAATAAATGCACAAAAATTGTTTGCGGGGTTTTAAACGTAACAAGATCCGAATAAGAACTAAAGGACTAGAAGATAGCATTAATTTAAAACAACCTAATGTAATTTTTTTTATAATCGAAGTGTGAAGTCTACACAATTGGAAAATGTACATGCAATAATGCACTCACGCATGTACAAGCAGACTCATGTGAACACGCCCACCCTTACCCCCACAATGCATGCATGCACACACACAAGCGTGGATGCAGCCCCGTATGTACCCACTTATGCATGCATGCATACACGTATGTACCCACTCATTCATGCACCTATAAGATAAAAAGAACCCAATAACCACTATCAATAATAAATACAAGCTCGCATATTGCATCCAAGAATACGGCAATACGACCAGTCAGAAAAAACATTAGCGATCATTAGTAAAGAGGACTATAGACCGAAAACAGTGGATTTCATTACACACAACTATTGTACAGAATTAAAACAAATTCTACTAACAAATACCAGAAACAAAGAGATCATTCCATAATCATATTTAAAGTTCAACAAATACACACAGCAGCTAATATGAATCCTCAGAAACCAAAACTACAAGGGGCTAGTATAAGTACACATATACATACCAAAAATAAACTGATAAGACCACTAGTGAGCTTCAAAATAGTATCAGAATATAAACATCAAAAGCAATTACCAAACACTACTTAATAGCAATTACATAAGAAACAGAGATGGTTCATTTGACGTCATAAATTAAAACTAATGTAACAAAGAAATGGCGATTACTGCAACTAGATATTCAAAATATTGTAAGAATTTTATTTTATCTTGGGGTATTAATGATCGAACTGAAACCCCTTTATCTATCTTTTGCACTGGTAGAACAAAGACATTATCTACCAGAAAAAAAATTGAATTTTGTACCTAGATTTATTTATTGCTTCAACTAAATGAGGTATTAAACCCGTACCGACATATATAATAATTCAGATCAGAAATCTTGTGTGAGGAATGATGTTCACAACTAATATCTTCAGGCATTCATTTAATAATCAGACATGTACTTGATGTTCCACATGTATATAAAACGCCATTACAACCACAAGCTGTTCCAACATTAACTAATCATTTTATTTTGTTCCTAAATTAGTGCTGCAAATAAAGAGTATTACTAATAATTATAAGCAAACTTCTTGTAAATCATCAACAAAGAAATCACGGACCTAACCAAGACCTATGTTACTAATTTAGAGGACAATTCTCAGATTGCATGCCCCCTAAAAAGACTTAAGCATCTTCATGAGGTCTTAGGACACACAATCACCTTAATATTCGTTTCTATAAAACATTCGTTATAGGTGTAGGATGACACTCATACGCCTATGTTTACAAAGAAATACAGATGTTTATAATAAAGACATTTCAGGGCCTGGATATAACGCTACTGACAATATATGTAAGCATAGTTTATTCGCTTTTAATTTATAAAATACTAAGAATAGTACCTTAGAAAAAGTAATCAATTATGAGAATTCACACCAAAAATTCTATAAATTCAAAAGTGTGACTTATGCGTGCTACAATGTTACAAACCATACTTCAACACAATTACTTCAAACTTAACAACAAACTTTGTCAAAAGAAAGTGGGATTAACAATGGTAGGACGACGGTCATTCATAATGTTCAAACATACATGCAAAATTTTGAAGAAACAAAACCACCACATATAACTAAATAATTTAAAACATTAAGGTGGGTTAGCTTTGTAGCTGGTATATTATGTTGCACAATTTACAGCATCACATCAAAAAACTAGTTCAACAACCAACATGACAAATTCAATTAACAAACGAGGAATGACGCAATAACGGCTTTGCTTATCTCGACATCAAGCATAAAGAAATCGTACTCAGAAGTACTATATGCAGATTAGAAAATATCCCTATTAACAAACTAAACTACAATATAGAATATTCCGTACCATCAAAAATGCTACAACTAACGAATATACAAACGATCAAACTTATAAAATTAAAAAGTGTAATAGATCATCAAACACCAAAACAAAGATAAACATAAAAGAGCGATACTGAATGTATCAGCTTAAACTATATAGGATCATATGCATACTAACATCCTAACAAATGTTAGAAATTAAGTCTAAAGGTCGTATACAAATCAAGCAAATATTTGAAAAACAACTTTTTACAAAACAGATGTAATAAACGTTAAAATAGTGACATGTACTAATTAAAATGAGAAACATGCAACAAACATTCAAAAATGCCACACTTTTGGAAACATTAAAATTTATAATTTTCTTAAATAATATTAGATTTAATTACCTGATGCTTCATCTTCTTCAGCAATAGCCATGGCTCGTTGCTGATGAAGTTTCCTGGTTAACTCTGCAATTACTGAATGTAATTCTGTCAGCTGTTCTTCATATCTTTGAGCCTGTTCATCCAGTTTTTGTTGTAGCCTCTCCTGTAACAAAATGTAAATTTAGTATTAAATTAAAATGTAAGGTGTTTTATTGCCAAGGACTGTAGAGACCTTGATTGTCGATACACAAAGCTAGATATAGGAAACTCCACAGTTACACATAATTGTACATATATGGCGAGTGAGTGAGTGCAACATACAGGCTTGTGGTCGAAATTAAATAAGTTATTTTATGTAATATCATTACTTAAATGGTTTAAGGATGTATACAATATCACCTGTCGAAACACACATACAAAGATAATTATTTCTATTTCTGACCTCTATTTAATAGATAAAATTCATAAGGTGCGGAGGAACTTGCTGGCTTTATCAAAAATGTTTAATTCAAAATTCAAAGAGTTTTGAAAAAAATTAGAAACTTTAGTATCATCGCCAGCTGTAGCAAGGGAAAGTGGTTTAAATGCAATACAAACACTTATTGAAGACTTCAACTTGTTTAAAAAAGGTATTCTAGAGTTAGTAAATAACCTACATAAACAGATATATACACTGAAAAATAAGTTAGATCATTTAGACAATTACCCCAGAAGGAACTGCCTTCATAGTATTCCTGAAATAGAAAATAAGCAGTTAGAGGATATGATTTCTGATATTTTCATATCTAAAATGAAAATAGAATTATTTAATATGAAACATATAGACAGATGTCACCGTATCAGAAACGCTATTAATAAACGTGCATGTCCTGTTATTGTCAAATTTATTGCTTATAAATATCATTGAAATATCTGGAATCAGAAAAGTGTTTTAAAAGGCATTGAATATACATTCAGTGAATCCTTGAGTGCAAACAGGTATGCCATATTAAACGCCGCAAGAAACAAATATAGAATCCGAAACACATGGACTTCCAGTTCAAAAATTGTCATATCTTTAAAAATGGAAAAACACATTTCATTACCAGTTATACAGAGTTAGATATGCTGCCGAATATAAAGTCAAGTTGATCTTGATGAACGCCAATCACTACATAATAGAATTGTCTTAAAAAAAAATGGATGATTCTAAATAATCAATACCATGTATTACAAAATGCATTAATATATACCAATTTGATTTACTTTACGCATGTAAAGGCCAGAAAGTTTTAGTAAGGTTAACATATTGTAGAAATGACCTGGGAATTGATTATCTACTATTGATTACTCGCCATCAAATTTGGTTATACTAACATACTATTTCTATATTTATCTTTTAGTCCTATTAGTATTTTCCTATATCTACAAATCTCTCTAGCACACGTTAATGTTCATTCTTTGATGCTGCATTGTCATCATTGGTCAACTTGGTGGTAATATGCAGTTTCTAGGTGTTACGGAGATACTTTTGAATGCCAATATTCCTAATAATTTAGTCGATTTAGTTCCCGATTTTGTAATCTTGCAAAAAAATAATCAAGTAGGTAGCGGGGGTTGCAATTTACTATAATGCATGTTTAAAGTAGAGGAGCTCAAGCTTTAGGAATATATTAACTATGAATACGTTGCAATAAAGGTATCATTAAGTATTTCTGCTTCTGCTACACTTTGTTGCTATGTACAGATCCCCACTGCTCCATAAATATGCAGACTTTATTAATTATTTTGAAGACTTTTTATTTGTGACCAATAAAGTAGTTATTGTGGAACATGTAAAGTATAATTTTTTAAATTTGTCGTCCAAGAGTATGCTAATATATAAGTATGCTGGAATTTTACAAAATTACACAAACAGTTCAGAACGCTACCTGATTTACTGCAATGACTAATCACTTTGATAGATCATTTGCTTGTATCTGATTCAAATCTTACTCTAAATAGTCAAGTTAATTTCAATCACTCAATAACTGATCATGGGGTAATATATATTGTATTAAGTTTACCCAACACAATTAAAACTGATGAAGTAATAAGGTAAAGAAATTATAAATATTTTGATGTAGATTACTTCATAAAAAATTTAAAAAGTATAAACTGGTCTATTTTGTATCCAATAGACAGTATCGAGGATAAAGTGTGTTTCTTTATAGCAAATACTATGCCATTGTTCAATGTGTATGTGGCGATTATAATATCTCGAATTACTAAAAAGCCAGCCCCATATTTAGCGCAAACATTAAAAACCTTAATGAAACTTAGAAACAATGCTTTGAAAAGTTACTCAGCTACTAATCATAATACAAAATGGTAATATTACAAAAAACTGAGAAATACTGTGAATACTGCAGTTGAACGCAAAAAGAATGCCTACATGCATTTTAAAATAAATAATTGTAAGAGAAATTTATTTAGTGAAGTAACCAAGCTTGGCCTAAACTACAAAAATAGGCAATTGGTCATTCTTCCAGCATTAGGCGATGTTGACGGGAGCCATAGGCATTTCACTATTTCTACTAGGAAATAAGGTAGGTATAACTCAGACTTGAAACATCATTACAAGAACAACAGGCATTCATCTATAGAAGAGAATTTCTCACTTGCAATCGTTGAACAAAAGGTTATAAAAAAATTATTTATTCAATAAAAAGCAATGCTAACGGTGTGGATGAGCTATCAATAACAATCATTAATATACTCATTACTGAAAAACTCAAAATCACAAAGCTTTTCAGATCTTAGATCAATCAGTATCCTTCCTGTACTTTCCAAAGTTTTTAAAAAGTATTGTTGCAACAAATTAGTGTACATATTGAATCGCAAAATATACTGCCGCAGTATCAGTCTGGTTTTAGGATAGATGAAGCTGTGAAATGGCATTACTTAGAGTTACAGACGAAACACCAGTTGCTTTAGATAAACACCAATTTGCTGAATTAATGTTAATAGATTTCTCTAAAGCATTTGATACTATCAACTTTGAAATTTTACTTGGTATTTAAAATGTTGTGCTGTTTAGTAACTCTGCATGCATGCTAATGAAATCGTATTTAACTAAGAGATATTAAACTGTTGTTTACAAGCAGATGAGCTCACATAAGATTCAAATTGGGTATGGTGTTCCACAAGGATCGATACTGGGTTCACTTTTATTCACCATATATACATAGAATATCACAAGTTGTTTAAACAATACGAAATACCAGCTATACGCTGACAATATGCAATTTTTTTATGCTTTTGAATAACACTATGGTTGTGGAAGCTACTACAATCTTAAATAGGGATATTAATAATTTTATTCAACTTGCAAGTTCACATTCACTACACATCAATGAACAAAAACAAAGCATCTAGTTTTTGGTTGTCCATTTAAACGGATACTATACAAAACTATAAAATTAATAATTAATAACACAATACCAGAAAGAGTTGATATTGCAAAAAACCTTGGGTTATATGTAAATACAAATTTACAATTTGACAAACATGTTCGTCAATGTATAGAGCGGGCAATATGGCATCCCTCGATTTATTTACAGTATAAAAAATATATTGGATGTTTTGGCAAAAAAATTCTTACATGCTCCTGTGTATTATAACAATTTTGATTTTGTAGTGATGTATATTGCCCACATGTTACTGCAGACATTGCTAGAAGAATACAGGCAATCCAAAACTCTTGCTTGAGATTAATTTTTGGAATTCGTCGTAGTCAACAAGTATGTCATAAACTACATGATGTTAAATGGTTAAGCATGAACAACAGAATGAAATAGCACATTGTGTCTATTTCACAAAATTATTTTAAGATGCAAAATCAATTAAGCTATTAATCATTCATTCCCCCCTCTCTCTTTACCCTATCCCATTTACATCTCCCCATACCACTGTCTTTCTCTTGAATTCTTTTACGTTCTTTCTTTTATTTTGTTACAACTAACCGCTTAACAACATTACTATAAAAGTGCCAGCCGGTGAAGGTTTTATTTAGTACTAGAGGTTAAGTGGAAGAGCAGTGGTTTCTGTTAGTTACCACTGAACTTCGCCCTTTGTACCAAGTCATATTATATGATAACTGTTAATTTTGTATTATCTTTGTAATTATGATACCAATAAAGACATAATAATAATAATAATAAAGTTAGGCTTTTGTTCAACGAATTAGTAACACAATCAACCGGCAGAATGTTAATTGTATATTGGCGACACAAAGAATAAACAATGCATGCTTAGTTTTGCTGTTATTGCAACCTGTTACATAGTTGTAGGTATTTTTACAAATTGTAAGCCATTCTATACCATTCATACAATTTAATTGTTGACATCAAAGAGGCACTATCGTTTGTATGAGCCTTAACAAGTTTCAAATCTGAATACTTTACAGATGGTTACTAAATTGTTAAAGTCAACATTAAAAACATCAATACATTATTTGAATTTACTTTTCATATGGTATAAAGCAGAGGTGTAGTCATTTTAAACATATGTATCTCGAAATAATCTGTCTTATTTTAACTCACTTCAATATTTGTTGGAACAAACAATTTAAGTATCTAAAAACAATTTTTTCTAAGAACAGCTGATTCTGCATTGCATGATATTTTGTATGAAAGCGAAATCTTTAAACTATAACAATATAATTCGTTAAATAAGTATTAATCAATTCTGTATAAAATTTATAGACATTGAAAATTTAATTGTGTACTAAAAATTTTATTTAGCTATTTTACGTGATGAGGTATTAAATCCGTGTCAACATATTTAGAACAATTCGGATCATAAACCAAATATGAATAGACATAAAATAAAACTTCGCTTGCATTATTAATTGACATAATCGAAAGTTGCTGTACTAACATTACCAGACTATATTGATGAGAGACCAGACCCAAATCCTTAGTAATGTATGATGTCCAAGTTCACATAACACAAATTTATATTTACTAAATGACTTTCAGAACGTAATGAACAACTAACTATATACGAGATGATTTATATACGACATTCTGATATAGACTAACTCTGTACTTCATCAGCGGCCTTACATAAACCCTGAATAAAATAGATGATTCATACTCCGGTATATGCTAGAAAGTTCTCGAGGCCTCTGTAGAGTATACATTGCTTACGGCGCTTGTGTGTTTGACGGGTTGTCTAATAGTAGCTCGTAACAATATTATAAAATTGGAGGCGTAATGCTTTATACGTCAGGTTTGTATGGCTAACCACGCGGAGGGTTTAATCTTAAATAATTTGTATTTTATTTTATTGAAATATATGCATCAAGAAAGTTATTTCAATGTGAGACAATACCTCGCGCGCGCGAACATCAAACTGACGCTTTTCGTAGTGGTTAGGTTAGACCGACACCTTTAGACTCGATTTCAATACTATTCGCCGGAGATGAATTCGAAAATTGACTGGATGCAGTGGATGGTTTAACAATGGTGAGTTCCATCGTTTAGATAATTCTTATTCATTGTTTTCAGGGAGACTAATTTCTAGTATAAGATACTAAAACATAACGGTTTATTGCGAGAAGATGGACGATTAAGACACGTGCTGTGGTTTAGCTTTTTTTTTTGTTAGAATACATCACTGCAATATCTACTTATATGGCACTCGTGCAGTTTGTTTATCTTTATATTTGGATGCTTCATATTCAAAACGAAATGGACTGATGAGGCGAATCTAGGAGTCGAGATCTCCGTTACCAGATGCATCGTATACAAGATGAATGTACGTTATCTTTTTGCTACGTTTAAAGCACATCCAGATGTTGGTAAGTGATATTGCAATCTACCATTTGTCTTTATTCCGGCCTCAGCATATGGCGAACGAATTTTAGGAAAGATATTGTTGTTGGTTTTGTTAACACCAATATTATTAGAAAATTATAATTTACTGAAGAAGTTAGAATCGTATAAACCTTGGTTCCATAAATTAAACTCGATTTTATTTGATATAAACATTTGTGTTTAAGTAGCTTCATATGTTGTAATTATTTGAAAGTATCTTAAGAGCAGTGACATAACTTGTGCTTATTTTTAAAGACAAAAATTAAAATAGAGTCCCCTTCACACTAAGATTTTTAAGTGTGAACTTCCCAGACCTGACTGGCAGTAACTTAAAACTGTTATAATGTTATTTTCAATTACTAACATTACTTTCATTATTTAGATTTTGTTAATTTCGTTCAGAATTGGTTTAAAATGAGAGAAAATGTTCTTTGCGTTTATAAAGTCAAAGAACTTGATATTTCAGTATGAATACTTAACGAATTATTGTTTGTTAATATTTAGTTCTTCATGATTGTCAAAAAATCTTTAGTAATAATTTACGAATCTGTGTCTCAATTTGATTTTTTTTATTTCTCTCTTAGTATTAGTTGAGGTTTGAGATGAAAAATTTTATAATAAAGTAAAGTTTTTTATTAGGAAAACACAATGAATCGAAGTTACTGATTAGTGATTATTGTATAAGTGAAGTGCAACACGATGAACCAAAATAAAAAAATAAAAAGGGCTCAATATATTCTCAAAACACTCTGTTGAATCTACCTGTTATCACATTATTTGCTTCATATTTATTATTTTCTTTGAAATGCAAACGGCTGTTTCGTGCATAAATAATATTGTTTTATTTCGGGTGCTCTTGGGTTGTATAGCATCGATGGTATAACTGTTGTATGCCTCCCCTAATTAAAAAGTATAGTGGCCCCCAATCATTTTTAGTCTTTAGCATATTTTAGGGTAAATTATCCCCATTCTTCATTGCTCTCCGCTCAAGTGAAGTTCAGAGCTAGACCACGAACGCTCATCCTCCGCCTCTGGTGGTAAGAATCAGTTAAATGACTTTAATATCAATGTATAATAAGTTGATATCAATACATTAACTTGTAAATAAATGTTATCTCTGTTACTACTAAGCATTGACAAGGTGATCCCAGACAATCAGCTTCTTTTTGAAACGTTTTAATGATGTACACCACTCCAATATATGTGTTTTTATATCTAATAAGTTACAGTAAATTCAAGGAATTTAGTGGTTAGCAATAAGTATTTTCCTGATACACGAAATTTTTAAGAATTAAAGTTTAAGGCATTTGTGTATTTGAGGTGATTGTTTTAATGACTTATTGAATATTTTAATATCTATAACAAATAAAATTAGCACGAATGGAAATACAGAGTGCTAATTCTATTAACGTTTCTAAAGACCAATATACTAGCGAAGGTTAAAGGTGTGGGATATCAACACAATCTATAATTATTAAATTAACTAATTACTCTCGTTTGCCGTTTGTGTTTGCGTAATAATTAACAATATAATGTAAAAAGCTTCTAGTAAAAAAATCCAACTACAGCAAAATATAAAATTACGACTGATATTCAACATAAATAACTTTGAAAATCGATTGTCCATTTACTTTGACCTACAAGTACGTATTTCTCATTCGAATCCCGATATAAATGGTAATAAAATCTGCATTCGAGAAGCTATCGGAAGCCTCAGCAAATTGAAAATTTATGAATTCAAGCTCTGGAATAATTTTGTTACATATTCACACGGGGGCAATTTAAACGCTAAATTTCACTGATTAAAAATGGTAAAAGTAGTCCAACGAAATACCTAAGCACTCCCAAGTTAAATAGGTTCGGCAAAATTATTCATCGTATATGCTAAATAGCGCTTATGAATTAGGTAAAGCGCTATCCATGACAAAATTTTTGTTTTTTAAATTAAATGTAAAAACGTAAAAAATGTGCTTCTTAAATTTTTTTAATAAATCGATTTGTGCATATTTACGCATACATTATGTCGCACAAAACCCCCTACCTGCCGTCGTAGCTTGTTATATGTTAAAAAGTCCTCTACAAACTATCTTAGTTAGTAATTAATTTTAGAGGATTATTATATTAATATTATTTAGAGTATTACGCATAATGAATGCGGTGTTGGTGTTCCTCGGCAATTCTGTGGCAAAGTTAACTTTCACGGGTCGTGGAACGGACATAATGTTTTCCGACCAATCAGGATGCGTACGAACAAGCGATGGTGGTTTTGAAATTGTTGGAAGCACTACCATGATGGCATTCTCGATGTAACCAGCTATCTTGAATGACGAGTGCGGGAGTGCATTATAGAATGTAATGGAGTTTTATCTGTTGATTCCTTACCAATCCCGATTTAATACCGTACCTTTGTCTTGTTCCCGTTTATGTTGTAGGAAATTAAATAGCAACGAGCTCCACTACGGAAATTTGAGTTAGGGGGCAAACCGCACCTACCTGAAATAACTGAGATAAACAATAATTATTTAGTACTGAGCCTGTCGATATACATAAGACTAGAAGGTAAACACTTAATAATTAATTTACATTGTTAATTTGAAACAAATTATATTAAAACATTTGTAAATTCTGTGCCTTGTGTTCAGGCAAACGATTAACTAAACCGTACCTTGAAGTAACAATCATTAACTACAAAAATGTAGATAAACACAAGGAATATTTCAGGAGTCGGACGATTTTAAATAGTCAAAATATTCTATTTTCCAAACCAAATAGTGTCACTGGCGTGTTGAATTTTTTCAATACATTTAAAAAAATCCCCACCCGCGAGAATGTCACATTACATGTGATTTTCCAATGCTCCACCCGAAGGTACTACATTGGCCAGGAAGCGAGTTTTTTTTTGTTACCTGGAAAATTTTGAATTTTGCCGAACCCTTGCTGTTCCAAGCAAGGTAGGGATCTTTAACGTGCGTGACAACACTCACACACGGGACCTCCATTTTACCTCTCATCCTGAACGAGGGTGTATTTTTGTGAAAAATGCTCGCCTAACATTTTTCAAGCGGACCGTGTCGGGATTCGAACCCGGGACCTTGGGCGTAGTAGTCACACACATACCACTACGCCACGGAGCCGCCGCGAGAATGTCACAGCTCTTTTCTACAGGGTGACCTCAGAGTTTCGCCCACAGAGTTTATAATTTATGAGCAATATAATTACAATGTGTTTTCAAATGAGTGCAGTTAGTGACAAAATGCAATTGTAAGCCAACATACAGGCTTCAAGAATTGTGGCCTTTAGTCAAATGTTGTGCAGAAATTTGTTTACGCAGCTGATCATTGTGCCTGATCCTTACCGGTATAAACCTTGGATTTGAGGTATTTCCATAAAGTAAGAGCCATTAGATTTAAGCCAAAGAACAAGGAGCCAATTTCACTCGTTTTTTACAGCCAACTGACAGTGGAAAGTTTCCGCCCAAATAATGAATGTCTGTTGTTTTCTATTTACACCTTGGCTAAGAATGACTTAAAATTAGGTTAGGTGAAAATCTAACCTTACCTAACTTGATTTGCATTTGATTATTAGAAGGTACAACTTAGCATTTTAGCTAACTAACCTATACAGGGTTTGAAAACAATATTAAAATCAACTGATTCTTGTTAAGAATCAACTTGCTATTAACTGTTATGTTATAGTTGCTTTTATAATGTGCAATAAAAATGTATATCATACACAACACGAAAAATATGACGTCAATATAAACTTAGGGAGGGAAGTTAGTATCTAAGGTAGATCTTTAGGCACCTTATCTGGGGTAAGGGAAATGCAAAAGATCTAACTTTATCTAAGTTCCGTAGTAATAAAAAGAACGTGTCCTCAACTAAGATTATTTTAGCTTAGGTTAGATCTTAGTTTTTCGGCAAATAAAAAGCAACAGTCATAATGAGAAAAGTCTTGTATAAGTTAGTTGATAAGCGAGGATCAATCACTGATATTAACAAATCTCCCAGCATTGCCAAATAAGTTTCAATATTGATGGATTTGTCAAAAACGCAAGACCAACGACTCGGTTCTTCCATATAACAATGTCAAACAATAAAGAAATCACCTCATTGTTCTTTACACATCAGTTGCGTTTGTTGGCAATTCGTAAAGAGAAAATAACAAATGAACGGTTTTGCAGCTTTTCCAGCTCCTCAGACTGATCTATTTTTCCTATAACTCTCACCAATTACAGTAAAATCATAAGTATGATTCAAATTTAAATACAAAAGAAAAGTTCCAAAACATCATATGACAAAATTCAACGACTAATGCTATAGGTGACTTTCTTGGAAAGCATTACCTAACCGCCATGCTGAGAGCTCTAGCCTATTTTTACACCCAAAATGAATTATACATCAGTTAAATTTGTTGAAAATTTGTAAAGAGAAAACAATCAATGACCGGTTTCGCTGTTTTGACAGCTTCTCAAATTAATCTATTGTTTCCTTTATAAAACACCAACAAACTCGCGAAATTTCCACGACAACAAGTCACATTCAATAAAGAACTGTAGGCGACTTTCTAAGGAAAAAAATACTACCTAACAGCCGTGTGGAGGGTTCTGAAATCTGTTTCTACCGAAAATTAATTATACACGAGTTATGTAATTTGTCAAGAGCAAACGATCAATGAGCACTTTGCTGTTTTTAGGACTCAGACTGGACTATTTTTACCTCGACAAAACGAAACAATGTCCAGAAATCACACGCACAACAAATTAAAATACAAGGTGAAAAATTTTCAAAATGACATTTAGCTAAATTAAACAACGAATACTGTAAATGCTAAGCGCGTTTTCGAAAATTTCCACTTGTATTTAACATTGTATTTAACATAGGAGATCTTCAATCCTAAATTTGGAAGTATATTTCTCATTATAATTCCGCTGGTATAACAACGTTATGGCGCATCAGAATGCGGTTTTGAATTTCAATGCACTGTTAGGAGAATAACTTATAATTTATTACATGTATTTTACCGGATAGATGTTTTCTCATGCTTCAAGGTAATGTGCGTCATTCTTTCAATCAATGAGAACAACTATGTAGAGGGAGGGGTTTTTACGAGTGCCATGATGAGATTATCTTGTACTTTTCTACCGAACAGACTTAGTGATCAGTCAGCGCAGGTGATGCAGAGGAGTTACCCGTGAAACTCCATTACCATTCCTTCTATCTTAATGTATTTGTGTTCCATAATATAGTAGGTTAGCAACAAACTTCACTGCGAATTTGAAGAAAATAGGCCTTTGACCGTTATAGAACCATAACGTATGTGCGAAAGGACTAATACATGGTATTTGCCGCGCAAAAATGACCGTATTACGAGAATACCGCAATTAGCTCTATCTACCTGTCTAGACGACTCAACATAAACTTGATTTATTCATTGAATTGTTTGTTTATTTGTCACAATAAAACTTATGTAATATTACTACACCCTCTGTACGATAACGCGATGAACTAAAGTACGTTTATCTGTAACTGTCATTTAGCCATAATAATTTTGACGCCTAAATTGGCGATTTTATTTTTCACGCAAATTGTTCATCTATAATAGTTTCTATATCAGATTCGTTCTTTTTAAATTTTGAATATTAAAAACCGATATATTTAAAAAAAAAATTACTTCGACTTTCTATATTTAAATAATCGATATTACTGTTTATCTTTATATCAACTTAAAATGGCGATTGCAAAAGTTTAATTCAAAATTTTAGCTTATGGGATTTTTACCTACACTATTTGTGTACTAAAAAAATATCTAACATATGTACAAGTAATTACCAGTTTTGTGATTATTTATTTTATTATTTATTTTACAGTATTAAAGTGTAAATTTAGTGTTTTACAAAATTAAGCTTAAATATTTCATTATTCACACTAAATGGTGAATAACTGTGCCTTTTTCTATTTTATAATAAGCGCTATATGCCTGTAATTGTTGTATAAAAATCAACAACTTAATCCTAAGAACAAAAATTTAATTACAAACGTGTCCGAACTATTTTCTAATCTTACTTGTAAGTAGGTATTCAAAATGCTTTTTGACTTAAGCACGTTTTGTCTAATTGATATTTAGTGACTTAATTGTTTTATTAAATTTCTTTAATCATTTACCTTTAAATAAAAATCTTAGTTATCTTCATTTCTAAACGTATTTACTTATTACAGGTGGGGTAACTGAACTTTGTTTTCAATGAAAAAAGCTTTAATTTCGTTCTAAAAAATAAATGATGTAGCTAAGTATTTCTAGTAACTACTACCTGTTTATAAAAAAATACCAGTATTTTAATTTGTTTGATTTAATAGAATACTTTAAAGATATTTATGAAAATGTGCATGCACTAATATGCATTGTAAAAAATGAATTTTGTGTTTAGCTTTATAGTGAAATTAAGTGTTAGTTTTAAGTATTCGAGTCTGATATTCTCCGACTAATTTTGTGCGATCGGTGTGGTGACAAACAAAGCCATTGCGCGTTCAGATGATGCAGTCTGATGATCGAGTGACTATTTATTTCCGTTTCCTGATACCACCAGGATTTCTAAGGTTTAAAAACCAGGTGGCGCCTAAAGACATTATCTTATATATTTCCATGCATACGAACTCTTGTATAAGGAGATGTTTTTCCTTTTTTGTTCCTTCAATTTTAATATCTTTGGTATTCCATAATGTTGTAGGTGAGCAACAAACTTCACTGCACATTTGAAGAAAATAGACCATCGACCCTTATGGGACACAAACGTACGTTCGAAAGGACTAATACATAGTATGTACCGCGCAGAAATGGCCGTATCACGCGGTTGTCGTAGAGAATTTACCTTTTAAAAGCGTCGCTGGGCGGACTACCCAAAATCGCTTTATTCTACTCCTCCACAAGCCACTCCACTAGCAACGGGGCGGAGTTTTCAGTATACATTTCACTCGACGCTGACGAGGGTACGCCTGCTTCAGCCTTGCTTGAGGTTAGTCTTTAATGGCATAGATGACATCCATGTCTTTTGATAGATCCCGGAATCCATAGTGCCGCCTTCAGGAGTCTAGGAAGCTGTATCACCTAGTCGACTGTATGACGCAAAGCTTCCTACGATCGTAGAAGTTTGCCGTGCCTCTGTAATCCACAATAGGGAGTAGTCGTCCTCGCGCGAGATCCGGAAGATCTCTCCCGAGTACGTCCACCTTTCTTTGTAGACCCTGATTTTCTTTGATGTCGTTGAAGTTAGTCATTTTCAATGTTTTCAGTCTCTGCTTTCTGGATGATTTGGAATATCATAAAACTATGCGTATCGCCACCAGTGATTATGTTAAGAATAATCCGAAACTGGTTTTCTTGGAATAGTTTCGAGAGAAATTCCGAACAGATTCATCTTTCTGATAGTCATTCAATGTATGTGGTTCCCAAAGGATAACAATTTGTTTCATACGAAGGGAATCGTAAAAAATGTGTAAATTGAGCCAGATCCAACCCCAGTCGTTTTTATTTAAACGAGCAACTTTGTTGTCATTAATTATTATGCACTCCACAGGTAATATATTTTCAGGAGTGACTGCCTTTGGATGCCTTCATGGGCATTAGTCGGTAGCAAATTACGTCCCCAATGAAGAATATCATCTCTACGCAGCAACTCAATATTTACTGAAGGATTTTTGTATTAATCATGCCTTGTTATCTGCAGTTTATTAGTCAGATTGATAATAATTTGGGAAGTAACACGACTTGGGAAAAATGTATGAAAAAATTAAGTTCATCCCGTATCTACCAATACTAATCATACATTTGCACATTTCTAACTTTGATATCGAAATTATACTTCTCAAATTACATAACAGCTTTTCGAACAGGTTAGATTCATTTATCTTTCTTATACATGACAATGCTAGAACGTTGAATGAGAAAACATTCGAGACCCGATATTTGAAATGCAAACCGTAGATATAAGAAAGTAAATACGGTGCAGCACTGTAACATAAATCATCGTGAACAGACCAATCATAGATGCATATTATTTAATTTTATCATGTATAGTAAAAGGAAAAAGCTATGAAATGTTTGGTAGAGGCAATATATTAGATATTATATAGAAAGGCAAAATATCTAAAACGTAAATACATATTCTATATAGAAACCCTGATAGTGACAAAAAACCGATATGAATTTAGTATCTAGCCATTTTGTACAAGGGCGTAGATAAGGGCTTAATAGCATATTAAAATTTTCAAACCTCTTTTGATATTAAACGAAAAGAAAAGCAATTAGTTACTAACATTGACTAAACCGAATTCAAAAGTATTGCAATGCAAGATATGGCGCAATTTAAGATATTTTCAGAATCAACTTCCATACCATCTTGTAATGAAACCAACGATAAGACCTACGAGATTTAGTTTGAACATGAAAGGCTTAATTACGTTTAGATAAAAAACTGTAATTATAAATAAACTATGGTAGCTATAATAAACGTTTAATCAAATCTTAATTTTCTTTTATTATATTGTAGCGAAAGCTTTAAATGTTCTTCAGTCTTTAGTTTCAATAAATAAAATCATCGTCATCATTAAGACTTCAGTCTTGGAACCTGTTAGACGCGGACCTCCATTGTTTCCTATTCTAAGCTAACCTATACATTTCCCTGAAATTCCCACAGTCTGCAACTTTTACTATCTGCGTGCAATAGTCTTTTTCCTATATCTGCTTGTAATATAACCCGCACTATTCCCCAAAAATGCTTAGAACGTATGCTGTCCTTCTATTTCTCCTATTTTTTGTTTTCCACAGATATCTTTATTCCCCTACTTCATCTGTCCATGCTATCATCATCATACATCAGAAGCTTAACATGCTACATGCCGAAATTTGGTCTGTAAACATTCCTGTAAGGTTCTAATTTGTAAGTGATTTCGCGCCAATAATTTAAAAATTCGTGTGCGTGTATTTCCGTCCCTTTTGATAGTCGCGTCGGCGCTCCGAGATTGCGCAGAGGCATAGGAAAAGGAAAGTGGGGAATTTCCGACACGTCAGGACTGGTCAGCGAGACGTCGTGCCTAGTGGTTTATCTTTGTGCCTAGTGGTTTATCTTTGTGCCGTTATCTTGTCTTCTTTTTCAGGGTATGTAGGTTCCCTTGTCTTATCTCTGCCCCGTATCGTTCCTTACCTGTATTCCTGTCGCCACTCTACAAATAGGAAGAAGAAGACAAATTAAATTTGGATTTAACCGGGGGCGGAAAGATCACCCACGCCAGAAATGCTCAACGAAGCCCAGCTGCCGCCATAATAAGGTAATGCTGTAAGAAGTCCTACAGTTACGTGAGTACCTTTATCGTTTTTTTGCATGTGATGTAGTAATTTAAAACATTTGTATGACGTAATATCTTATTTGCGCATCATTTTGCAAATATGTATCATTGTTACCAACTGACGTAGTGGCTCTCATGCATTACCGCCGGGAGTGTAATAGTGGCGCAATCAAACGTTTTTTTGGTTGAATAATTTGTTTTCCTCTTTTTATATCTTACAATGTATTAGTTTATATATATCTGTAGTTATTTTCACTCAAAAATAAAAATTTTTAATTTTCAATAACTTAGAAAATATAGGGTGGTAACACTGCATGTTACTATGTATGACAACCTTAAATGAAATGACATGCAAACAGCTCCTATGCTAATTTGACATGAGTAGCCATATTGATTATTGATTTTTGTGTTTACTTTTATTAATGTATTGCTAATCTAATTAATTCTCGTAACTTTATAAAAATAGTGTGTTTGTAATTTAAATTCTTTTAGATAATAACACAGTTTAATTTAGCATGAAGCTGGAACATATATCTTTTAAAAGTGTGAAATTAACATAACCTAACTTCACCAGCTGGTTTCTGGATTATTAATATTTCATGTGAGTACCCTAGTTATAGATAAATACCTCCATTTATTATTTTTTGTGAGTAAAAATCTCCTTAAAAATACATTAAAGTCAATTAAACAACCACTATAAAATTTAGATTTTATTTTAGTATTTTGGGGCAAATTTTTAAAAGATGCCGTTTAGATAGCTTATATAATATCGTACTTCTCTATGATTTTAAGTGTTTCTTAGTAATCTAAACAATTAACAAAACCTACGAATTCCTTTTAAAGAAAACTTTGCTTTCAAATACAGCTAACGCAACTAATTGAGTGTTAGCATATCTTTTACCTTCTAAAAACGTTATAGTAATGTAATTTTGTTATACCTGTTCCCTTAAACACTATCTTACAATGAATATCGTCCATCTCAAGTCATCGGAATTAATTTAAGAAATTCAATCGAGGAACATCCAAGCCGCATCTAACCAAAACGATAGAAGATTGCAGCTCAAAGCTATACTAGCTCAAGAAGCTAAAGGCTCAGCTATTGCGCGTGTTGTGGTCTCTGATCTAGCTCAAAACACCATTAAAATTAAACAATCCCTTGACGATATCACCAATATAGTAAATAGAATTGACCCAGAACCAAGTGAAACTGAATTAAAGCGCGTTATATCTCGTATAGCTCACGTCAAGCAGCGGATAGAGTTGTTGTGTTTATTTAACAATGAACAAGCGGACCAAACTAAACAAACCTTCTTATCGAACATTCTCTTAGTGGAAGAGACAGTCCTTGACAGGCTTAACCTAGATGTAGACATAGATATACCTGTAGCCTTGTCGAACCTTGCAATTTCTCAAGCTCCATCATTGGGGAAATCCATACCTGTCTACAAATGGGGTTTAACTTTCCAGGGCTTTGACTCCCGAATTTCATTAATGTCTTTCCTTGATAAAATTAGCGATTTCAGAATCTCGCGAAATTGTACTAATAAAAATTTATTTGTTTCAGCGAGTGAATTATTTTCTGGTTCTGCCTTAATTTGGTATAGAAATATAAGAAATCAAATTTCTACTTGGGAGGAATTAGTTACGTGTTTAAAACGGGATTTCTTACCGCATGGTTATATCACCGATATTTGGAACGAAATAAGAAACCGAACCCAGGGACCCGATAAAAACGTAATCTTTTTTATTACCTCAATAGAAGCTTTATATAGTAGATTAGATAAGAAACCATCAGAATTTGAAATTATCGATCAGTTACGTAAAAATTTGAATCCATATTTTTCTGAACGTCTAGCGTTACAACACATTTCTTCTTTACCTCAGTTCAAAGACATGTCGCTCGCTCCAAGAAGTAAAATTGCGGGTCGATAAATACCGTCCTCCCCCAGAAAAACAATCTGGTCTATTAGAACCTGATCTAGCTTGCCAAACCCAACCTTCTCGTAAACTAGCTACCATTAATCTTCCTTCTACCTCTTCAAATAACTCACTTACCTGTTGGAATTGTAAAAAAAGTGGACATAGTTATAGCGTTTGCACACACCCCAAAAATATTTTTGTTATGGTTGTGGTAGCACCAATACCTATAAATCTAAGTGTACAAATTGTAATTCTAACTTATTGGGAAACTTCCGCGGAGATATTCCTACTCGGGATGTGAATATCTCAAGGAATCAAAATTGTCCTCAACACCAACCATTCAACGGACCCAGACGCCAATAAATTTAAAGCATAAAACTACCTCTAACGTTATACCTTTACCTAATATATCTAATAAGAATGATCTCGCTACCTCGAATTTACAAAACGATTTTATTGACGATATTCATTGTAAAATAGTGTTTAAGGGAACAGGCATAACAAAATGCGACATTGCCAATGTTAGTTTAAATTGCAATGCATTTACTGAAAGCTATACGAATATTGGTAAGAGGAATTAGTGGCAACATCGTACAGAACCGCCAAACTTTATTGTTTTAAACGACAGTATCCTTCAAGCCGAATTCTAGGTATTCATTTGCATACAGTTGCCAACACTTCATTAATAAAATTGACCTCATCTTAAAGTTAAAGCGAATGGAGTATATAATATAAACTAATTTGTATGAACAGTTTACAAAGCTGTTAATTTTTGCTTATTTGAATTGCATTATTTTCGAATGAATAACTATAAATTTTGCAACGATCATAATGAACGAAATGTACTGCCTTCCTTAATAAAGAGTCTGTTAGTTTAGAGCTCAAATATGTCTACGTAATTTTATTTGAAAAACTTTATAACTTGTTTCTAACAAAAAGCCAGGGATGTTTACAGTTCGTATATTTGGTATATGACAAACTTCAACGAATGCAACCTATCGACGTGTTCAACTAAACACATAAATTCTAATAGCTTTATATATTTACCTGAAGCGCATTCGCTGATTTTCCTTTCAGTCGCGCCTAAAGTAACTCTACCGAGAACACTTTCATATACCTCAGGGCATAGCAAATTATATCGTATATCAATATCCAATTGCCGGTAACTAAAATACTGGTCATTAAATATTGTATTTTGAACGTCACGTAAAAATTAAATTGTTTCCATTAAACTGTCCGAAAGCTCCTAAAGTAAATAACGATTTCAGATTTAAATATCTATACGTTAATGCTAGAAGCAAATAAATTTATTTATCATGTAGCCCCAGCCGAAAGCTTCGTTATTTTAAATAATTTAAATAAAATTTTATACGATTCGATAAAATAATTTAAATAAAATTTCATACGATTGAATAAATAATTTAAATAGCACATATAGACATGTTAGATTATATGCATTCAATAGCGCAAAGAAGCATGGAGCTATCATTCCTAAGTTTCTGGGTTCAAATCCCCAAAGTAGCTTGCATTTTTTGGTTTACTACAAATAGCATTAATAGATGGTCGAATAATTAGACTCGAGATGTTTTGCGATTCCAATTGAATCCCCGTAAAACGTGGTCGGCATACACTAAGACGTTTCTGCATTACCATTGGCTGTCCGGAATGAGTATGATCTATTTGGGCAGGCTCTATAGGTAACGTAGCGGGAGGAGGTAACCATATAGTTTTTCAACGCGTTTATAAAAGAAGGCAGAACCTATTTACACAGGTCCTTATGAGAAAAAAGTGGTAGGAGGAGGTAATTGTGTTTCAGAAGCTCCATTCTTACCTCCACCAGTGGTGGAGGTAGACGTGAACGATTATTACAATTGTAGCATAATTGCGATTACGATACGTGATTTAAATGGTAAGTAATTACAGAAAGGGTTGAATAATTAGACTCGATACGTTAGATATTCCTATTGGTTCATCGTAAAACAAGGACGACATACACTGACAAATGACCCGTCGTTCCAATGCGGTTAAATAGTTTCGATTACTGGATTCATCGGATAGGTAGTTAAATGTGCGAAATTGGCTTCAAGTATATTAAGAGGAAAAGTAGCCCAATACAAACATATTACACACATGTCACTTTGATATTAAATTACGTAATAGTTTTTTGAATAGGTTAGAATAATATTTTTCGGTTTTATTAAAGAGCAGTCAAGTTTTGGAATTGTGCCCATATTATTGTGATTTAAAACAATTATTAAAATACAAATATTTGCCTTATTATTGCATAATCAGCTTAATATAAACCATGGACACTTCATATCTAGTTCTATGCTCACTCTCTATACAGGAGTCTGATGTAAAATTCCACTATACAAAACAAGCTTTAAGTAAAGCAATTTAAAAATGAATTTACGACTAACGTTCTTGTATTAGGTTCATCTATTCCTAGTTTCAGCATAATTTTTTATTCCAACGCGCTAACTTTATAAATAACGAAGAAAATATCAACTTAAAAGACAAGTATCTATGTTCCGTAACCACAAAGACACTCACAGTTGAAAAATTGTGAAATAACTAGCAACCACTTACATATTCATTTATCGTTGTCTTATCCCTTGAAGCCATACCACCGTGTTGAATAAGACAATATACGGGAGTCCTGAATTTGAAATGCAAACCGTAGATATAAAAAAGCTAATACGGTGTAGCATTGTAACATAAATCGTTGTAAAAGGACAAAGTTCATAAGTTCACGCATTACTTGATTTCGTCATATGTTGCAAGGGAAAAAGCGGCAATAAATATTATATAAAACGTCAAAATATCTAACACGTAAATACACCATATACAAAGAGACCTTACGTTACTAAAAAACCAGTATTAATTTAGCAGTCATCTTACGGAAAATCAACGGAACGCACATAGGTGTAGACACCGGGTATCCCGTTACATTTTGACCCTTTAAAATTTATGTAACTTTTTAACGAGTTTCGGCAATGAAATGTGGTTTTGGCCGGACTTCTTCTAATTTGTATAAGTTTTTTTCTTTGTAATCGGCCATTCATACTTATTCGTCTTTTTATGCTCACTTCCAGTTCAACGGGAAATAGCAGCGTATTTTCCAGGATATGACAACTTTGCAATTTCAAATGGAACATTTTTTTCATAGTTGGGAAGCCATCTTTCTTCTTGCGAAAATGTCATAGTTATAGTTGTATCAAAGGCGCTGAAGACTCTAGAATCGAAATGAACAAAGTCATTAAACCAACACTGGATTGATCAACAATTACAAGAGTGCATACAAAGAACCAATATAAAGCATATAAAAGCGAATCATGTAGAAGATTCCGAAGAACTATAGTTAAATGTAAATAAACCGTGCGACACGGCAGACCTTTCAGTTTTAGGCGAAGTATGAATTCGCGAGTATTATAATATAAATTATTGGATAAATCATTAAAATAAATATAGTTAACGTATACATACATTACGTACTTGTGTAGATAAATTACATAGTCGAGCTTAGTAATATATTTTCAGGTACATTTACGTAATGTAAGGATACCCTTATTTAATATTGTTTGGAAAAAATCCGTTGGCCATCTTTTGGACTATTCCGTTTATAAAAAAGAGCACCTGTTATGTTTAACAAGCCGTCAGAATGAAAAATTAACCAAGTTGCATCAATTAAAATGGTGAAGTTTAACCTTTTGCTTTTGAGGAATCATATTTATGATTTGAAGTACAGTTTTTATATTGTAAAATCG
Organism: Platerodrilus igneus; assembly: GCA_036346225.1. NCBI lineage: Eukaryota > Metazoa > Arthropoda > Insecta > Coleoptera > Lycidae > Platerodrilus > Platerodrilus igneus. The sequence goes on along the minus strand of JARFIW010000439.1, from coordinate 6,665,873 downwards.
CTTTTCGGTTCAATGTAATATAAAATTGATGTTCTTGTATGAAATAATGTCAGCACATGTTCAACTTTGTCTTTAAAATGGTTAAAAGTCAATTTAAAAGTGAAAATAACCATTTTATCTTTAACTTACATCAAAGCACTCGTTCCTTTTGAAATTATAAAAAATTAATCCTGTCTTAAGAAAATCTTGTATGTTTGTAAGGCTAACACATCTGATAGGTCCTTTGTTCAAAGTGTAACTTGTAAAAACAACTGGCTTCAGAAAAGTCTTATGATATGAAATGAATTCCTTACGATTATAGTTGAATGACATGATGCATTTTTACAAATACTTATAAGAAAAATATTTGCTTGAAAAAAACTTACTTATTCTGAAAATTAGAAACATTTTATTGAAATTCTTTTATTATCTTTGGTTATTTTACAGTTATAAACTGCAGCATATTTTTATGTTTATAATATTATTTTTAGATCACAAATAGCGATTTATATATATATATATATATATATATATATATATATATTGTAGTGGATTTAAAGGGTTAAATTTGGGTATAAACAATGCAATTTCAAACACCCTGTGTGGAGGAAGGAACATAATATTTACGTGCAAAATTTAGTTCGTCTATTTAATTTAAAGTAACAAGTATTGACATAATTTTATAATTAAGGATTAAAAGTTAATAGGTTCATAAAGAAAATCAGTTTTATAAACCAATAGAAATTATTAATTAATTTAATTTAGTTTAATTCAACGGGTTATAACGTCAGAAAACGCATCAGAGCATGAAAAATTAATAATCCCAAGGCGAAAAGCTTTCTTAACGAACAAACAGATATCGGTTATATAAAATACTGTGAAATGTAAGCTACGAGAACTTATTTTAAACGATCATTAATTTAGCACACCTGCATGTTGGAAAGGTCATCTTCCGCTTATTTGTGAAGATAACGAGGCGAGCTTCAAGGAAATTATGTTCAACCGTCGGTGGTTTCGCATAAACGCTAACAAAAGTTTCTTAAAGAGCAGAAGGGATGAACAATCAATGATATGCTACAGAATGAGACGGGCATAAAAGCATTCACTTTAGTAGGCACGGATTCGATCCACGTGGAGTCCATAAAGACGCGGGCAGCAATATCGATTTTCTACAACTCAAGCAAGGTTAGAATGCGACATCAAATATGCATAAGACAGGAATAAAGATATTACAGGCGGAGTTTTAAGACGTCACTGAAATGTATCATTGGTCGAAATAGATAGGTTTAAAACAGACAAGCACGCGACAGGTGGATGCGATAGTTTTGTATGATATAGCGTGTTGACGGGGGAATATTTTCGGAAGTTTAAAACGGTTATACAAAATTTGGAGAAATATTAATTTCGATTAAGTATTTCGCGTAAAGTGTGGCCAAGGGGGCCTAGTTTTATGATATAAATACTCTGGGAGAATTAGGAGGGCTCTCTTTAATTTTGCGTCGCTTAACAACGTATTATAATCAACTGACAAAGCTTGTGAGTATTAAAAATTTGTAACATTTAGTGAAATAGTATTAGATTATTTGTGGCCTTATAGTTAGTAACGCGAGTATAATAGAGTGTAATTTAAATTTAACTGAGGTCCACGAATACTTTAACAAGCTCGTAAATTAATAATACAATAATAAACTAGTGTAATATTCATGGATTTGGATGTTGGAATTGGTGTTAATTGGTAGCACGCAGCTCAGCTTAAACTGAGTTGTCATCTATAAAAAGCTGTTGGAGCAGCGCGCATAATCTCGCAGCCGAGGGGTTCAGGAATATAGAGCTTCTTCAACGGATATGGACTTTTGACGCTTTTTCCAGGTAACGCATTTGAATTTGCTGTTTTTTTATATAAACTGTTGAAATTATTTGTGATGTGCAAGTGAACTTTGATGGTTATTTTTGGTAGTTTAACGTATTGAAAAAGATACGTATAATTGACTATTATTATGGTATTTTGGAATATAAAACAAAAGGCGTACGTAAAGCTTATTAAATTTCTTGATGAATTTAAATTTAATTGTTAAGAGTACATGGGTTTATTAGGTTTGTAGTCATAGTATGCAAAGTGGAAAGCATGCATTAATAAACTGGGTTATCATGAGCTCACCATACTCCAGTGTGCTGTAATAAATAAAGATAAAGTATTATTTGGGACCCATTTACTCCTGCTGCATTAAATGTGTTTGAAATTTCAATTTTAAAACCAAGGACTTTACAAAGAGAGCATTTATTGAGGTGTAACTTGAGCACCGAACTGTACATAACCATGAATTATTATTTGTAAATAGTGGTAAATAAATATTGTATGATTGTTGTATTATTTTGTGATTTTATTGAATGGTGTGTGAGCGGCAAAGAGAATGATAGTGAATTTAGGTATCCGAGAGGAGGCACAGCTGAGCTAGCCAGGGAAGCTGCTGAAGAAATTAATTTGATGAAGCAGAATCCGAATAAGAAGATTTTTGTAAAAAATTTTGTTTTTGGAAATAATTTTTTTTTACTCTGGCGAGGTCCGGAGTTTAAATCAACGTTCCACGGCAATTTATGTCGCCCAATCTGAAGGGCTCGAATGTTTTTTAGAAAGTACCAGTTCCTGTGACCAAAAAGGCACATTCCACGCCAATATATATATATATATATATATATATATATATATATATTGTTGTGGATTTAGAAGTTAAATAAGTGTAGACAATAAAATTTTAGCAACCGTGTATATAGGAATAAGAGCAAATTATTTACGCGCCAAATGAATTAATTTATATAGTGAAAACGGACGGTTATTAAGGTATTTTTTATATTTAAATTGGAATGTTAAAATTACTTAAGGGAAGAAATCTTTAGAGTACATAAAAGCTCAAGGATACGCATAAGAAATCAAACGCATGGAAGCAAAAAGGGGAGCGCGCATGCATAGAAAATCAATAATTTCAAACGCAAATGTTTCCATTTTAAAAGCCAACGTTCGTTTATACAAATACTAAGAAGGGAAGAAACCGAGAATTGTTATTTTAAACGGTCGGTTGTTTCTAGAAACACCTGTAATTAAATGTCACGTTCAGGGAACTTAAATAAACGTTAAGACAGAATTCCTATGAAATTGTTTGCAACGGTCGATTTGACCAACTGCTTTAAATATAAACTATCGATAATGTAAGACAGACAGAGAAGCAGGTAAAGAAAACGTTGGTAGAAGTCACGTCAAAATACACGGGTAAATGTGAAGGCCAGATACAATATCGACTTTCTGTAACTTAAGAGGGGTTCTAAAGGAGACAACAAATATGCGTAGAACGGAGATGGATAGCTGATAGGTGGAGCGTTGTGACGAGGGAAAATTACATCATGGGTAATGGCCAGCAGTTTTCAGGAAGAGCGCGTCCGCTAAGGTAGTAAACAAAATTCGATGTAACAGCACGACGAAAGTGGGAGTTTTGAGAAGTCAGTGTTCGTTACGTTCAAAATTTTAGAAAGCAGCTTCGAAAATAAGCTTTTCAAGTGAAACAGGTTCCACTGGGGGGGTTTGAAAATGATATAAATACACGAACAAAGATATTAAAGCTCTCTTTCTTTCGATTTAGATCTGAGACCGTGCTTAGATCTACAACATAGTAGTAAATGCTCTTACGGTTATCAATTATTGTGTGTTCAGTAAAGTTGCATATAACATCCTGTTTAGAAATTATAAAAGCTGTTGTAGCGTACCGCATGTTATAAAAGTGATATTGCACGAGTTGGTGCTTGTTTAGATAAAAGGTGCCGTTACTACAACAAAGCTATTAAATGAAGGGATGATATTTGGGGTAAGCGAAGCTAAAAGCGTAATTTGTATGCATGAAATATTTGGTATGGAATGTTACGTTTGAGACAAAGCTAATATCTGGGGAGAAGAACAGTAGTGGTAGCGGAGATTTGGCTGGTGGGAATCTGTGGATCCAGGCATCATCGTAGTAAATGGACACAACGACGAGAGTTTCTGGTATCCATCTTCAGCGGTGACGAGGAATGAAGGTGACTCCAGGTAACGAACTTTAAATTTCTGTTTTTGTATAAACATTTGTGTTGATATTTTTGTGTTTGTGTGTTCGACTTATTGGTGGCGTATTTATTACCATAAAACTTGTTTATAAAGGTACATGTGCAGGACAATTAATTTTCATTATTAAAAAAGGGTTTATTGATGATATAAAGGTTTATTCATGCTATAAATTGTTGTTGTAAGGAGTAAACGGGTCTTTAAATTTGTTTTCAATAAAATGCAAGGTTTAAAAAGCATTTACAAAAACTGGGTTATAATGAGCTCACAGTAGACCAGAATAGAGTCAAACTAAGGTTGCATGCGGAGCCCATCTACTCGTATCATATAGAATTTGTTAAAATATATTAAAAACCAAGGACTTTAAAGCATTTAATAATTGAGCTGGTAACAATTGTACCAAACCGTTTGTACCCAAGTGTAAATATTTTATCTGTTAATATGTGTAAATAAAAAATTGTATGGTTGTTGTATTATTTTGGTAATTTCATTTGACGGTGTGTGTGTGAGAGAGGTATGTACTTAAAATCGTAGGTATTCAAGAAGAGGCCAATTGCTCAGCTAGCCAGGGTGAGCAGAGAAATACGAAGGCGTGCAAAAGGCAGGGTAAGAAATTTTTTTTTGAAAATTTTATGTTGGACCAATTAACGGGGGCTCGATATTAAGAGCTTAATCCCCAAGTCCACGGTAATTTTATGACGCCCAATTCGTGGGGCTCAAACGGTTTTATGGTTTTTAGGAAAATGCTCGAGTGTTCCAGAGACTGTCCCAGAGTACCACGGCAATATATATATATATATATATATATATATATATATATATATATATGTACTAACTGTAATTTCTCTTTTAGGTGTGGTCTCTCCACTTGTGAATAGTAGTCGTGAGTTTTAAGTACGTTAGTGATAAGTATTGCATAAAGGTTTCTTCCCTTGTGCTTAGTTCTATCTAGATGTTGAGTTATTAGAAGTAGTGGGGCCTTTCGCTTTCCATTTTGTATGATTTTTAACCGTGTTGACAAGAAATCTACGACCACTCTTATGCCTCTGCAGGGTTCATTTCCGAGCTATGCCGCGGTCACGCCTCTTCCATCTTTGTTAAACAAATTTAATTTCACTTGTGCCTTAAGCGTGGGGCGATTTTGCTTCAAGTATCTTTATATGTGTCATCTCCTGCAACCCTTAAATAAATCTAACCCTTAAATAAAAATAAATACTAGTTTCAACATATAATCATAGATCCGTCTTTCACATAGCTCCATGTAAAAAGTCTACAACTGTGGGTTCATGGGATTCAGAAGTCATGCAATAGAACCCGCAGTCCCTATCCAACTATTTTCAAAAGTGGTATTCAGTGATGTACTTACTGCAGAATAATGAGGCGTTTCAAATTCCTACTGGAAGTAGACTGTCCCCAAGAAATTATCCAGTCCAAGTTGTGGATAAAAACAATTTTGTAACATGTCTAAATATGATTGGGCATTAACAATTACATTGTTTTGATCCAACATGTTACGTCTTTTTGACTGCACAAAGTTATTTAATATTAGGTATAGGGAGGTTTTTTAATCCAAAAGAGAAAGCATTATTCTCCCATTATTATTATTGTATGTATAAATTAGGTTATTAGGCATAAAATGCGGATATAAGTTCCTATGAATTATAGGTCAAGAAATTACAGTTTATTGTATATCCTCAGATAAACACGCATTTTCACACGCCTTAAAGAATGTGTGATTATCGCCCCTAATCAATGAAAACGCTAGACGGCTCGCATTTTCAAGAAATTATTTCGAACTATTTTATCGCATAGACATGTACGGAGTGCGTATTGAAGTATACATATCTTTTGTTCCAAAACTATTGTAAGTTTCAACTACCAACTTCGCTGCAGGAATTTGTATAAAAAACAGCGTACAAACCTATCAAAGAATGCGTTCTACATTTAGACGCTAGCACAGGTTTTCGGAGAAGCAAAGAACGTAAAGCCTACCGTAAAATACCTCTAGAAATGAAGGTAAGTCGTTTGGTATAAATTAAATTGTTTCCTTTATTGTATTAAAATTGGGGCAACGTTGCGCCACCTGTAGAACCACACCTGGTACTGTTTATCTATTACTGTCATTTCACAGTAAAAAATTTGGCATTCAATTAAGTTTTTATACTTTAACACCTGCGAAAATTGTTTATCTGATTTTGAATATTACATATATTTTTCTTGTAGATTACAATAAATTAACTGTTTTATGAAATTACCGGCATCACAGGTTACCTATATACCAGCTTTTATTGGCAGCAGCCATGTTGTAAATAAGTATTAACTATTTTAATTTTCGAAATAGTAAAAATTATTTACTATTTTTTTTCAAAATCAAGTACCTTGTGTCAATTATCTATGGTTTTACTGTTTTCTTATAATGTACGTAACAAAGCGGAAAACAACTTGAAGAATATCTCTTATACATACATCTTTCGTACATTTTTTATTAATTTTACTAGATTTTTATATATTGAAAAACATTGCCTTATTCGTGGAATTCTAATTAAAAGTTGCATAACCAATTACTTTTAAATAAAACCTTCAGTGTGTCTTATAATAAATAAAACACGGTGTTTTGGACTTTACCCCTACAAACTTAGGCCATTGACTGCATATATGAGATTCCTTTAATGATTTATTTTGCTATGAATGTTTGAAAACTTACCTTCCTAATTAAATAATTTATTTATTTCAATTCAGTACTAATCATAAATACTCATGTGTCTTTATTGATTTTATAACCCAAAAAAAAACAGTATTTACCTGTCATTTCTAAACAAACCTGCTCATTGAAAAGTGAGGTTATTGAATTCCCTGCTTTTTATAAAAAACCATTAATTTCATTTTAAATATAACGCAAATTTAGCTAAGTGTCTTTAGTAATTATAAATTCCCACGGTTACGCGTTGGGACCGTGTCCTTTTATAAATTAAGGTCGACGTTTCGCCCACTTTTGTAAGGGGCTTCATCAGGACAAGAAAATAAATAAGTAATAAAATAAAAATAATAAAATATATAAAAAAGATAATATTAAGTAGACAAGTTAAAGTGTAAAAAGAAGAGTTACTCCTGAACTAGCAGACTCAGTAGCCCAGTCAAAGCCAAAAGGTGTCTTGTGGCGAAGTAACTGGTGAAAATAGCGAAAGTAGTAGTTTATATAGCGCGAAAATTTGATGCATGAGCGATCCTGAATAGAGAGGAGTATCGTAGCGGATTATTGAACGTCACGGTTCCGCTGTTGTGAACATAGGCTTGTTTTCCAAATGGGGGAAAGGTAGTAGCCATCGTCTTTGTTTAGGTTATTAGAATTTTTATTGATTTCTATGGATTCTCTAATTTCTCTATTGTAGAAAAATGGAATTCTGGCAATTAGTTTCGTCTTGTCAAAGTTAATGGTATGGCATGAGTCATGTTGGTGTTCGGCCACCGCTGAGCGATTGTACTGGCTTGTTCTTAAGCATCGCTTATGCTCGTTTAGTCTAGTCTGTACTGACCGTCCTGTTTCTCCTATGTATACTAAACCGCAACTGCAAGGTATACTATATACGCCTGGGACTTTAAGACTATTTTCGGAATCTTTTGGGGTTGGTAATATTTGTGAAATTTTATTGGTGGGTTTATAGATTGTTTTGATGTTGTGTTTATGTAGAATTTTGCCAATTCGGTCTGTTACTCTGTGTATATATGGAAGGATTGCTAAAGATCGTGTATCAGGATTACATTGCATTTACATTTCCAATGCTCCACCCGAAGGTACTACATTGGCCAGGAGGCGAGTTTTTTGTTGCCTGGAAATTTAGAATGTTGCCGAACCCTTGCTGTTCCAGGCAAGGTAGGGATCTCTAACGTGCGTGACAACACTCACACACGGGACCTCCATTTAACCTCTCATCCGAACGAGGGCGTAATTTTTGTGAAAAATGCTCACCTGCCATTTTTCAAGCAGTCGACCGTGTCGGGATTCGAACCCCGGACCTTGGGATCCGTAGTCTTACGCTTACTACATTGATCCACGGCGACGCCTGTATCAGGATTACAGCGTGGTTTGGGGATTCGTATAGGATGCAGATGCCAGTTTATTACTCTGCCGATATCTGAGTTACGATAGCCTTTTTTTATAAGAGTGGTTTTAAGATGGGTCAGTTCATTAAATAAGTGTTCTGGTTGTGAAATCTTAATTGCACGGTGAACTAGAGAGTTGATTACCGATGATTTTTGTGAGGGATGACGATGTGACGACGCATGTAGGTATCTGTCTGTGTGTGTGGGTTTTCGATATACGGAATGACCTAGTCGTCCGTTGGGTTGGCGCTCCACCAGAACGTCAAGGAATGGCAGAGTTCCGTTCTTTTCAATTTTTATAGTGAACTTAATATCTTTATGTTGATTGTGTATGTGATCTAGAAAATTATTTTTAAAATGAAACGGTGCCAACCAGGAACCATAAACATTTATAATGACTCCGGCCGTGAAAGCCTCCGACAATGTCTTTAGTAATTTTTCCACCAACCTAAAAGCTGCTTTATGATAAATAATTAAAATTATCTGCTCAAAATATTGATTTGTTTTAACTATACAAACTTGTGACTAAAAACCTTGTCTTAGAAGTAAAAATTGTTCTTATCTTGTTCAATTAATAAACAAACACAGCTAACTGCCTCTATTAACTACAATAACCAGTTTTAATTTAATTTTTTTCTCATTTACGACACCAATATGAATTATCTACATGTAAACTTAAATAAAATTACCTTTGACATTCTAAAACTAAAAATGGAATCAAATAATTTCTTATCTAATATAATTAAAAGTTTCTTTTTAAAATTAACTTCTAATATACCTTATCTAAATTACATCATTAGTTTATATAATACACGATTTTGATGGTAAATCTCAAGGGCGCTGGCATATTTAGAATTGAAAACCATTATCATCTGTTCCTAACGAGTAGTATCTACTCATACCTATGTTTTTCTTTTAATGTTACCTTCTCTGTATAAATATATTTTAGTATTGAACTTTCATTTCGTTAACTCTTACCTCAAACCAATTTATACCGTATAGACTTTGTATATTTAATGTATGTTTCCCTTAGACCTCGAATTTTCAAACCTTTGGATTTCATAAATAGCTCATTCATTTCAAAATGATAGCTCCCCGTTCCGTTTAAAAATTTTTTTTTATTTGTCATTATACGTAAATAATTCCATTTCTATTGAATTTTCATCTTTTATCTCACGATTCCTATTGTTCCATAACTCAACACATTCTCTTATATTGGTTGACACATCTTTCGTTTGAACAACTAGGCGAATCTTCAGAGTTTATATTAGCTGACGTCGATTTTTGCTCTACTCTTTGTACACACATAGCAAGCGCAAACAATACCTCTGTAGCAAAAACGCGATTTCCACAGCAACGACTACAAAGAATTTCTATTTGATGTTGTTCGCAAATATTTCAAACAGGTTTTACTAATTCAACCGTTTTTGTATCATAGGAACCTTAATACATTTTTTTCCTGAACGTATTGGCGAGGGCCGGTCGCCTTTATCATTTTCAACGTTATTCTGGTGTATTGAACATTTTTTTGCTTCTATCTTCAATGAACTGTTTATCATATAATAATTTTAGTATGTCTGTGGTAGCTACGTGCCTTTTGTGCGGGTATATTTAAGTTGGCCGTGCTACCTATATCTGATTTTCTTTTCGAAATGGATGCGCTTGATGGGAAGACGATCTGTCTAGGTCAATTTGGAGCATAGTACTTTTTAATTATCGACGTGGTGAAGTTGGAATATGGCTTATTCTGCCATTAACGTTGTAGGTGGCACTTCAGACCGATCTGTTTTAATAGGGACGTTCTCTGCTCTCTATCCTTTCGCTAGGATACTTATCCTAAAACTACCTTTTCTTATCCCTCTATCTCCATTTCAACCATATTTTGTCCTCTGTGGACCTGTATTAGTTCCGGGACAACCGTCCATCAGATAAAAGTGGTGCTCCCCCACCTCGGATTGCTAACTACATTTTGGCTAGAAACCGTTTTCTATCACTACCACTCAATGTGAACCATTATTCCTCTCTTTTCTGCTTAGTTATATGAAGGTGCAAATATCCCATCTCCCTCTCTTATCTTTTCTATTATTCTATTTTTTCTTTTACTTTCTAGCCGTTGCGTAGTTGGATGGTTGTTACCTCACAACATTGGGCTGTGGGTGTGAGGAACCTCCATTTAGCTGTGTATCGTTACTGTCTTCCGTTGGATTTACGTAAAACCGTTGAGAGTGAATTTGTTATTTGATTTGGCTTGCGGGCTGTTCCTTGCCTAATTGACACAGGGGTTCGAGGACTGCATCCCCAGTTCTACCTGGTTCCTCATCCTGTTCTTATGAACGAGCACCACTTCAGAAAACTTCTCCCTTAGTAGGAGGGATTGAGAAAACAACGCAAATTCCAAAACTTTGTATACTATTTTCTAATTAAATTTTTTTGTTGAAGATTTCTCGTACAACATATTTCTAAATCTTCTTTGAATTGCTTTGTAATATTTAGTTTCAGCAAAAATGATAATAGATTTGGCTTTTTTTTTACAATAAACATTTTTGTTATAAATACCTCAAGAATCCGAGCCTAAAAATTTGTGAAAAAGAGTTTGGACGAGCATGCGGAAGGATGTATAGAATATAGTTAGATAAGCTGTGACGCTGCTCATACGTATCCGAAGAATCTACATACTCCACTGATATTGTAGTTGCAATTTCTACCTTGAGATGAAATTTTAAGTCGGCACTCTATTACATTCAGTGCGAAATAGACAAAAATATGTATGAATTAGAGAGGTATCATATATCATTCTTGGACGGGACAGATAGAACATGCTTTTTTAAAGAAGTAACTGTTTCTAAAGTACTATACTAACAGTTTTGCTATTTCTCGTTCTTATTCTAATGGATGTTTTTTGCGATAAATTAATTTCATTTCTTCACGGATAGTATATAAATTCCAAGCCCGCTTCTATGTCTTTTACGTAAAAGTCTGTACGTGTTGGTTCTTCTTTCTAAACTTAGGTGATCAGTCTTAAGTCACTGATATTTATATTTTCTGGAATAGTTCAAAAAAGTAATCCGGATTTCAAAAAATATGTCCTCCAACTTTGACACGAGACAAGTGTAGACAAATAACTTTATTGAATGCATCTTTAGAATTTCTTCCGATAAAAATTAATAAACAACTGCTTTCTTTATGTGCAGGCACAATTTAAAGTTGGCAGTCTTAAACGGGACCGATGCGAATGCACGTTTAACAATAAATGCTCGTAATTAATATTTTTCCTTAAACTAATACCATTTCAAATTGCCACTCCATTTTTTTGCTGTGAAATAAACGAAAATATGTATGAGTACTAGAGGTACAATACCCTACCCTTGGACGAGGGTCATAACACATGTATATCTTGCAGCAACTTTTATCTTTTCTTAAATTAGACAAAATTTTAGGTTTGCACTCTATTTCGTTAGTGAGAAATAAAAGAAAATTGGCATCAATTGCAAAATCCTTAGATCGAAGCCAGCCGAATATGCGTTTTATGTAAATAAACTACCTTTCTTTATAACTATTGACAAAATTTCAAGCTAGTTTTATATATACCTGCTGGAGTTTTATATTTTAAAGATATGAAGTACAAAACACTGTATAACTTCGGCTAACTTGGTTATTACCCCAAGGGAGAGTTGGAAGTAGGTCGGGGCTGAATTTGCTTAAGTTAAATAAAAGAAAATGTAATTTTAAGTTGGACGCCACTGTATCTAACAAGTATTGATTAATTTAGAAGGGCAGATACAGAAAACCTTTTGGTCTTTTTTAATTCTTATCCTTTATCAAAATTCTTGGATAAATATAGTATTGCAATGTATAAAGTAGATCTTATTTGAATCATTTAGATACATTCCCAACAAAAAACAGTTTACAATGTGCAACTCTTAAATTACAAGACAAGAAAAATTGATAACGTAATGCCGTCTATTTCATTTTAGATATATAAATATTTTTATCATAACACTATAAAATTCATATTCAATAATATCACCAAATAATAGCACAGGTTTTGGTTTTAAAGTGCTCAAACAGAATTTTTAAATAGTTTACGCAATTACAAATTTGTTAACTTATTTATAATTTGTCAGATCTGGCATACCACTTACATATTTAATTTGAGACTTTTTCATAAAATAAACTAGCTAAATTTTAAATTATATAATAGGAATATTGATAGGTTTTCCTACTCTTATACAAGACAAATTCGTTGCACATCACGACATAAAGAAATCTTTTTTCTTAAAAAGCTTCTTTAGTTCGACCTCACAAATAAGAAGGACAAACAAAAGAAAGCTCCAATGGTTACAAATTTTGAATAGGAATTCGTTACTGTTCTTTTCACAAAATAAATGAATCTAATGAATTGAAATTTTGATTATAATTTCTGTTTTACAAAAAAAATCCTATAAACGGAAATGACGGTACTTTTACATCTAGTTGGGTTAACGGGTGTAATGACGCCTCAAGCATTAAAAGAAGTTGTTTAATACAACCGATCTTTTATAAATTCTTTAACGAATTCAGCAACAGAATAAATCACATCATTAACAGCGAGTTGTGGATAATCACCCTGATGAAAGTAACCTACCATGTTGCAGGAGTCCTACTAGGTAGAGCCATAAAGTTTATTAACATCAATTGTACATTTTCGTCTAACAAATCATACTGCTTCAGACTGACATCACATTACATGTGATTTTTCCAATGCTCCACCCGAAGGTACTACATTGGCCAGGAAGCGAGTTTTTTATTACCTGGAAAATTTTAAATTTTGCCGAACCCTTGCTGTTCCAAGCAAGGTAGGGATCTTTAACGTGCGTGACAACACTCACACACGGGACCTCCATTTTACCTCTCATCCGAACGAGGGTGTATTTTTGTGAAAAATGCTCCCCTAACATTTTTCAAGCGGACAGCAAGGATAACCTGTATCACGTCTCCCTCAATTTATTTTTGCGCATCAACGACTTAACTTCGAGCATCTCGAAAAACGGAATAGGAGTAACAAAACTATCAAAGCGGTTCATAAGAACAATTCGTCCTGGAAAATTCTATCTACATGGAACTATGTAAAGGAAGACAAATGTTTAACAAAACTAGGACGGACCACAAGCGGCGTTTATAAAATAACGCCGAAATCTTGAAATATTTGAGAATAATAAAGTATTTACCTACAATAAACGGCTATTTTAAGTAATTTCCTTGAAGTTTTGACAACAAGATTTTAAATTAGTGCAATGCACCTGAAGCATATAATTTGTTATTACAATAAAGTATGGAACTTAATCTTACAATAGAATTAAAAGGAAATAACTGATTGTTTATTGTTTTCATCTGGGACTAAAATTTGTTATAAATATGAAAGTTTATTTAGGATTGAAAATAAATAATTCGGGAAATTTTTTCATTTGTTTTCTTTTATAAAAAATCGTTACACTCCGGTGTTTAAGATGTAAAATAGACAAAAATAGGTATGAAAAATGGAAATACGATAAAGCTCTTTTGAACTAAACCGAAGAGATTAATTTTACAGGCAAATTAACAGCCCATTTTGTTTTGTATGAAATACTGAAATTATTGAAAGATTTTAAAATACAATCGGAATAGCTTAGAACCATTTACACCAGTAGATAAGCAAGGTTACCACGAGACCAAAAAACCGGTGGGATTTAACATGGGAAATTCTAAGGCCCATAAAGACCATTTTTGGTAGATACAAAGATCATTCACCCTGAGGTCACCGCAAATATTCCTACATCTAGTAACAAAATCTATGCAATAGTTTTCTTCAACTAAGCATTTTTTAGCTCCAGGCATGAATCTCCCTCTCGACACCCCGATCAGGGTGCTAGACCCTTCGCCCCACCACCGCCACCGTACTTGGACAAAAAATTCGCACGGTGACCTTTGTTTAACGGTTTTATATAGGAATTCTGATGCAGTCTGATCCACAATCTCCTCCCTACTCTGCCCCACTCTCTCCACATAAATAAAAATGTGCATTCATTAAAATTCTTTATTACGCATTGGACTTACATACACTGATTTTATATACTCTAACATACATATTTTTAATATTACATATATTGTATCGGCTTACCCGAATTAACAAACACTACACATGTATCGATTGCTTATATCTAAGTTAACCTCGGGGTCGGGGTGAATGACCTTTGTATCTACCAAAAATGGTCTTTTTGGACCTTCGAATTTCCCATGTTAAATCCCATAAGAAAACCGGTTTTTTAGTCTCGTGGTAACCTTGCTTATCTACTTACACCTTTTCCTAAAAATATTTAAGTTTTTAATTTTCTAATTGAAATTTTCTAAATGCTATTTATAACATTGGAGAGCTGCTCTGTTTCTTTTTAAAGGAAAAGTCATAACAACGTGTTAAAACTGAAATCGTCCGATAGCTCTTACTATTATTTGAATTTCAACATGGGTATATGTGTTATTTTTATCAACAGTAACATATTATAAATAAGTGTTGTATCAATTTTCTACAGTTCTGAGAAATACTATAATGGCACCCGTATCAATTCCTGATATTACTTCAAACGTGGCGGCTCCGTGGTGTAGTTGATATGCGTGTGACTACTATGCCCAAGATTCCGGGTTCGATTTCCGAGTATTGTAGCACACATTAAAGATCCCTACATTGCTAACAGCAAGAGTTCGGTAAAATTCAAAATTTTCAGGTAAAGAAAACTCGCTTCAGGCCAACCTAGTACCTTCGGGTGGAGCATTGAAAAATCAAATGTAATGTTACTTCAAGCATATGTTCTAGTTAATTTATTAATCTTTTTTTTAATATTAAAAAGATTTAGATAGTTTAATATTATGCCAAACTTCATTCCGTCCAATACCAACCTGCTGCTTAAAAAATATTTACAGAAAAATTCTTAATATACTCAAATGTCAATGATGACAATTACTACAATATCAATCGCACTAATTTTTTTCTTAATACGATGATTACAATATTTATTACCAATCCACCTATACAAATACTAACTGTTCTCATCTAATTTATACGAACACAAAGCGTATTTATTTTAACCACTCAAATAATAATTTATTTCAAATCACCTGCGGATTCATATTAGGGCTGAAGTGCCTATCGGGTTCAACGGTTTATATATTGAACTATACGCTTTCTATATTAGTCTATAAATCGGTAGAACCTTCTGGAGCCTTCGCACTATATCCCACACTTGTAACTGTCATTCATTCCGTTTTCGCTTATTGGTCTTATCTCTTTCAGTTCTAGACCCTGTTACGCACAAAATTACTTCTCGTTTCTATTAATTCGGCAAATGTTCAAGTGTCGAAAGATCTTGGTAGCTGCAAGCTGCTTAAACCCCTTCACATACTACTGAATATCGGGGAAATAGGGTATATATTACTAAACAATAGAAGGGGAGCCGAACTGCATCTAACAAGAAAGAGCAGCAGCTATGTTCGAAGACAACAAACATAAAAACAAGGAGAAAATTGTTAAAGCATATGTGTGGAGCACAGCACAGTACGTTTATGAAATAAGGGAAGTAGGAGAAGCAGACAAAAAAACGATAGAAGCTTTTTGGAATGTTGTGCTTCAGATGTATGAGGATGATAGCATGGACAGACAAAGTTAATAACAAAGAGGTTATATAAATAGTAGGGAAATAAGATATCTACGGAAAACAAAAAAAATAGGAGAAATAGAAGGGCAGAATACGTTCTAAGGCATTTTTGGGAAACAGTGCGGGGTAATTTTAGCAGATATAGGAAAAAGAGAGGTAGAGGTAGACCTAGATCAGGCTATTGCACACAGATAGTGAAAGATGCAGACTGGAAATTTCAGGGAAATGTGTAGGTTAGAGTAGGAAACAATGAGGTTTACGTGTCAAACCAGTTCCATGACTGGAGACCTAATGATATAATGATGCATAATATTAGGCAATATTGTGCAATAGAATTTAGTAAAATGTGGTTTTGGCGATTTCCTTTTGTGTTTGCAGACAAGTTTTAATCTCATAGGAACTGATATATCAGTATTTTTTACACAAGATTCGTGGGTCGTGTGACATTTCTCGACTAATCATGGCGCTGAATGAACGCGTAGGGCCACAAATACGTCAATGTTCGCGTGAATCCAGAAGTTCAATTTTTGGCTGTCAGTGCCTCAAAGAAAGCGTATGCTTATTTTTACTCACGAGGAAGTACAGTAATATCGCGTGGTGATGTGTTATCTTACTTCTCCCATTTAGCCTTCCTGTTCACCTTACAGCAAGAAGAAATTCTATCGTCACAACAACCTAAAGAAGCGTCTTAATTAAGAATTCTCGTCTGAGAAAACAATAAAAATATAATTTGGCAATTTGGAGTAAAAATAGGTAAGCTAGTTCCTTTAATTACATAACCTTTTTTATTGCAAAACGACAACAATAATTCGCGTTACGCTTAACATCCTTTTGTTCTGAAACCGAGGAACTGCGGTTTAACGAAAGAATAGCAATGGCGCCCAATGTGTGCTTTAGATAATTTTAAGGTATTAATTTCCTGATTAATTAATCTATCTAGTATCTAAGGGCTAGAGTCTTTTAAAATTTTGATAAACAAAATTTTAATTGGTTTGGAAAGTAAATTTTTGAAGTATACCATTTGCAACTGTTTTACTGATATGTCTTGATTAACTTATATTAAACATGATGGTTCAGATAAAGTATTAAATCATAACGCTTTTTTATGTAAGTGAAATCGGGTTTTAAAATTAATCAATCGTTTTATCTAGTAAAAATTGAAATTTTTAAATACCGAACTTACATATTGGCGATTTTTCATTTGTCTAAAATTATGTTGAAGTAATTTTTTTTCATCTTAAAAATAAGTTTTGTCAAAATGTATGTTTAAATTAATCGGTAAGTTTTTTTTATCACTTTAAATTTATCTTCCCGTATACCTAAAAATTTTTCTTTAACAATTAATGATTTAACTTCGGAAGTACAATATCTTACAAAATACTCCCTGTATGTTTGTTGTGGTTTGTTTTGTATTTTTCTTGATCTTCTTTGGGAATTAAACAAGTTAAAATCGTCTTTATTTACGTTTCGATCCATAACCTAGGATCGTTGTAAAAAAATCTTACAAAATAACATTTTTTAGACCGTTTTGCTGTTTAAATTGATTAATTGATTATCTAATTAACTTATAGTTTAACTAATTATTTTTTATAAATTTGTCCAATCACCTATTTTTATTAAGCGTTAAAATTTTGCTTTTTCGTGAATATGAAACTATATATTTCTGAAGTTTTTGAAATATCTTTATTTTTTTATGACCTTTGCCGTGCATTGACGCTTGTACCTTACATGTTTACCGTTATCTTGCATTTTGTCATCGATCACCATGAATTACATACATTTAAAGTCAAACGAAAATATTTTTGAGCTTTTAAGTAGAAATATAAAACCTACCAAATCTCAAAATGATTGACGATTACAATTGAAAACCATTTTCACCAGTGAAAAACAAGGAAGCATCATTTCTTGTATAACGCCGTTTGATTTAACCTAAAATATAGAAGAAATTTCAGAATCTCTTGATGACGTCAAAGATATAATTCACAATATAGTTCCTTTGCCTACCACAACAGAATTGAAACGTGCCTTATCCCGTTTGATATATATTTGAAACAACGTCTTCAACTTTTTAACTTAGTAAAAGAAGAGGATTGTGGAAAAACAAAATTAAACTTTCTTATTAACATTTTACTACTAGAAGTTTTCGTTTAAAGAAAAATTAAATATTAAATCGGATGCCTTCGCTCGTCTCTAACGTAACTAACATGATACGAGAAGTGCTCTATATGTATCGGGAACTGACAACACTAGTGTTGCTAGGTGAGATCTGACGTTTCTAACCTAAGGTTTGACATTTTTGACAGTATACTTGCTTATAACGTTTTGCCATATGAACACTATTTGTTTTGTTTTGATTGAGTTGAAGATTTCATCTCGGTCAAAAATTGGAATTAACTCGTGAACATTTTCGAGCGATGATTTTTACGATTTCCAACGTGGATTATCTCCACAACAGTGCCTGAATCAACTTATTTCGACTTTTTAGGAAGAAGCTCCAACTAAAACCACTGTATATCATTGGTATAGTGAATTCGATCGTGGTCGTAGTTCGCTAGCGGATGAATTTTAAGAAATTCGATATTACATGAACATTTAGCTGTGAAAAAGCTACGTACGTGTTGGATCCCACATAATTTGAAATCGCTCAAAAAAAAGACTCGTGAAAATTGGTGCAAAGAAATGCTCAAACATACGATTGCGGTGCATCAAACGCAGTATATAACATTTACACAGGTGACGAATCTTGGATTTATTCGTATAAACTTGAAAGTAAACAGCAGAAGAATATGCGTCTTCCAAGAGGAACGAAATCCAACAAAAGTTGGCACGAAGCACTTCGAAGAAAATGGTACACTGTTTTTTCTAAATAAATGGACATGTCACGAACGTTGCTTTAGAGGATCATAGAAAAGTTAATTCTGCTTTGTATACAACCATTTGTTTGCCACAAGTTTTCGGAGAAATAAGAAAAATACACCGTCGACGCCGAATCATTCTCCATCATGACAATGCGAACTCTCACACATAGGCTCAAACAAGTAACAAGTGACTATTTAATGGGTCAGCGGCGTATCGTCCTGATTTGGCACCTAGTGATTTCTTTTTGTTCCCATACGTGAAGAACAAACTGCGTGGACAACGATTTTGAACACCAGAAGAAGCGGTTGATGTGTTCAAAACCCATGTTTTGGAGATATCGGAATCGGGATGGAAAAAATGTTATGAAAATTGGTTCCAACGTATGTAAAAGTGTATCATCGTAGAGAATATTTTAAAAACCAGTAAATAAGTTTTCACATCTAAAGTTTTGTTTATGTTACTTATTCTCGATACATATCGAACACCCCTCGCAACTTGTCGCTTTGACACACAAAAAACGATACATATCTACAAATGGAATTTAGTCTTCAAGCAGACGTGCCTTTATCTTTACCCACGAGTGACTCTCTTATTCCTTCCTATCATCGTACCTATCTGGTTACCTTTTAGTAAGAAAAATACTGTTGCCACGACAATTTGACCTAAAGAGACGTCTTACTTACGATGAATTCCTGCACGAGATAAAAATAGAAATAACGTGCAAATCTGGACTAAAAAGGTCTAATCTATTCATTTTAATTATATAACTTTTTTATTACAAAACAACAACAATAATTCGCGTTACTTTTAGTGTCCTCTAATTGTGAAACCTAGGAACTGCAATGAAACGAAACAATATCAACCCTTCAGCGTCTTTGCGACAATATAATAGTAAGTCTTGTATAAAATTATCTTTGGGGACATTTGCCCATGTGCATTGGGTTGATTTCTAGAAAATGGCTGCTAAATTACAACTACTAAATTTATCCCAATTGCTATAATCGAATGACCAAACGTAAGGAATCCTTGACTAAAACTTTCAAATCTAATGTGCCTTATATAAACTTCTTTTAGCAGTTTTAACTTTCAATTTTAGAAAAGTAAAGTAAACGTTGTGAATTTTAGAGTAATTTTGCACATGGCTCGTTCGGTTTACTATTGTGACAAAGACGCCGAACAGTTTAGAATCGGAAAGGACTTGCCATTCAACTTACAACTGATTGATTGACAGTTACAAAGGTGCACTTAAAGCTTATAAAAGAGCATGATTGAGAAGTTTCTGGTAATATTGAGAAGATTCAAAAACAATTACGTATAAAATCCATGCTCAGAAACACGAACAGTTTCAATCCAAGTGTGAAGTCGTGATTGTGATATAAATTCGATAAAGCGCTAAAATATATACGTTTAATGTGCATATAAATATTCATAGTTAAACTTAGTGATAAAGTAGTTAATCGTCCTGTTAAGAATTAAATTGGTGCAGTGCAGCGCAGCGCAGTGATTAGCTTGTCATCAGCTCAAATTGTACCGGTATCTCAGTGCACTGTAATAAATAATCATCAGTACATTAAGATTTCTCTGTATATGCGAGTAAAAATGTTTTCATTTTCGACTAATAAAGAACAGTTAAATAATCAAGATCGTTACAGTAAGGATGGGAATTACATGTCTGGCAATTTAAACATTGAGCTGTGTGTGTAGGGAAGCGCAAAATAAACTAATCGTTTTTAAAAGTTTATAGCAATCCTATGTTTAGGGATCTATTAACTTCTGTTATATTACACTGTAGAGCTTGGGAAAATTGAATACGATGAGTCCATCCGCTTAACCAGACAATACTTCATTGAAAAATAATCGATTGGTAGCTTTAATACAAGCAACTTAAAGACAATATTTTAACGTTTTTAACACTCGCTACATACAAAATAAGAAGCTAAGCTAAACAGTTTGAAGATAGAGAAATTAAGGAGGGGTTATACATACTGGAAAATTCCACAGCAGTCTATCAGCTGTAAACATTCAATTTATATGGCGGTATTCAAAGTCAATCCCAAACATTAGCCCAACTAAATATCGAAAACAAAGTAACTTATATCTTTCCCTAATAAAACTTATTTATTTCATATATTTCATCTAGTAATCAAGAAACAAAATTTTCAATACTCCCAAAACCTCATTAACTTTGTCCTTAGAATTTGGTTGAAAATCACCAAGTACGCTTTGGATCAAATATTTTTGTCAGTAACCAAAGCTACAAATTTTATTACTGCAGTTATAGCAGGTAGAACGGGTAGAAACACAACAAAGCTGCTAACGGTAATCTATGCAGGACTGAAAACTTGACAACTGCCTAAGTTACCGGTACACAAACAAAAAGAAAAAATGTAATGGCTAGCAGCAGTCGTAGAATGGGTTCGGGAAAATAAGAATATCCAAAAACAACAATTCGCCCAGTTGAAAAGAAAATTATTAGTACACATAAATATAAAATAATGGTAGAACATTAGACTGTACAACCAAAGAATAAATCAAGTAATAAAAAATTATAATTACAGAAAAAAATAATTTGGTAGTAAATCAATAGAGGGCGCTGTACCTAAGGAATAATCTGATTTCTAAACAAAGCAATATTAATTTGTGGTTAGATTTATAACGTACCGTTCATTTACATTTCCAATGCTCCACCAGAAGGTACTACATTGGCCAGGAGGCGAGTTTTTTGTTGCCTGGAAATTTAGAATTTTGCCGAACCCTTGCCGTTCCAGGCAAGGTAGGGATCTTTAACGTGCATGACAACACTCACACACGGGACCTCCATTTAACCTCTCATCCGAACGAGGGCGTAATTTTTGTGAAAAATGCTCACCTGCCATTTTTCAAGCAGTCGGCCGTGTCGGGATTTGAACCCAGGACCTTGGGATCCGTAGTCTTACGCTTACTACATTGATCCACGGCGACGCCTTATTTATAACGTACCGCAAGACATAGTGGTCCCATTCGACGGTAAAAATTAATTTTGTTTGCAACTTTTGAGTTTTACGTCGGATTCTTTGCTATGGATTGACCCAAGTTCTATGTCATATAATAAACACAATTTTGGCAGCTAGTTATGCATAGACGGAATTAGATCTAAATCTTCGGCTGTTTGTGTAGTATTCAAAAGTCTAGAATAGCTGAGCGTTTTCTTAAAAAGTGACTAAGTTTTATCGATATGTTATTTCCTATCAATATTTAAGCAGGTTATGACGCATGAGAATGCTATTGTTAAATTCCCATGCAGTAGAAGGTGGAGAACCTATTGTCTATTGTATGTAATCTGCTAAATATTTTCTATCGCTCGAAGTAATATGCGGTCCTTGTCTCAACTTTTGGGAACACTCGACGCTTTGACGAGTTCGTGTGAACGGACGTGATTATCGTGGCAGATTCTCTTGGGTTACCTTCTTAAACAGACGTAGTGTCAATTAGTGCACGTTAAATGCAGTGAAATACTCGTGAATTCCTTATCTAGCTTAATATCGTTTGTTTCAAAATGCTGTAGGTATCAATAACAACTTAACTGCAAATTTGCAGAAAAAGGCCGCCAACCCCAACGAGGAACCTGTTGTGCGTTTAGAGAACAATAAACAGTTTTCAAGTATCAAAGGATATTGGACCTGCTTTAAACTACCTCTATAATTAAAGGTAAGCCGTCCATAAATTAATTACTGTTTATTTATTATTGAAAAATATGTGGGATATTACGCCCTCTGTATAACCAACTTTTAACTTAAAGTACGTTTATCTGTAACTGTCATTTGACAAGTAATACTGTCTACAAATATTCAGTTTGTAATACATTATTTATATTTCAATGTAGGAAATAAGACTTAGGTACATTTAGCAAGGATTCTTCCGTTGCTTAGTTCAATGAACCCATGCATGTTAACAAAAATTCGTCATAATTGAAATATCAGATATATTTTTGTTTTTTTCACCGTTCAGAAACATCATAATAATAAAATCATATTTTTAGTTTTGCAACTTTTTCTCAGAAGGTTCTCATTTCATTACAATAAAAAAGTAAAGTAATTTTTATTGGGGCAATTGAAAACAATACGATTCTAGTGTTGGTGCAAAGTTACTTCAAATCGCAAAATGTTTGCAACGGACCAGCGTTTATTTAATATGCAAATATTCCGTTTCGGAAAACTAAAGGGTGCGTTTCAAAATAAACAGGACTTTCTAAAAATGACAACAAAAACTAATTTTTTGGTAAAACTCGTTTATTTCATTCAAAATAGTTTTCTTGAGACTCTATATAGCGATTTGCATGGTCAAAAAGAATGTCGAACAAGTACTTTAAGTCATTATAGAGATGTTCTTGAGAATGTCGATGCAAGCCTTTTAGATGGCTTCAACGTCGGTATAACGCTTTCCTTCCATCGGCAAATGTACTTTAGCAAATAAACAGTAATCACACCGTGCTAAATCAGCCGAACACGGTAAGTAGTTGATGATTAAAATGCGATTTTTGATCAAAAAAATCTGCCGATCGCTGAGATGGCAAATTTTCATGCAACAAGCGCCAACTTAACTCTTCACGATATTTTGATCGAATACGTCGAAAATTACACACCAAGTCCTTCAAAACGTCAATATAAAACAGCATTAAGCGTTTGATCAGGAGGAATGCGTTCCATATGAAGTATTTCCTTCAAATGATAGTAACGAGTCAACGGTGTTCACTTTTGACTTCTCCAAACGAATCTTGAAAATTAGGCTTATCTGGGTGCTTTCATTTTGTACTTTGGCGCTAGGTGTCTAGATCGTATTAAAAGCACCACGTTTCATCACCACTTACAATGTTGTATAAAAATTTCGGTCCTTTTTTGACTCCTTGATGATGTTCTTCGATTGTATAATTGTGTTCAATTCTTGCGCGAACTCATCTTTTGGAGATCCAAATGTTCATCCAAAATGTAATAAATTGATGTTTTTGGGACATTTAATTTCAATTCCATTAATTTCAATGAAGATTTTGGTTAATCTTTGACGAATTTAGACACGGTTTTGATGGCATCTTCGATTATCACAAATGTCGACTGCCCAACATGTTCGTCATCGTTTACGCCTTCACGACCATCCTTAAAGCGCGTATACCATTACTGGACTCTTCTACGGGATAAACACGTCACCATAAACTTGTTTCATCAATTAAAGAGTTTTGGTAAAGTTTTACCAAGTTTAAAACAGAACTTATTGTTGGTTCTTTGTTCTATATTCATTTTTGCACCGATGTAACAAACACACGGCCACAATGTAATAACTCGACTTCTACACGAGCCACAGTCATGCGCATTTGACAGAATGTCAGGGAAGGATGCATTTTTCCTATTCAGGCAGCAACCAATAGATGGCTCCCACTAGAATGTGCTATTTTGAAAACATTCTGTTTACATTGTAACTCACCTTGTATTTTCCACGTGCATAGTTTTTATGGCAGATATAGACTGACGTAAATTAAACCAATAAAGAATTATAGAAATAATTTATTTTGCGCTATGCACATCGCCATACTGTATATGGTAAGGAGAACAACTTCAAGTATTCAAAGTAACAGAATTTAATTTTCCGTAGGCAGAGTTCATTTCAGTTTGGGCGTGAGGAAACTATTCTCAGAAGGGTTCCCGAATAACCCCTTTA
The DNA here is from genome assembly GCA_036346225.1 of Platerodrilus igneus. Lineage (NCBI taxonomy): Eukaryota > Metazoa > Arthropoda > Insecta > Coleoptera > Lycidae > Platerodrilus > Platerodrilus igneus. The sequence continues at coordinate 6,641,495 of JARFIW010000439.1, read as the reverse complement.
ATTGTATTTTAAAGTTTTGCTACTAAAGATGATCAGTTAGTGGTCAAAATACGTATCCGACTATCCGTTATAAAATAATTTGTGGCCAATGGGTTAAACAAACAATAATACTAGAAGTTACGGTTCGATTATCACTACATGAATTTTGAACAAATGACAAAGACACGCTTAGATAGAGGAGATCACTATGACCCATTCGGTAGCGTTCAATATTATTCTACGGAATTAGTTGGGAAAGTTCGTCCGTAGATAGGTATCGTTGAAAATCAGGAACTTTGTATGTAATGGAGGTTTCGTTGTATCGATGTTTTTGTTTATCTTTCAAGACCCTAACACTAGTTTCAAGGTATCGAGATACAAAGATTTTGCACTTTCCATTTTCCAGAAGTCGTGTATAATTTCGTTTTATGACTTGCTGTGCTACGAAAGTTGTCATTATCGTAGTCGTTACTCACTACAACATAATATTGTTTTCAGCATTTATTAAGCTTGAGCATGAAAAATTTAATAATGGCGGAATTAACTCTTCGTCGACGTTAATCTGAGATGTAATTTTCTCCACGTAGTAGAAAGATTAATATTAAACATTCATTCCCATTAGTACTATTTTCAACTGTCCCTAAGCATGACGTTAAATTACTTACAAGGAGCTAATACAATAAGGGAGCGATTTTTACACTACATTTAAATGCAGTAAGAATAACTCGTAGATGTGACCTACATTCTAAATATACTTCGCTGCCGATACGAGTATGTGATTCTATTATTGTTGTATACAACAAACATTTCAACTGCCTACAAGATAACAAAGGTCACGGGTTTCTCAATAAGCACAATTTGACTTTGTCGGTCCAATTCAAATTTCTGACAAACACCATTATGCAAACCTCGTGTATTTATTATTCAATAATGAAGGCGACACATTTAATTATATTTCATAGTAATTCATAAAATGTCTCGCAACGTCATGTTTCAACGGTATGTGTTAACAACCGAATAAATGTATCATCACAATTTTATTACACACCGATACAAATGCAGCTTGCATGAGATTTACAGACTACACTGTCTAATTCACAAGCGACACCCCATAAGTGATTTCATTAATTGTAAAAGATGCTGTTAAAGTATTTTCAAAGGAAATTGATGCACTTTGAACGAAATGTTTGGAATTAACATCGCAATTAAAATTATCTGAATAGGTGAATGCCTTGAATAAAAGTTTGATAATACTGCCCACCAAAATAAGTATAACCACAATTCTTTTCTAACTAATTGACGGAGTATTTATAAACAAATATTAAGTTAGTAGATACATTATAGGCGTACGAGATAAAATCGATTTTTTACATGTATTTTCCGATAAAAATATAAGATCCAGAAAGACGATTTTTTTTTATAGATAAAAAGGTCATTAACCCCACTTGATCCCTAGGAATCGGATGTCATGGAGAACGCTTTTGACGGCCAGACACTTAGTGGTCAAGAGGGGCGAATTGTCTTTTTAAACCTTAAATTTTCTTAAGGAAAAATTCATTAAAAAAACAGATTTTTTTAAAATTCGTCCGCCTAAAGCTGATCTACTTAAACCAATAAATAGTTACAAGTCGCGTCCAATGGTAGTAGAGCTAATTCAATTAAGCACATGTTAAAAATGTTTAGAGATTTCTTCACACAAGCAACCCCACATATATTATTTTTCTCAAAATAAAATCTTTTAATTCGAGCTAATTTTCAATTCGAAGATCGCTATAATAATCTTTAATCAATACTGTGTTTATGCTAAGCTTTATTCCAGAACACACACAATTGAATTTCTATTGAAGGGTATTGTAACAGTTTAAATTTTTCTGTTACCAATACTGTTGGTTAGGCAATGTATTCTACTTATTCTGATAGATAGACAACCATACATGCATACAAACCTCGTAGGAACGTGCTTGGTTGAAAACAACATTTTAGAAACCATCTGTGCTTAGGAGGGATATTATCTACTTTATTAGATACGCGAATTTTGTCTTCCTCTTTGATTTAAGCACTGCAAGAAAATGGGTCTTGCTAATTGTGAACTTGAGCTTAGCCTGAAAAGTTTCAAGTATTTAGGTGCTCCCAAGTTAGTTGGTTCACCTTGTAATAATGTGCAAAGTCGAAAGTGGGTAAGTTTATTTCGCTTTCATTAATTTGAAATTGTTAACTCATATGGTTTTTCACTTCAGCGTTTATTTATGAATTGACTAAAGTGGCATTTAGTTACGGGTTCACGTGACACTAAATTATTGCGAGAAGCACGCAATACTAAATTTTTCCCGGAAGCACGTGGAAATAATTTTGATCCTGTCTTATTCCCTCTGGAATCAGAAATACATATATTTTTAATAGAAGTCGCACAATGTAAATTCTAACACCTAAGTTTGCAACAACCCCAAACATTATTCTTTGCCATTCTAAACACATCCTGAAGTTTATTGATAGCAGCTGTCAGTACAACCAATCTACCATTTAATCAGTTATTTCGCTTGGAAATCACAAAAATACGTTTTGGTGATGGAATCATAAATTATGGAAAGTCGTTAATCGAGCACGCTGTTCAATGGTGTTTTTGAAGCTTTTATCTGCACAGGCGTTGTCCTTGGTCGATCAATAATAGGGAGTTGTGCTTGAGGCCCACTAGGTAACATCGCTATTCAACTTATTTATCAGGTGACAACAAATATCTACCTACCACACACGCAAACAGGTATTGCCAATTTTATTCTTCTTATAATAACAAAATTTTAATTTTCTGCGTAGTTAAAACTGAAGTAAAATTTTAAAACAGCACATGAAATTTCATTAACCTAATTTTTTGCTGAATTATTACTAACCTAGAGAATTCAAGTTTGTACACGTCAAACAATTAAAACGAGCTCCATTTAAATACATGACGACTTCATTCTAAACTAAAATATTTAGTAATTTGTTTATGCCGTTTGCATTGCAGCAATTCTTTTTTATTTTTATTGTTCAATTGGCAACATTTCCCTCTGTAAATATTGTAAAAACAAAACACTTATTTTGTATAAATTTGATTGTAAATAACATTGGTTACAGAATTATTAATAATATTTTTTTTACTTTACTAAAATAGTGGCAATGTGTTATTATTGTTTATTGAACTTGGATTAAATCAAGTGCATGGTTTTACTAGTAGGAATAACACTTCAAAGAACCCACTGCAGGCCTTGAGATAAGAGCGCAGTTCATGTATATTTTAGTAAGAAAATTTTAACCTCATTAATTTTTTTAGAAAGGTAAATGATTAGAAAGGTTACAGCATGTACACATCTCTGGTGCCATTTCTTCCAGAAAGATTGTAAGATTCGTTGAAAAATGTTAATAATCACAGCGAAACAATTTAAAAACCGACCGTAAAAATATTAAACCAACGAGACCGGTTCCATATTTAAAAACGAGCTGCAACTTACAAGGAGAAATCATTTGGACCATCCGAGAGTGGCCATAATTACCTATCCGTACAAGAACTGTTCACTTCTTCATACGATAATATCTGTTCATCAACAGCTTGTTTTAAATGTGTATCATCTGCTAATAGAATTCGTCAAGGTGGGGGGCAGAAGTAGATTTAAATACAATTCATTGCCGTCTGTCTACACGGGAAGACTCGAGATATTTGACAGAAAGTTCCTTACACAGTCGCTATACAATTTCAAGCAATTACTCAAGTGTGTAGCAAAACGACGCAAACACAGGCTATAGCTTTTTTCTTATAATCAGAGGCTAATTAAAAGGATTTTCCAATAGTACTGAAACGCATAAACAAACAAATGTATCCCATTAACGACTTGGCACTCTGTTTTTGCCATCATTATTAGAAAAATATCACTAATATAGATTCCGGTATGTAAAAACCTTTTTCCCGCTGTAAGTCTACCAATGGGTAAGCACGAAAGAATCCTACGCAAAATTGGAAACAGTGCTTGATAGCTTGTTTAGCTAACAAGATACTAAATTTTAGCTAACCAAAACTGCTTGGTACGAAAGTAGGATAAATAAGCCGATCCTGCATAAACAGAAGCAGCTGGGATTTTACATGTATAAGACAAAACTAGCAATAAATAGGATTTTTAATGTAACTTTCTTTATATGGACAAATGTGGAGTTCAATAAGACAAAAAGTAGCACCCGGGGAACATCTTGCGAGTCGGAGTCGGAGTGCAAGAAGCATGAGGCAAGTGGCAAGCTAGAGAATTTTAAAATTGAAATGGATAGGCTAGCATTAGATAAAGTAGAAATTAGCGAAGTTCGGTGGCCAGATGCGGGTAATTTTTGGAGTAGAGATATTTTGGTGATTCATACTAGGGATGGATTCGGGCCGGGCCGGGCCGGGCCGGGCTTTTAGATGCGGCCCGGCCCGGCCCGAAATAATTTGCTCCGGCCCGGCCCGGTGGCCCGGCCCGAACCAAAACGCATCGGCCCGGCTTGAATTTCGGGCCGGGCTTCGGGCCGGGCCGGGCCGATTCGGGCCGGAATGTAACTAAAACCTTAAGAGATGTATAGATTTTTCAACATCCAAATGGAACATATCATTTTTTAACATATGTATTTTCAGTTGTATAAAAATACTTATTTACTATTATTATGTTTTTCTACAAAAGTTGAATATATCAACCTTAATAAATTATCGTTTATAGTATCATTTAAACCTCGAAGAATCTCAAAGGTATTTGGAGATGATGCACACTTGCACAGGCAATCCAAAATAGAAGGTGGTTTGCGTCAAACTTCAACTTTAAGTAACAAAATGCATTTTAGAATTCATGTACTACTACTAGTATATAGTAACATATTTCAAGGAAAGTATTCAAAATTTGACTGAATATTGTTTCCTCATATTCTAAACAAAGAACGTTGCCAATTTCCATTTTACAGATTGTTTGTGTATAGGTCTACATTTTGAGAATGTGCTAGCATCCGTTTAGAGAACTGATTGTTCAAGTCTCTCGTATCAGGTAGACATTACTTTGTTGTCTATGAATATTTTTTTATCGCATGCTTTACTGGAAATCTTAATTATTATGAAAAAAAGGCCGACAATCTTATCTATAAAAATGTTCAATATTAATATATGCAGGGTTCTTCAAAAGTATGGAAAGGCTGCTTTCGCTGTATATAGAGAATCTGCTACGTATTGAGTAAAATAATAACATATACTTACAAAGAATCTAGCTCTTTAATATAAAAAAAGACGTATACAGGATATCCCACATCCATTAAAAGTATTTTAAAAACTACAATTTTACTGGCAAATTGAAACTTTGTGTAGGAGTTACCGAACAAGACGAAACTATAGCTACAATAGTTTTGAAGTCTTGCAAATATCTGTCATATTAATTATTTTGAATAGCACATCCTGTATTTTATGGCATATATAAATGGTGCTTTAACAGATGGTTATTTTGATTTAAGTGCACGTATCTTCAATTGTTGTGCATCCAGGAATTATTGATCTAAAAAATCGTGTTGATAAACATTTAATTAAAACGGATTGTAGGTTGTTTCCATTACACCTTAAGAAATGTTTTTCAATAAAAACAATAAAATAGTTTTTACAATTTTAGGAGGTGAAAAATTCAGAATTGAAAAATTATCTAATTTTTATAATTGAACCCCCATTTTTTTATATCTCGACATGAACGAGCATAAAAGTTTAATCAGTTATTTGAAAAATTGTATATTTCGTTATATAAACTTCGGGCCGGCCCGAATAGCCCGAAAAGCCCGAAAAGCTTGAGGAGTCTGGCCCGGCCCGGCCCGGGCCCGACACGTGCTTGGCCCGGCTTGGGCCCGAAAAAAATTTTGCCGGCCCGGCCCGAAGCCCGGCTTGATATTCGGGCCGCGCTTCGGGCCGGGCCGGGCCAAATCCCGGGCCCGTGGCCATCCCTAATTCATACTGGATCAGAGGAAGGAAATTCGAGCGTGGGGATAATTATGTGAAAAAAGAACAAAAGAGTACTCATGGTTAAATTAGAATCTAAACCGGTAAATAAAGCAATAACACAAGTACACATGCCCACCTCAAGCTGCAATGAGGAAGAGGTAGAAGCGATCTACATAGGTATCGAAGACATACTAAGATTCGTAAAAGGACCTGAAAATTTAATAATTACGGGAGGGTACGGAAGAAGCGGTAGTAGGTTTATTTGGTTTAGGCATGGGATACGGCAGAGGAAGTAGGCTGATAGAATTTTGCGACAAAAACAAATTAACCATTACAAACACATTTCAACATCATTCTAGAAGACGATACACGTGGAAGATGCAAGAAGACGTAGGGAGAAATCCAATAGATTACATTCGAATGAAAGCCACGCTTAAATTAAAAAAAATAGAGAAAAAAACGAACGGAAAAAAGAACTTTGACTTTGAAAACCAAAAGATGAAGATATATACAAACGATTTGAGAAAAAGTCAAACGAATTGCGGGAAAATTCTGGTACCTAGAAAGTAGAAACAGAATAGAATAACATTAAATCCAGCTTAGACATGGCAGACAGAGACATTCTGAGGTAGACACAAAAAGAAAATAAGAATTTAATAGAAAAAAGGAGAAAATACAAAAATAGACTAGAAGAAGCCGGAAAACAGAGATACAAAGCCATAAAATGAGAAATTATTCGCAAATGCAGGAAAGCTATAGAACAAAGGATTGACGAAAAATGCAAAGAGGAATAAACTAAGATCGAAATAGGAAAGACACACGAAACATATAAACTAATTAGAATGAATTTTAAGCATATAAAACCGTATAGCAAAAATGTAGGCGGCACGGGAGGAGACATCATAATAAAAAATGTAGAGAAATTGGTTAAATGGCAAGAATATATGGAGAATTTATATGCAAGACAGGAACTAAAAGCACTAGAACAGGAATCAGACACTGAAAAGGATGAAGAGATATCCTATAGTTAGAAAAGAGTTTGAACTAGAATTATTAAAAAGTTAGAAAAATAATTAGGCAGCGGGTATAGATAAAATGCAAGCAGAAACTCTAAAAGTCGCTGAACAAGCAGTAGAACATATCTTCAAACTTGTAAGCAATATGTATGAAACAGGTGAGATATCCAAAGATCTCAAACATAACACCAAAGTCACTATGCTAAAAAAGAGAGGTGCGGATAGATTAAAAATTTTCGAACAATAAGTTTACAGCATATGTGTCTAAAATATTAACTAAAATTGTACAAAAGCGGATTGAAAACCGGCTGAAGAAATCTTACGAGGAGATCAATTTGGATTTATGCGAAACAGGGTAATACGGGAGGCCATTTTAGTTCTAAAGGTGATAATGTAGAAAACATTAGAAAAGGAGAAAACGTGTATATAGAGTTTGTAAACCTAGAAAAAGTATTCGACAATGTAAAATTTATTCATTTATTTAATTATTTATTTATTTTTTCCTACAGGTAATCTACCCAATTATAGAAAAATTTAACCACAACATAATTATATTTAAAATCAGATTTACAAACATTGCCATATTACTTATACAGTTTTAGTGCCTTTGATGTAAGTCAGTACAAAATTGTTTAAAAGCGATATTTAGAAAGTTTATAGCGTTAAAATATATATCACAGCTGCTACTAATATTATTATAATGGATCACATCACATATATTGAGGTTTGTAGCATCGCGTTTGACCTTGCAGACTGAGTGAAATACTGTTTGTGTTGTCTGGATGCGTGTCTAGGAATCGAAAGCTTAATGTAAGAGACAAGTTCGGAGGAGTCTATATCATCATGTACAATTTTGTATAAAAAAATGTTAGGCCAGCCATAATCTTACGCATTTCCAAAGAAGGTAAGAGAAACCCGTTCAGTAGGTAATTTTGACTACAGCATCTGTTGGAGTAACGGTCTTTAGCTTTAAAGAACAAGAATTTCAGAATGTTTCGTTGAACTCTCTAAAGCGATAACTTATGACAGTTAAAATTGGCGACCAGACAGTGCTGCGGTATTCTAGTTTTGAATGAACAAGAGCTTGATAAAGTACTTTCAGTCTGTTTATATTAGAAAAGCTTCTGCGATTTCTAGTAATAAAGGCTAAAGTTTTACAAACAGCACTTACAACTTTATTAATGTGCATAGTAAAAGCGGGGATAAAGTCAAAGATAATACCCAGATCTTTAATTGTACTAGGTCTATTTAGTTTGTGATTCCCAATACTACATGAGTAAATAATGGGTTGCAGTTTCCGCGTGTATGTGACAATATAGCATTTAGCAGTATTGACAGAAAGCTTGTTATTACAGCACCAGCTAATAAGAAGATTGAGTCCCCCCTGCAGATTGACACAATCGTCATGCGATCCAATAGTAGAACAAAGTTTGATATCATCAGCATATATAAGATGGCAACAGGTTAAGGATTTGTAAATATCATTTATAAAGAGGATAAACAGCAAAGGTCGGAAAATGGATGTGTTCTTTCAAATAGGCAGAAAACCACTGAAGGAGTAGGTTGCTAAAGCCACATGTTCCTAATTTAAATATCAAAATAGCATGATCTAAATGACCAAAAGCATTGGAAATGTCTGCATATATAATGTCAACTTACCCGCTAGCATCCAGGTATTCAGAGATGTATTGCGCAATAAGAACTAGGTGGGAAGTAGTTGATCTTTTATTAAAGAAACCATGAAAAAAAAGTAAATATTTTGTTGTGCAGAACCAATTCAAAGACTTACAATTAGATACTATAGATATAGGTCTACAGTTGGCAACATTGTTTGGATTCCTTTTTTTAAGATAGGGCAAACTACAGAGATTTTCCAGACTGACGTAAAGGTGGCGGTTTTAAGTGAAGGATTGAAAATGCAAGCATTTGGAATTGTTATGCAAGAACAAAAGCTCGATATGCTTACTATCTAGCAAGGAACAGTTAGAAGCAGCTCTTAAAGAAATGGAAACAGTATTAACAGAGACATACAGTATGAAAATCAACAAAAATAAATCTATAGTACTTGCATGTAAAGAAAGGGCAAATAAGTCCAAAACCAGAATAACAATAAGAAAAGAGAATTTACAAAAGGCTAAGGATTTTTGCTGCCTATTGTTTTCCAATGATACACCATATTTCATTGATTTTAAGTGGTATCCGAAGGCGGCTAAGCAACCTGACGGCTAAAGAAATGAGAGAAAAGAATGAAAGGCATGATTGAAAAGAATGAAAGCGTGTCAAAGAAATGAGTGAAAAATATTAAAAGAACGAAAGAAGTATGAATGAAATGAGTGCCAAATTTAATAAAAATACTTAGAAGGTAAAAAAGAAAGTAAAAAGAATGAAAGAAAATTTAAAGAGATGAGTGACAAGGTAACTTCGGACTTAAAAGAAACTAATAAGACCATGGAGGAAATGAAATCTGAAATTAGAGGAAACGTGGTACGGATTGTAATAGATATGGATAATATAAAAGAGGAAATTGTTCAAATAAAGGCAAATCAGGTCGCACGTGAGAAAGAAACGCATGGAAAAATTAAAAATTTAGGTCAAAAGTGAATAATATCGAAGCAAGTTGCCAGCAGGATTCAAAAGCTTTAGAAATGATTTAGGAAATCTTAAAACAGACTTGGGAAATGAGTTTGAAAATTTAGAAGACAGGGTTAACAATATTCATGTTTGGGAACCTATGAGATGGAGTCCAACTAGTGTTTCGTTGGAACAACACTCAAAATTTTATGGGGATAACAAACTTAAGATATGTTTAAACAACGTGAAAACTTGATAGAGGGGAGTTTGGATAAACAAACCTAGTTAAATATCGTAAATCATGTTAAAAGGTAGTGGAAAAATTCGGTGCGGACTGATTGAGAGTGAGTGAAACTCTTTTAAAAACTTTAAACTTGAATTTTTAAAACATTTTTGGAGGATAATTGGCAATCTAAGGTTAGAGATATATTACTTATGCGCAGGTACAGCAGTGATTCTGGCATGACAAGGGAGTTGTATACCATAAAGAAGTTTAGTGTTGTCAAACAACTTGATCCTCCTTTAGAGGACAAGCAGATTATCAAATATTTAGAATAACTTCCGAAAATTTTATGCCCCATTTTTTATGAGATAGTGATATTATATAAGAGTGTTTTTCATAGTATTTTATGTATGGGGGAATGAAATATTTTTTTGTACTTGATGAGACCGTCTGTAAATAGGAGAACAATAAGAACAGTAAAAGAATTCTCGTGATGAAAGGAGAGAGTTGGGAGATGTTAAGTTATAGTTGAGATACTGTGAAAGAAACATGTAATTAAAGAGAAAGACCACTGTAAGAAAAGGATTATGCGTGTGTATTATAAGTCTAATAGATACGTAGTTAAAAATAAAAATAAAAAAAAATACTCATCAATGCAGAAATATGGCGCTCATAGTAAACTCAATGAGATTGATTTTGAATTTTATATTTTAATTTGGGAGAAAATGATGTGATACTGAAATTACAAGAGGTCATTGAGCAACGCATTCTGTAAGAAAACAGGCCCGAAAATAATATTTTCCAATATTTCATTTTTACCCTGTATAAACAAATAAATGTATTCCCATGTAAAAAAAATAACGCCTTAAGTACATATAGTGTTGTGAGATACTATTTAAGAACGAAGCCCAACTTTAAAATCTGTGAAAATCAAGCATTCATGGATAAATCCTAGTGTAAATAATTATTCTCTACAAAAATAACTTAAAGCAAGTTTTATTGCGTTTATGCAGACCGAAAAAGACCCTTATTCACTTTAAAAGTACTAAATAAATTTCAATGTCAAGCTATATTATTTAACATATGCGAAAATATAAAATCCGTACTCTGCTAAAATGTAAATGCATTCATTCTCATTGGAAATATCGGTCAATAAACGTTATTTATTCAAAACGTTATTGCGAGTAGTTTTTCTTTCAAAGAAGTCAATTTTGGGTTGGTTCTAGAATAAATTATTTTTATGTTCACAAAACGAAACTACGACATTCCACCGAGTATTTTGAAAAGCTATAAATCATCAAAGAATGTAAGTTGATTCGCGGAAATAGATAACACCGAATGACTATAAAATCAAGATAGCAAGTTTAATTGGTTGTATTCACTAGTATCTTTACTAGAGAAAACTAGTAAAAACTTTTACGATCGCTATAAATTTTAAAACCGACAGCCCCTTAAAAGAGATAAGAATGCGAAATTAGGGTCGATTGATACATCATGCGGTGACTAATACTTCCAAGATTTAATCAGAAGAATAGAAACCTATGACGTATTGAGATTATTTTATTATATAAAGACGTATTTAAATGAGGAAGGAGTCATTAATTCTTTCGGCAAACAACATGTAAAATTCAAGATTTGTAATTCATTCAAGATTTGACAGTCAAAATTTGAACATACGTACTTCAATATTCAATAGGTATGGAGTGCAAAGAAAAGTAATTTATTTCTCCGATATAAAAAATAAATTATCTTGGTGCAAGGATAACCGCTAATTTTAATCTATTAAAAATCAATGTACTTTTGTAATCCGATACTTCTGCGTAATAAGATTGTTTAAAATGCAGATTTAAAAATTTGGAACCAGGATTTTTTCAATACAGTTAATTCCAATGGAAACGATATTTTTATAAGCAAAAACAGGTGGTCATAAAGAATAATATCAGCAAGAATTTAACAATCCAAACCGCAAGCATAACTTTATTATGTAACCTGAAAAGACATTTGAGTATTATTAAGTAGATTAATCTAGGATAAGTATTTATTTTATTTATAAAAATTAGTTGTAAACGGATAACTTGATTTTAGCAATCTTGAGGTCAGAGCTCGAGGCATTTTGACCCTTACCAAAAATTCTGTCCAATGTCGTTGTTCAACTACATTGATACGGGTTAATATAAGAATACTTCAATTACCCATAGGAATTTTAAACAAAATTTTGTGACATAAAATATTTTGGAATTGTCTAATTATTAACGGGGATATGTGAAGATTGTTTTAATACGTAAATAGTAATAAGATAATTTTTCTTTCTAAACTTAAGCTGAAAATTTTGTAAGCTGAGCTGAGCTACCCAAAGAGGGAAAAAGGCACGGTAAGGTAAAAACTCACATTTTCTATTAAGCGGGCATCCATTGCGTCCTTCTTTTACAACGTTGAATAATAATGATTTACTATTAGTCCATAACAAAGATGTATATATATATATATATATATATATATATTTATAAAATGACGTGATAAGGGGTCACGAGAGGTCATTGAAACCCTAATTCTAAAAATAAATCCCACTAAAATATAATAGAATCAGGAAAAAATGGAATTTTTCGTAAATTCACGGTTACGCCTTGTATAATGCAAGCGTATTCATTGATGTATGATGCAAAAATGCAAATTGCGCGTGTATAAATAATCACCCTGTATGATATAAACATATTGTAAATAAATCACAAGTAACGTAAGTCGTATATATAACAATACTTAACAATAAGATACCGTAAAACGCATTTAAATGCGAACGTAAAAATCGATCGTTTTAATACAAAGCCGTTTATTTTACTTATTAATTATCAATACAGTTTAGATAAAACTGCATTTGATTTGCTGTAAATAGCATAAAAGAGTACAGCTTTACGCATTTAGTTTGAGAAACTAAATTCAACGTGTATTTGAAAAAAAACCCAAAATTAATAAATAATTTTGTGTACAGAAAGCAAATATTTCCTATAAAGCGCAAACCCTTTTTCAAATTAACTCGTGGATTGTAACAGTTGATTCTAAATAAAAAAACTTTCTAGAATATAAATAGATGAGTCATCGGGATTTAGGAATACGTCAAATTCGTATAAACTCATTAAATAAACATTTGTTCCGGGAAGCATCCTAATCATTGAAAATAACTTTTAAAATCCCTGGAACAACTGATAAGAAATAACTTATGATCTTCTTATTCACTATTGTAGAGAATCGATACGCAACAATAATAGCATCTGATAAACAAGGACAAAAGCGAACGTGTCACGGATACCCAGAACAGATAAGAAGGTAATAAAATGTCGAAATTTTATATGCTAATAGGGTATTTCGGGAAACCTTACATCATAATGTTCGAGATCATTGTGGTAAATTCTAGAAATAGATAAATTTGTATATATAGGAGCGCTTATCGTTTCGAAGGGATTCATTCATACATTCGATTTCACTCATTAGAGCACGAAAAGTTATTTTAATTAAATAGCGTGAGTTGTTGCTATGCGAAGATAGTAATAGAAATATGTAGTAAACATATTGCAGTTTGATAGTTGCGGGGCTGCAACGAATATTGAAGTGATGTTTTTAAACCCAAATTACATACAAAAACGGAATTATTAATTATGAAGAAAAGGCAACATTCTACAATATAAAGCTATTTTAAAAGATGTATTAAGTGATTGAAAAGAAGATATAACCCAAAAAGGTACTTTGATAATTGCTGTTGGAAATTAGGAATTTTAATTTGGAAAAACTTGTAAGCCGATTTCGAGATCAATTTAAAATAAGATTTTTAATTACGGGAAGCGTTTTGTGGATTCTGCAAGTCACACTATTTGATTTATTTTTAACTGATATTAGAGTATTTAGATCTAGTTTAAGATAATCCTAATAATTTTTTCTTGTGTGAGGGACATTTTTTTACCAGGAGTTTGTGTTCAGAGTTCGATATACTCTGACCTTTAATAGATTATATGTCAAAGATTTTTCTGGCCAAAGTAAATCTTACCAGCGTGAATATAATTTATAACTAGGTCAAAGATCCTCAAAAGAATAAGTTTAATTCTGTAAATGTAAAATAAGGTAAGCAACAATAATTTTGCTTGTAAGAGATTTCTTAGAATTATTTTATATTTGAAAGAAACGATATTGTAAATGCTTTTGTATGAAAGAAGATATTTCATGTTGTATAAATGCTTTGTGATAGTGCTGTGTTTTGTTTCATTTTGAAAACTCCGTAATTCCATTGAGCTAGCCAGGCAAAATTAGAAACAAAGGTAAGTGAACAATTTCAAGTTTACACACTACAAGTATGTTTCACAATACTCTTTCAGCGACGCACCCAACGCGAGACCATTTTCATAGCACTCTTTCAGTGGCTCTCAGTACGGCCTTACCACAGCAATCTTTTAGTGGCTCACAACGTGCGAATATATATATATATATATATATATATATATATACACACACATCGTTGTTATGGACTAATAGTAAATCACTTAGGAAGTGGCTGAGGGTGGTTGTGTCAAAGCTGGTGCTTTCACATCTCTTTCGGCTTCCATACAGATGAACGACGTAGATCCGCTGGCCAGGTGCGACGGCATCGTAGGGGTAGTACTCTGGTATGTCCAGGTGCCAGCGAGTAGTGAATGTTAGTCAGAATATCAATTACTGTGTAATGGTGGTTTAAGTAAGCGTAGCTTGTACAGAGTGCAGGAGATTGCTCTTGAATAACAAACACAAGACTGCTAGTACTTACTGGTTCTTGAATAACAATCCACAAGCACTGGTCGATTTGAAGCTGCTTATACACGTTTTCCCTTTTTTGATTGTAGACGTGATCGAGGCAAAATGAATTAAGTTTGTTTGAGGGTTGTTGTCTGGCAACAAGCTGAATAAAAAATAGACATTTAATGTATTTATTAAAAGAAAATTATCTCAAATTTTTTTATCAAACACCTGAGGATTCCGATTCAAATTCGATATTTACGATACAGTTCAAATGTTTCTTACAAGTTATATTCACAGTAGAATTTTGATTCAACATCTGTTGAGGCAGGCAAAATAGCAAGCTGCAAAAGGCAGGAAACATTTTCTATCTCAATTTTAATACAATTTAAAAGAAAAGTAAGTTTAATGAGTCTTAAATCAATATAAAGTAAAAAAGAATCATTGGCAAGTGACTCAAATTCAACCACGTGGGCATTCCGTCGACGTGTTTCGCTCAATTGGGGCTCATCAAGACAGGAATAGCGAAGTTGTAATATTTAATACAGACACCTTATGGGAAGTATAGCATCACCTAGCTCACAATTTGTGTCTTAGTGTCGTTTTACCTGAAATCGCAGGTTTTACCAACCGTCGGCACGGAGGAGATCCGTTTCAACTGTCTCTTTCCATAGTCAAAAGTTATAATTTAAAAGATAAGTACGTCTATTGAGTGTTAAATTAATACAAAGTAAAAAGGAATCATTGGCAAATGATTCAAATTCAACCACGAGGGCATCCTGTAGATGCGTTTCGCACAAATTAGGGCTTATCAAGACAGGAGTAGCAATGTTGTAATATTTAATACTGACACATTATAGTAAGTACAGCATCACCTAAGCTACCAATTTGTGTCTTCGTGTCAAATTGTGAGCTAGGTGATGTTGTACTTACTATGTGTCTGTATTAAATATTACAACTTTGCTACTACTGTCCTGATGAGCATCAATTAGGGCGAAACGCGTCGACAGGATGCCCTCGTGGCTGAATTTGAGTCACTTGCCAATAATTCCTTTTTACTTTGTATTAATTTAAGACTCATTAAACCTACTTTACTTTTAAATTAAAACTTTAGGCTATGGAAAAAGGCAGTTGAGCCGGATCTCCTCCGTGCCGACTGTTGGTAAAATCTGCGATGTCATGTAAAACGACACGAAGACACAATTTGTGAGCTAGGTGATGCTGTACTTCCCATAAGGTGTCTGTATTAAATATTACAATTTTGCTACCCCTGTCCTGTTGAGTCCCATTTAAGGCAAAGCGTGTCGACAGGATGCCCTCGTGGCTGAATTTGAGTCACTTGCCAATAATTTCTTTTTACTTTGTTTTAATATAATTCCATTTTTTGTGGCTATGTTAGTTGTATCAGAAAAAAATTGAAAGTTTGATTTAATGATAGTTCTATCATTTTGAAAAATCCAAGGTTGATCTTACGTACGATTCAAGGCAACATTAAAAACTAAAAAAACATAAGCTTATTATCGACCTATGTCGTATAAAATTTTGGCTACATACTTTTAGTTCATATGGTATCTTGCTCAATTTGCCAGGTCGTTTTAAGACCTATTGAAATGATTACTCTGTAAATTGGGAAATTGGAAAAGTCAGTAGTATGATTTGTATTCACTTTCCTTCACTAATTGATTGTTTTAACTATGTCTCTCCATGGGTGTTATTTTTGGTCAAAGTTATCTGTGATTTGATTGATTTTATTTTATATGGGTTTTTCTTAGGTTGTGAAATTATATTCCTATATTTGTTTACAAGTCCTTTGACTGAGGCTTTGAACTGTAGTTGGTTCCAGATTGTTTTTGCTTTGTTTTTTGGGGATTTTTGCGTTACTTAATTTTCCACACAATGCGCGCTCATTCTAAAAAATCAGTTCATTAAATTTTATTTAAAAAAATTATTAAAGGTATAAAACATTTCGAATTGCTGTTTGTCTGATTTAGCAGTGAAGTTAGTTAGCACTTACTTTTTCAATAATTATAAAGGTTGAATTGTTTTGAATAAAACTACTTTTTTACAGCAAACAATCTATTTCAGAAGTCTACTATTACTAATCATGAAGTTACTTTCCTGTTTATAATATTGAAGAATTCGTTTAGAGTCGAGACACATTCATAATTAAAGCGCGATCTAAATTTATTTCTGTGGAAGAACAAACCCTTATTAGCTGTTTTTGCGACGATTGTGTCAGCACGAATCTTGCTGACATTTTGCTAATAATAAATAATGGATATCCGCTGCTAAGCCGTAAAAGCTCAAGCGAACTTTAATTCCTGTGTGACATTCTGTTTGGACGAATCTGGGATAAAAAGCAAATGGCTTACTAAACTCAACATTGAATCGGAAATGACTGTTCCTCAGAGTTGGGCCGTTAACTACAAGCCAGTCATCTTTCAGTAATGATACCATAAATAAATTATTTGTAATCTACGTAAAAGTGTAGCAATAAGTCGATGAATTATGACTGTTTGAATTGAGTAAAATAAGATGTGAGGAATGTTTGATTTTTTACACTAAGCTACAATTATTAATTATAGATTGAGCACGTTATGAACCGAAAACGTCGGGGAACCACTGGATTAGTATTTTCCAAATATTTCAAAAACTTTCGCAAGCATGTCAAAACGTTCAAGTATACATATATGGCATATTTGAATATTTTGTTTTAGTCAGTTAACGATAGCCAAACTTCCTAGGGCTGTATTAATTTTAACAATCCCGATGTGTTTCCAATCGACATTCTCCACATACACTTTCTAAGCCTAGTTTTTTATAACATAATTCTGATTAGAGTTGTTGAAACGTTAACAGACCTGCCAGTAGTACGAAACTCTAAACTGTTTATCTTTTTTCAGACAAGTTGTAGTAAAGCGTATCTGAGTGTAAATTCCATCTAAAAATTAGGCCGTTAAGTTATATTAAGTACTTATGATACGGCATTTTTGTGTGAATATGTGTCTAATTAAATTCTCTAAATTGGTCAAAGATATTTCATAT
Organism: Platerodrilus igneus; assembly: GCA_036346225.1. Classification (NCBI taxonomy): domain Eukaryota; kingdom Metazoa; phylum Arthropoda; class Insecta; order Coleoptera; family Lycidae; genus Platerodrilus; species Platerodrilus igneus. The sequence goes on along the minus strand of JARFIW010000439.1, from coordinate 6,623,947 downwards.
ACGATACTTTCAATTAAATCCGGGCGAATACCTGAGCTTGTATAAAAACTTGGAAAATGGAAGAAGAAAATATGCTTTATGAAACTTTGCGTTTAATAAAGTTGAATTTTTGATATATGAAAAAGTAATTTTGTTCATTAGTGAACAACGTCTACTTTAATACACTTTTTCAGCACGTACTAAGTCGTAAAACGATATTGTACGCGAGTTACTTCTCTCTGTTTGACATAAAACGTAGAACTTTTATATCGCGATTCCTTGAAAGTAGAATTAGTAGCCGTGGAGTGATAGAAGGCGAAGATATGACGATGTTTCTCATACACACTTTCCTAACTAATTTTGTGATGCCCAATTATTCGACACCATACAGTGTATATTATTTTGCTCTAATTTTGATATTGTACACATTCGATATTGCAATTATAACCGCTTAATCACTTAATAACCAAACTTCCTAAGGTTGTTTAAATTTTGGCACTCCCGAAAGCTGTGCTTGGAATCGGTGAATTCTTCGCGTTCTTTCAGAGTGGATTTTTCAACTAACGCACAATGGCCATCTGGAAAGTAAAGAATGCTTTTGTCTGTACAGGGTGTTCCAACGATAAAGTAAAAGTGTATATTTTAAATATATTGGAAATTACACAGGGTCCGTTAGGAAAACGGTGCTAGAAAAAGTATGATCTTTTAAATGGTATACCCTGTACTTGATTTTTTTTTAATTCTACGTATTCATACAAACATTTCTTGTCATGTGAAACATTAGATGAAATTTGATAGTGTTTCATATATTCGCATTTAAAGATTATAGTTGGCATTTTCATGGAGTTGATAAGTTGACAGTTTCTTCGTTCAGTGCCGCGCCAGCAGTAGCAAGTGTGTTCACTGAACACAGGCGGCACATCAGAAAGGCGGCAATAGTTGGCAAGTTGAGTGGAGAAAAGGGAGGTTTTTGATAAAAGTATATGTGTATTACAATTGGAGCTGTTTTCACTCTAGTAAATACCTCAAAAGTAAAAGTGCGAGTATAACTTCTTTGTTTAAACGGTATAAGGTATTGTAATGAAATCGCCGAAATGTGGCTTAGTTATTTCTAGCACATTACATCAGCTATCATTTGCCGCACGTCTAGAAATCCTAATCGCTCTTAACCAACAAAGGTGCAGCTATCGGATACTACCGACAACGAAAACCTCCTGTATCTTATCAATTGTCGGTCGACTTCCAGTCTCCAGATCTTTCTAGAAGCTACCTTAAGTTATATAAAGACGCACGTTAGTGGTGGAAAGAGAAGTCGATTTCGATAGTAAGTCGCGTGTACATCAGAAATAAACATTCAAATTAAATTTAGTTGTTACTTGTTAGTCGATATAAATTACTTGTAGTAAAATATAAATTCTAGAAACTAAGTGTTGTATAATTATAAGTGTAAATGTCTATCACGTTAAGTAAATTAAGAAGATCTTCTGAAATTGAAATTACGCAGACGTACAGTACTGATTATTCCAGCTTATAAAAAAATGATGAAGCGTAAAAGACTCTCCGGCGCTCAATACAAAAGAAGAGGATGCCAAATAACAAGCAAAGAAAGAGAGAAGAATGTGATTTTCAAATATGTGAAAACTATTATCTGTGCTCTATATTATTATACCTGTGCTGTTAGTTTTTAGTAATTTTTAGATGTACTATAAATTGACATATCGATATTATCTGTGCTTCATGCCATTATATATGTGTTACTAATTTTTAGTAAAATTTAGCTCGTACATTAGAAAATTACTTGTACAAGCATTGTAATAAGAAAATGACGTAATACCTAGAGGGCAATAGTATTAATTTTAATTTTAAAACTATACTTGTTATTCTATTGAAGCATTTTTATTTTATTAATGCAATTATGCAGTTTAGAAAACATTACATTGAATAATTATTGGTATATCACCATGTATATAGCCAGCATTAGATTTTATTTGTTGAAAACAAATTTTGTTTGCATATCCAAATGTTCCAAATTAACATTCGTTAGTCCTTTTCTTTAGAATTGTAAAAGCATTAAAAAGTCACCTTCAAAATTATTTATTGAAATAGAGAACGTCGCTTAACTATAATACACGTATTTATAACTAGTTATTTCTGGTATAGTCAACCTGCACGTGCCTTAGTTAGCGCTCGTAGTCCAGATAGATGGCTTTTCCGTAAACAGAATCAGTCGTATTCCAGCCATTATGTGAACAACCGATCCCCGCATAGCCCTTTAAGATATTTCTGTTAAAGTCTTCATCAATAGTGTCGTAAACTGGACAATATGCACAACTTTCATATTACGAGTTATGATACGATTTAACTTACGATATTTTTTTTTTTGTAATTAAATCTATGGACGACCCTTTATACTATATAATTTAAACATTATATCAAAGCAGTAACTTTATAATTATGTGATATTGCGAAATGATGGATATAGCAGTCTTCGATTGACAACTTGGATGCAGATGGATTGATGTAGTTTCTATCTTACTTGTTGCCAGAACAACAGCTGTTCATATAGGGGTCATGTTATTGGTATGCTTTCATCCATAAGAAGACACTGTCAATCAAGATAAATCGTTATAGTTTGGCAACACGTTTTTTGTTATTTAGAATTAATGTCATATTCCTCAATTAGTCAAATTTTTATTTATATAAATCCCATCATTTTGCATTTTAATGTTTATAAATGTTTATAATAATTTAAATTTTGCTATTTACAAAAACATACAGGTATGCTTTCGAGAACATAATTATAACTGTAATCATACTCTATAAGAATTTTATGCGTTGATAAAATTCCCACCAAATTAAAAAATTAATGTAGAATATTTTATTTAAAAATCTGTTCTAATATCTTATGTGACTATTTTGTGAAGCAATTGAAAATATAAATGCAATAAGAAATATTTTAAGAACTCTTAAGATCTATCAATGATCATATGTACATCGTACTCAGATATGAATATGATAAAAATTTACTAAATACAACAAATGTCATTCTTATAGAACATAACAACTTGATATAAATTCCATATTCAGCTAATATAATATATATATATATATATATATATATATATATATATATATATATATATATATATATGTTTTGTTAACAAATGGAATTAAAAGCAGATGCTAACATTACTAGCAAGTGCTAGATATTACTTAATAATTTTAGACTGTACACTAAACAAACGTTACCAGGAGCAATTAACAGCTATAGTACGTTTTGTTCATTTAAATTTTCAGACAAAGAATGTAGAAATTCGTGAGCATTTCAAGAGCTTTATAAACATTTAGAATCTCTAAATTTACATCCAAGAAATATTCATCGCCAGGGATATGACAATGGGTCAAACATGAAGGGGAGGCACAATGGGCTGAAGAAAAAGGATTTAGATTCTAACCCTAGAGCGTTTTTTGTTGCATGCGCAACTCACAGTTTTAAATTTGGTCGTATATGATGCGGCTAATATAAATTTCAAAACTGTTGATTTTATGGTATCGTTCAGAAACTTTACGTATTTTTTGCATCTTCCACTCAATGTTGGGATGCTCTGAAGAAATATATCAATAAATTCACATCAAAACCATTATCCGACACACGATGGAAGAGCACGATAGATTCGATGCGGCCTCTGAGGCACGATTTAGAAACAATATGTGAAGCATTAATCACGATCTCAGATAACAACGGCAAAGACATTAAAACTCGTCACTAGGCAGCATGTCTGTTCAAAAAATTGAAACTTTTAAATTTATATGTTCCATAGTAATCTGGTACGACATACTGTTGCAGATTAATATAGTAAGTGAGCTGTTTCAAAAAAATATCTAATACTATTACGGGGTGCTTGGAACTATTGAATAAAATAATAGAGTATTTCAAGCGAAAACGAATATGTGACAACTTCGAAGAGATTGTTTAGCACCGCCTTAAGATTACAATGCTTCAAGAACGTTTAGTTGACCTGGCAATGATATCTATTGGTTAGAAATACTAAATGCATTAAAGCTCGGACTGAAAAACTTTTATAAATCGTATTTCTTATTATAATAAATAATTATTGGTCTACTTTAGATTAATGTTTATTTAATTATTAGTTAACCTTAAATTTGTATAAATTGTTTTGCAATTATTTTGACTAATATTAAAATAGTTTTCTATTAACCTTCTATACGCTTGGTACCGAAGGCACAATACATTTTGAACATAGGCGGCCTAAGCTCATGACGTGGCTCTGTCTCCGTTATTTTACAATTCAAACTTTCGATATTTGGTATAAGGATGAATTGCTATTATATTAAGGTTTAGTCCGTAAAAAATTCGTAATTGTTTCAACAGGATGTTGTTACGCTTTATTTTGTAAGGCTCCCATGTATTAGTTTAGAATTAGGGACTTTTTTTAGAAATCTGCATGGAAAATTTCCCGCAGATTATCACAATATCGCTGACGCCGTGAAAACTACGCTTTGTTGGTGTTCGTATGTTTGTTGACGTCATTGACTTATCTTCGCGGTCACAAGCATTCTGAGATGACAGTTCTCCATGGTAACGAGTTCGGTTCCCATCAACGCAAGGGAAAGTGCGTCGACCTCAATTGGAGGGGGCAGACGCAGTATGTGGAATGCAGCATAGCCTAGAACATTACTCTACCGCCTACCGTAGAGTGAATACTACGTTCCCGCCTGCCGGGTAGTGTTGGCGTTAGTGCTTCGATACGTTTTCCATGCCTCTATACCTTTTCCTCATCATATCGTTCAGCGAGGCATCACAAGCAGCATTTACCCGGAGTTTTATCGGGATGCGGTTGAACGTGATAATGTTCATTATAACGGTACAAATTAGAAAATATTAGTTTTATTCAATAATAATGAAGTAATTTATTCAAGATTACATTTTAATAAATGTTCAAATAGACGACCTTCTTGTTGAATAAACATATCTATCCTTTTTTTGTGTTCTGTCTTAATTCCGATAACATATGAGGTGTCACTGTATGACAAATTTCTCAAACTGTGTTTTTCATTTGTTCCGTAGTTGTTGGTTTATCGACATATACGCGGTCTTTATGTATCCGCACAAAAAATCTAACTGGGTTAAATGGTATGTATTCCTAAAAGAAGAATTCCTTTACGTTACGATAAAAATGTGGAGGTGCACCATCGTGTTGCAGCCGTTGATTTAAATTAATATGTTCAAGTAACAAACGCATTTGTTCAGGTAAGAAACATAAATAGCTGCGGCCCGATAAAGGATCATAAAAAAAATAGGAACCGATAATTTGGTTATGAAGGATACCAAATTACATATTTATTGGCCAATGATCTTGATTTAGAACTTCCCGCAGCCAAAATGAATTTTCAATGATATAATAGTGCATATTATGTCGATCTACATACCCATTGATTCAGAACGTCGCCTCATCGTAAAACATAACGTTACACAAATAATTCTTATTTAACTGCAATTGTTGATTAATGGTATTTACTAAATTAAACACATTTTTCAAAATCCTCTCTTCGCAATTCTTGATGAAGTTCAATATAATATGGATGGTAACTATAGTTGTTGGCTATTCAGTTCACATTTGATTTGATGGTGTCGCATAACGTCGCTAATGTTCTACAACTCACCCGGAGATCTTCTTGAGTGATTAACAATATTTCTAGTTCCTTTTCTTCATTAGCTGTTTTTTTGCTAAGAACTTGTTGCGTTTCTTGGCTGCATCAATTTTCATTTTAATATTAGGATTAGGGGATTTGTGAATCCAGCAAAGAAAAGCTGTTTTCGCACTTCGCCGCCAGAATTTGATTACACATAGAAGAAGCAAATCCCACGTCACCCAGATCCCCGAAGACGAACGGAGGGTGCTTTTGGTTCCAGCTAATAAGCGGGTAAGCCCCTGGCTTATTTGACATTGTTATAGCTTTATTCGTGACGGCAATCATTGCAACCAAATTTGAGGCGTAATAAAATACTTCCAGGGTTATGCAGTAATTGACGTCGCGGATAAAACGTAATAAACTTCGAGTTTTGAGTATTTAATATTGCCGCTGGAAACAAATCTCCCCATCACGTTTTGCAAGCCGATCGCAATGGGTATACGACGTTCAATGTACCACATTCCGTAGATTGCTTGTGCCAACAGAGGTTTTTTCCAACCTCACCCTATACGTATAGCATATCAATTAACTCATTTAAAGGATAATCCATGACCAATACATAAATAACGAAATGAACACGAAAAAGCAAGCTCAAGATGCGTTCAATTTTGACCCTGTCTTTTTCTATTTATCTTTGCAATTGCTTTACATGGCTACCGCGATTCATACAATGTTTTGGTACCGAATATAACGTAGCTAGTTGGCAAAATCAAAATTTCTTGAAAAGTATTAGAAATAGGTATAAGACATATTTGACAAAAATGAAAGGCTTTCAATTCTAAATAAAAGAAAATAAAATATACAGAGTGCGCCATTTAAAAAATAGAAATTTATTAATTTGAAGTTATACTAAAGTTATAATAAATACTCGGTCAAAAAAATTACGAACACTTCTCGGCAAAACGTTGATATAATAGTAATTTTTCCTTCTACCGCATATCGATTGCTTGAATTGTAAAATAACGGAAAACTGTCCATTTATCAACTTCATGAAAATACTAATTATAATCTTTAAATGTGAATATTTCAAACATTATCAAATTTCAGCTGATGTTTCATATGACAAAAAATGTTTGTACGAACATGTAGAATTCAAAAACAAAATCAAATACAGGGTGTTCTATTTAAAAAATCATACTTTTCATGCCTGTTTTCCTGATTCGTAGAGCTTCCAATATTTTTAAAATACGAGGCGTGTTGTTTAAGTAAATTCCGTTTTGAAATTCTGTCGCTGCAGCGCTGCGCTCGGTGTTCTGCACATGTGCACTGTGTACCTACATTTTTTGGCTAGTCACAGACGCCATTACGGCAAAAATCGATCGTTTATACATTTGATTTTGGGCATTTCAAATGCCTCCGCCGATTGAGATTCCCGCCGACTGTGAAATACGCGCTGTTATTCGTTTTCTTAGTGCTAGAGGCGTGAAAGTAGAAATTCACTGTCAGATTTGTGTAGTGTAACGCAAATGGATAAGAGCTTTCAACGATGGCCGAAAGAATGTTCATTGACGAGGAACGGAGTGGGCGACCATCAGTGATCACTGATCATTTGGTGTATATAGTCGACGTAAAGTGGCAAACAACAGACGCTTCACGATTTCTTCCTTATCATAGGTGTTTTCTCAAGTTTCAAGAAGTGTTATCTACGAAATTATTACCGCACGCTGTCAAATCTGGAGGCAAACTTCTATAACGACGGAATACAAAACCTTATTGTTCGATATTGGTGGCAATTATGTGGAAAAGTAAATAAAAGTGTACTCTTTCATGTAGCAAAAAAATTGTTACAAAAGGTTTACTTGATTTTATACATATCAAAACGGTACTTATTTAAAATACACGCTTCGTATGTGTGTTTCTTACCCCCTACCCTATGGCCTAAACCATTATTACACACTAATATTAGTTAAGCAAAAACCTACTTTGCTCTAACTATAGGATATGTACATTCTATTATTTAAGAAAAAAAATTATTTTTTCAACTAATCAGAATCCTAACATACTTTTCCACGTAAGCGACATTTATGTTTAAACATTTGTCATAGCCCTTCTCAAATTTTTGGAGCCTTTATACTTGCTTGCCGCCAAATCTCACACTGCGAATTGTTAATTTTATCGCACATTCTTATGTATGTACTTGTAAAACCGCACAGCTAAAAATAAACGACAATAGCATATCGCTGCTAACGTTAAACTGAAGCTAGAGAGTAATACAAATACTTTGTTTCTGAATACGTTGTTTCTCTTCTGTTATAGCTACTATTTTTGAGAATCAAAACGGTGTCTTCCAACATGAGTATAAGTCAAAAAGAAGAACCATACACGCAACAACTTACTGCGAAATACTTCACTTGCTCCTCCGTGCAATACAAAACAAACGCACGTTGGTTACTGTTCAATGGCGGCGTATTGCTTCACGATAATGCACGTTCGCAAGTGCCCGCACTGATCAACAACCTAGAAATAAGGTCAAGTTTTGTGGAATTCTTCAGTCTTTAGGGAGCCCATTTTTATGTGCATATAAATCGAATTTAATTCTACGACTCGATTAAAAATAATACCCAAGTGCAGATTAATAACTTGAGCATGTATCAAAATTTGTTTAGTAAATGAAAAAGTAATAGCTCTTTCATAAAATTTTCCATATTTCACGCTCGAGTTAATAATTCATTGAACAAATACTTCTATCCGTTAGTTGAAAATGTCTCCTCCAATACACCTTTTCAGTCCATGCAGTAAAAAGTTGTAAAACAAAACTCTTGGTGAACTATATCTCCGTTATTTGACATGAAACGTAAAACTTTTATATCCCGATTCCTTGAAAGTAGAGTTAGGGTCTTGAGGAGAGAAGGCAAAGGTATGACAAACCTCCATTGCATACAAAGTGTGCTGATTTTCAGCATCATCGTGAATGTAGGGACTTTACAAACTAATTTCGTGATGTGACATTGGAAAATTATCTCGGTCAAAGTGACCATCAGAAGCTCCTGTGTTTAGTACGGGTTTTGTTAATTGCTGATTCTACATTTAAGTTCGATAGTTTAGTGAACGAGCATACAAGAAATAGAGCTAGCGTCTAAAAAATAACAACTTTTTCTACAACGTTCGTAAAATTTGAATAGTTGTTTTCAGTTTTCGTTATAAAATAATTACATTAGAAAAATTTTCTTTAAGTATCATATCATATCAATTATCCTAAAATAAGTATTCCTATACTAGCGGCACTCTTAAGGGTTAGTTTGTTATATGCGCACTTGACAACGTACAAGAATGATCAATTTTCAGAAGAGATTTGTTGATTAATATTTATTAGAACGAAATGCGATGATGCATTTAATAAGGTTATTTGTCTACACTTGTCTATTGTGAAAGTCCGAGATACATTTTTTCGAAATTTGAGTTACTCTTTTCAGTAATTCCAGAAAACATATACATCAATGACATAGGACTAATCGCCTAAGTTTAGAAAAGTAGCCAATATGCGCAACAAACTTTTACCGTATGTCGTAAAAGAAATAGCAGCTGAAGAAAATAGATTTCAGAAAAGAGAAAAGTTAAGAGTACGTACCTTTATTGCAGTAGGAAAACAATATAGATATCTGTTGAAAAATAACGGTAAATAACAAAATTAAAACAACTGTGAATAAAAAACTCTGGAACCCACTGCAAAAATTTGGACTTGAATAGGAGGTATTAACGTCTAGACATTTACTATTTTTACCCGATAAATACACCGATATATGGAAGTACGAGGGTAGACCGAAAAGTGATGCACAATGCTTGTAGAACACGAACAACATAACCTACAGAAGTGCACATGCTGGCCTTTGGAAGTCACAATCCCTTCTATACGCATGCCCATTTTTAAGACGATGCGTTCACCAGTTCGTTTTGAGTAGCAAACGTATAAGGACGTGTAATAGTGCTATGTCGACAGTGCGCTGTTATCGAATTTTTAACTGTTGAAAATGTGACTCCTACTGAGATTCATCGCCGTTTAAAGGCTGTTTATGGTGACGATATTATTGATAGATCTACTATAAATCGATGGGTATTCAAATTTCGTGGTTGCGAGCCTAGAAAAGCCATAATTGTTGATGAAACACGCAGCGGTCCGCTGCCACAGACGATAAACATCGTCAACTCGTTGACGATTTGATTCAAAATAACCGACGAATCTCCGACGTCGAGTTTATCAGGTTAGAGGAAGTCTGGCGCCAAGAATCTTGCAACATGACAACGCTCGTCGACACACCTCGTGCGCAACCGAAGAGACATTGCGATACCTGAAGTTTGACCGATTCCACGCCCTCCTTTCTCCCCCAATCTCGACCCATGCGATCCTATCTTCCTGGCAATTGGTGTCGAATTCATTCCAAACGGTTGTAAGACATTAGCTGATTCAAATAAACCAACCTCGGGAGTGACGAAGAAGTACTAGGGGTAATTTGTATAAACTTAAATAAAACACTTTAGTACCGGGAATTAACGGAAGTGGTTGTGTTTTTGTAGAACCGTTCTCGAGTGTTTTCAATGTAGGGTCGGCCTTTATCGCTCCCGCAATTCTTTTTACCTTTTTCCTTTAAAGTACTACCGAGAATTAGAGGCATCCATGTAAACAAATTTGAGAAAACCGAAACACGAAACCCTAAAAAAAAGGCTTGTCGCCGAACTGTAAATGTTACTAATATAGTAAGTTTTAGATAGAAATTTGCATAATTACTAAACTTTGATATTTAATTGAGTCAAGGGTTCAGGAATATGTAATAATGGCGTTTCAACCTATAGGTGTTTTCTATGATATAATATTGCTTGCAAATTATAAGAGGTCAAGGTTGGGTTCTTTCTTTCATTGTATTTATAACGGAAATTTATCGATTGCGTTGTAAAGTATCTATAACAACTTATTATAAATTGTGAGGAACGCAATTCTTTGTCTGTTTAAATCTAGATATTATTTTTGCAAGCACTGCAGATTATAAATACTTGTTTTGTGTTGGGATTAAAATTACTATCTAAACTGAAAGCATCGACTCTATTACCAGGCCGTAACATATTTTCAATTTCGTAACTAAATAATTCTCGTACGTATAAAAATATCGCAGAAAATGCTATTTTCCGTATTTAGAAGCTTTTTTTGAAGTCATAATTAATGTTTGAGCTTTTAATCAAATAATGATTTAAAATTGTGATTTTCTGCGCAAAAGTTAACGTAATTTTAAAGCTTTATAATCCAAATAAACGTACTATTAGGATTGTAAAGCTTTAAAATTTTGTATCTAACAACGCTTTCAGATCTCGTGTTTAGTAGGGAACCTATAAATAATTTATTCCCGTAATTAGTCCTGTATAGATTAACATATGTTGAAATCACGGTATTTATCTTAATATTTTTTGGTAAACGACTTTAACCTATTTGTAATTTGCAGTTGCCATTTTTATATTAAAGTGTATTTACTGTTTATGTAAATTTCCATAGCACAAACACTCGTAATTATTAATAAGTCTTTAAAATATTTACCCCAGTGATTTCTGCTTTTTCATTTATGATTTAGATGTTTAAAAATCATTCTTTTACCGCTTGAATATTTTTTTTATTCAAATAGATTTGTGTAAATTCTTTTTTGCATATTTGTTTACCTATTGACTTAATCTATCGTTTGATAATCTTTATAATCTATTAAATTAGTTCAAAAATTTATTTTATGTAAAGTGACTCGGCTTGTTAGTCCACTATATATGAACTTGAAGATCTTGATGGTAAACTACATGGGAAGTGGCATATAAAAAACCTAACACATTGTGCCGATAAAACTCCTTCATGTATGAACTTAAAGATATTGATGGTAAACCAAATTTCGAGTGCGGCATATAAGCAACATATAAAAGAGCTAATACCTTTTGCCGTTAAAACTCCCTCACGATAATTAATATTTTTTTCTATACGTTTTAAAATATACCTTGTATTATAAAATGTTTTATATCTCGTAATTTCTGTTATCATTTGCCTTTGTTTGTTTTTCGTCTTAACTCAAGTCAAAAATCTATTCTACCTTTGATACTTAAATGGGTAATATATTCTAGCTCCTAAATTTTTTATTCTTCTGATAATTTGTTTGCAAATTTATTCGCTCTTATGACTTTGATTCCTCGTCTGTAAAATATACCATTAATTTTTTATTTTGTTTACTCATATTTAAAGTATCTTCACAAATTTCTCTAATATTTTTTGTGTTACTATTTCTCTACATCTTCCCCTCTCCACCCATTTATAATTGATGTATCTTTGGCATGAATAACGTCATAAATCTTCAAGACTTGTTAAGGTGATGTTGAATTGATGCTTTTCAAATCCTATGTTAGAAAAAGTCAATATTCGCGGAAAATTTCGATTTCGTGTGATTATATTCTGGAGTTTTCATTCTTTATTCTATTCACTTTACACCTAATTTTTTGTCACTTCTTTTATCCTCTCTTGATTATAGTGGTGTCATTTCATCGTGCGTATCCTTTCTCTTATTGATTTTTGATATCTTTGGGTTGAGTAGGTCTACTTTTAAGATAACAAGATGTGGTCTTGTTGTTGTTTCTTTTATAGGCAGGGAGTCCTTCAGACTTCCTGCTCGTTTTATTTGGTAACCCCCCTCTATCTCTTCTCTCACTTTCTACCTCTCTCTCTCTCTCTCTTCTATAGGACGCTTTTTCGAAAACTTAACTTTTTCATATTCCCCTGTCTTTTTCGGTCTTATTTTTCCTCCTGCGGGTCTGTCACATAACAGTGATGATCCCACACTCTAGTTTACAGACTCAGATTTGGTAAATTGAATGGCGCTTTTCTATCCACCTCGCCTACCATCTTTTGTTCAATGCGAGGCTTTCTTCTTCTCTCTTCGCCTCGGCATTCAACTGCTTCTAACCTCCTTATTTTAATACATTTCCCTAAATCTATCTACCTTTTCTTTTCTGTTAGTCGTCGTATGGTCTGCTAAGCAGGCAACCCATGTCACTCGGCCTTGTTATGCAAACTTGGTTTTCAGCCATGCGTTGCCACTGTCCTTGCCCTAAGCGATCGCGGTGTTCTCGTTGTTAATTTGTTTGCCGCCAGCATATCCTATCATCTATACACCTGAGACACAGATGATCCTGCATCCACGGTAAGTCGATCCCTTGTGAGCTCAACTGAACGGGTATCGCTTCTTGAGTTTGGGCACAAAAAATTCCCTTTTAACGGTTCTATGAAACAACACCCTGAATTAGGTTTTAAATATATGAATTTTTTATCTTGAAATGTTGCCCTTATCTCGGGATTACCTTTAGGAATCATCTTAGGATCACCTTTGGAATTATTTTACGATTACCTTTGGAAATTATCTTGAGATTTTACCTTTATCTCAGGTTTATGTTTGGAAATTATCCTGGGATTTTACCTCTATCTTGAGCTTGTCTTGAGAATAATATATACTATTCAACGAGCGAGGTATGATAGCAATTACTTATTCGGAAGGTTTACGCCGCGAGCCCATTAGGACGAACGGCGTAATCCGAATGAGTAATGGCCATAACTCGCGAGTAGAATACTATAATTTTACCATGACTACACAAATCTTCATTATCAGATATTTGCTAAACGTTTAAACTATTATCGCAAACACTAACAAACAGAAATTTATTTGTCAAAGTGTAACAGCCTACTTCGTACAATACGAAGAAACATAATTTTTAGGTTAATACCATTTTGATATAACGTAAAATTATTTTGTATCATAATTATATGGTTCATACTCAAAGGTTATCAAATTCATATGTCAGTTTTTAATGGTTAGAGACGATGTCATCGTCGTAATGTCATTTTAAATTAATAGTTTTATAATTCATTTGTTTTTATTAATAATGTATTACGCTGGCGCGCCGGTAAACTCATTAGCTGGGCATGGAGCTTCATAGGTAAATGTGTGCTGACTCAAATAAATATAAAATCCATGTTTCTGATTCTAGTAAATAGATTATACGTACATAGAAAAAAGACACGGGATATTTTCTTTTTGCAGACCTAATTCATCCATCCGAAGTTTGCCGAATATGTCTCCAATTAAATTATGAATGAAATATCCATTCTTTTAGAACACTTCGTACTGAACATCCAAACAATCAACATGCCACTTTAGTAAGTATTACCTTTAACTTTAAGGTTATCGGACAAGACTGGAAGTAGTCTAATCATACCCTACTAAGTGGGATACATTGAATTCAGATTAACAACCTTGTGTTGGAGATAAACATGTTGAAAATGGCAAAGTCGCTATAGGCATCTCAAGTTATTCATATTAACGACAGCCAATCACTCATCGGGTATTTATAAATTCATCTGAAACTATACCAGAAGGGGCGAGAATGGAGGGTGTGGATCGAGGGTGGAAAGTGGAGAAGAGATGGACAGATGGAGGAAAGAGTGTACAGGCATGTTTATATTTGGTTTTATTACATTAATGTAACGCTACCGTTACAGTTTTGCTGTAATAAATTATTTTGAAATTACCTCGAAGCGTGATTGAATATTCAGATCATTTAAATTTGCTTTTAGAAACCTTCTTTTCAGCTAGCAGTTCTAAATAGGTCTATGTGTTCTTGGGGTTAAGGTTTATTTTATGTTTATTTATTGATTTTTCAGGTACATTTTTAAACCAGAATCACTCTCCTGCTCTTACAATTTGGCAGACTTTTGTTATTCTTCCTAGGGCTTTCGCCTAACAACCCTACGAGATTAGGTGGCGTCCAAGATATTTCTCGATTAAGACATATTTCACCCCCAATAGTATTCTAGAACCCTCTTCAAACACTTACAGCACCCGTACCACTGAGTTAGTCGGCAACCATTTTATTAGTACAGTCGAGATTTTCGGTATTTTACCGAAACAGGATCTTTAGCGGAGTACTTCTCCGAGCGGCTCTGTGGCGTAGCTAGTATGCGTCTAAGTACCCGAGTTCGAATCCCGACACGGTCCGTTTGAAAAATATTATGCGAGCAAATTTCACAAAAATACGCCCTGTTCGTACGAGAGACAAAATGGAGGTATCGTGTGTGAGTATTGTTACGCACATCAAAGATCCCTACCTTGTTTGGAACAGCAAAAGTTCGGGAACATTCAAAATTTCCACGTAAAAAAAAACTCGCTTCCTGGCCAATGTAGTACCTTCAGGTGGAAAATTGGAAAATCGAATGTAGGGGAGTACTTCAACGAGTTTTTTGTGAACTACCGGCTAGATATTGTGGGGGCCAAAACTGTACGTAACAACTCTTATAGTTCTTAATGATTATATATATATTTTCATTTCCAGATTTGTACATACAAATTAAATTTTGAAACTTTTCACAGAATAGAGAATTTGTTATTTATATCTATCTCATGCTATTCGTCTGCCTGTCATATCTCGGAAGTTTCCTTATTTCAACAGTTTTCTGTCATCATTCTTTTACCCTAGGTTCATTTACATCGACAACAAATCCTCACTAAATTTTTAAAAGTTAATTTACCAATTATTCTATGAACCACTCGTTAAACTTTTCTTACTTTTTCAAGCAAGCCTTTTTGTGCTCGATAAAATAATCACGTTACAACGAGATTAGAAAACTTTATAGTTAAACACACGTGTTGGCTTTATATAATATGTACCTAACATAGCTATCAGGATTGTCTTGTTGCAGGGAATTTGGAAATATATTATTAATGTTATATTAATTCGAAGTATCAACATTTTACCTTGCAAATAGATGAAATTCTACAAATTTAATTAGTTAGACCGCGTTATAACTACATTATGTGTATTACATTGCAATTTCTTAAAAGCATATGCTTTTAATACAAAAACTTCTTCCAACTATTATTAATACAAATAAATTTTTAATTATACGTTGTTGATTGCGTTTAAAATAAATCCAGCAGCGAGTTTATTAATATGTTTCAAAAGTTGCTAGGTATGCATATTGTCAATATATAAAGAAAAGCACTAGGGCAAAACTAAACACTACACAACGTTCTTACGTATCTATTATTAAATGATCATTAATAAAAATCCCAGAAAATCTAACCAAATGAATTTTCCTATATTTAAAATAAATTGTTTCACTAATAAAATGTAGTATAGTATAGCAGCAAGTTTATTTCTCGTACTCTCTATATTGCAATAATTTTGATCTAATCTTCATATTTAGGTACTTGATATCTTTTAAGGTCCTATTATTAGAGGAAGGGAATAAACATTCAAGTTACACTCACGAGTATAGTACGTTGTGTGAATTGTAGGCGCCAAAAATCCTTATTATACACATTTGTGTGTCGTTTTAAACACCATGGAAGGAATATCCTCATTAATGGTTGGTAAGAAGTTTGCCTTTACTTATTAGTAAGAAGATTTATTTGTAGCGCTAAGTATGTAGGATAACAGATTGATTAGTTAACATTGAAGCAGCTGTTACTAATAATGGCGTTAAAGAATGCACGTGGAATTCGAGTATATGTGTGATGTTTGAATGAAAGTTTGGAGAAGCAAGTGGTGGACATAATCCATTACTAAAGATTTGTGTCTGATCTCACATCAATACAGTTTGGTAATGTTATTACAACGTCTTTATATTATGTCGATTAATAAAGTAAGCCTGGTTTTATTTTATGCCTACCATTTGGTTTACGATCCGAATTGTTTTAAATATGTTGACGCGGATTTAATAGCTCTTCACGTTAAAGGTTGAATAAAATTTTAGTACAAAATTAAATTTTGAGGTCTAGAAATTTAATACATAATTGATTATTAGTTATTTAACGAATTATATTGTTAATAGTTGTAAGATTTTCCTTTCGTAGAAAGTATTATGCAATGTATCAGCTGTTGTCATAAAAAATAATTGTTTTTAGAAAACTAAATTGTTCGTTCCAACAAATATTGAATTGAGTTAAAAATAAGATTATTTTGACATGTACTTGATTACAATGATTTTCATTGTTACCAACTTTAAACAGTGTGAAAAGTCATTACAAATAACTTATTGATGTTTTTAATATTGACCTTAAGAATTTTAAAATTTTAATAACCATCTGTAAAGTATTAGGATTCATACGAACTATATGTCCCTCTTTGACGTCAATAATTAAACTGTATGAATGAACTCAGCTGCCATCTCTAATCTAGGTTAAACCTTTTATATTATTCTTGTGTGTATATTATTTTGTGTGTATCTTATTCAAATCTGTAATTGAAATTCAAATTTTTATTTTATTTGGGAAATAGAAATACTTTATTGGGTAATACTTTTATTATTTTTGATGCCTTAAACAAGGTATTAAATGTTAGTAAGTTTAATTTTTTTCTAATATCATTACTGCTTATTTTGTGTCAGAAATAGTGATCCTTTGGGTATTTATTAATTGCAGTTTTCCTTATCAGGTGCAGTCTCTCTTAGTGTAAACCGCTATTGAATGTCCTCAGCGTGTGTGTCTTTTTAACCTAAGCAAAGGGTTTCTACCTCTCCCCTTGTGCACCGTTCCCTCTAATATGTAGGAGTATTAAAGATAATGGCGCCCTTCCTTTCTCCATACACATGTTTAGCTAACCATATCCCTAGGACCACTCTCGTGCCCACCGTAGAGGTCGAGTCCGAGTTATGTCATGTTTGTCTTATACCTTCTTCTAAAGCCATATACCATCTGTCACTAGGCTATTTTTTTGCGGTAAGTAATACGACTTTGGCCTACCAGTGCAAGAAATAGATAAAGGGGTTTCAGACCAGTATTAAATTTTCAACAGGTAAAATTTAGGGAATACTACAGTATAGCATCTTGAACGCTTGCTCAGAAGTGTTACTCCAGCTTGCCGTAGCGCGCGATAACGTTATTTGGAGTTCCTTGAATGCGTTGTGAAGAAAATTTTAAAAACTAAAATATTATTTTCAATAACATACCACACGGCTTCAAGTTTATTATACCTACAGCTTAGCTTTGCTTTGTTTTTAAGAAATAAGCGTTTCAGTAGATTGTATGTTTATCCTCTACTATATTTATGTTGCTTGAGAAACGAAGCCATTTCCCTGACCTGAATGTGGAACCATTATAATACTTTATCGTCGGACAAACACAGCTTCGAAACTCTAAACATAAAAAGGTCATCAAAGCTATCTTAAAAACCAATATATACGAAAATTAGAAAACATTTCCAACTCGATAATTGACATTCTCAAATCCACTTCCTCAAATCAAATTATGTCAAGCGCTTCGCTTCGCTCTATGCTAAATAACTAAATTTACATGGATGCTACGTCGTTTTCCTCTTAGGAGTATCTAGAAAAGACGGCATTTTTATAGTTTGCTGGATTGGTTTTACGGGATCTTGAGAGTTCAGTGGTATTTTGTGTTACTGTGATTTCCAATTTAATACAAAACAAACACTGAACGGAAGGATTTCTTTCATTAAATTCTAATTATTCACTATAAACAAACCTTCAAAAAATTAAGTCTGAATGTTTTTCTAGGGCATAATTGTATTATTTTTACATTTTTACAAAAAATATGACATTGATCAATAGAAAAGTTTCCAGCCGCATACGTTGATTTTATACATTTAAAAAAATTACATTGATCTATAGGAAAACTGCCAGTTCGTGTTTCCCTTGGAGATATTAACCTGTAGTTGGTAACAACGTGTTCAAGCCGAATAATAATTTATTTACCCATTATTAAGTGATTTAGAATAGCTTCACCATTAGCAGATTAAAACAAATACACAGGAAGGCAAAACAAATTGCAATTTTGTTTTCTAATTTTCTATTAAATGCTTATATTTACAAATTGCAAATCATTGTACCGTGCCTTGTGGCCTAAATTTAATATTTATTACCGAATCAGCAAGCCGTATTTGTAGAGTCTAATAAATTATTCTGAAAAAGCAACAAATTTACATTGAAGTCGAAGCTGTCCTTTTTGTTCTACGACCAATACCAAACTGAACAATAAAAACTTATCACTAATAACGCGTTTCTTCCTCTTGAGTTAATCTCCCCCTGAAGTCTGCGCGGTATAATTTACAAATTAAACGATCGCATTCGGGTCGAAGTTACTTTACTTCTGCAGCAACAATTCTTTCAGCTACTGGATAATTCAGGGATTCATGTCCGAGTTAATAGCCGGCCAATCAAACCGCCAATTCTCGCTCCATCAAGATACTCGATGAGAAGTAGAGTTTTGTTGTGTTCAGTCTTCTATCTCTTGCATGAAAATGCTATGCTCTCCCATAGTTATCATGAAACGCAAAACATAGTTTTTAAAACATCATTCGTAATTGCAACGAATATAAAGTGGGGATAGATGCCACAAATGAAAGTAAGAAGGAAAATACGGTCATAGTAGTTAATTGGAATGTATAATCGAGAAAACAATGTAAATAGAATTTAAGGCATGCCTAATTATAAACAGAAAGAAAATTAAAGACTATAAATAAACAATAATCAATGAACGGCTAGTATTTTATAAGTAAAGAATATAGTCCGTCAACTCCCCCCTCCCGTTTGACCGATTTGCTCCATTTGCTTAGAGCTAGCACCACAGTTGTAGAGCTAGCACCAAAGCTTTTTCAGAAATATTACAAATTATATGGGAGGGGGCTAGCTTCCCTCAGTGCTCCAATTTGCTCCAAAACCTAGCACCATGTAGCTTAGAGTTAGCACCAGCGAGCACCCAATTAAGAAAGCTAAACCATAAAAACAAGATGGCGGCGATTTTTTAAAAAAAATTTCCAGCCCCCCTCGTCCGATTTGCTTTAAAATCTAGCACCTCTTTGCTTATAGCTAGGACCAGCTAGCACCAAAGTTGTAGAGCTATCACCAAAACTATTTCAGAAATATGGCCAATTATATTGAGGGGGGGACTCAACGCTAGCCCCGCCGTGCTCCGATTTGCTTTAAAACCTAGCACGATGTAGCTTAGAGATGGCACCAACTAACACCCAGGCAAGAAAGCTAGCATCTTAAAAACAAGATGGCGGCGATTAAAAAAAATTTGCCAGCCCCCGTTGTCCGATTTACTCCAAAATGTAGCACCTCTTTGCTTTTAGCTAGCACCAAAGTTGTAGAGCTAGCAGCAAAACCATTTCAGAAATATAGCCAATTATTTGGGGGACTTAACGCTAGCCCTCTCGTGTTCCAAATTTGCTCCAAAACCTAGCACGATGTTGCTTAAAGGTAGCACCAGCTAACACCCAAGCAAGAAAGCCAACATCCTAAAAACAAGATGGCAGCAATTTAAAAAAAAATGCCAGCCCCTGCTGTCCGATTTGCTCCAAAATCTAGCACCTCTTTGCTTATAGGTAGCACCAAAGTTGTAGAGCTAGCATCAACCATTTCAGAAATATAGCCAATTATGTTTGGGGAAAAGGCTAACTTGACGCTAGCGCCCCCCTCCTTCCACCTGCGCAGAATATAAAGAGCCATATTTCTGAAACGGCTTTGGTGCTAGGTCTACAACTTTAGTGCTAGCTGGTGCTAGTTATAAGCAAAGAGGCGCTAGATTTTGGAGCAAATCGGACAACTGGGGGGTTGGCAAAATTTTTTTAAAAAATCGCCGCCATTTTGTTTTTAAGGTTCTAGCTTTCTTACTTGGGTGCTAGCTTTAAGCTATGTGGTGCTAGGTTTTGGAGCAAATCGGAGCACGGGGGTACCGTCAAGCCCCCTCCCCCCATATAATTGGCCATATTTTTGAAACAGCTTTGGTGCTAGCTGTACAACTTTGGTGCTAGCTATAAGCAAATGGTTGCTAGGTTTTGGAGCAAATCGGTCAACTGGTGGGTGGGGGGGACTTAACGGACTTTAAAGAATAGCCGCAGTTCCAGATATAGGAATAGACATGTTTGATTGTAAATTAGTAGCAGGTGTGTCGACACAGTAGTTAAAAAAAGGTAAAAGGTAAAGAGAGTAGGCAGAAAAGGTCAAGACATTACATTGTTAGGCGATATAAACAGTTTTGAGCTTCAATTTTGAAAGTTTGAAAAATAGAGAAAGAAAGAAAGAAAAATTAGTTCTGCAAAATCCTTTCAAAAAATATTCAAACAGAGAGAGTATAGGAGAGAGTTTAGTAAATATACAAATAAATAAAACCCAAGTACATAAAGTATTTTGTATCCACGTCGTGGAGTGTTTTTCAAATAAATGGAGATTTGGAAACATATATGTAATAGATTAATCAGATAATACCCTGAGCGAATTGAAATACCGGGGACATGTATATTTGTACAGAAATATAGAAAAGAACGCTAATCTACACGAATTTAAGAAAATACAAGAGTTTGGTTTACATAGTTTAAGCATTAAACGAGGAACTCGAAAACTAGCTGTTCACGCAAGCTGGACATAGTTTATTTATGAAAAAACAACCAGAGAAAGGTGTTTCATTTTATAGTACACAAACAAGTTGAAGCATCCTATAAACATGGAAGAGCATCTAGCATAAATACAAAACGAAATCCAGTTATAAAGAAATCTGCAACAAAGATAAGACAGGAAGATTTAAAGAACACTGTAACATTTGCAAGCTATGGAAGTTCTACGATGAGTGGTTGTCCTCGAGATGTTGCCCTGGCTAACGACAACCCAGCCTAGATTTGTGAATTCTTATAGTTAACTCTTACTACCTGTATATAAGAAATGAACAACTCGCAATTTGTTTATGAAGGTTTAATGAATCAACGAATTAACCAAATATAGTTCTATACACAATATGCAGCATGCACAGTAAATACAATCGCAATGCCCAAGGTTAAACAACCCCTACAGACATACGGCATTGCAAACACAAAGAAAACAATATTATAACTATGGACTTATCTGTACTATTAATCCAATGAGATTAAATTGCAATAGTTGCTCTCACTGTAACACTTTTAATAGTATACCGGTATTCCACTACACACAACGTTACTAAATTAACTTGATTAAACAGCGACAAGACCCGTGTCTTGATAATACGATAGCACTACCTCGCATGCTTAACACGACTGACTTGTACCTAAGAGAAGAATACTAAACAGTATACACCCTACAAGGGTGGGAGAGTACATCCCCCCTATAAGTTCGACTTACTTACAAAGTTTGCTTAATTTGAACTTTTACTAATATGTTGTGAGGGCAGATTTTGATTTGGCCCAATATACAGTTTTAAATTACGTACATTCTGGATACACAACGAGAGATCCCGAGTATCGTCTTGTATCTCATAAGAATGTAGCCCTCGTTTGGCCACCACTGTAGCAGGCCCAGAATATAGTAAGAGAATCTTCTAATATCCCTTTCTTCGCCGGAAGACTAGGCATGAGTGCGAACTAGTACTTTATCGTCTATGTTAAAATCGATACTTTTTTTATTAGTCCTTTACCTTTACCTCAACGGTAACCTCAATAAACGGTGGCAAGGCAACCGACTTAATATGATTTTGCGCTTCCAGCAGAGCTCATCCCCGTTTGCATTGAACAAGGTGGCCACGGCCGGTGATTGACTTCCACCCGAGCTACTAGTCGTTTGACGTTCACGATGCCTTTCGTCTCTTTTCCACTACCATAATTATCAGTATTATTTGTCCTATTTTCGGGGTGGGAACTACTACCGCCGCTAAAATTCGACACATTCGATCTGGCACTATTATAACGAGCACCTCCATTCTGTTAATTATTTATACCTCTCCCACGCCAATTTGCGTTGGAATTGTTACTACTCTCATACGAATTTTGGTAAGTTCCATTCACTTCTCTTAAATAACCATTCACCTCATCTACCGTCCTAGGAATGCAAAATACGATTTCTCGTAGAATCTCGTTCGAAAAATTGTTAAAAATAAGGAAATAAATTATTTCTCCTCAAGGGGAGCAGTCGAGAAATTCGCTTCCGTTACCAGTTTTAAAAAATAATCAGCCATTGACCATCTCTCGTAACTACCAAATTTGATTTTCCGAAAAAGCTTCCTCTCTTTTTCAACACCTCAATAACGGCTTAAAAATCATTCTTTGAACCCCTTTACTATTTACTCTTTCAATACTCCCCAGTCTTGAACCGAACTACGCAAATTACTGACAGTCAAAGCAACTTTTCTACTCTCCGGAACTCCCGCTTCAAACATAATTGTCTCTTGTTTTTTAATAAAAGTTACAGGATGTACAGATCTGTCTGGCGAAAAGCATAAGTTCGTACCCCCCATATCTTTGTTTAAACTCATATAGTTTTGATACCCCGCTACCGCAAGAGTGACGCTACTGGTCTCCCGTTAGTTCACAATACCTTCATCCCTACAGTTTTCAATATCATTAGCTCCTACCTCTCTAACCGAATCAGACACGCGATTTACATCGTTACTCAATTTGTTCATATTGTAACAATTTTTTTTGAAGACTGCAAATCCTCTTAAGATTATTCATTGAATACGTTGTTTTGTCTATTTAACTAAACATTTAAATATTGTTATGCAAATAAAAATTCAGATTGGAACCGTGTAGTCCAATCACAAGACAGAAATTATTCCATAGTGCTGGTCTGTTTGCTATCAACTAACGTTGGCCGTTTTCAAGCGATGTTGAAATTACTTGTGCGAATAAGACAAACAGGTTAGTCTGGCAAGAGCATTCGATAAAGAAACACCATGCAGTTGAATTGTGTTCTCGCCAGCAATTTACGTGTGGCGATAGGCGTAGCCGCTTGGTCAAGTGCAACATGCACTTGAGTTATAGTGTTTTTTAGTAATGGTAAGCCCATTGAGTATTTGTTAAGTCAAACTAAATAATTCTGTTATAGCGCTCTAAAGGATAGCGATATTGTTAAATAAAAATGCACTCTCAAGTATTACGATAATTTGTTAAAGATCTGTTAATATGTTTGGTGATACCGTTTGCAAGATACCGTTCATATGTTTAATGTTGAATTTTAATATAATAGCGTTTAAACGCTCCATAGACTTTTGGTAAAAATTATCCAAGCCTGTTAATTTTGCTTTCACTAAATTTATAAAACGTGCTCCAAGAATTTTCTAAGTATGACCTCAGAGAACTTCTAATAATAATTTTCTTAAAAGCTTGTTAATATTGATTTCAATTAATTCATAAAATTAACCTTCATAGTTAGCAAAAACTCGGTCTTTGTAATGATTAAACTTTATTATCAGTAATGCAATAATAATACAGGAGATTTGGCAAAGATAAGGTTCCTAATTTACAAGAACAAGCAGCAAAATTGGATTCTCCGAATTACGGTCGAATTGACTGTCTTAATAACAATTGGAACACCGTTAAAGACAAAGTATTTTGGATAGCCCGTTGGATGGTTATTTTCCTTTCAATTTACGTGGAAGAGATACATTTTACGTTTGTATAAATGGTTCCAGGAAAATTCCAGTTTACTACACCATAAAATGTGGACCGTGTATTGATGTCACTTGTTTGTCAAAATACCGTATGTCAGCACATCTGGTTTAGACAATGTAATAGTCTCTACTTAATTAAGAACATCGTTGTGCAAGGTAAGCTTTTTTATAACTTTCACATGACAACCGCAGTTGGCCAATATTGACACAAGACAAGATATAGAAAACAACATTGTAACAACCTACAATTCTGGTTTTGCTTTGTAGTCAAAATAACTTTTGATATTTAGAATTTATCACATTTTAAATTAAGGGTTATACCTTATATTATTATGAATGAACTTGAACACCTTAATTTAGTCCTAGCTAAATATTTCATTTAAATGCAAAGATACATAAAGTTGTTATGAAAACTAAAAATTCTTAGACTTTTGAAATTCTAATACACATTTGTAAACCAAATAACAGCTCTGATATTTTGGGTATTTAATTTGGAAAGCATTGTAAAGATGCTTAACACATCATTGATATTTTGGTTGATTCTTGGTGAATATTGTTATAATTTCCTAGGAACTAAACTGCCTTTTTGATATATATATATATATATATATATATATATATATATATATATATATATATATATATTCTTGGCGACCTGAACGTGAGGGCTCGAATTTCAGATAGTGTGTAACTGTTTCAGAAAACTGACGACCCTGAAATTAAGAGCTGAGTGTGAATATTTTTTGCAGGTGTGTGAAAGAAGTGTGTAGGCGTGTGTGGGGGTGAAAAGTGTGACGGATGCAGAGAAAAGAGTGGCTTCGAAGTCAAGGGG
Source organism: Platerodrilus igneus (assembly GCA_036346225.1). Classification (NCBI taxonomy): domain Eukaryota; kingdom Metazoa; phylum Arthropoda; class Insecta; order Coleoptera; family Lycidae; genus Platerodrilus; species Platerodrilus igneus. Next base: position 6,599,041 of record JARFIW010000439.1, on the reverse strand, counting down.
TGGAAATAGGAAGCAGTGATAGTGCTTTATTTAAGACGACAGAAGCAGAAATGGAGGAAGAAGCAGGAGGTAGTAAGGATCAGTCTAAGACGGAGTCAGGAGAAACAGGAAATGAGTTAATGATGAGAATGTTAGAGGAAATGCGATTAGCTAGGGAAGAATCGAATAGAGCGAGGGAGGAGTCCAACCGAAAATTAGAACAGCTAAGCGATGAATCGAATAAAGCGAGGGCGGAGTCCAACCGAAAATTAGAACAGCTAAGCGATGAATCTAATAGAGCTAGGGAAGAATCAAATAGAGTGAGGGAGGAGTCCAACCGAAAATTAGAGCAGATAAGCGGGAAAATTGAGCAATCTACTAAGGAATTTACAGAGTTTAAAAATAGTCTTACCGTGAAAATGGGGGAAGTAGAAAGTAGGGTTGATAGAAATAAGAAAAACATTACAGGTCCTCGACAGGAAATGGGACATTTAAGGTCCGAAGTACGTATTTTTTGTGAAGAAGAGATAAATATAAAAATGACTGAAGTAACGGACTCATGTAGGGATCAGTTAGGCAGGGTAGAACGCGAAGTTGGTAGTATTAAATACAACATGGCAAGTTTAACGGGGGATGGTCCCAGATTTTATACAGGTGGCGTATCATTGGGCCAACATATGAAATTTTATGGCGATAACAGGGTAAATCCACAAATTTTTATTAATAGCGTAAGAAATCTAGTGGGAAATTTATTCGACGAACAGACTAAACTAAATACGATAAAGGCTTTATTGAAGGACAATGCGGAAGCATGGTATAATTTAGTAGGACAGGACATAGACACATATCAGGACTTTGAAAACAAATTTATACAGCATTACTGGAGTGATCACAAACAGGATCAGATTAGGGACGACTTGATTACAGGAAAATTTAAGGGAGAGTTTGCAGGTTCTATGGAACAATATGCCATCCGCAAATACAGTGTGGTCAAACAACTTAATCCACCATTGACGGACAGACAAATAGTCAAATACTTATCACGACATTTTGAACTCGAAATCAGACAACACGTGGCCTTACAAAACATTACAGAACGTGAGACATTTTTGGAATATTTACAGAGATATGACGATGTATGTGTAGGACGGACAAGAGAGGTACGTGAACGAAACATTAACACGGTTAGGTTTGACAACAGGACACAAAATTTTCCGAGACGGCCTGACTATAATAGAAATTTTCGACCGAATTGGGAACGACGAGGACAGGAATACAGAAGCAATAGTGCGACTAGGGGACCGACGCCAAAACCTAGTTACATTACATGTGATTTTTCCAATGCTCCACCCGAAGGTACTACATTGGCCAGGAAGCGAGTTTTTTTTACCTGGAAAATTTTGAATTTTGCCGAATCCTTGCTGTTTCAAGCAAGGTAGGGATCTTTAACGTGCGTGACAACACTCACACACGGGACCTCCATTTTACCTCTCATCCGAACGAGGGTGTATTTTTGCGAAAAATGCTCGCTTAACATTTTTCAAGCGGACCGTGTCGGGATTCGAACCCAGGACCTAGAGCGTAGTAGTCACACACATACCACTACGCCACGGAGCCGCCTAACCTAGTTACACCGAGACAGAACAGTTTTTACCGGAAGTAAACAGGACAGTGACGAGCACGCCGAATAGAGACAGGGACACGGATATTAATACGAGGAGGACGTACGCACAGGTTGTAGAAGGACAACCAGGACCAAGCACGGAAAACAGGACGAGACAGGATTTTTAGAACGCGACAGACCACTAGATTTCTGTGTAAATGTGTATGAACATCCACGTGAATTTTTCAAAATTGAGGAGGAAATAGAGCCAGAAACTGTAGAAAAATTATGTTTGCCAATTATTAATATAGGAATTTTTGAGAATAATGTAGAAGTATTACTTGATACAGGGGCAGAGGCGAGTTTAATATCGGAGGAATTCGTCAGCAAAATTAGGGATGAGGTTTGTGATAGAATTATGCCTATAAAGCGTAGCGATTTAGTAGCTCCAAATAAAAAGAAGTTTGCTGTAGTAAATAGTGTTGTGGTGCTTAGGATAAATATAGGAGGTTTAAGCTGTGAACAGGAGTTTGTAATTGTACCTGGACTAAGTTTCAGAGCATTTTAGGTGTTGACTGTATGATGCAGTTAGGGGTTTTGATAGATATGGAAAGGAAGGTAGTAAGGATTAAGGATAGGGTAGTGCCATGGAAGGGCAGTTATGAAGTCACAGAGGATGACACGGGGTTGAGTATTAATGTAGTAGAGGTAGAGGATGATGGAGTTAAACAGATCAACACAATAAGATGTCCAGAGGATAGGATAGTAGAGGTTCAAGTTTTATTACAAAAACATGCAGAATTAGTGGGGGTAGAAGCAAGCACAGCGTTAGGTTATGAGCACGTGTTGGAAGTGGATAATTCAGAACCGTTCAACGCCAAGGTTTATCCTATTAAAGCAGCATATCTGGAGCAGGTGAAGGCAGAATTAAATAAAATGTTGGAAGATGGCATAATAGAGGTCTCAAACACTCATTTCATAAATCCGTTGGTGGTAGTTAAGAAAAAGGATGATAGTATTCGTTTATGTTTAGATGCACGAAAAATTAACCAACGGACCAAACCGCAATTCCATTGTCCACCATCCATGGACACACTTTTGACGAGGTTAAGTGGCAAGTTTGTTTTTAGTAAATTAGATTTAAGGAATTCATTCTGGCTGATTCCATTACACAAGGATTCTAGAAGGTACACAGGATTTTCCGTAGAGGAAAAAATCTATAATTTTAAGGTAGTATCGTTTGGTTTGTCCGCAGAAAAGGAAATAATAATAAATGAGAAACAGACAAGTGTAGGGACTAAAGAAGAAGCAATATTTAGGAGTCAGGATAATAGGGATGAGTTTATTTTATGTGAGATAACAGGGATGATAAGTATAGATATAGAAGGAGGAGAAATAGGGATGAAGAGTATTAGGAGGGTGAGAAGAAAGACTTGGATGTTCAAGAAAAGAGTCAGATTTAAATAAGAAATGAATATTAAATGAACAAAATATAGGGATAGAATAGGTATATAGGAGGTATATAGGATTAGGTAGGTGTAAGTGAGTATAGTGAAGATTGGTTAAAAATTAGGAATAGGATAGGTATATAGGATGTATATAGGATTAGATGGGTAAACAGGATGAAGGTAGGGATAATTTCAGTTTATAAAATTAGGCGAGAGTTAGGAATAGGATAGGGATATAGGATAGGTGGAAATATTTTTAGGATTGGATATAAGTTAGGTAAGTTAGAAAGATAAGTGTATAGCAAGGAGACAATTTTTTTTTGTAATTTTTTTTGCAGTTTTTCATATTTGAATTCAAATAAGTGGGATTATTTGTATTCAAATAGGGGAAAAATACTCAAATTTAGACCAGGGTAGAAAATAAATTAACGACATCAAATAATTTTAATCACCGTGTATAAGGACGCTTTGGGTAATAATACGCTTCATTCAAAGGCATATTGGATAAATTCGTCATTTACTTCTAAACATAGGGTTTATAATGTTTAGATAATGTGAAACACCATGTATATCAAAGCAGTGGAAAATAGTACGCTTAATTAAAGGCCTACGGTGTAGATTTAAATCATTCAATTAGAATATAGGGTTTGTATATAATCATAATCAACGTGTAGAAGGAAGTAATGTAGAATTTCATTAGATAATAAGCATTATTAAAACCATGCAGCATAAAAATTTATTCGTTTCGTTAAAAATAAGGGATTTAAATTATTCACTAGACGCTTTCTATAAAAAGAAACAGAGTTAAAAGGTTCAATTTGTATTTAATTTAATCGTTGTTCCAAGTACTAAAGCTATCGAGAAATTATAAAAGACGTGGGGAAGGCACGCAAAAGACTTCAGCGTATTAGAACTCGGAACACCTGCAGAAATAACGATGTATATGATAGTTGATAAGCTTTAAGCTATATGAGTGCAAGTAAGAAAGCGAGTTTGTGGTATAAAGACAAGCGAGAGGGAATGCATTGGTAGTTAAACGAGGGGAAATGTGAAACGAGAGCACAGGTTGTAGATAGAACGAACAGACTAGATTGGCGGTTAAGGTTGAAATAAGATGCAAACAGGAGAGGTGGAAACATATCAATTTCTATGTAAAATTAATTAGTTGTTCTCGGACGTGTTGCGAGGCGTGTGTAAATTTCTTACATGTCAACTCGGGCGAGTGCAAATTTCAGTAGAATCATTGTGCCGAGACATCGGAAGGGAAAATAGAATGCGAATTTCTTAAAATCGTCCGTCGCGAGACAAATTCGACTTGCAAGCGAGCCATTATTTAAACCCGTGCTAATAGGAGTTTCGCTCTCTTTTATTTTTGATTTTATGCGATACTTCAAGCAGTTTTGCTCTTTATTTTTTGATTTTATTCGATACTTCAAGTAAATTACGTGGTGATTACGTGCTACTATAACAGTTATTATGCATTAGTGCACTTAGAGAAGATAAAATAAAGGTAATAAAGTCTAGTCATATTTGCGGGTATTACTGTACCAATTAACCAAATTAATAACGATAAATAAATAAATAGAAGTAGGCAGTTTTGGGTATAGCGTGAAAGAATTATGAATTTCAGTGCTATTTTTCGGGGGTGTTAGTAATCAAATGTCATTCGTAAACGTGATTGGATCCACAAAACAAGATTTAGATATACCTAGATGAGTTCCTGAGAAGCCTTTTTAGACGAATGGTGGTGTAGAAAAATTTTAAAGGCGGTCAAAAATCTGAAGCCGTAAACATAAACCAGCTGGAATGGTGGAATTAGCAAGGACGATGTACATTGGAGCCACGAGTGCATTAACCTTTAGGTAAATTATGCATTTTTGTTCGATCTTAGATGTTTTGGTGTGTGTTGAATATCTTTATAATTTGTTTGATAAAAATGGACAGTAGTAAATTTGTATAAACAACAAATTTTTAATTTTAAGGTAAAATTTTCTTGTATAAGTAAAAAGGAGTATTTATCAGGTTTATGTTTTTGATTATGATGAAAATGTGGGTCTGTCTTTGAGCTCAATTAGACTAACCTATTAAATTAACGTAAAGGGGTGGGAGATGCTTCCTTTTATTCAGACTCAGGTCTGCAAATATTGTTAACTTAATTAGTATGCATCCTACAAGGACTCTAATTCCGGATGCAAATTAAAATGATGACAAATATGAACTTGAAATTTTATGATGCTGAAATTTAAGCTGAAATTTAATTTTGAAATTTTATTGTATTGTGAATATTGGTGTAAATAGAGTTAACGTTGATGTTTGTGGTAGGAATGTGTTTTTTTTATGAATGAGGTGAGCAGCCGAGGCGGAAGGATTCAAGAGGCGATATTCAGGTAAGAAATCGAATATCAGAGGAGATTTCACCGTAGTAACGAGGATCACAGCAAATTTTGACGCCCAATCTGTGGGGCTCGAATGTTTTTTTTGAAAGGACCATTTCCTGTTGACTAAAAGGGTGAATCACAACATCTTGACGCCCAATTCGTGAGGCTCGATTCTCATATCACAGCAATATATATATATATATATATATATATATATATAATAGTGTTTTTTCGATAAAATATTACTGTACAATTGGGATATTTTCGTAGTTGGTCGTTTACTCTATAAACATGTAATTTTATTAACTAAATTTAAATAATCCCCTTTTGGGTACTCCAATATTTGTATTTTAACCAGTTGTGACTAACAACAACCCTGATGTGTAGGGTTGTGTTTATAATTTTAATATTTATGCATTAACAATTAAAATCTTGATAAAGGCAACAACCCTTGCCGAAACGTCGATTTATAATTAAATATATGCAAAATATTATTTCGTTTTAATTTTTTGGACTAAAATATCCCAATTGTACAGTAATATTTTATCGAAAAAACACTATTATACTAAACTAGTCCATTGACTATAAGTGGAGTTTATATATATATATATATATATATATATATATATATATTACTCATATTTAGACCAGGGTAGAAAATTAAATAATCACATCAAATAATTTTAATCACCGTGTATAATGAATATTATTAGATAATACGCGTTATTAAAACCGTGAAGCATAAAAATTTATTAATTACATTAAACATAAGAGATTTAAATCATGTACAAGACGCTTTATATCAAAAGAAGCAGTATTAAAAAGCTCTGCGTGTAATGTAATTATTCCTAAACAAATGGAAATTACGTGCAAAATTTATCTTAATTAACTCTATTTCAAGTAACCGGTATTGAACAAAACGTACAGATAATATCTACAGAAACTTGTAAAAACCCAATAAAATGCAAATCCTAGAAGTGTTAGTTAGAAGTAGGATGTTTGAACACACCTGCGTATTTTAAAAGGCAATTTCAGTTTAATTTGTTTAGATAAACATGTCGATTCTAAGGATATTGGAAACGGTCAGATGCTTTAGCACGAAATACAAAACAGGGTTTATTTAAAAAGCTCTGAGAATTAATATTATTTTGAACACCTGCGTAGTTTAAATATCACGTACGGCGAAAATTGTGTAGATAACAAATGGTTTCAAAGAATCTTGGAGAAACCGGGGCTTAATATTCACGAGAAGGTGCGATTCGGGGTTATTTAACCCAGATAGTCCACATGGACTAAAATATAATCGATAATAAAGAATATCAATTTGCACCAATACGAACAGGTTAGAAAAGGAAAGAGAAAATGCGTCAAGCAAAGACACATAGAGTAAAAGGCGTGATTTAAGCAACGTCACGAGGGTCACAATTGGTTGAAAATAGGATGCAAATATCAGAGGTAGAAACAACAATTTCTGTACAAAATTAATTAGTTTTTCTCGGACATGTTTGCGTGCCGTGTGAGAATTTCTGATTTTTAAATGGGACGAGTGAAAAATTCGTAAAAACCGACGCGCAAGCGACGGACTGGGAACATAGAATGAGAAATTCTTAAGAATTGTCTGTTTTGGGGAACAGACCGACAGACAGGCTTTTTGCTATATATACCGGTGGTAATATGAATTTCGCTCTCTTAGACTTTTGACTATTCGATGCGTTAAAAGCTCTTACATCCGCGACTTGATTCAAGATGTTAAACAGTGCATTTTAGTTTGATAAAATAATTTAAAATTTTGCTCGTATATTTTAGTGATTCAAAATAGTTTGTTATTTACGTGCTAACATGAATGTACTTCAGTGCACTTAGATACAAGGTAATAAAATTTAGTATCACTGTACCAATTAGCAAAATTTACAACGACAAATGTATACACAAAAGTAGGCAGTTTTGGCGTATATTGGTGAAAGACGCATGAATTTCTTTGCTATTTTCGGGGTGTTAATAATTAAATGGTTCAAATACGTGTCTGGATCCACGAAACAAGGGTCAGATATACACAGATGAGTTCCGGAAAAGCCCAGAAACAACTTTAAATAAATGGCGATGGAGAAAATTTTAAAAGCGTTGAGAATTAGAAGCCGTAAATATAATCCTGTTGGAATGGTGTGATTACTAAAGGGACGATGTACATTGAAGCTTTGAGGACAGTAACCTTCAGGTAAATTATACTATTTTGTTTGACATTTTTGTGTGTGTTGAATAACTTTATAATTGATTTACTTTAAATGGACATTAGTGAAATTGTACTAACCATAAAATTTTAATTTTAAGATGAAATTTGCTTGTTTAAGTAGAAAGGGTATTTAGTATTGATGTTCTGAATTATGATGAAAATATGGGTATGTCTTTGAGCTCAATTAGACGAACCTGGTTAATTAACGTAAAGGGGTGGTAGATGCTCCCTTTTTACTCTGCATATATTGTTATAGTAATTAGTAGGCATCCTACAAGGACTTTAATTCTGGATGCACGTTAAAATGATAATAAAATTAATCTTGAAATTCTTTTTAAAACTGAAATTTATGCTGAATTTTAATCTTGAAATTTTAATGTATTGTGAATATTGATGTAAATAGAGTTGACGTTGATGTTTGTGGTAGGAATGTGTTTGTTTTTTTTTATGTATGAGGATGAAAGTTATATAGGGGAGCAGCCGAGGCGATTAACAGAAGAAAGTCAACAGTCCAGGTAATTCAAGAGGTTTCACAGCATTCTTTGGCGCCCAACGTGGGGCTCGATTCGAAAAGCGGAGTACCCGGATAGTGGAGGTTTCACAGCATCTTTGGCGACCCAAAAGTGAGGCTCGAGTTCCAAATAAAATTTTTGTGATTTTATTCCAGGAAACTGGCGATCTGAGAGAGAGAGTTTCTGTGTGTGTATAAATTTAAGAGTATTTTGAGAGTGTGTGTGAGTGATTAGAACGTATGCAGAGAAAAGAGTGGTTAAGGAGTCAAGGAGTGGAAATTGGAAGTGACGATAGTGCATTGTGTGAAAAAAATACGAAAATGGAAGAAGCTGGAGGCAGTAGAGATCAGTCGAGGACGGAATCGGGGGATCAAGGAAACGAGATGATATTGAGAATGTTAGAGAGGATGAGTGAAGAATCGAATAAGAAATTTGACATTAACAAGAGTTAGGGAAACCCTAAGTGAGAAAATAGATAAGACGAATAAAGAAGTTTCAGAATTTAAAAATAGTCTTACCGTAAAGATGGGGGAAGTTGAAAATAGGGTTGAAAAAAATGAGCGTGATATTACAGGTCTTCGACAGGAAATGGGACATTTAAGGTCCGAAGTACGCATTTTTTGTGAGGAAGAGATTAATGTAAAAATGACTGAAGTGACGGACTCATGTAGGGATCAGTTAGGCAGGGTAGAACGCGAAGTTAGTAGTATCAAATACAACATGTCAAATTTAACGGGGATGGTCCCAGATTTTCTACAGGTGGAGTATCATTGGACCAACACATGAAGTTTTATGGCGATAACAGGGTAAATCCACAAATTTTTGTTAATAGTGTAAGAAATCTAGTGGGAAATTTATTTGACGAACAGACTAAACTGAATACGATAAAGTCTTTATTAAAGGACAACGCGGAAGCATGGTACAAAATTTACAACGACAAATGTATACACAAAAGTAGGCAGTTTTGGCGTATATTGGTGAAAGACGCATGAATTTCTTTGCTATTTTTCGGGGGTGTTAATAATTAAATGGTTCAAATACGTGTCTGGATCCACGAAACAAGGGTCAGATATACACAGATGAGTTCCGGAAAAGCCCAGAAACAACTTTAAATAAATGGTGATGGAGAAAATTTTAAAAGCGTTGAGAATTAGAAGCCGTAAATATAATCCTGTTGGAATGGTGTGATTACTAAAGGGACGATGTACATTGAAGCTTTGAGGACAGTAACCTTCAGGTAAATTATACTATTTTGTTTGACATTTTGTGTGTGTTGAATAACTTTATAATTGATTTACTTTAAATGGACATTAGTGAAATTGTACTAACCATAAAATTTTAATTTTAAGATGAAATTTGCTTGTTTAAGTAGAAAGGGTATTTAGTATTGATGTTCTGAATTATGATGAAAATATGGGTATGTCTTTGAGCTCAATTAGACGAACCTGGTTAATTAACGTAAAGGGGTGGTAGATGCTCCTTTTACTCTGCATATATTGTTATAGTAATTAGTAGGCATCCTACAAGGACTTTAATTCTGGATGCACGTTAAAATGATAATAAAATTAATCTTGAAATTCTTTTTAAAACTGAAATTTATGCTGAATTTTAATCTTGAAATTTTAATGTATTGTGAATATTGATGTAAATAGAGTTGACGTTGATGTTTGTGGTAGGAATGTGTTTGTTTTTTTTTATGTATGAGGATGAAAGTTATATAGGGGAGCAGCCGAGGCGATTAACAGAAGAAAGTCAACAGTCCAGGTAATTCAAGAGGTTTCACAGCAATATATATATATATATATATATATATATTGCTGTGATAAGGGGTTGTTTAAGGGTGTATTTTATAGCAATGGTCATGTAGTAATCAGAAATTATAATAGGAAGCAGAAAACTGCATTTATTTAAGAGAAAATTGAGTAATTGGAATAGTTTGTAAATAGTAAGCAGTTAACACCGTGTATATAGAGTATAAGTAGTTTTACGCGACGCAAATAGTAACAATAGGACGCATAGTTAGCATAGATATAAGTATTCTTCTTAATCTTCTTTGGGGAATAAACCACTCATAGTTTTTAAAATTATCTTTATTAACGTTTTGATCCATAACCTAGGATCGTTTTCAAAATAATAAAAACTTCAAGTTTGACATTTATGACATAAATTGAAGGTGACTTTGATTTATTGATGTTTGAAATATTTGGTTTGAGTACACTAAGCAAAAATTTTTAAAGTTTAAATAAATAATTGCCTTCAATTTGTGTTACGGTCAGGGACCGACTTTTTTAGGTAGCCAATACGCCTAACGTGAAATCAGCTGATTAATTTTTATTGTAAAAATTCAATAACTTGGGAATTGGAAAACATTTTTTAACATGTTTCTATTTATACAATTTAGAGGATGGTTATTAAGGAAGTGTGCAATTGCATTATTAAAAGGCTTAAGTAGTCGTTTTTTTATATTTATTTTGAATTGGAAATCATTATGATTTAGGCTACCTCTTTGGTAGATTATAACATTGTTCTGAGGTAACCTTATGGTGGGTTTACACTTGTCAGATACCAATGTTGTTCTTATGAAGGTTGTATATGGAATTGAGGCGACCCTATGGCGGGTTTACACTTGTCAGATACCAATACTGTTTAACGGAGATTGTATATGGTTGTGAGGTAACCTTATTGCGGGTTTACACTTGTCAGATACCAATGCTGTTTTACAGGGGTTGTTAATATGCTTCATCATGATCATCATTAGATCTTCATCTCAAAACTGGTTGGACACGTACCTGCACTTATTTATATTCTGAGTTAGCTTCCTTTCTATTGTTTTCTAATTTTATGTTTTATTTCACCGAGATTCAGTGAAGGGAGTTAAGCAACCTGTGGCTACCAAGATCCCCCAACACTTAGATATTTGCCGAAATAATAAGGTAGCATTGCAAGTTTTTCCTGGGTTTTCCTTGCGATATTAACATGAAATACAGCCTACATACATGATTTCTATTTATACATACAATAACTAATTATATAACAATAAGCATATTAACTGGAAAACCATTATTTCGACAAATATCTAAGTGTTGGGGGATCTTGGTAGCCACAGGTTGCTTAACTACCTTCACTGAATCTCGGTGAAATAAAACATAAAATTAGAAAACAATAGAAAGGAAGCTAACTCAGAATATAAATAAGTGCAGGTACGTGTCCAACCAGTTTTGAGATGAAGATCCAATGATGATCATGATGAAGCATATTAACAACCCCTGTAAAACAGCATTGGTATCTGACAAGTGTAAACCCGCAATAAGGTTACCTCACAACCATATACAATCTCCGTTAAACAGTATTGGTATCTGACAAGTGTAAACCCGCCATAGGGTCGCCTCAGATCCATATACAACCTTCATAGAACAACATTGGTATCTGACAAGTGTAAACCCACCATAAGGTTACCTCAGAACAATGTTAAAATCTACCAAAGAGGTAGCCTAAATCATAATGATTTCCAATTCAAAATCAATATAAAAAAACGACTACTTAAGCCTTTTAATAATGCAATTGCACACTTCTTTAATAACCATCCTCTAAATTGTATAAATAGAAACATGTTAAAAAATGTTTTCCAATTCCCAAGTTATTGAATTTTACAATAAAATTAATCAGCTGATTTCACGTTAAGCGTATTGGCTACCTAAAAAAGTCGGTCCCAGGCCGTAACACAAATTGAAGGCAATTATTTATTTAAACTTTAAAAATTTTTGCTTAGTGTACTCAAACCAAATATTTCAAACATCAATAAATCAAAGTCACCTTCAATTTATGTCATAAATGTCAAACTTGAAGTTTTTATTATTTTGAAAACGATCCTAGGTTATGGATCGAAACGTTAATAAAGATAATTTTAAAAACTATGAGTGGTTTAATCCCCAAAGAAGATTAAGAAGAATACTAAACAAACCACAACAAACATACAGGGAGTATAGATATAAGTAATTCATGCATTAGGTAAATAACAAATATTTAACACCCGGTATATCGAGTTTCAGTAAATTTAGGTAATGCAAACAATGATATTTTCAGTGGAAGCACGCGTATTTAGAAGTGAGCATATTTCATGTAATTAAACACGCATTTCAAAGGATTCTAATCAGTTATGATAATACGGAGATAAGAAATAAAACTTAAAAAAACGTAGTGTAAGTGCGTACAAATAATTAACAATTTTTGATAGTAAATGTGATTAAAAATGCGTAAAGAAACAAACATACTTGAAAATCGAAATTCGAATTGCATCAGGTATTTGTGTATAATATGGAAACGCGATTATTTTCCCAAAACACCGCATGATCTGATAACAAGACATATGTAAGCAAACAACAAGAAAACCACTTTAAGTGTAGAAAATAGAGAGACCTTATTGGTTAAGATTAGCGACGGGCTTGTAAGCCAAACCCACAGAAGAAGGGAGATAACTCATATATTAACAGCGAGAATGATAACAGAGCTCAGTTTTCAACTCAACAAGGCCAAGCTGTGTCACTATGAATCAAAGAGTAACGCGTACGTAATAATATTTTGATAGTAAAAGTGTTTAATGACAGATAGTGCTACGAATATGAAAATTTATATTGCCGATGAACGGCTCTAAGTTGGACGATAATAAACCTAAATTTGGTGAGAATAAATTCTGAGATGGGAGTATAATAATCTAAGTTGGAAGACAATAAATTTAAATTTGACGACAATAATTCGAGGGAGATGTAATAAATCTAAGTGATGTTAACGATCCAAAGGGGTGCATGATTTTGAGGCTGGTGTAGAATAATTCTAAGTTGGACGACAATAAATCTAATTTGAACGACAATAAATCTAAGTTGGACGATAATAAACCTAAGTTTGGTGAGAATAAATTCTAAGTGGGAGTATAATAATCTAAGTTGAACGACAATAAATCTAAGTTGGACGACAATAAATCTAAGTTGGACGACAATAAATCTAAGTTGGACAACAATAAATCTAAGTTGGACGACAATAAATCTAAGTTGGACGACAATAAATCTAAGTTGGACGATAATAAATCTAAGTGTGAAAATAATAATTCTAAGTCTAAGGCTGGTGAGAACAATTCGAGGGTGTATAATAATCCAAGTTTGATGGTGACGACAATAATTTAAATGTAATAATTCAAGCGTGTGGAAAGATAATATTTCAAATGGGTATATAATAATTACAAATTGGTGGAGAATAATTTCGAATACGATGGATGGTATAATAATGCATGGAGAATTCTGATTGATGTTAGTTGATAATGGATACGTCGATAATTTTGGTTGCGAGAAGGAAATAAAGAAGCACACAGACCAGGTTAGCTCTATTTAGTTTTAAGACATATCTTTTTATTTGAATTTGAATATTGAATTGCTTAATTAATATAAAATAGTGTAACAGAGTCAGAAACGAACTTTTGCATACGTTAAAAGTACGTAATATAATAAAGGGGTTTTGAACGTTCCAGGCTTCTTTTGATAAAAAGAATAGTTTTTGGTGACTTTGGATTGATAGCAAAACATAAATTTTTGAGATAAATAAGACTTATAATATTGATTGATTGAAAAGTGTATTTTATTAATTTTCAAAACCTGTACATAATATTTGTTTTCATTATATGGAATTGAATTAACTTCATTTTATAATTCAAAATAAAAGCTAGTCGAGGCAGAATAATAAAATTTGTGGGAGTGTAACTTGATTGAGATAAACACAGAGAGGTGAAGTTATAAGTAGAATACGCCATTGATACCGAGTACGGCGTTATCATATCAAGTTTTGTTATTGGTCGACACAAGGTCGGTCCACGATAATTCCAGGAGTTGATAGCAAATCCAGTTAATACATAGCATAAATTTATATGGACGCCCAAACGATGGGGCACGAATAATTGTTAGAGTAAATACTCTTTACTAATTTAATGTTTTTTGCTCTTACTTAACTAAGGAGCACTAATAGTACCTTCAAGAATTTTAATATCAAAATTGTGTTTATAATAGTGTTCAAATTATTGATATAAATAGCTATTCTTTTCTTTATAGTATAAGGTAGCAAAAGTACATCTCTTGTGTCCTTCTTTGTTATATTAATAATATTTTTTAGAGCTCCTGCTTAGGCAGTAAATACGATATATTTCTCTAATGACTTCCAAGTCCTCCCTTGAGCCAGACCCGTGTTTAGAGAACTTAAGAACTTGGTGGCGGCCCTTTTGCACCCCTATTTTAGTATTACTAGAGTCAGCAAGTAAATAATGTATTGTCATAAGAACCACGACCAATCCTCATACGCTCTACCCGAGGAATAGACCGATAGCATAGTCGGAAGATAGTTGAGGTTCCATCTATTTAAAGGAGATCCCTTCACATAAAAGATCTCAAGAAGACAATAATTTTAATAATTTTAATTTTTTGTTATAATATTAGCAGAGCTTATGCCTAAGAGAATAATACAAAACATTATACATCCTACAGGGGTGGGATAGTACAACAATGAATATTTCAGTAAAGTAAAAATAAAATAATTTCATTTAGAATCAGTAGAACGTAGTGAATTATGAGTAGTTTGTATATATTTTAATTAGTATGAGTGAAGTACGTATGGTTAGGTGTATTAGTAGAATATAGTAGTGCGCGTGTGAGAATGCATTCATAAAGACATAACTGACTGAAAAGTTTAATATGGAAAGATCACAAAGAAAATTTGACATTTCTAAAAGTTAAATTGTGAAGGTTAAATTGTCAACATAAATCTAACCCCAACAATAATTTCTAGCATTGGAAAGACCAATTTGAAATAATCCGGCAATAACAAGAAGGGATAGAAATTGTCAGGAGCCGTACGGCCTACAGAGGAACGATTGTGATAAACCAGAATTGCATTGAGGAACCAATGGTGTCATATAACCAATTTTAAAAGCTTTATCATTTGAATAAAGATTTAAATAAAAAGAACTTTTTGAAAGTGCATTCCTGATTTAGTGATTAAAGTATAAATATTAGTAATTATATTTATCATATAAATATTACACAAAATAAAAATTAAATTGATTAACTTCACCGGCGAGAATCGCCTCCTGAGAGTTTCATGTTCTAAGAAAGGCAGCGGTGTCATAAAAATAAAAGGTAGTATACGAATCTCAAAGTATTAATAGTGGAAAAGGAACATAGAGCGCGCCATTAATACAATGTGGTAAAAGTGTATGTGAACTAAAGGTGAAGAAGTGCATACATAGCAGTAATATAACAGCTAACTATCAAGGAGCTGTGCGTCCTTATATATATTGCTGTGAAACCTCCAAATCCGTGAACTACGCTTTTCGCCTCGGCTGCTCACCTAATTTTATAAATCTCCTCATTCATAAAAATTAAACACATTCCTACCACAAACATCAACGTTAACTCTATTTACATCAATATTCAGAATACATTAAATTTTCAAATTAAATTTCAGCATAAAATTCAGTTTTTAAAAGGAATTTCAAAATTAATTTTATTATCACTTTAACGTGCATCCAGAATTCAAGTCCTTGTTGGATGCCTACTAATTAATATAACAATATAAACAGACCGGAGTCTGAGTACAAAAGGAGCATCTACCACCCCTTTACGTTAATTAACCAGGTTTGTCTAATTGAGCTCAAAGACATACCCAAAGTTTCATCATATTCCCGAACATCAAAACAAAATACCCTTTTACTTAAACAAGCAAATTTCATCTTAAAATTAAACTTTTATGGTTAGAACAATTTCACTAATGTCCATTTAAAGTAAATCAATTATAAAGTCATTCAATACACACAAAATGTCAAACAAAATAGTATAATTTACCTGAAGGTTACTGTCCTCGTCGTTTCAAGGTATCGTTTCTTTAGTTAATCACACCATTCAACAGGATTATAATTACGGCTTCTGATTCTCTACGCTTTTAAAATTTTCTCCATCACCAGTTGTTTCTGGGCTTTTCCGGAACTCATCTATGTATATCTGACCCTTGTTTCGTGGATCCAGACACGTATTTGAACCATTTAATTATTAACACCCCCGAAAAATAGCAAATAACTTCATGCTTCTGTCACCAATATACGCCAAAACTGCCTACTTTTGTGTATACATTCGTCGTTGTAAATTTTGCTAATTGGTACAGTGAAACTAAATTTAATTACCTTGTATCTAAGTGCACCGAAGTACATTCATGTTAACACGTAAATAACAAGCTATTTTGAATCACTAAAATATACTAGCAAACTTTAAATTATTTAATCAAACTAAAATGCACGGTTTAACATTTTCAATCAAGTCGCGTATGTACGAGCTTTTAACGCATCGAATCGTCAAAAGTCTCAGAGAGCTTGTTTATATTCATCTCGGTATATATAGCAAAAAGCCTGTCTATCGGTCTGTTCCCCAAAACGGGTAATTCTAAAGAATTTCTCATGCCATGTTCCCAGTCTGCCGCTCGCGCGTCGATTTTTACGAATTTTCACTCGCCCCATTTAAATCTCAGAAAATTTCCACACGGCACGCAAGCATGTCCAAGAAAAACTAATTGATTTTGTACAGAAATTGTTGCTCTACCTCTGATATTTGCATCCTATTTTTAACCAATTGTGACCCCGTGACGTTGCTTGAATCCCGCCTTTACAATATGTGTCTTTGCTTGACGCATTTTCTCTTTCCTTCTCTACCGTGTTCTTATTGGTACAAATTGACACTCTTCATTATCGATTATTTTAGTCCACATGGAGTGTGAAATAACCCAGCTTTAGCAATTCTCGTAACTATTATGCGACGTTTTCCACAAGATTCTTTGAAACATTAATTATCTGCAAACTTTACGCCGAATGTGACATTTAAACTACGCAGGTGTTCAAAATAATATTAATTCTCAGAGCTTTAATCCGTGGTATTTTAATCTTGGGTTTTTACAAGTTTCTATAGGTATTATATGTTATTAACGGTTTAATTAACTCCAATTAAAATTGATTTCTATCCTTTTCATTTTTAGCGAATACAACTTAAATATTAATTATTATAGGTACACTTTGTTTTACTACCGGTTACTTAAATAGAGGTAATTAAGATAAATTTTGCACGTAATTTCTCTTTGTTTAGAAATAATTACATTACACGCAGAGCTTTTCAATACTGCTTCTTTTGATATAAAGCGTCTTATAAATAATTTAAATTTCTTATTTTACTGAAACAACCGAGTTTATTTATGCTTCATGGTTTTAATAACGCGTATTATTTAATAAAATTCCTTATACACGGTGATTAAAATTATTTGATGTGATTATTTAATTTTCTACCCTGGTCTAAATATGAGTATTTTCCCCCTATTTGAATACAAATAATCCCACTTATTTGAATGCAAATATAAAGCATTTAGACAACCAACAGTACAAAAAAATTGCCTATCTCTCTACCCTTATCTATCTAACTTACCTACTTTGTCTCCAATCCAAAAAAAAATATTTACAGCTATCCTATATCCCTATCCCATTCCTAACTTTCACCTAATTCTATAAACTGAAATTATCCCTAACTTCATCCTACTCATCCATCTAATCTTATATACATCCTATATACCTATCCTATTCCTAACTTTTAACTAATCTTTACTATACTTTACTTCCCCCTACCTAATCCTATATGCCTATCCTACTTTTACTCTATTCCTAACTCTCCACTAATCTTATATGAATTATCTACACTTAACCTATCTTATTTTCTTCCTACATTTACTCTTTATTCTCATCCTAAACCTATTCCTAATTATCTCCCATATTTATCCTATACCTAGCTTTATTTTCTATAAACACTTACTTCTACTTTTCTATATACACCTATCTCTATTCTTATCCTATTTAAATCTAACTCTCTTCTACACCTATTTCTCCTGTGGTGCTGGTTCTCCGGTATAAGGGAATAGTAGGTTGACGTGAAACCGTCCCCTCTCATTTCCCGTACCTACTTCCCTTAATAAATATGTGCACTCCCCTACTACTTCCCCTATCTCAAAAGGTCCCTCATATGGCAAGTGTAGTTTAGCACATGTCATCCTATCTCTCTTCCCTACTCTCAAGCTTTTTACTACTACCTGGTCTCCCAACTTAAATTTTATCCTCTTTCTAATTCTTGCGTTCATCTTCCTTGTATATTTTTCAGCTCTCTTCCTTAACCTCTCCCTCACATCTACCAAAAGTTGTTGGAATTCATCGTCCCTAGGCACAATTTGCCATGGTCTTTCGGGATACTGTTGCTTGATCAGCATGATGGGACTGGTTTCTGTCACGGTACTAGGGTTTCATTGATGAAAGATTCAACCTTAGACAAATTGTCCTCCCATAAACGATGATTCCTATGTGAAGCTAAACGCAAAACTTAACCGTCTCTTGAATATATCGCTCAGCTGGATTCGCTTGAGGATGCCTTATGCTACAAAACACCACTTTAACGTTTTGCCTCTCCCAATAATCTCTAAATCTTTGATTATTAAAATAAGTAGCATTGTCTGCTAATACCCGTTTAAAAGTTCCTACTTCCTACAAAATTGTTCCAATTTCTTGTTTGTTCCGACTGTGTTACAATCCCGAGTGGGATATAATTTGGTAAATTTCGAAAACACATCCGTCACAATCAGCACATGTTTGTGTCCTTTTGTACTTCGGACTAGATTGCTCAAATAATCAATAGCAACTAAGTCCAGGGATTTTGTACGTGTATACTTTGTACCACATCCTGACTCGTACTATTTTTGTACTTTCCTAAAGTACATAAGTGACAAGTGTTGATGACAGACTTTACTAACCCTAAGTCTTTAGTTGAAAAAACGTTTCCCTAAAATTAACCATGTCTTTCGGATTCCTATGTGACCATATCTTAAGTGCAGATCTTTGATAATTAATTTTGCTTGTACCCTATCCACCACATACACTTCCAATTCTTGAATTTTTTACACAAAAGCCGTTTATCATATGGAAGTTTTAAATCCCGGTTCGCTTTCTAACTTCGTTCTAACAATCTGTAGCTCCTCACTCTGCCTCTGGTTCCTCAAGATCTCCTCTTCTCCATATACTGAATCATTTTGTAGTAGACTGTTCATGGCAATCATGATGTCACACGGTCTTTTGTTATCCATGTCCCTGTTTCTACTAAACGCGTCTGCTATAAAATTATTTTCTCCTTAATATATCTAATCTCAAAGTCAAACTCCTGTAGTAACAACCCCATCGATATACTCGATTGTTAGAAAATCTCGTATTCATCAACGCACACAACGCCGAATGATCCGTTTCGATTACAAAATGTCTTCCTATCAAAAAATTTTAACTTCGTAACACCAAACACCACTGCAGCCATCTCCTTTTCACTAATCGTGTAATTTACTTCATGCGCCTTTAGTGTGCGTGAAACAAAAGATATTGGCACCTCTTCCCCCTCTTGTACTTGGTACAACTCTGCTGCTAATGCACTATCCGATGCATCCGTCCTCAGTACGAAACCTACATCAAATCTGGGATGCCTCAAAATTAGTTGGTCGTGAAATTGTTCCAACAGTGTTAAATATGCTGCCTCTTGACTTTCCGTCCAACTCCATCGTACTCCTTCTTCAGAAGTTTAAACAATGGACCCGCTTTTTCAGCAAATCCCGGTACAAACTTTTATAAAAGTTAAGGACCCCAAAAGCTCTTAATTTCCTAATGTTTTTAGGTCTCGGATATGTCAAAAGTTCGGACAATCTTTCTTTATCGATACACATACCTTGAGTGTTCACCACATACCCCAGAAATTTAACGGTTTTTGAAAAATTCACATTTTCTATATTCAGCCTCAATCCTGCTAACTTAAGCTCTAATAATATCCGTTCTAAATGAGAGTAATGTTGTTCCTCAGTTTCACTAAAATTAAAATATCATCCACATAGTGTATGCAGAATTGCTCATATGCTCCTAAAATTGCTTGCATTGCCTTAATTAATGCTGCACTTGACGTTGACAAACCATACGGTACTACCTTAAAATTATAGATTTTTCCTCTACGGAAAATCCTGTGTACCTTCTAGAATCTTTGTGTAATGGAATCAGCCAGAATGAATTCCTTAAATCTAATTTACTAAAAATAAATTTGCCACTTAATCTCGTCAAAAGTGTGTCCATGGATGGTGGACAATGGAATTGCGGTTTGGTCCGTTGGTTAATTTTTCGTGCATCTAAACATAAACGAATGCTATCATCCTTTTCTTTACTACCACCAACGGATTTATGAAATGAGTGTTTGATACCTCTATTATGCCATCTTCCAACATTTTATTTAATTCTGCCTTCACCTGCTCCCGATATGCTGCTGGAATTGGATAAACCTTTGCGTTGAACGGTTCTGAATTATCCACTTCCAATCTGTGCTCATAGCCTAACGCTGTGCTTGCTTCTACCCCCACTAATTCTGCATGTTTTTGTAATAAAGCTTGAACCTCTACTCTCCTATCCTCTGGACATCTTATTGTGTTGATCTGTTTAACCTCATCATCCTCTACCTCTACTACATTAATACTTAACCCCGTGTCATCCTCTGTGACTTCATAACTGCCCTTCCATGGCACTACCCTATCTTTAATCCTTACTACCTTCCTTTCCATATCTATCAAAACCCCTAACTTCATCATACAGTCAACACCTAAAATGCTCTGAAACTTCAGTCCAGGTACAATTACAAACTCCTGTTCACAGCTTAAATCTCCTATATCTATCCTAAGCACCACAACACTATTTACTACAGCAAACTTCTTTTTATTTGGAGCTACTAAATGGCTACGCTTTATAGGCATAATTCTATCACAAACCTTATCCCTAATTTTGCTGACGAATTCCTCCGATATTAAACTCGCCTCTGACCCTGTATCAAGTAATACTTCTACATTATTTTCAAAAATTTCTAAATTAATAATTGGCAAATATAATTTTCTACAGTTT
Source organism: Platerodrilus igneus (assembly GCA_036346225.1). NCBI lineage: Eukaryota > Metazoa > Arthropoda > Insecta > Coleoptera > Lycidae > Platerodrilus > Platerodrilus igneus. The sequence continues at coordinate 6,577,870 of JARFIW010000439.1, read as the reverse complement.
CTGGCTCTACTTCCTCCTCAATTTTGAAAAATTCACGTGGATGTTCGTATACATTTACACAGAAATCTAGTGGTCTGTCACGTTCTAAAATCCTGTCTCATCCTGTTTTCCGTGCTTGGTCCTGGTTGTCCTTCTACAACCTGTGCGTACGTCCTCCTCGTGTTAATATCCGTGTCCCTGTCTCTATTCGGCGTGCTGGTCACAGTCCTGTTTACTTCCGGTAAACTGTTCTGTCACGTGTAACTAGGTCTTGGCGTCGGTCCCCTAGTCGCACTATTGCTCCTGTATTCCTGTCCTCGTCGTTCCCAATTCGGTCGAAAATTTCTGCTGTAATCAGGCCGTCTCGGATAATTCGGTGTCCTGTTGTCAAACCTAACTGTGTTAACGTTTCGTTCTCGTATCTCTCTTGTCCGTCCTACACATACATCGTCATATCTCTGCAAATACTCTAAAATGTCTCCCGTTCTGTGATGTTTTGTAAGGCCACGTGTTGTCTAATTTCCAGTTCAAAATGTCGTGATAGGTACTTAATAATCTGTCTGTCCGTCAATGGTGGATTCAGTTGTTTGGCCACACTGTACTTGCGGATGGCATATTGCTCCCTAGAACCTGCAAACTCTCCCTTAAATTTTCCTGTAATCAAGTCGTCCCTAATCTGATCCTGTTTGTGATCACTCCAGTAATGTTGTAAAATTTGTCTTCAAAGTCGTGATACGTGTCTATGTCCTGTCCTACCAAATTGTACCATGCTTCCGCGTTGTCCTTTAATAAAGCCTTTATCGTATTTAGTTTGGTCTGTTCGTCAAATAAATTTCCCACTAGATTTCTTACACTATTTATAAAAATTTGTGGATTTACCCTGTTATCGCCATAAAACTTCATGTGTTGGTCCAATGATACTCCACCTGTATAAAATCTGGGACCATCCCCGTTAAATTTGACATGTTGTATTTAATACTACTAACTTCACGTTCTACCCTGCCTAACTGATCCCTACATGAGTCCGTTACTTCAGTCATTTTACGTTTATTTCTTCTTCACAGAAAATGCGTACTTCGGACCTTAAATGTCCCATTTCCTGTCGAAGACCTGTAATATCACGTTCATTTTTTCAACCCTATTTTCAACTTCCCCATCTTTACGGTAAGACTATTTTAAATTCTGAAACTTCTTGATTCGTCTTATCTATTTTCTGACTAATTTGTTCAAACTTACGATTCGATTCCTCACTCATTTCTCTAATCTCTTCTAACTTCCTGCTCGATTCTTCCCTAGCTCTATTAGATTCATCGCTTAGCTGTTCTAATTTTCTATTGGACTCCTCCATCGCTCTATTCGATTCTTCCCTAGCTCTATTAGATTCTTCACTCATCCTCTCTAACATTCTCAATATCATCTCGTTTCCTTGATCCCTGATTCCGTCCTCGACTGATCTCTACTGCCTCCAGCATCTTCCATTTTAGAAATTTTCTCACACAATGCACTATCGTCACTTCCAATTTCCACTCCTTGACTCCTTAACCACTCTTTTCTCTGCATACGTTCTAATCACTCACACACACTCTAAAATACTCTTAAATTTATACACACACAAAACTCTCTCTCAGATCGCCAGTTTCCTGGAATAAAATAACAAAATTTTATTTGGAATTCGAGCCTCACTTTTGGGTCGCCAAATTATGCTGTGAAACCTCCAAATCCGTGAACTACGCTTTTCGCCTCGGCTGCTCACCTAATTTTATAAATCTCCTCATTCATAAAATTAAACACATTCCTACCACAAACATCAACGTTAACTCTATTTACATCAATATTCAGAATACATTAAATTTTCAAATTAAATTTCAGCATAAAATTCAGTTTTAAAAGGAATTTCAAAATTAATTTTATTATCACTTTAACGTGCATCCAGAATTCAAGTCCTTGTTGGATGCCTACTAATTAATATAACAATATAAACAGACCGGAGTCTGAGTATAAAGGAGCATCTACCACCCTTTACGTTAATTAACCAGGTTTGTCTAATTGAGCTCAAAGACATACCCAAAGTTTCATCATATTCCCGAACATCAAAACAAAATACCCTTTTTACTTAAACAAGCAAATTTCATCTTAAAATTAAACTTTTATGGTTAGAACAATTTCACTAATGTCCATTTAAAGTAAATCAATTATAAAGTCATTCAATACACACAAAATGTCAAACAAAATAGTATAATTTACCTGAAGGTTACTGTCCTCGTCGTTTCAAGGTATCGTTTCTTTAGTTAATCACACCATTCAACAGGATTATAATTACGGCTTCTGATTCTCTACGCTTTTAAAATTTTCTCCATCACCAGTTGTTTCTGGGCTTTTCCGGAACTCATCTATGTATATCTGACCCTTGTTTCGTGGATCCAGACACGTATTTGAACCATTTAATTATTAACACCCCGAAAAATAGCAAATAACTTCATGCTTCTGTCACCAATATACGCCAAAACTGCCTACTTTTGTGTATACATTCGTCGTTGTAAATTTTGCTAATTGGTACAGTGAAACTAAATTTTATTACCTTGTATCTAAGTGCACCGAAGTACATTCATGTTAACACGTAAATAACAAGCTATTTTGAATCACTAAAATATATTAGCAAACTTTAAATTATTTAATCAAACTAAAATGCACGGTTTAACATTTTCAATCAAGTCGCGTATGTACGAGCTTTTAACGCATCGAATCGTCAAAAGTCTCAGAGAGCTTGTTTATATTCATCTCGGTATATATAGCAAAAAGCCTGTCTATCGGTCTGTTCCCCAAAACGGGTAATTCTAAAGAATTTCTCATGCCATGTTCCTAGTCTGCCGCTCGCGCGTCGATTTTTACGAATTTTCACTCGCCCCATTTAAATCTCAGAAAATTTCCACACGGCACGCAAGCATGTCCGAGAAAAACTAATTGATTTTGTACAGAAATTGTTGCTCTACCTCTGATATTTGCATCCTATTTTTAACCAATTGTGACCCCGTGACGTTGCTTGAATCCGCCTTTTACAATATGTGTCTTTGCTTGACGCATTTCTCTTTCCTTCTCTACCGTGTTCTTATTGGTGCAAATTGACACTCTTCATTATCGATTATTTTAGTCCACATGGAGTGTGAAATAACCCAGCTTTAGCAATTCTCGTAACTATTATGCGACGTTTTCCCAAGATTCTTTGAAACATTAATTATCTGCAAACTTTACGCCGAATGTGACATTTAAACTACGCAGGTGTTCAAAATAATATTAATTCTCAGAGCTTTAATCCGTGGTATTTTAATCTTGGGTTTTACAAGTTTCTATAGGTATTATATGTTATTAACGGTTTAATTAACTCCAATTAAAATTGATTTCTATCCTTTTCATTTTAGCGAATACAACTTAAATATTAATTATTATAGGTACACTTTGTTTTACTACCGGTTACTTAAATAGAGTTAATTAAGATAAATTTTGCACGTAATTTCTCTTTGTTTAGAAATAATTACATTACACGCAGAGCTTTTCAATACTGCTTCTTTTGATATAAAGCGTTTTATAAATAATTTAAATTTCTTATTTTTACTGAAACAACCGAGTTTATTTATGCTTCATGGTTTTAATAACGCGTATTATTTAATGAAATTCCTTATACACGGTGATTAAAATTATTTGATGTGATTATTTAATTTTCTACCCTGGTCTAAATATGAGTAATATATATATATATATATATATATATATATATATATATATATAGCCTGTTTCAAATTAACTCGGCACCATTGCTAACTTTGTTAATTATTGGAGCTACGAGGTTGGTTAAATGAGCAAAGAAGCTTAGTTTTTACAGCTGACTACCGTGGACAGCGCAAAAAAGTAATTGAACATCGCTGTTTCGAGATATTGATCCAAACACTTACTTTTTAAATGGAACACCCTGTATATTTTTAATTTAAATGAAAGAGAAATAAATTCTTAACAAAAAGTCTTATACACTCATATCAAAATCCTTAAGATAAAGTAAATATTAACAAATTTGTAATTTAATCAAGGTAGGCGCGGATGTTTGAACAGAATTCATTTGTTTAACAAGTTTGTCATTTCGTGTGTTTAATTGTAGCAGCTAACTTTAAGAAGTATTAATAACATTGTTAGAATGCCTTTTACTCATGAAGATAAGTGTGATATGTTGGAAACTTTTATAATAAATAGAAAAAATACTACCAGAGCATCAAATTGCTATTGCGAAATCTTTCCTAATCAATATTCTCCAGACCGAAGATATTTTCTAATTCTGTAAAGACAATGAAAATTTGTTTTTGAAGAAAAGCACTAGAAAGAGATTTATAATTAGTAAAAACATTGAAACAAATGTATTAACTTAATTTGAAGCATTTCTAAATGATTCTATTAGAGATTTGGTAAAAAATAGTAACTTTTCTTTAACAGTCATTTATAGAATATTAAGAAAACATAAATTTATTCCTTATAAATATCGACAAAAAAATAAGTCGTTGGTTAGTTGTTTCGCGTACAGAAAATCCTGGCCTCGTGAAAAATATAATTTAGAGCGACGAATCAAATTTTTCGAATTCTGGAATGTTTAACCGTAAAAACATGCATTACTGGTTACACGAAAATCCACTGTTAACTTTCCCATCCCATCCACAAACAAAGTTTAGTTTAAATGTATGGTGTGGTTTGATTGGTAGTAAAATAGTGGGCTTTTTGTTTTATTACGGATCGCTTACTGGAGCTAGATATATGAACATTATGGAAGAAGTTTTTGAAGAGTACCTGGATGATATTAATCTAGAAGTTCGCCAAACCATTTACTTCCAGCAAGATGGAGCTCCAGCACATAATTTTCGCGAAGTTGGCGCAATGATGCAAAGACGTTTTGAAGACCGGTGGACGGGAACAAATGGTCCTATAAAGTGGACACCTCGTTCCCCAGACTTGTCGCCTTTAAATTTTTTCTTTTAGGACAACGTAAAAAATAACGTTTACGAAAGAAGATATACCAATGTAGCAGAATTAGAAAACAGTATTCGATTAAGTATTAATTCAATTGACGGTAGGAGTATTGCAAATGCTACAGGGGATGTTATTAGGCAAACTTTAATGTGCATTCAAGAAAATGGAGGATTTTTGAACATTTTATGTAATTTTAGTGTGTTAAATAAATGGTTTATTTAAAAGTCAAGACTATCTTAATTAAATTACAAATTTGTTAATATTTACTTTATCTTAAGGATTTTGATATAAGAGTGTATAAGACTTTTTGTTAAGAATTTATTTCTCTTTCATTTAAATTAAAAATATACAGGGTGTTCCATTTAAAAAGTAAGTGTTTTGATCAATATCTCGAAACAGCGATGTTCAATTATTTTTTTGCGCTGTCCACGGTAATCAGCTGTAAAAACTAAGCTTCTTTGCTCATTTAACCAACCTCGTAGCTCCAATAATAACAAAGTTAGCAATGGTGCCGAGTTAATTTGAAACAGGCTGTATATATATATATATATATATATATATATATATATATATATATATATATGATCAATTCAAGCTTTCAAAAACTTTATTTTCTACTTCAGGAAACTGCAAGTATGTGTAATTACAAAATGTAATTAAAATTTTTACTTACGATCTAGAGTGTAATCTTAAATTCAAGAAACATGACAACTATTTTAAGACATTGAGCTGTTCAGTGCTTGACATTTAAAACCAATGACACATACTTTGATAAATACTTAAAACGGGACAATTACTGTATTACAATGAGGTTGGATAAAAATTACATCTACACTAGTCACACATTAAAAATATACTGATACATACAAGATGAGTTGTTATGAAGATAAAATAAGTTACATGAATTAAATTACAACTATAGATATGGATTTGAGAGAGATAGTAGTTACAGAAAGATCTGTTGAATAAATTAATCAATTGTAGGAGTGTTAATATTCTTTGTTATTGATAATCGATCACATGTTATTCAAATTTAGTGTATCTGCCATTTTGTTAAGTGAAAGATCTTCTACAGCAATAGCAACCATTTCAAGAAACAAACGTTTTTTATAATTATCTTCCTTAAAATAATTTTCTAGTGGTTGTAATTGAAAACATGACCGGTTTCCATAGCGTGTAACACAAACGCGCAGGTTATGAAATTTCGATTGCCATCACTTTTTTGAGAAGTGATCCTTGCGAAAAGCATCTAGGTGTGTGTCTCACATATCAGTCCTGATAGTTCTAGCATGGTATTTGGTACACGACTCCAGACTGTTGATTATTAGGAGTGCGATTTTTGATTTAATAAAAAACACTTTTTCAAAGTTAAAATGGATTCGTTTGTGAGTTGTACCCTCTCGATGTTTTTAAAAATAAGTTTTAATTTTGTTGTTAGCTTACCTATATATGGAGGAAGAACGAAAAATGCAGGGTTGATAGGTACCGCCGCAGTTAAGCTGTAACTGATTTGGGGTTTGCTGATAAGAGACGGACTATTAAAGGGCAGTTTATTTATTAATGAGCTCGGGTAAAAATTTTGGAGAAGGTTTCTTAAAGTAAACAAGTTTTTGTTCTTCAGAGTGCGATACGAGAAAAGTTCTATCCTTCTCTTTAAACCTAAGACAAGATTAATTTTCATACTAGTAGGATGAAAGGAGTGATAGTCAAGATATCGTCCGGAAGAGCTAAACTTTCTATATCAATAAGTAATCAGGACAATGTCTTTATGGGTGATAAGAGAATAGTACCATTGACTTCTTTTCCAATGGTAAATTGAATGGTCGGATGGTAACTATTGAAGATTTGAAGTACAAGATCTTCACTGGCGGAAAAAATACAGCAGATTAGATCATCAACATATTTTTTAATAAAGGGAAAATTAATATGAAGATCGATGCGCTAACCAATTGCGGAAGGGTGATTACAATCGGAAAGATATACAAATCTAAATTATAAACCAAGGCTATATGAACAAAAGTTATTGCTGCTTGATAAAAACTCCATGACATTTCATTTTTAGATGATATTACCTTTATCTTTTTCAATAACTACAATTTAGATGCCACAAGAACGAATAATTAGTTGTTGTTATATGATATATTTTATCAAAGTAGGATTTACAAAACTATCAGGTATATTTTCCAATTACATTATATGCATTATACAGAAGATTGATCAATTACCTAATGAGGTGTTTTAAAAGGGTGATCGTGCAATATTTCTCCTTGATTTTTGATTTAAATATTTGTAAATTTTTATGGTTGTTGAGTAATAAAAACAAAAATGGCTTTGTTCCATATGAAAATTGATAAAACGTTCTCTTTTTGTAAACAGTGACTGGCTGTGAACATTTATTTCCAGATATTGCTTTACATAAATAAATTATTGTAGTTTAAATAGACAAATTTGTACATAAAGTTAAGCATTGTTCTTTATTATAGCAAAAGTCACTTGTTATGTTCTATTTCAAGTTTAAGAATTTACGGCCGCATCACTTTAAAAACCCTTTCAGTTGCTACTTATTTAAATTTACGTTTGCTACATTTCTCTAAATTCAATCCACGTAGATAGGCAATCAACTTTACTCGTCCTTCATTAAAACCACGAGTTCGGTTGTCTATATTCTTATCTCTTACTTATACAAGTTCACCTGTTCCTTATCTTACACGTAAACTTGACGAAAGAGAGTTGTCGGGAATGTTGCTAGTTAAATGGAAATTCATAGGATGATATAATGTGGAAATTTAAAAACAGTTCGTGGCATGGAATGTAATTCTGTTTTTGATGTAGTTTAAAATGTACAATACATGTCTAATTTCGTAAATAATCAAAATTAAATATGTGCGAAAAAGTTGTCGAGTTACAAAATTATTTAAGAAACAATTGTACTTTAGACAAAGCGTAGAAGATGTCTACAAGTCGGGATGAGTTATTAACGATAACTTGGTTACACATGCTTCGAGATTTTAATTAAATTTAAAACTGCATGTGCAAGTGACGATTAACAAGATAATTATCAGTCGAAAGTGCCGGAGCTACGGCCAAACAATCTAGCGTGCTCCAAAATCTATATACAAGTGCCAGTTTTATAGTTATTGAAGCAGGAAATCGGGAAATTTAACTTTGAATACGGGAGTAAATAGTAAAATCATTTACAGTAAGTCAAACAAATATTGATGTCGATAACTACTGAAGTGGTTATATTTCGGAAATCTTACTTAGTCTTACAGCATGGTTAATCAATTTTGTCGTTTCATCAACGTTAGTGTTAAAACCCGGCTTCCTTTTTTGGAAACCTGGCATAAACTTCCGGTATCGTTGGTTTGTGATTTTTACTTGTTTTAATTGAACAAATCCTGAGGAAATGAATGATGCTACCAAGAAGACCCACCCGTAAGTACTTTGTTTAGACTGTTTTAAGACATGCGTTGCAAACTGTTATAAATAACTCAGGGTAAAAGACAATTAAGAATCATTTTAAACAGTAATATTTGAACGAGTTGTACATGCCAAGGCACAAATTATGTACTATTACGGCCTCACTCGATATAGTAGGGTTTTGTAAATGTGTTCTTGTAGGACAATGATTAAAATGATAGATTGCTATGGTATGAAAGCGACTGTTTTGTTTACATCTATATACAAGACATTTATTTTATAATGACGAAAAAGGTTTTGCGAATTATTTTTTGCTTTTATATAGACTTTTGTTTTAATGGAAGACTGCATTGAATACTGTATCAACCGCAAAATACTACAATTACAAAAGTCGAGTATTACGGTGAATATTTGGAGATGAAGAATATGCCAAACTTCAACCTGAACTACTATATATAAACCTACGGGGCGAATCGGTCTGGGAGTTTTTCTTCTTTTTCCTTTTTTGTACCACCCTCTCCCTTCTACGATTTTTCAGTTAACACGGTATTCTTCCTCCGTGGCGTAGTTTGTATGTGTGTGACTACTACGCCCAAGGTCCCGGGTTCAAATCCTGACACAGTTCGCTTGAAAAATGTTAGACGAGCATTTTTTCAAAAATACGCCCTCGTTCGGATGAGGGGTAAAATGGAGGTCCCGTGTGTGAGTGTTGTCACGCACGTTAAAGATCCCTACCTTGCTTGGAACAGCAAGGGTTCGGCAAAATTTAAAATTTTTCAGGTAAAAAACTCGTTTCCTGGCCAATGCAGTACCTTCGGGTGGAGCATTGGAAAATCACATGTAGGGGTATTGTTCTGGCTCGTTTTTGCTGTGGTAATCGGTACGGACCCTGTCGGCCTGGTATATCGCAAAACACACTTTATTTGAGAATTAGTTTAAGTTTTGTGTTTTTGGAATTTTTGGAGGTATCAACCAGCACTAAAAAGTATTAGCCTGTTATGCTGAAAAGTCTCTAGCCGTCAGACGTTGCGTGGAAAAGAAATATTCCAGAGCTGGTGATAGATAATATTAAATGCAAAGTGGCCAAACAATAAATGGACTGTAACGCCATTCTTGTTATGTAAGAATAACCCACAAAAAAAATCTTACTGGTTGGATATTCTTAGTACATTCTGGTCGGTTGGGGTGTTCTGATAACAGGGAATCCTAACCAGAAATAATACTAAATATGGTGCAGTTCCCAGACTAACGTCAGGGTGGGCCGTGAGCGTTGATAGCACACTAAGAAAGAATAAAAATAATGAGGGCGCCAATTGCAGTTGATTGGGCCCGCATGCTCCACGACACGCGTCTCTTCAGTTTGTACTAATCTAACATCATCGCTTTCTTAGTCACTTGATTTTATTGTACTCAAAAACGACTTGATATCTTTGGCCTAACTTGTATTTTAATTGAAGAATTACATTAGTAACGCTGGGACTCAAGGTCTTTACTTTATTACGCAAAATATTTTTGCGAATACTTTTAGCTTCTGATATTATACTTCGAATGAACTATATATTTTTCTTAAACACCGTTGGCTTTAATACTATGTTCCTAATGTGCTAGTTTTTTTTTCGATAAACAAATCGCTATACTTGCAAATTCTACACCCTTTCAACAAGTAATAAATTTATGTATCGTATTAACTCTTAACCTAGTATTAGGTACTAGGTCTCTTGCGTGGTCTTAATACATGTTCATAACCTAGCGCATTACACCAAGGTGCCGCCAGATAAAACGAATAATGATCTTGTTAGCAATCTGATGACAACTAAATAAGATGCGTGAATGAACTTTTCTCTGTCAAAGCGGATTTTTTTTTATTACAGTTACAAACTATGTAACGGATGTATTAGCTTGAATTGCGAGATAGGTTTTGGGCCTTTTGGAGCTTCTTTTTAAAAACATTATTTCCCAAAAACACTTCTATCAAATTTGTTTTTAAATAGTAATTACAAAATGGTTTGTTTCTTCTATAACAACTTGTACGTTATGTTCATTAACGTGACTTAATTTAGTTGATACAAAATAATCAAAATTAATATTTTAATAATGATCCATGAGTAGCTTGAACTACCAACAATGTTAAAGTTATGAAGTTCAAAGATTGACTGGCCATCAGGGGCTCCTCAGGGTATTTATGTAATCCCTGCTCTCGCATCATCTTGTGCGAAAGTCCAGAGCTCACCGCCTGCTATTTGTTGATACCATACAATGTCTTGTTCTAAGTAATTGTAATAAAGACTGCATTATTGCGGTTCATTGTGTCTGCACCTGCAGTATCAGGTTGCGTATGGAATACAAAGTAGTTGCTTCCGTTCTCATGTCTAATATGAACTTTGATTAACCTTTAATATTATAACCTTTAATTAATACATTGTAGCATACTATTACTAAGACATAATAAATGCGTTTAATTTTATATACATATTAATATGGGGGATATGTACCTTGCGTCTTACGAAAATTTTATATACCTCTGCAGTAATTAAATGTTGAGTATTTTCATATCAATTAAATACATTTTATTTAAAACGTATATGACATCAAGGCTAGACCTTATTTAGCAAAATATAACTAAAAAGGAACTAAAGGGTCGAAGAAATTACAAACAATATACTAATCTTTCTTCATGCTATTGAACATGATACATAACATCGAGATAGTACTATGATGTACTGGGTTCGATAGAGAAACTTTTCGACGTTAAGTAATGTCATTAATAATGAATATGGGTTTTCGCAAAATAAGTAACATTAAATTAATATTTAAAATTTCCCTAAAACAGAAATTATTAAATGAAATTAAACCTTGATTCAAACATTTCCATAAGAATTTTACAATCTATAGAAGAAAAATTGTTTCATTTGCAGTTTACTTTGCCGTCTAGTAAAGTCCATAATATTACTTCTATTGAGATGCATATTTGTACTTCACGATTCATAGTAGTACCTTCTGATAAGAATTTTAAGCAATTAGGAAATACAAATCCCTGATGTTGGACTATTGTTGCAGGCAATCCTTGTTGTTGTTATTCTGAATGTCCCCGAACTCGCGGCGCTTGCTCATGTTAGTATTTGGAAGGTCTCTGTGTCACCGACTTCAGGGTTGTGGTTGTTGTGTCTTGCTGCATCTGTGTTGCCATCTGGAAATGAGTTCCACAACCACAAACGTTTATGGTCTTGTTCAAAAAAGCTCTATGCGCATAAACTACTCCGTCACCACCTAAGTTTATCAGTGAAAGAACGGCCGTCTACCAAATTCACTTAACTTGAGAAATGAGAGATGTATGGTTAGGTAAAGGGAAATCACGTAGGATTTCACTTTGCTAGAAAATAGATATGTACGCATAAGCCACAATGAAGCGAATTTATCAAAAACAAAAAATTTTAAAATAATATAAAAATGCAAGTATATAATAAAACAAAAAGTGAAATATATAAATATGTAAATGTAAGAGAAAATGTATATACAAATGTAAGAAAAAAGAAAAATAAACTAAAGTACAGGGCGAGGCGCTAATTTGAGCAATGGTCGTTTGAAAGTGCCGTCTGACATCCTTATTTCAGCGACGAGCAAAAACACGTCTGAGCCGGGAAAAAATATTTACTATTTAGCCGAACTTGAAGTCGTCTTTAATAAAAACTAATGTATTGTTGTCAATTGGTCAGTTGCCAATTTTAGAATGCCATTGAGTCCTCCGTTTTAGGGAATGTAAAATATTCATGGCTTCAACGAACCCAAAATTCTTGGTGAAGTTTTTGAAAAAGCTTCCACCGGTTCTTCAACGATAATTTATTATTAGTATGGTCTTCATCCGGAGTTGCGGTAAAAAGTTCTATAATTAAAAAAAGGTATGGTATTCCGCATTGAAAGTCATTTGGGTTGAAGCTTAAGGCGCAGAGTGGTCTTAAATTCAATAATGATTCACCTTGAGCCAAAACTGTGTACAACTCTTCGAATGTAAGTATAGGAGTATGCAACCAACCGTACTCGTAACTAACTGACCAATAAGCATGCAGTATGCAAACAAATAGCATGCACGCATAAAACACCAATCAACCAACAGTGAACTCGCTCAACGGCCCGACACACTTGGAAATACAAACAGCACCATCCGAACGTACAACACAAACAAATCCCAGTATAAAAAAAGCTCCAAATGTTAGAACAAATCACTTCTTTTTGTTCTCTCTTTCCGGAAGACACCAAACTCCATCGAGGAAACTTAAAATAGTGCAAAACGGAAGTCACCAAGCTTCTTGTGCACTAAGACTTTTCTTTTGGATAATATCGTGTGACCACCAAATCTAACAGAAGAAAATGAAGTAAACTCTCACCATACTAGGAACAGGATCTGGCCATAACTTGGAGCGATCTACCTCCGAAACGATCTCTGCATCATGACCACCTCCTAGAGCACGTGTTGCCAACAAGCACGCTAGGATTGGGAACATTCCGCCATCAGCCTACTTCAATTTCTACCAATTAAGCCTGCCGTCCACCAGTCGCTAGGTACCGAAACTATAGAAATTCAACTGCAATCACCGCCACGAGGTGCAGCATTGTATTCAGCGTAACCAGAGCCAGGGTTATTTACAATCATAGACAACTTCACCTACACATCACCAGACCCCAAACCTACGTCAAAAAGCCGTAACTCCAATTCCTCAACATAGAAACGCGTTCCGCAACTTTACAAACGAAAGTGTTGAATACTTTCAATTCTAATGTTATCGACATTTGTAATTTAATTATGTATACAAAAATATTTGTAAATATTTCCTTTGTGCGTGTCATGTCGTGAATGTTAATGTGCTGCAAGTTTATATCAATATTTTACCTTGTAAATAAATGTTGTCTCTTTTGCTACGAAACATTAACAAGGTGACCCTAAGTAATCGAAACACCAGAAATCAATACACGGTTGCTACAAATCTATTGGTGCGTCTTTTTATTGCCCGTCGAACGATCAGATACAAAATACACGACACACAAAATTAATTTTGACCTTAATATTAAATAAAAACTCAAATGAAATAAGAGTGAAAGCGAATCTTGCATAAAATGTATTCAAAATACATTGAAGTTTAATATTAAAAACAATACAATCTCAAAGTCGTAATTTTAACGTAAGTAACATACTCTTTCTTTTTTAAATATTAGGCAATAAACCATAAATTTTAAGTGCAACCGGTGGCACAACATAATTTATTGGGTCTTGAAACTGGTCATATAACATAATTGTACTGGCATTTTATTAGTTCTGACCATATATTGTTATTGTTTATTTACATGGGTTTTGGGATCATGCTCAAGCCGATGTCTATCCTAGCTATTAAATTCTAAATAATTTGACAAGGTAGATGATGCCCTTGGAATAGCGGTATTACGTTCTTATTTAGACTAAGTATGCCTTCTGTTTGGTGAGGTGAGTAGAGGGGAAGTGTTTGGTGATTTCATGAGTATATCTTTATACACAGGTTAATTAAGGTATAGGGATTTGGTAGACAAGATTCTTTGTAAGAAATCATTAAATTGGGCGTGGGAAATGAGAGACCAGGAAGTCAATGTCTGGTAGGAAGTGTGCTGTCGAAGATTATTACGAATTTAAAGTTGTTGTATCACGGAAACTGTTCGAGTGCAGAAGTTAGAATTCATTCATAGCAATATCTAATCGGGAGCATTAATATGAGAACGGCACTACAAATCAGGTTAAAAATTTGGTTATAGTTTATCGTTCTTGTAAATTAAGATTTTATTTTAACCAAAATATAGGTTATTTAATTTTATTATCAATCTTGTACCAAGTTCGTCATCTACACATAGGGAAGGCAATTTTGTAGGATAATTAACGAAACTTTATAAGATTTGAAGGTCAAAGGATTGTCTGAGCTTAAACAATCACTAATCAAAGAGACAGATAAACTTTGAAACGTGTTTGAAAGAATAGAGCAATTATAAATTGTAGAGATAAACTTTGTAAATAATTGTACATATTTTATTTAACTTGGGCGATTTCCTGTAACCATAAATGATTCCGTAAGCAAAGTGATTACATTTTCTATTTCTTGCAATATAAAGTAAATCCAACGTTATTTTAAATGATCCTATGTTCTCATACTACAAAACATATCTTTTCCGAATATATGCGCCGTTTTGGTCAAAGTTATTTTTCAATGCTTTTAGTTAGTAACAAATGTAAACAGCATTAGCCATGTTTACTCGTCTCAAAAACAAATAATTTACTCTGCATCTGGCAAAAACAGAGAAATGCCTTTTATGTTGTTTAAATGACAAAGGCGATTACTCGTTGATTTAGATTTTATAGAGCAGCCGAAAACAAAGTATCAAAACCTAATCAAAGCCCGTTATTAAGCTTTTAAAACATTTATTCGCCCGTATGATAAAAATATAGTAGAGTTGCACAAGCTTCTAGTGCAGCACAGCTGCTGTTGGTGGAAAATTTTCGAGATGACCTCTTTGTATTCACGTGCACAATTTCAATTTATGAGGTTCACTTGGCAATTTCGTATAGAAAATAGAATTCCTTTATAACATAAGCTCCTTGTAACATTGAATGTTGAATGAGCAATAATGCATTTTGCCTGACGTAAAAGTGGGCACTATTGTCATATTTCACAGGCAAACACATTTTAGAAATTCAGAACATAGAAATCCATCGAAGCTACTGCTACAAATGATATAATATGGAAGAGCAGTAGAAACATTTCCAACGTAGAAATCGACATCCTCGAATCCTCGTTAAATTAAATTATGTCAAGCCCTCCGATCTATGCTAAATAAAACAGATTTACATTGACGTTATGTCTGTTCTCCTTATATAAATACTAACAAGAGATGGCATTTTACGCCAGAGTGCTTGATTAGTTTTACAGTATCTTTAGAATGTTCAGTTTGTATACCGTCTTACTACAAGTAATTACAATATGCCCGACATAATTCTAAAACTGAAATGGTTGACACATTAATTCTCCAATTACCCACTCACACCACTCAGTAGAAAGTCAAGAAATAAAATATAATATGAAAATTGTGTTTTAAAAGTTTCTTTGATTTCCAATTAAACCCATTTTGAGAACTTTTACGCGATTTCTTGTTGAAAATTGTACGGTATGCTGTCAATGGTCGCCTGATGATCGTCGACCAATGAGAATTGACTCTTTAGCACAAGTGGGGATGTGGTTCCGTTCCCGGCAATGAACTGAACACTTTTGACCGGTACCTTGAAGTGTAAGCAATGAAGAAGTGGAGTTCTTCCAAATGTCTTATTCCTTCACCTAATCTTGTACCTGGATGTATTCTGCAGCACATTTAGATAACCATAAACGCTCTTCTAAAGATCGTCTTGAAGTCGTTTGGTTAAAATTATAGGCACGAGTTCCTTTGTTGAATAAAAAAAATTGTTTAATGTAAAACTTTATGGTCAGCTAAAGCCATTAGCTAGTGAGTCAAACTGACCTTAATGGAAAAGAAAAATCCTGATTTACTTGATTATCACGAAGGTGCACTAGACGTTATTGATAAAAAGTTAGTGAAACCAGTATCAATTCAAAATTATGCATCTGCTGCTAATTAAAGTGTATAAGCAGGCAAGTGAAGCATCGTAAAGCTTATCGGCTTCCGTATGGTACGAGAAAAAAGACAACAAAGCCTGATAAACTGATTTCTTCAGATACTTGCGGTCCTTTTAAACCATCATTCCAGAAAAGAAGATATCTGAGATAATATTCAAAGACGAATTTTCAAAATTACGCTAGGGTTTCATTATCATAGAGGTCAGAAGTCAAAATTATTTTAGAATAGGTGCTAGCGGATGCTGATAAACAAGGTGACACAATTAAAGAACTACGCTGACGTTCAAGAAATTCTTCAAAAGAAAAGTATAATACAGTGGTTAACTGAACCTTACACGCCTGAACGAAACAGCGTTTGCGAAAAAGAGAATCGTACTATAGTTGAAATGGTTAAGACTTTTAAGTACTTAAATCGTGATGTGAATTTTCCTTATGCTATTTGGGCTGAACTAGTTACATCTGCAGTGTATGTGCTAAACAGAACAGAATATACCTCAGAAAATGGTATTACTCCATACGAAATGTGAATGAAAAAGAAATCTCGTATTAAGCATCTCCGAATTGCAAGTTCAGCGTGTTATTTTCACATTCTAACTCAAAAGAGACTGAAGATGGACAAGAAAGCTCAAAAAAGTCTATCTTGTTCGCTATGATGATGAAGAACGATATCGAGGTTATATCCCTGAAGAAAAGCGTGTCGTTTTATCCAGGGATGCTACGTTTCAAGAGACACATGTAGAATGTACAGAAAAAATTAATGTTGTGTCAGAACGAGTTTTCGAAGAGTAAATATGTTAGTAATGACTTGAGAAACGATGATGAATTAATAGTAATTTGAGTCTGATATCAACTAAAAGGAAAATGATGAGAAACGTGATGAACCTCAATTGCTACGTAATCGTGATATTACTCGAGCTCCAAAGTTTGTCATGGTGAAGACTATAGAAGACACTCCTGAGACTTAACAATAATTCTGCAAATAGTAAGAATAACACTGAATGGCAAAAAGCTATGCATAGTGAAATGGCCATATTAAGAGCAAAATGCCACTTGGAACCTTGTAACACTACCTATAGCAGCAAAAGCTATTGCTTGCAAATAGTTTTATAAATCTGAATTTATATTCAGATTAGTTGCAAAAGGGTAAGATCAACGCAAGCAAAGATATAAACTATAGTGAAACATTTAGTCGGGTAGTCAAGTTACAAACAATTCGTTTTCTGCTTAGTATAGTTGCAACTGAAAATATGTTTCTGGCGCAATTTGATGTATGTGTACAGCTTCCTTATATGGATAGCTACAGGAAACTATCTATACGAAACAGCTAGATGATTACCATAACGGCACAAGTCAAATCTGCAAATTAAAAAAAAGTCTGCATGGACTTAAGCAGGTGCCTAAGTGCTGGAATAAGAAAATTAACGCGCTTTTATCAAAATTAGACTTTCGGATTAGTCCAGAAGAACCTTGCATGTTTATTCGAGAGAGAAATGGAGAAAAGATAGTACTAGCGCTATATGCAGATGGTCTTCTTTTAGCAACTAATCGGCAAGATCTTAATGATTGTCTAGCACAGTTGAGATCAGGGTTTAAAATAGTATCGAAAGATTCCTCATATTTTTTGGATCTTGAAATAGAAAGGAAAGAAAATGGCGAGTTTAAAGTTTGTAAACGAGCGAATGCAAAAAGATTTCTAGAGCGCTTAACTTACAGATACATCAGATTCAAGAATAGCGGATAATAAGACGCATAACTTTTCTTATAGTCAAGCTGTTGGTGCGCCCATGTACTTAATGCTCGGTTCTAGACCAGATTTGGCTTTTAGCATTGGGTCTCTATCAAGAACATTAGAGAATACTTCAGCTGAAGATATTTCTAGAGTGAAAAGAGTGCTACGGTACATTGCAGGTACTATCGACACAGGTTTAGTATATCAACGTGATGGAGAAATGTGTTCTGAAATGCTACAGCGATACTGATTTTGGAGGTTGCTCCAAAACTGGTCGTTCAACTTCTGGAGTGTTAATTAATTACGTTGGTGGTGCAGTTTCATGATTGAGTCAGCGTCAAGGTTCAGTTATTGATTCTACTACTGAAGCCGAAATTGTAGCAGCCAGCGAAGCTTCAAAAGAAATAATCTGACTTAGTCGACTTCGTCAAGAAATTACAAAATTAAAAGAAATTTCCATTCTTCAAATTGACAATGCTGCTGCTGTTCGTTTAGTTGAAAATCCAGAGAATTATCGCAAAACAAAATATATCCAGAGAAAGCGTTTCTTTATTCGAGGGCATGTTATAGAAGGTAGATTAGTTATCGAGAAAGTTTCGTCAGAGAATCAAGTTGCTGATATCACGATCAAGCCGTTGCCTTGTACTCGGTTGTAATTTCTTTGTGATACAATGGGACTTTTGTAAAAAAAACAAAAAAGAATTCACAGAAAGGGAAGTGTTAAATAAAAAAAAGTGTCTAATGTAAAATTTTATGGACAGTCAAAAGAAAATTTTGTATTATTGTTAGGCTTATAACTGTTTTATTGAAGTAATTAATGTTTTGTTTTTATGATTTACAAAGAATGAGAAATAGTGCTTTCAAGAACTATTATGCTATAAGAGTTCAGTCGATAAAGATTTTAACTTCTACACCTTTAACTTTAAAACATCTCATCTATCAATGCATATGTCGCATGCAACTAGAACCTTTAAATAATTAATGTTAAATTTATCGATGGATAAGTATCATTTGTTGATTATTTAATGTTGATCATTCACATAGGTACATAGACAAGAGGCCCTGCAGCGAAATTCGTAATATGTCCGTAATGCAACTATACCTTTAGGCAGATATAAAAATGTGTATAATGTTAGTGAGATGTTCAAGAATTTGTAACAACATCATAATCTTATACACTACATTTGATTTTTTTCCAAAGCTTCACCCGAAGATACATTGGCCAGGAAGCGTGTTCTTTTTTAACTAAAAATTTTGCATTTTACCAAACTCTGGCTGTTCCAAGCAAGGTAGGAATCTGTAACGTGCGTGACAACACACACACGTCACCTACATTTTACCTTTCATCCAAACGATGGCGTATTATTGTTAAAATGCTTGCCTAGCATTTTTCAAGCGAATCACGTGATCGCGTCGGGATTCGAGCCCAGAACCTTGGTCTCAAAAGTTACACGCATACCAACTGAGCCACGGAACCGTCACTAATAAATACACTACATTTGATTTTTTCCAATGCTCCATCCGAAAATATTACATTGGCCAGGAAGCGAGTTTTTTTACCTGGAAAATTTTGAATTTTGCCGAACCCTTGCTGTTTCCAGCAAGGCAGAGATCTTTAGCGTGCGTGACAACACCCACACACGTGACCTACATTTTACCTCTTATTCGAACGAGGACGTATTTTTGTGTAAAATGGTCGCCTAACATTTTTCAACGGATCGCATCGGGATTCGATCCTGTTACAGTTTCTCGCGGCTCTAACGCTTTTATTATAATCTATACAGACCACGTTTTTACCGGATGATGCAATCGCAATGTCTATGTCAATTTACATGCACATTTTAGGTAATATTCAAATTAGTGATATGTATATCTCGGAATCTCATCTTAGGCTCCACCACGTGGAATAGTTTTCGTAGTTCGCCGGGGTGAACATCCAATTATTATCCGTTTGTGATCTTCTTATTGCTTCTTGTAGGGGTTTTGGAAGGAAATAGGTGGCGGGTACGATAAGATAAAAGGAAACTACATACCTTTAAAAACTACACCGCACTTACACACTTGTTGCTTCGTCCATGTCAAGTTAATTAATCCCGCTTCCTCGACTCGCGCACTCCCGCATCCCTTCTGCGCCGACTCAACCGTCACGAACGGCGGAAATTAGCGTATAATTTCAAGAAATACGCGGCAATTAACCTATAAAGTATCTCTTAACCCTAAACATGATACATGATCAGTTTGGCATGTAACAAACTCAGGATCTTGCGTTTAGTAGTCACTCGCATACCAACAAAACCACGAAGCCGCCCATAATTTCATACACTACATTTGGTTTTCCAATGCTCCGCCAGAAGGTACTACATTGGCCATAATTTCATACAGCTAAAAATATTTACAGTTATAATAGCAGCTTTTAGTTGTGACATAAAAAATTCTTATAAAAATTATAGTTCAATTGGAGTAAGGATATCGCTTTAAATGCGGTCGAGGTATTGTTTGCCAATATTTATAGAAATTTAATAGAAAAATCTATGAAACGCCTGCCTTGTATTTAGTAACATCATGAAGTACGTAAATTTGGGATTGCAAATTAAGTTAACTCATAATACTAAAACAATAACTAACTTGAAATTTTTGCATACAGTTCTGTTACAGATAAAAACATACAAGTTGTAAAAAACTCATGAAAATGTTATATTAGAACATGAATCACGTTGTTCTCGAAATCTGGGACATAGTTTTGCCACTACTCCAGAAAATGTTAACATCGATGACTTAGTATTGATCGCTACAAATAAAGTCTTTAATATGAAAATGAGAAACAATACCCAACAAACGTTTACTATACACCATATAAAAAAACGAACAAAGGCCAGCAATCAATATATTATAACCTAATAAACAATGCTAGAGCTGAATCAAGTGAATTGAAATGGGAGAAATTGAAGTACATGCCAAAATTAACTGCAGACCAGTGGTATGTATACATTTAAATAATTGCTTTTTCAGTTGAAACATTTACAAATAATTACATAATCGAATTAGATTAAATTTTCGCGTCTGCAGTTTGTTTTTATATTTGTGTATAAAACGTCAAACCTAAATTATTTAACGAGTCAATTTGTATCGTTTAGCGTTGTTTGATTTAATTTATTAATCAGCGTATCCCTTTTGTTCACTTGATAAATCTCGAACACTTTCACAATAATTTATTATTGCGTACCGTAAAAAATCTTACAAGCAAGTGTCATTGTATACATATCTGTTGGCCTGCATCCCTCGTTTATAAAGTCAGCTTTAATATATCAACATATTTTCCATTAGTTGCGCGCACCTATTATTTGGGTGAGTAGAAATGCATGGTGGCAATGGAAACAGATGTTCCAGCGCGTTTGAAGAATGCAAGATTTTGAATGTAGGTGTAACACTTGCTTTATCGCGGCATGTTGCATGGAGCAGTGTCAGGAGAAAGAAGTGGTCGCTGAGTTTGTACTATTGTGCGTTAAGCTGGAGTCACGTATTTCATGGTCCAAGTATCAATGGTTAACAAAGTTCATTGCCGTTACATGTTCTGCTGCTATTAAGCTGCATGAGATGTTTAAGATTCGATTTAAACCATTCGGTGCCAAATTTTTTCCCTACTTTTGAGGTATTTTTAATTAGTTTGGGTTCTATTGATACGACAAAATTAATGGTAATCTGGTGAAAAAATTGTCAGTAAATGTCTTGGTAGGAAAATGCAATTTCATCCTTTCGGCAAATGTTGACACAACAGTTGCTCCCACGCCAAGGTCACTGTTACCCAATATTGTTCCCTTTCCTTGATAGGGCTCAGTATTTACTAGATATCAGTTTGATACATTTTGAGACCAACACTTGAACACATACCTAATAGGTTTCCCTCGAATTCGTTGCTTGCAGCTGTGATGACTGAAGTATGGCATAATTGATTCATCAACGGATATCGCTATGTTTTCCCTAACAGGCATACATCTTATAAACATGACATTTAAATGATCTATGAGTGGCCTTACTTTTCCAAACCTATTATTCAACATTGTTCACAAAATGTAAATTTTTCAGTATTTCCTAAACCTCTTCCTAGACATCGCATTAGCAATAGTTTCATTTCGAATATCATAATACAAGCTCCAACACATGTTTTTCTGGGTGTCTGAGAATATCCAGAAATGAAATGAATTGAGGAGAGAATTTTTAGTTATCAACTGAAACCTCAAACAGTTTGCGGTTTGTTGTGCATCATACAATAAAGTTTGTTCTTTGATGTAATTGAAAAACATCAGTCCAAAACAATGCAAAAAATTCAAGTGGATTTCCATAAAGAACACGGTGCTAAGAGTTGCAATGTTATCCGTGTTATTTTCGGGGAAATCCTTCTTCCATTTTTCCTTGGTCTGTGTACGTTTTAGCTTTTTGTTATGTTTTACATATCTTATGCACTTTTTATTCTAATCGCTACTTGTAACTATCTCTTTTCTTCTTCTATGCGACGATGTGATATGTTTCTTCAGCAAGAGCTCGTAATATTTTTGGACAAGACTTAAGGGAATTCAGCCGTTTTTTTGGTTGTCCGATTATTAAGTCACCCTCAAAATTGTTAGCAGGGGGATTTGTATAAATATTCCCAGAATCAAATTGTTCTTCATTTAGCTTATACAGCAATTTGTTGAGACTGACTGAGCAAGTATATTTTTTGCCTCCCGTAAAATGTTTTGCAGTCCATTTCTGCAAAAATATAAATATTCTAATCACTAGGTAATATATGTAGCCATGTTCCAATATTGAAAAATACAGAAATTGGACGTAATTAAATACTATAAAGTAGCACCGATAACTATCCTTCGATTGAACTAACCCATAAAGCGGTTAAAAAACTTGTAGTAACACTTCTTGAAGAAAACTTAGGATCATCTAATCAACGAAGGTCGTACGTACACCTCTGTTGTTGTAAAAAATATTGACACTGTGCGTGACATGCATTTAGCAGATTGGGATGTGACTGTAGGGCGATAAAGACATCCTTAATTAAATCTGCAATAGTATGGAAATTATGACATAGATAATTTAATATAAAAGCTGGAACTTGATTAGAACGATTTATTCAAGATTTATTCGTTCATAAATTCACGATTTATTTTAAGAAATCAAACATGTTACTTTAAGTATGCGGCATTCTTACAGTATTTAATATTTAAAATGAAACTTTGAATAAACAAGTAATTCTTAGAACGTAACCCTGCATAAATATAGAACAATTTTTTTTAAACACTACGACAATTGAACAATCTTCGACATAGATAGTCCTGAAGCAAAAAAATACGCTGAGTCAATTAATTGAAAAATGCAAGATGCTCTTTGAAAATTAAGACTAAATGGAGATTTAAAATTATATGAACAAACTGGAAAACTAGGATTTTAACGTCAATTTTAAGAATGGAAATGGAAGATATTTAATACCGTTTATGAGTTGAATAAATGCTATTGGATTTCGCAAGTATTGATTTTAGATTTCTTTGTTTGTAACCGATATTTCAGTATTTTGCCATTTGAATTCAAGGTAGAATAAGTTCCTAATCCTATAATAATTTTGTTTTGTAAAATGGATATTTACCCGACAGTTGTGAGGTCGAAGTTCGACATATTTTGACGTTTACTAAATAGACTATCTGTCAAGGATTTTTCGCCAAACAGCCTTACAAGCGTGGGAATAAAAGACGGGTAGATTATCCGCCTACTTGTGTATCTGTGAGTAAAAATTATGTAAGAATTTTGTGTGAAAGAAAAATGTTTTTGAATGTATAGATGTTTTCTTGCGATTGCTGTAATACGGTAAAACAATTTTAAATTTTTTGAAACTACTAACTTACCTTCCTTTGCCTGGCTAGCTCAACGCAAATTTTTACTATGAAATTTACAAAATGAAATAAAACAACAATCTAAAAAAAACATCTATACATTCAAAAGCATTTTTCTTTCACACAAAACACATTATAAAAGAATGCACAGTTCCAGTTTATACAGAAAATAATCAAAATTTCTACCTAATTCTTTACTCACAAATATACAAGTACGCGGATAATCTACGCATCCTTTATTCCCACGCTTGTAAGGATGTTTGGCTAAAAATCCTTGGCAGTTAGTCTATTTAGTAAAAGTCAAAATTTCTCGAAATTCGACCTCAAAACTTTCGCGTAAATATTCACTTTATAAAACATTGTAAGGGGTAACAAATCATGAATTTTTTAATAAGACGCCTGAAACTAAACAGCAATTAACTATATGGTGTTTCAAAGTAAACTAAAACTAACAAAAGTGGTGTGTACAAAGAGTTTCGAAAAAGAACGGTTGCTTGAATCTTCGGATAAGCGAGTCCTTTTGCAACTGTTGCATTAGAAGGTCGAAGGACAGTTGGTGAGAGGTGGTAGAGTATAATTCGATTGCCTGAAGTTATCGCTGATATAGGAAAAAACAATATAAACCCGTACGTCGTGAACACGTAAGCGTGCACACAACATAAAGATCTGTCGAGTTTTTCATCCGTAACAACATCGAAATAATGACTCATTGCCTACATTCGCAAATCTAATGTCCCACGATTTCTTCTAATTCAGATATATCAAAAATAAAATGCACGACGTACGTTTTTTCATAGCCTGAAGAGGCCATGAAGCATTTAATTCGTTTTAAAGATTGCTTTCATCGAATGCAAAATGTATATCTAAGAAAAGGGAATATTCTTTATAGTGCGTTTAACGAACAGATTCAGTAAGTGCCCCTCCAATAAATGAACGCCAAGTTTAAATAGAATTTTTGTATTGGTTGGCCAGGTTCACACAACCACTCAATAAATTTTGTATTGTTAACCTACAAATGCCAATTAGTTTCTCATGCGATTTTATAGTTACCGCAATATGTTAAGTTGTACATTTGAATCAAGATTGTGCTCAGTTTGTACGGCGCAACTCAAGCCCAACCTATTATTTAATTACTAAATCTGTTTGTTAAACGCACTATAGAAGCAACATGCGCATTATATAACGTCATGGGTGTTTGCTTTTATATTTTTCGTGACTTCTAGTAGTGATCCTCGTATCAGTATGGCCATCGACGCTTTGGCTCTTAATTTTATTTTACTTTGCCTAGTAGTTTGTAGAGAACCATAAAACTTAACACAAATCTCTCTTCAAACGGTGAGAAACTTTGAAGTAATTTCGCAGCACACTTCATACATTCCCATATGGAGTGTCATTTTTCCAACCCGAGAGATTCTGTGCGCCCTCGCCGTGCCTTGTTTGAATTCGTACTCAAGTCAGTACGCACCTGCAGATTTATACGATTAATACGAAGTTAGATAGATATCAAAATTTTAAAGTTAATTTACTAAAAATAACTCTCTTAAGAGTTATGCCGCATTTCTTGTGAGGGTGTGATTTGTAGTAATAACATTCAATGATTAGTCCGACTAACTATTCCTATACAGTTACATATAATTTCTGTAACATCTCCTTTTCTGAACGTTCCAATTATTTTGCTAAAAACTGAAATTCACTTCCCGTTCAGTTTACATATTCAAATCCTATATATACTTTAGATTAAATGTCTAGATACACGACAGTATCTCATTTACAAGTTCACTCAAATATCACCTACATCACAATCAAGTATTAATACTAAGCTTAATTAAATCGGAATAGCGGAATAGGCACAAAACGTAATAGCGACTGTCTAATAATAATCATAACCAGAGTAAGCTTAATTCTCCAAAATGTATATAGGAGCTTGTTTTTATAACTATATGCCTGTGAATATAAAACCAGGGTGGCATTAGTTTTATATCATTAATTTAATCAGGGTGTAGAGACCGATAAGACAGAAAAATTTTTCAATAAACCTGGGCAAAAGCAAGTAGTTTAGCTACAAATAGACATACAAGAAAAGTAAAAAATTGTTT
The DNA here is from genome assembly GCA_036346225.1 of Platerodrilus igneus. NCBI lineage: Eukaryota > Metazoa > Arthropoda > Insecta > Coleoptera > Lycidae > Platerodrilus > Platerodrilus igneus. Next base: position 6,552,126 of record JARFIW010000439.1, on the reverse strand, counting down.
TAAAACCACTGCAATGTTGATTAGGTCACAAACAAAATATACAATCACATCATGGTTTAAAGTAGATCAAGTAAGTTGTGAGCCTCAGCAAACTTAAATTAGTGAAATAGAATACATTTTTGCTGCCAAATGAAATAACTCAACGTACTTTAACTGCTATTGAAAAAAGTTTGAATTTTTTTCTAAAATTTGCATGTTTAGATAATAATCACAACAAAAAATAATATTCCATAATGCTGATGTGGTCGACTGTATTTGGTTCCTGACGTTCCTGATGTAATTCAGCGTTTATGTAGAATACGAAATCCAACTTTAAGTTGAATGCACTTTTACATTACATAGCTCGGAACCGGGGTTAGATGCAATAATTGTGTAAGTGTTGTGTGTTTCACCTAGGTGCTTAGGTAACACATTTAAATGCAGTGTTGGGACTTAATTGAAGTTTTTTGTCGCGTTAGTAGATTAATGAGTTGTTTTGAAAATACGAAAACCCGAGAATCATACCAACAACAAACTTGCAGATACGGTGGAAATTCCTAACACTTTTGTGCAATCATTTCAGGTGCTTGTTGTCATTCAGTATAGCACTTGTATAAGTATTTCTTAAAAACATATGACAAAACAGCAATTCTAAACTTTTACTTAAGTTGACCTAGATCGGGCATTTAAAAAGCGATTCAAGAGTAAAATGCCTTATAGGCTTTTTGTTTAGCTAATCAATCTCTATCACCTCCTAAATTTTTCAAAAATTTACAGTAACTAAGAATTTTTCACCTCTACTGACAGATAAACGCTCTTAACCTCAGACTTTTTACAAAATAAAATGTGCAAGAGCACCATCCAACTGAATCCACATCTTTTGTCTACTATTTAATGGAACATCTTCCAACAATTCCCAGAAATCTCGTCTTAAAAATCGCAAAAATTCATGACCATTTAAACAACCATCAAAAAAGTACGGACCAATAACTGTATTGCTCATAATTCCTCCGTAAACATTAATGCTCCACTGAATTTGACGATCTATTGTGTGAAACACGTGGCGGTTTTCTATATCATAATATTGAAAATTATGATCGTTCACTAATTCATTATTATGGAAAGTGGATTCGTCCGTAAACAGCACATTATAAAAAAAATCATCTTCCTCACTTATCTTTTCCATTGCCAATAAACAAAAATCTAACCGCCTCTGAAAATCTGTTCCATATAGATTTTGATGCATCTCTAAATGGAAAGGGTGGTATTTATGTTTTTCCAAAATTCTGGATAAACTAGACTGACAAATTATTCTCCCTGGCTACGACTCGACTACTAGTGTTCGGATTTTCAACAACATATCCCACTACCATAAATTGGACGTTTTCATCATCAATAACCCGTTTTGCAGTTACATGTTTCAGATATTTAAAACTATCCGTACCTCTAAAAATTTCAAGCAGCTTTGCACGGCTTCTACTATCAGGATGTCGGCCTTGGAGGTATTTCACTTTTTACATTCTTTCTGCCATTAAACAATTTTCAAGACATTCTCCGATTGTTAAAATCATATCTATTCTTTCTTGCAGTGAATACTTCCTTTTCTTCGTTTACAATGACAAAATTGCACAATAACTAAAGAAATGTTTCAACTTTAACTGACAGCCGCCTACTTAGATATTCGCGAGAATATCAAAACTTGAAAAGGAAACAACACTTGTTAATAACGTTGAAATTTAAACACGCAGGTAGGAATCCTAATAGTTTGAACGATAGTGCGAAAGTAATACAAAATAAAAATAACTTCAAAACCATCATAATTTATGAAAGGTATAGATCTTTCAAAACCTTATGGGCTGTTGCGTAGAACACCAATTTAAGTTATTTTCGTTAAAGTGCATCCTAAAAACATTGACATCCCAGCTGTTGATTTTTAATTTATCTGTCAATTATTTGCGTATTAAGATTTGTGGTTCATTATTATTGTTTTTGATTATCATTTATGAGATTTCAGTCTTGATTCAACTTTAACCAGTTTTTTTAATATACCTGCACCATAATACTAGAATAAAGAACTAATTAGCGGGCGTAAGTCGATCTTTATCGCACTAGTGTTTTAAAGGTTGCTAAGCAACAACATTTTCAATTTTATTGTCAAATTATACAAATGTCAAACGTAAATATCTGCTAACTTTTCAATTTCACTTGAAAGTTGTGCTTCATTATCAGTCAACATTTTTAATTACGGTCGCTCAAAACATAAATAAAATGAACTGTCAAACTAATTGAAAACCACAATTGTTTCCACGGCAACGACTATAAATTAAAACGACTGATAGTCTAAATCTGTGGTATTGCACTTCAATACGGATAAATTCAGTAATATGTAAATCTATATATCAAGTTAAAATGCAGGTATATTAAAAATAGCGTATGATACTCGTTTATAAGTGCCTTTAAAGCACTTGCAACGTTTAAGGGCACTCCTCTTCGCGTCGTGCCCTCAAACGTTACGCGTGCTTTAAAGGCTCGCTTATAAACTTGTATCATAATATACTATTTCAAAACTACTGCAACTCAATCTGGTTTTTATTTGTAGCTATAATGAAGGTTTCAATTCAATTAGAAGAATAATGTTTGATTTTACAGATTATTTTGTTATTTGTGAGCTTTTAATTTTACAATGAGTAAGCGCAAGAAAACAGTTTACAATTACAGTCAAGAAAGAGAAATTATTTACAGTGTGTATAACTTTATGAGAGAAGAAAAGAATGGAATGCCTGTCATTTCTATGAATAATTTACAAGAACGAGTAGCAACAGCAACTAGAGTTGGACTAAACATAGTCGAGTGAATTATTTCCGAAGCAAAAAGCAAACCGGAGGGTGGCAAATTTATTTATTTAAATATCACCAAGGAAGAAAATTAATAAGAGAAGTTCTAAATCTAATGTGGGCCAATTTGAGGATTGTGGTAGTAATTTTATAATTTTTTAAATTAAATTTCTATGAAATATGCATTCTTCAAAAATAATAGGACAGTATTTTAGCTCCTAAGAGTTTTTAAAAATTTAGCCTGTCTATTTTTAATTTTTATCCACACACGCACGGATACATGACACACGAAAAGTACAATAAACAATACACCAAAAAAGTTACAGGTTTCGCATACAAACATTGTAGTTTTATAATTTATATTATGTTGATAAATTACTGGTTATGCAATCCACATACCATAGCAGTTAAGTTAATTCAGAATACGCAACCGAAAGTTCAATGTTTTTAGATTTTACTTATATTGTATTGTTCTTTCTTTTTATACGATACCTCTCGCTTCCTTCATTGTGCATCTCACAGCCCATGAGATGTTGAAAGACCTATAATTAAATTTACTACATGACTGTCCATTTCGAATGGACCTGCACCTTGCCGAAGTTCTAAATTACTAAAACAGGTGAAATGGCTTGCGTGTTCTAATGAGCTAAAGAGCCAAACTACAGGTCCAACCAAAGTAGAAGGGTCGTTAGTGAGGAACCAGACTAAGACAGGTCCCCGAAAGAGGGCAGCGGTTCTTTCGGTACTTAGACTGGCAGAGATCATAGGGGTCGGTATGGCAGTCTAAGACACACTACCGCGATGTGGAAGGCAACGGGAAACCACCACATTACTTCCCAAGTATACAGCGTACTTAAATTGTAACAAACATGATGGCATTCTTTGGGGTAAAAGATTCCTGAGTTAAAATAGTCCCCCATTCGGATCTCCGGGAGGTGAGGACTACTTCGGAGGATTCGATTGGAAAGTTAATTTTTAACTTGTACATAGAAGAGGCAATGAATACTGTCAAATGCAGGAAGACATTTGGAATTACTATGCAGGGACAAAAAATTAATAGGCTTGGATTTGCAGATGATATAGCGGTATTAGCATCTAGCAAGGAAGAGTTAGAAGCTGCACTTAATGAAATGGAAACGGTTCTAACAGAGAGATACGGTATGTAAATTAACAAAACTAAAACTAAAATTCTAGTATGCAAAGGTGGAGAAAATAAATCAAAAACAAGAATACAAGTATGTAACACGAACTTACAAGAGGTTAAGGATTTCTGCTACCTAGGTAGCAAAATAACGCAAGATGGGAAAAGCACAAAAGATATAAAACAAAGAATAGCACAAGGTCGTGCTACATTTAACAAGAAAAAGCAACTACTGTGTTCAAAGACCACAAACATAGAAACAAGGAAAAGATTGCTTAAAACATATGTGTGGAGCACAGCACTGTACGGCTGTGAAGCCTGGACAGTAGAAGAAGCGGACAAGAAAAAGGTAGAAGCCTTTGAAATGTGGTGCTACAGACGTATGATGAAGATATCATGGACAGACAAAGTTAAGAACAAAGAGGTACTAAAAATGGTAGGGGAAGAAAGAAATATGTAAAAAACGGTAAAAAATAGGAGAGACAGGATGATAGGCCACATACTACGGCATGAGGGAATAGTGCGGAATATATTAGAAGCAGAGATAGGAAAAAAGAGAAGAAGAGGCAGACCTAGGTTAGACTACTGCACACAGATAATAAAAGATGTAGGCTGTAGGGGTTTCAGGGAGATGTGTAGGCTAGCCCAGTATAGAAATCAATGGAGGTACGCATTCAATCAATCCCAAGATGGATAAACTAATGAAAAAATAACTGTGGTTAAACATAATGATTATTATAAGTAACTACAAGAATTGGTTGGGCAATATTCTCGAATAATGTTAAGTGTGTGAAAGGACTTACTGGAAAACCATTATTTCGGCAAATGTCTAAGTGTTGGGGGATCTTGGTAGCCACAGGTTGCTTAAACCCCTTCACTGAATTTCGCTGAAATAGGGCATAAAATTAGAAAACAATAGAAGAGGAACGAGCTGAATACACATGCTGTGTGAGAATTTCAGGGAACTATGTAGGCTAGCTGAGAATATAAATAAGCGCAGGTACGTGTCCAACTAGTTTTGAGACTGAAAACCTAATGACGAAAAAATAAGCGCAGATAAATCTGATGATTAGTATAAACAACTAGTCGTTGGTTGCGAAATATCTGCAACTAATGTTGACTGTGCCAAAAGATATATTAGAAAATATATTAAATCGGTAAATGGTTATGTGTTGGGGGAACTTGGCAGCCACAGGCTGCTTACCTCCCTTCACAACCCCTAAAGGTCGGAGAAATAGGACATATAACTGTAAAACAATAGAAGGTGACCGAACTGCATCTAACAAGAAAGAACAGCTCCTATGAGGAAAAACAACAAACATAGAACAAGAAGAAAATTGTTGAAAGCATATGTGTGGAGCACAGCACAGTATGCCTATGAAATACGGACAGACAAAGATAATAACAAATAGGTTATAGAAATAGTAGGGGAACAAGGATATCTGGGGAAAAGGAGAAATAGAAGGGCGGAATACGTTCTAAGGCATTTTTGGGAAATAGTATGGGATATATTACAAGCAGAGATAGGAAAAAAGAGGTAGATGTAGACCTAGATCAGCTAGTGATAGTTGCAGACTGCAAATTTCAGAGAAATCTGTAGGTTAGTTCAGAATAGAAAACAATGATGGTACGCGTCTAACCAGTTCCAGGACTGAAGACCTAATGATGATGACATGACTGTATTATAAAATACAGAGTGTTCCATTTAACATGAGCACGATATTGACGTTTGAAAATGTCATTAGCAGTGTACCATTTTGGACACCCAGTAGAATTTTCGATAACTTTATATGCATCGATAGTTTCTATTATCGGTCTAATATTTATAGTTAAAACTGAATTTGGATAAATTTATTTGTTTGGGAGTTATTAACTTTTCTTTTAGACTTTCAAATTTACGAAAAATCAAAATATCTCAGGAACTACAAAGTTTAGGTATAGGACTTGTTTAAGAGAATTTATCTCATTTTTTACGCTCAATCCAAAAATGCAATAAAATACAGAGTGTTCCATAAGAAAAACATAACTTTGATACGCCACATTTTTTAGGATACCCTGAATATTTCAAATAATTTTAAAATGTAGCCATTAATAACGCACATATCGTTGTACAGGCAAAAATTATAAAATTTTAACCGTTTATCTATAATGGACCGTCGCGTCAACGGAGACTCATCCTGTATATATAATTATATATATATATATATATATATATATATATATTATATATTATTATAATTATACAAAAATGGCTGCGATATGTTTTTGATGTCATACGATGAATTTGTATTCGTGGCAAGAAGCAATAAAATTGCGCGCATTCATCGGTAAATTGGCTACAAAATAGCTGTCAAATTTTGCTTCTACATTTTATGTTCGGCTTTTAAAAAAAGTGTGTGAAGTTAAGATGAACCCACCTCTAAACATAAATAAAACCCACGCCCTTAGAAAACGTTTTCGATTACACACACTTAATGCTTAATGTACTTTGTTTCTACAAAACCGTTCAGGGTGTTTGATTACAACCAAACCTAGTTCTAATGGCAACTGTAATAATTTGAGACTATCATCAATAGGCTCGTATATAGAGAGAACATACCTCCAGAAAATGGAAACCACCAATGCTAAAGCTTACGAAGAACTCCAAATTAATGGTATTAGTGATGAACGTGAAATGGGTAGTTAGTAATTAGTAAAGTAAAGCCTATAAATTTCAACCTACTTTGCTTTCATCACGAAGTTTAATTTGCTACGTAATACATATGGAAACGTGTTATAAAGTTATAAAGTCGTTAAGTACTGAAAATTTTCTTGTAAGAACGATTACTTTGATTTATGGTAATTAAAATGCGGTTCTTACTGTTTTATTGCAAAATCGAGCTATTCGAACAACGATGTATAAATGAGGCGTTTATCCTATCCGGGCCTGGAAAATATTCTGTTCAATTACTCCTATTATATAAATTAATACCAGAGATAGATAAAAGTTTAAAGTTGCTAAGTTTAATCTAAACCATTTAACAGTATTATGTTAAATCAATAACCTAATATCTGGTCAAAGGATCATCAATAAAATTCGTACTTCACAATATAAGCGGAAGACACGTCTGGAAACGCCTAACCTTTTCGAAAACGAGTTGTCAGAAATGTACAAAACTTGGCCTGTAGGGGTTTGAGAATACGAAGTTCCTTTTTGTTATTTGCACTGTTGCCAAATTTTGTTTTACCGAAAATATAGGTAGCTTTGGTTTTTCTAATGCAATACTGTGTATATACAAGAAATAATACGGTAGTATATACAGCTATTGGTACCTGCTTTGGGAACTGCACTTCATAGGAATCAGAACGTAACATTAAACCTAAATAACGTAACCCTAACTTAAATGAACCAAGTGTTAACTAATTTGGTTGTTGACGTTAGCATTAATGTACAAAGAAAAAGAAAACAGTAAAAAGTGCTTTAACGTAAGCTTTGGTTTAACTAGTTGTGACTTTGGGAATATATACATAATCGCTCTTACATTGTGAACGTCTATGAGCTGGATACGGATCAACCAATTTAACTATATCAGAACGTTATGTACAAACAGCATCTTAAATCGCGACTTACAACATGTCTTTTCGCTAAAACGATGTTATATCGAATAGCGGATTGTGTAGAATCGAATAGAAAAAAGAGCCTTTCAAAAGCACAGCTTGTATTTATACAGATTGAGGACGATGGGGCAAGATAACATAAAACTCTTTCCACCGATAATGTGTGAAATATGCTGCGAACGCAAGTAAAATATATTCCAGACAACAACTGCGAATTATTCCTCGAAGGATAGCCAATTAACGCAAACAAACAGACTATAATAATTTCTATTGAATTTTGTGTCGTCGTATAGAAAAGTAACGTATATTTTAAAGGATCTGGTACCAATGCAACCTTGCATACAGTGGAATTGTGAAAAATGTATAGCAGCTTGCCTAAAGCTTATAACAACGAATACGCTTTGTTATATTATCGATCGGGGATACCAAAAATGAAATTAATTGAGGGAAGGTGTATCGCTTGTAAATTTTAACGAGTTCAAACCCATGCAACATAACGAAATAGGATTTCTCAGTACTAACCATTAAAAGCTTTTATATTTCTATTATGTAGCTGTTTCGAACGTGGTTCGAAAAATAAACTACTGGAAATATCAAGCAGGTGCGTGACATACTTCACAGAAAAAGAAACTATTAAAGTGGTTTGGCGATAAGCAATTGGTTGCTTATTTCAACGAATTTATATAGCGAGGTTGTTTTGAACATTGAAGCAAATCTTTTAGAAAATTAGAACGCGTACTTTACACATTTGCAAAGCAGGAGACTATAGAATGAACACTGAAGGAAATTTTAATACGTATTTATTTTAATTGGAAAGTAAACGAACTTGTTATATTGCTACGGTTTTTTTTTCTTCTCTACATACACCAGCCCCACGTTGTGAGCCAGTGCTACGGTTTTTCTAACTCGGCTCAGCTAGCCTCACGCATGGGCGCTAGTGAAACGAATATTGTTTTTGAGGCACCTGCCCTACGTTTATAGAAAGTCAGTGAAACTAATTTTTCTTATACAGGGCTTTTCACGACGACCGTACATTAGACATTTTTCAGAAAGTACAAGAGATAGAAGTATGAAATTTTATATGTAGTGATTGTTCTACATGCCGAGTTGATCTAAAATATTTTCGTTTTGATAGCACTTCCGGTTGTACCGGAAGTTGATATTATCTTTGTTATTTTAAATGGAACACCCTATATATTTTTGCATTTTTAGATTCTACACACAATTTTAACTTAAATTCCTTTAATAAGTAATATCTCAATATTTTACCGTTTTCGAGATATTTAGCTTTTTATGTTTTTTTGTAAAAAACTGATATACTTTCTTGACAATAATGTACATTTAAACTTACAGTTTAGAAACCAATTATTAGCAGATATACTATTCAAATGTTTGATACACATTTAAATGTATTTGTTTCCATTCAACACCATACGAGGTGCCCGCCATTTTTACTTAAAGTTTCTTGCATAAAAAAATCTGAAAAGTCAATTTTTCTAAATGGAACACCCCGTATATTTTGATATTTTCAAATTGTTCAATCATTTTTAAGGTAACTTTATGTAACAAGTCCTATTCTGAAGTTCAACTGTCTTTAAGTTATTTGATTTTAATGACATTAAGTGGTTCTACTACGATAATAAAAATAAATATCAACATTATGTTCGTACAACGCTTTGGCAAATAATCGAACGGTGATACAGAATTAACAAACTGTCTTATTACTTTATTAGATTACGTGTTAGATTGTGTGTGTTATAAAATAATAAAAATGTCAAGATTAGATTATAGTAATGAAGGTTTCTTAAATTTAATAATTACTTACGGTGAATGTAATACAATAAATAGTCGAACTTGTCGATTATTTGCAGATAGATACCCGCATCTCCAAAAACCCAATAAGCATACAGTTAATCGTCTACTTCAAAACTGTAGAACGAATGGAGCATTTCTTCCACACATTAAACGCAGAAAGCCGCAAGTTGAAAATGAAGACAATGAAATCACTGTTTTAGGATTTTTCTCTGCTTACCCAACTGCTTCATTACACGAAACCGAACGAGAAATAGGTATACCGTATGTGACCATTTATCGTATACTTAATAAACACAAATGGCGCCCATATAAATTTTACTGCATCCAACATTTAAAATACACTGATTTGCCTCGGAGAGTTCAGTTTTTTGAGTGGTTGCTAACTAAAAGTCAAGAGGACAAAAACTTTTTAAAAAACATTATTTGGACAGACGAAGCAAAAATGGACTCTTTAATATGCACAACAGCAATTATTGAGCTCCGCAAAATTCACACGTAGTCCGTGAAAGAAATGTTCAAGACAAATGGCAATTTAATGTATTTTGTGCCATTAATTGCGATTCAATCTTTTATCTGGAATTTTACGATGAAAATTTAACTGGAGAAAGGTATGTTCATATGTTAAGAAATGGAGTGCAGACAATAATACAAAACCATGCACAAAGAGATTACTTATGGTATCAAATGGATGGTGCTCCATGTCACAATTACCGACTGGTTGGCGATTTTTTAACAGGAATTTTTCAAGACCGATGGATTGCAAATAATGGTCCATTTCGATGGCCCCCGAGAACTCTAGATGGTAATCCACTAGATTTTTTCTTTTGGGGTCACTTAAAGAACATCGTCTATTCAGATCCTATCACAACCAAAGCCAATATGAAAGATAGAGTTAGAGCTGCTATAAATTCATTAACACCACAAGCAATAAGAAAAGCAACACACGATAACCTTATTAAAAGAATAAATGCATGTTTGGAAAGAAATGGTCACATTTTCAAGCATATGTTATAGTATAAAGATTAATTATTCTTTTATTCTTTTTCAACCTTTATTAAAGTCTCCTACGAACATAATGCTGATATTTATTTTTATTATCGTAGTAGAACCACTTAATGTCATTAAAATCAAATAACTTAAAGACAGTTGAACTTCAGAATAGGACTTGTTACATAAGGTTGCCTTGAAATGATTGAACAATTTAAAAATATCAAAATATACGGGGTGTTCCATTTAGAAAAATTGACTTTTCAGATTTTTTTTATGCAAGAAACTTTAAGTAAAAATGTCGGACACCAAGTATGGTGTTGAATGGAAACAAATACATTTTAATGTTTATCATACATTTGAATAGTATATCTGCTAATAATTGGTTTCTAAACTGTAAATTTAAATGTACATTATTGTCAAGAAAGTATATCAGTTTTTTACAAAAAAAAACATAAAAAGCTAAATATCTCGAAAACGGTAAAATATTGAGATATTATTTATTAAAGGAATTTAACTTAAAATTTTGTGTAGAATCTAAAAATGCAAAAATATACAGGGTGTTCCATTTAGAAAAATTGACTTTTCAGATTTTTTATGTAAGAAACTTTAAGTAAAAATGGCGGGCACCTCGTATGGTGTTGAATGGAAACAAATACATGTAAATGTGTATCAAACATTTGAATAGTATATCTGCTAATAATTGGTTTCTAAACTGTAAGTTTAAATGTACATTATTGTCAAGAAAGCATATCAGATTTTTATAAAAAAAAAACATAAAAAGCTAAATATCTCGAAAACGGTAAAATATTGAGATATTATTTATTAAAGGAATTTAAGTTAAAATTGTGTGTGGAATCTAAAAATGCAAAAATATACAGGGTGTTCCATTTAAAATAACAAAGATAATATCAACTTCCGGTACAACCGGAAGTGCTATCAAAACGAAAATATTTTAGATCAACTCGGCATGTCGAACAATCACTACATATAAAATTTCATACTTCTATCTCTTGTACTTTCTGAGAAATGTCTAATGCACGGTCGTCGTGAAAAGCCCTGTATATAGCTGGCCTCACGTTATGAGCAAGTGTAACGAAGTCTTCCGACATAACTAGGGGTCTATTCCTTGGGTAGAGCTATGAGAAATGGGGGGGGTAAGTCAAATTCTGATTGTAAGTTGAACTTAATCCAAAACAAATAGGCGCCACCAAGTCCTGACTTATTTATGATAATTGCGTGGTATATTTCTAGGGGCGGACGTGGAAACCCAAAGAAAAAAAAATCGCCTTCGATGACAGAAACCCGTCTTAACTGAATAAGACGCTGCTCCTGTAAGAAATGGTAATAATTAGCTTAATAGAAGGGTGGAACACTATTTGTGTCCCACAAACATACCTAAAGAAATATTAAAAAAAGTATTTTCTATATAAAGTTGACATCAAAATTCCACTCTTAAGGATATCAGTTTCCTGTTACTAGGTTTGACCATATTTGATCAAAATAAAAAAACTTTAATCTTGAACCAATAATTTACTCAAAAGATTCTCTTTTAAAACAAAATTCAATGCAACAAAATTTCATAAATAATTAAATGAGTTCATGGGTTTTAAATTAAGGTTTATCAAAATAGTTGATAATCAAACATTTTAAAACTTAGTGTGAACTTGTTACAAAAAAAGTCCGACCCGTGCAGATCTGTTCGAGGGGGTTACAATTTAAAACATAGTTACTCAAGTTTCCTTATCTAAATTATTTGTGTTAGTTTCAATTTCTAATATTAAAGGCAGATCACAAAAATATTCTTGTTTACTCAACTTGGGCAAACGCTGTTCAAAGCATATGTTTACTAGAACACATGTGTCAGCAGTATATCGCAGACAAACAAGTGACGTCAAAAACACCTGTCGCTGTTACCAACAGTACAAAATGAACCACGTGTATGGTTTCTTAAACCATTAAAAATTGTGAATTATAATTTTAACACTGGAAACTTCCAGTTCAACAAATAATCTAAATTTTATATTATTCGTGCTTTTATGCACTAAACAAAATAGCGTGTTTCTAATTTGAAACACGAAAAATTACTTAAAGTTATCTACGTACCAAAGCTGCGTTTTGTAGCTGTGAAGAGGTGTTGTAATATCAAACGTAATCACCACACATCCGTCAGCTGCTGCAATATGTTGAACCCTGCTGTCTTATCAAATAACATCCTAACGTTGTGTACTAAAATGGTCTTCTATAAATTATTCAAATTTTCCATCATCAAAGTTACTTCCTACAGACTGTAATACAGAGTGGTTTTACATCAGTGGTTGGAATAGTTGTTTTCAAAGTTGCTTTTATTGTGGTTATTTGCGCGCTAAATAAAATATCGCTATTTAAAGATGGGTCTCGACTGCTTAAAATGTAACCGCAAATTGGCGGCCTGCTTCCAATCGTACATTTTGACTCAACAATCTCGCATGGCCGACCGGTCATCACGCTCGCCCGGACGACGGCGTGTCCCAAGGGGGGGCTTTCAACCAAAACGCGCCTGCGAACAGTTATCGATGGCACAGATATTTGACTATACATAGAATGCTACATATAGATACAGCTTTAGCGTATTACCAAACTTGTTAAATGCATTTCACTTATCATTCCAATAAAAGTGTTTTATAATTTTTGCACTTTTATGGACGGATTTACTAACCAAAAAATAAAATTGTTACAATATGACCGTTCTTAAAATTTGAAATAACATAAAAGCATGCAGTCTTTTATACATTTTAAAAGGCGCTTATTAATACACAAGGTCGTTGGAAATTAAGGCAGAAATCACTCGATTTCAACGTAACACGATTTTTTCATCATTGTCTCACTAAACTTTAATCTATAGTCGAAGTCATCTTTACTTAATTCTCGCGGAAACTGAATTTTTTTATGGTTTACATGCATTTTTATGTAATACATTTAAGATTGAAAAATGACTTACATTATGCACTTGGGCAGCTTTGCGTGACGATGTATGCTGATACTCGATAAAGTTTTGCATAAATTCCAAAGTTTTGTTTGCCACATATATTCAAATTATCTTCTGTATCTTCACAGCCTTGTGCTTATGTTAGTCACGAGGTGACGGTTTACTTATACTCATGCCACTATATAGAGGTTTATTTATTTATATTGTCACCTATTTGGTACATCAGTAGGTACATCAAGCCAAGTCAACATTATAAAAACACATCATCAGGATCAGACAAAAGATACATCACAACACAAAATAAAAATACTAAGTATTAGTTAAATACTAAGGAACAACATATATTTAGAAATCTGACAGGGAATTTGTAGCAACTAACTAACAGGAACAAATAAGTAAATAAATATTGATCAGCACTCTTGGAATGGAATAGAAGCTTTTCTCAATTAAAAATTTTTTATTACATTTTTAAACTGAATAAGAGGCAATTGCTGGATCCTGAAATTTATGGCATTGTAAAACTTAATACCATAATAATTAGTTCTTTCTTATACCGGTATGGGAAAATATTATCACGGGTATGTCTTAAAATAAGCTTTAAAAAAGACCCCAATAAACATTATAGGAATGTGAGAGACACAAATTTACCGATGTTGCCACTTATAGATATTGTATGTCGACACAAAATGTGAACTAGCCAACAGGTTTAACTTTATCATAACAATTCTGAATGAAAAACAAACTATTTGTAAAAATGAACAAAACAAACTTTCTTCAAAACGTTACTTTATAGACACAAAGCAGTAACCCAATCTGCGATAAAATTCAGTTCGCGTGTTTCCAAACATTTCATGTGTTATCTTGTATAAAAAGTCTGTAATTTTGACACGAAGTTCATCCAAATTGTGAGCACGTACATACCTGTGCCCATAAATTTGCTGGGCTACTTGTCCCCAACGGAAAAAACGCGTTCCACGCCAAGTCGCGTAAGCGAAGAGGATATTTGATGGCACCTCTTACACTAATAATACGACTAGAAAACGTAGTTTGCGAAAACTCTGAACTCATTGCATTGTTGGTACCAAATGTCATCAAAATTTACATTGAGGCGTTGAGCAGCGAGATTAATCTGATTTCTTAACGGTTCATAATATTATTCGGCATTCAGGTTTCCCTTGATAAAAATGGGTCAATTATGAAATTGCCCAAAATTTCAGCCCAAACATTAACTTTTTGAGGGTATTGTGTCCGGTAAGGAATACTGGTGTTCTCGAAAGTAACCAACAGTGACGGACGGATTGTAATGAACATTAAGTTAAAAGAAGACTGGACAGTAAACAGAATATTCCCAATAAATTTTTCGTTTTCATTAGCCCGATTCATCATCTCTTCACTAAATTTCATACGCTTCTGCTGATCTTTCGGAAACATTTCTTGTGTAATTGGGAATCTATAGCAACGGTATTTATTTATTTTCAAAATATTTCGCACTGTTTTTAGATGAATGTCCATTTCTTCGACAATTTTAGTAATTGCCAAGCAAATTAGATTCTGCTAAACTACACACTGTCATTTCTTGAACTTCGCGCTCTTCGTTTAAGTTGCAAACATGATGCTCACCATCATTACTGTAGTGAGGGATCCTATAATATTGGCTACAGTCAACGGATCAAGGAAGGCGGAAGAATGGGAGCTGTCACTGTGACGGATTCGAGTCGTATTATTAGACAACGATGTATATGTAATTAATTGCTTATATTTAAGAGTTATAAATATATTATACGTTAATACGACTGTTGATATTGATCTATTACGCGGCCATCGAATAGTTCGTAATCGATAAAGACAAAACAGATATAACGATGTAAAACATAGAAGCATACTCGATTTAGGTAATACTGAAGTTTACGTTCAGACAGTAATTAAAAGCTAAACAGAAATAGACCCTGAACAATTTTACAAAATTAATTTGTGCATTTAAGCCAGCAAAATTTAGCAACTACACTTGTCAGTCAAATTAAGCAGCATTTACAAATCTCAAAAAAATGCAAATTCTATACCTCGTGATCTAAGCCACAGTCCTAGCTTCGAAAACTTCGATCAGAAAAAAGGAGAAATTGAAAAACTATTTAGAACGTTTCGAAAACTATTTAGCTATCAAAAACGTACCAAATGATTTGCAAAAGACTCAGCTGCTTAGCGTGTCTATTGGTCCAATGCATTATAATAATTTATCTGCCTTATTAGGGCCAGTAAATCAAAGATCTATCATATACAAAGTTAATTGAAGTGTTCACGAAAATATTTGCACCACACCGCAGTATAGTTGTGTCACAAGATTACTTTCTAAATAGGTACCAAAAAGAAAATCAAACCAGTGCAGAATTTGTAGCAGCGTTGCTCAGAGATTTATCAGAGTTTAACGCTAAATGTGAGTGTGGAAACATTATCGCGGTGGCAGATATATTTTTACGTGTTCAATTTATATGAGGGTACGTGAACAATTATTACAGAGTGATGCCACTACATTTAGTGATGTGCTGCTAAGAGCTACAACGCTAGAATATTTAAGATATGAAACGCAATTGTTATCAAATCAACATGCTTCAAATTCAAGCGATCCGACTGTTTTTAAAATTTCAAATCACAATCGACGATATAGAAGTAAGTGCCATCAGGAATATAAAAACGGGAACCGTTCGAAATCATGAATGCAACGGTAACCTTACCATTGCAGATACGGATCTTCAAAAATTGATTATGCTCACCTTGGAATAAGTGGATTATGTTTCAAATGCGGCCGGAATAATCACCGATTGGAAGAGTGTCGCATACACCGGAGTAAATTACGGTGCAGGCGTGTAATAAAGAAGGCCACGTAGCAAGAGCGTGTATCAAAACCTTACTGAAAGAGAAATACCCGAAAAAGCACTATCCCTCGAATACTGATGACGTTATGGATCATCTTTCTTCGAACGAAGACAAATTATGGTATACACCAAGTGGGGTCTACAAACGCCGAGGACAGGAAGGTTATTGATATATACAATCAAGATTCAAACCGAGATTTTTTGCCATTATTTCAATTAATGAAATGCCAATGAAATTTTAAGTCAATTCAGGTGCTGGATTCACGCTAATTCCTGAAAATGAATTCAGAAACCTAAAGCTAAATACTCCAATATTGTCAACAGATGTGTGTTTTCGCGTGTACACAAATGACATTTTCATACCTAAAGGAAAAGCTATTATTGAAGCGACATATAAAAGTCGAAAATCAACCTAAAAAATTTATATCGTGCCAACTGGTACAATCTATTATCTAGAATGTAGTAGTACTTACGTGATTCCATTCTAAATAATACATGCCTATCTTACGTAATTTTCTGGAAATCCCCATGAACGTTCAAAATTGTCGCATTTTATTACCTCGTTATCGAGTTCCACTTATTAGTGACGTGCGTTGCTCGTCTTTGCTTAACACCCAAATTTATTGTGGCGTTGCATACTAATTCAGTAATTGCAATAGGTAATAAATAACTTTTTTCAATTTTTGTTACATTTTATGGTGTTTTTTATTGTTCCGATCGCTTCGTAGAATAAACGTCTATTTATTACTGATTTCAACGAAGTTGACGTATTTCTTCTCAATTTCTCTCGAACTTTCAAGTACATGCTTTATTTATCGAATTTATGTAATACACAGGGTAATTAATATGATTAATATAAGGCTTTTAATGGCTTTATAATGTAAATTGGTTGCATTAGAAATATTTGCTTTACCCAAAATTAAGACACAAAATTGGAGTTTTTAAAAAAAACGATTGTAGTTTTTATGCTAAATGCGTAAATCTAGCACTATTCTATGCTATTTATCAAATGGAGAGCATTTTTATATGCATCGAAAATGTGTTAATAATTAATAAGTGTAAATAAATGGCTTTGTATTTATCTCAAAATGATCGATTTTCGTTCGCATTGAATGCGTTTTTAAAGTATCTTAAAATTAATTATTTTTACATATACAGCTTACGTTATTTGCTATTTATTTGCAATACGCTTATATCATACAGGGTGAATATTTATACACACGGAACTAATGTTTTTGCATGGCACATTAATGAATAAAAGTATGCTTGTATTATATATATATATATATATATATATATATATATATATATTAATAGAGAAGAATAATCCACATTTGGAATGCAAATGAATGCTTAATATATATTAATAGTTATTAAGATGAAATGAAAACCCAACTTTGTATTTAAAGTTGAATTACCATTTCAAATCGAACTAGTAATTGAAAACCACTAAAAGAACGGCTACAGCAGGACTTGAACCTGAACCTGAACGATTTTCAATTACGTCTTGCATTTAAGGAAATTGAATCTAGTTATATACATAATTCATGTACTAATAACTTGATCATCCCATTTTTGCAACGTTCGGATAATACAAACATGTAATTATATTATTATTAATAGAGAAGAATAATCCACATTTGGAATGCAAATGAATGCTTAATATATATTAATAGTTATTAAGATGAAATGAAAATCGTTAACAAGAGCCAAGCTTCAGTAGTATTAAGTATAACATCATCTAAACAATTGGGCTAGATAGCTCAATTGGTTAGAGTGCTGATCCGGAAAATCAGAAGTTGCAGGTTCAAGTCCTGCTGTAGCCGTTCTTTTAGTGGTTTTCAATTACTAGTTCGATTTGAAATGGTAATTCAACTTTAAATACAAAGTTGGGTTTTCATTTCATCTTAATAACTATTAATATATATTAAGCATTCATTTGCATTCCAAATGTGGATTATTCTTCTCTATTAATAATAATATAATTACATGTTTGTATTATCCGAACGTTGCAAAAATGGGATGATCAAGTTATTAGTACATGAATTATGTATATAACTAGATTCAATTTCCTTAAATGCAAGACGTAATTGAAAATCGTTAACAAGAGCTAAGCTTCAGTAGTATTAAGTATAACATCATCTAAACAATTGGGCTAGATAGCTCAATTGGTTAGAGCGCTGATCCGGAAAGTCAGAGGTTGCAGGTTCAAGTCCTGCTGTAGCCGTTCTTTTAGTGGTTTTCAATTACTAGTTCGATTTGAAATGGTAATTCAACTTTAAATACAAAGTTGGGTTTTCATTTCATCTTAATAACTATTATATATTAACTATTATATATTTTGATAACAAGATGGTAGTATACTGGGTATGAAGTCCAAATAATAATACTTTATGTAAAATTCAAAATTTAATTTCTTCTGCTTAACGTTTCGGCAAAACTTTTTGCCGTTGTCAAAAGTATCTACAATTAAAAGTGTTGTAATATAAAACTAACATAATACAATAGATATATTCCTTACTGTATAAAATCAATATTTGTCAAATTTGAAAAATAGTAAAATTGTCAAAATTTAAAATTAACATATGATTACGTTGATCAAAAATTATTAATAAAATTCATTTAGTAGAAAACAGGATGTAGATCTAGTATCAAATTGAGTCTTAAAAACTAATATGTTGGGAGATTAGTATGGTTGAAGTAGATGATGTAGATTGAATGTTTATGTGATTATCATGAAAAAAAAGGTCTTAATAAAGTATATTAGATTTAAAGCGATTTAAACTGTATAGAGTAGAATAAAATCTATGTGAGTCTTCTATATCTTATTTATTATTCAAACATTGTTCTTCTTTGTTAATATAGTAAGATTCTAGAAAGAGTATGGTTTTGTAATTGGACTCTTTGTCTAATATTTTAATTTCTTCATATGCGGGAGCATGTTTGGTTGTATAAACATGTTTAGCTAATGCACATTTGTTAGAATTGATCCTGCAGTCACTTCTATGTTGCGTCAAACGATTCCTCAACCATTGGGAAGTTTGACCAATGTAGGTTGCATGACAGCTACAGACAATCTTGTAAATTAGATTACTGTTTAATAATTTAGGGGTAGGGTTCTTTATTCTAGTAAATAGGTTGTTTATAGTATTGTTGTATTCGAATGCAATGGCAATACCAGGTTGTTTAAGAACTCTTACTGGTAACGGAGCTAAACCCTGAATAAATGGTAGTTTTTTGTATATATGGTGGTATTTAAATTGTTAATGTTGTTAGGCGGTAAGCTGTTGTTGTTGTTATTATTGTTATTGTAATTGTTGAAACTGACATTGTCTTGGTTATTGTTATTAATATTTTGAGATACAATATTGTTAATATTATTATAGACGCTATTGTTTATATCCAAAGTGTTGGTGTAGATGAGTTTACGTAACAATTGTTTGGTGTAACCATTGTTTAATAAGGTATTGAAAAGAATTCTTTTATTTTTATTTAAAAATTGGGGATCAGAAATGCGATATTTCATGGCATTGACTGTGTTGAATTTATGTTTAAATGAATGGTTGGAAAAAAAATTCAAATATCTACCTGAATTGGTAGGTTTAGTATAATAGTCAAATATTAAAACGTTATTTGTTCCCCTGATAACTAAGATATCAAGAAAAGGTAATTTTCCATTTATTTCTGTCTCACTAGTGAATTTTAATTGTTTATCAAAGCTATTGAACGTGGTTATTGTTTCATTGATATGATGGGGTGGGGCAGAAGAAATGATGTCATCAACGTACTTGACGAGGAAAGTCATTTTGTAAGGTAGCCGTGGGAGCACAAAATCTAGGAGAGAATCCATAACGATTTGGGCAATGATGGGTGATATTAGAGAGCCCATAGGTGTGCCGAAAAGATGGAGATAAAAATAATCCTGAAAAACAAAATAAGTATTATTAAAAATCAAATTAACAGTAGCAAGAAAATAGTCACCAGGAATCTTACAGTGAGGTTCAATGGCGGACCATTTGAACTAGAGTAAGAGGAATGTTTGTAAACAACGATGTAACGTCTAGAGAGACAAGAATATGATTTTAAGGAAGTCTAAAGATTTTTAAACTTATCGACGAAGGTAAAACTGTCTTTGATATTGTAGTCTCCAGGTGGAAAAGCTAGTTGAAGTATTTTAGAAATGAAAGTTGCTAATAAGTATGTTGGAGTGTTCAAAGTTGAAATGATAGGTCTGAGTGTAAGGGCAGGTTTGTGAATTTTTGGCAGTCCATAATATTTACCAGGGGTTGAATTATAATTGGATAACTGTTTCTTTTCAGTATCATTTAAAATGCCTTTTTTATGAAGTAACTTTATATGATCATTGACACGTTTTTGAATGGTGAAAGTAGGATCTTTTTTTAAAAGTTTATAAGTTGTAGTATCGGTGAATAATTCTAGGGATTTATCAACATATTGTTGTTTGTCCATGACGACGGTTACTGCACCTTTATCTGCTCTTGTTACAATTAATTGGGGGTTATTGGATAAAAACTTTTTAACTTTATAGAATTGTGATCTAAACTGGTTTTTTTGTTGGTTTTTTATTGATTTGTTTACGAAATTCAAGATTATATTACTAACTTTACCTCTTTTTATGTCTTTTTGTTTTTGTGGTAACTCGGTAGGGTCAAGAATAGATTCTATCCGTCCCAATAATTTGCCCAATGTGAATATCTTTTGTCAAAGGTGTTATGTGGAATATAGGTCCTAATGATAGAACGTTTTTTACTCCGTCAGGTAGTGGAACAGCACTGATATTCACTATCCATTTTGAATTGTCAGTAAAGGCAAAAAACTGACATGTTTGTTCATTAACTAATCTTGAATATTTATTGATATTAATTGTCTTGATTTTTTTAAAATGACCATCATACCGCACTGACTGTCTATAATCAAAAGAACGTATAATATACGGAGGTAAAGTTCTTATAACGTAGTTTATTGAATGGTGCATGCTTCTATAACTATGGGATAACTTAATGTGGCTATCAAGCAACCTACATTGGTCAAACTTCCCAATGGTTGAGGAATCGTCTGACGCAACATAGAAGTGACTACAGGATCAATTCTAACAAATGTGCTTTAACTAAACATACTCCCTGTATGTTTGTTGTGGTTTGTTTAGTATTCTTCTTAATCTTCTTTGGGTATTGAACCACTCATAGTTTTTAAAATTATCTTTATTAACGTTTCGATCCATAACCTAGGATCGTTTTCAAAATAATAAAAACTTCAAGTTTGAGATTTATGACACAAATTGAAGGTGACTTTGATTTATTGATGTTTGAAATATTTGGTTTGAGTACACTAAGCAAAAATTTTTAAAATTTAAATGAATAATTGCCTTCAATTTGTGTTACGGCTACCTAAAAAGTCGGTCCCAGGCCGTAACACAAATTGAAGGCAATTATTCATTTAAATTTTAAAATTTTGCTAGTACTCAAACCAAATATTTCAAACATCAATAAATCAAAGTCACCTTCAATTGTGTCATAAATGTCAAACTTGAAGTTTTATTTTGAAAACGATCTGGTTATGGATCGAAACGTTAATAAAGATAATTTTAAAAACTATGAGTGGTTCAATACCCAAAGAAGATTAAGAAGAATTAACTAAACATGTTTATACAACCAAACATATTCCCGCATATGAAGAAATTAAAATATTAGACAAAGAGTCCAATTACAAAACCAGACTCTTTCTAGAATCTTACTATATTAACAAAGAAGAACAATGTTTGAATAATAAACAAGATATAGAAGACTCACATAGATTTTATTCTACTCTATACAGTTTAAATCACTTTAAATCTAATACGCTTTATTAAGACCTTTTTTTTCATGATAATCACATAAACATTCAATCTACATCATCTACTTCAACCATACTAATCTCCCAATATATTAGTTTTTAAGACCCAATTTGATACTAGATCTACATCCTGTTTTCTACTAAATGAATTTTATTAATAATTTTTGATCAACGTAATCATATGTTAATTTTAAATTTTGACAATTTTACTATTTTTCAAATTTGACAAATATTGATTTTATACAGTAAGGAATTTATCTATTGTATTATGTTAGTTTTATATTACAACACTTTTAATTGTAGATGCTTTTGACAAAAGCAAAAAGTTTTGCCGAAACGTTAAGCAGAAGAAATTAAATTTTGAATTTTACATAAAGTATTATTATTTGGACTTCATACCCAGTATACTACTATATATATATATATATATATATATATATATATAATACGATATATTATTAATGGGTTTGAGGTCAGCTGGAGGAAAGTATACTCTTTTTTAAGGCCTAAATTTTCGAATCTATTTCAAATTCTTGATCACAGGCTTTCTAAAATACAATTAACTAGGCTAACATATACATCAATTGCTATTAACTTACAAGGTGAGGATATATATATATATATATATATATATATATATATATATATATATATATAAAATTACATAGATATTAAATCGAAAAGTATTTTTAAAATAATGTATGCTTCAAGTTGTTGTATAAAAATTGTATAACTTGTATAAATATAAAAATGTCAGATTTTGAAACCTTTCAGTTTCATTTTTTGTTATTTAAAGTATTAAATATAGGATGCCTATGTGCGCGCGTGTGTGTGTGTGTATGTATGAACATGAGTGTGCGTACATGTTATACTTATATGAGTGTCCATGCATATTTCTGATTATATATTTTAAATCTGTTTGTTTGTTAGTACGTGTGTGTATGTGTACATGTGTATGTATGTATGAACGTGATGTGCATGTATGATGTGAAGTATTAATCACTACAATATCAATTATTGCATTAGGTACAGGCTACTTCTGAAGACTAAGAAAGTATGTATAAATCGAACTTAAACCACCAATTTCTGTTTTTTTATTTATACAATTTTTTTTGCGAAAAATTTCAAGGAATAATCTTTTTTTTGTATCTTTTTCTAATTCTAAAATTTTAGGATGTTCAAAATCAATTTTGTGATCTAAAAGGAGCGAGTGACTTGATAAAGCACAAGAATTTGGTTTGATTCTAATGTCACTTTTGTGTTGGTGTATAAATATAAGCGTATTGCAAAAAAAAAAACAGCAAATAACGTAAGCTGTATATGTAAAAATAATTAATTTTAAGATATTTTAAAAACGCATTCAATGCGAACGAAAATCGATCATTTTGAGATAAATACAAAGCCATTTATTTACACTTATTAATTATTAACACATTTTCGATGCATATAAAAATGCTCTCCATTTGATAAATAGCATAGAATAGTGCTAGCTTTACGCATTTAGCATAAAAACTACAATCGATTTTTTTAAAAACTCCAAACTCTTAATTTTGGGTAAAGCAAATATTTTCTATAAAAATGCAACCAATTTACATTATAAAGCCATTAAAAGCCTTATATTAAACATATTAATTACCCTGTGCATTACATAAATTCGATAAATAAAACATGTACTTGAAAGTTCGAGAGAAATTGAGAAGAAATACGTCAACTTCGTTGAAATCAGTAATAAATAGACGTTTATTCTACGAAGCGATCGGAACAATAAAAAACACCATAAAATGTAACAAAAATTGATAAAAGTTATTTATTACCTATTGCAATTACTCATTCAAGCATTCATCCGTATATTTGAACTAAACAATTGGTAAAATTCCCGGAATACACAAAGATAAAGGCAAAAGGTGTCGTCCCAACACGTGAATGAACGAATGGAAAACCAGAGAGGTACAGCTTTAAATACGATAAGAATTGAGCGACGAGTTGAGTATACATTTTAAACTGGGCAACGACGATACTCTGAGTGCTAAATTATTTAAGTAACCAGTGAGACGAAAGTAAATTAAAATCATTTTAAAAAGTGTACGAATTGTGCAAGTGTGAGCCGATCTATTATAGACGGCTCCTGTTAATTACTTCTGGTTAATTACTTCTTGTTAATTATTTCTTGTTAATTAGTAACATGGAAAATGTTCCATTACTGTCTTGTTAATTGCGGATATGGAAAGTCTTTTATTTACTGATATTCAAATTGAATCTTAAATTGGATTAATTTATTACTGGCATCTTAATACTGGCTCTAACACTGACATTTAAATGGGATTTTAATAACGATTTGGATAGTATTTTGGTTTTGATGTCGACTTCCAAATTCGACTCTAAATATTCAGACTGGACACGAAAACTCTTGGGGATGCAGAGGAACTACAGAAATATTATATATTTATATATAATGTTTTTTAAATATTTTAGTATGCAATCAATTTCTATCAATGAATATAAATAAATATAGTTAATATTATACCACAATCCTATTGATATTAAACAAAAAAAGACGACAAAAAAATGTTACATAGCGATTAGTATACCAATTTGTAACAACCTACGATAGCATTGTTCGTAATGAGATGGACTGTAGTAGCGTTACTTAGAGTCAGTCATGCATATAGGCCACTGCTTCAAATCCGGGTCAAAGAATTTCTTATAAGTTTGAAACTGATGCAATGGGATACTTTTGTATTCCTGTTTTTATATGTTCTGATATTGGTGTTTGCCTGGTTTTTATTCTTGTCAGGTTCCCCATTTTTTAACTTAGACCTTCATGATCCCTCTGAAATGTGGGTAAATAATTGCCATAGTGTCCATTTGGAATTCGCCCAGTAATTGAATAGGTGAACGCTATCTTAACTTTCTCTGTAGACTTTTTAAAGCGTGTTGACATTTTCTTTATATTGTATCTGTTGTGAATGTAATAATTATTTGAACAATTGTTTGTTGAAGAATATTTTGAATCGTTATAAGTTTGATGTTTGATTCTAGTGGTTTTATTTAAAAAAAATTAATTAAACCCAGAAGTATTTAGTAATAACTTAAAAGTCGCGGCACAATTAATTCACGATGACACAAAAAATTAATTAATTCCAGGTCAAGGCTGAGAGAACGTTGAAATATGGTATATCATATCCTGATCGAATATGAAAATGAACCGCTAGGGAATTCTAAGTGAAGTTTTTAAAATAGGGTTGAGGGGACAATCCACAGTTTAATGTATTTATTTGTATGCCTAGCGGTACACGTAAACCACGTTTCTTAATTATAAATTCTTTGAGCAATGAGACTATTGAATGATTTTTGGAGTAAGTAAAAACTCAGCAATAACTCTTAAAATACATAAATTTGGAACATTACTGTATTATATGTCGATACATATCAACAATGCTTGAGAAAATGTTCATTTAATGTATAAGTACTGTCTCTAAATTTGTTAGAAATTAAAAAATTCCTTCGAGCCGGATTTGAACCAGCGACCTATGGATAACCATCAGTACCAAACCACTACAGTCCACCGCTCTACCAACTGAGCTATCGAAGGTTGTTATAATTAATATTAACTACTAAAATACGTAAACTTAATAAGGGGAAGTCTGAAACATAATAACGTTTATTATTTATTATTTAAGTATGTAATTAATATTAATTATATTCGTTTAGAAACATCAATTCAACCTATGTTGACCAATAGAACGGGTATTAGAAGGTATTAGCCGCTTAAATAAAAATTAAACACTGGATTTATTATAACCTACATTTTAATTTTTATATCATTGATTTTAGGTTATGCAACACTAAAAAACCAGCACCGATTATAGCATGCTTTTTCTTATAGTCCGACAAATCGTTGTTAAAATTATCACAGAAATGTGGTTAATTTGATACTTCCTATAACAGCAGGTGAAAAACGAAAACCGTAAATAGTTTTGTTCTGAAGGTTGTACTCAAAATCAAAGGAATTACGCGGAATACACCAAAATCGTGCGTGAGAATACGAAACTCAACCCAAAACGAGCAAATAAAAGGTTAGTAAATCATAGCCGCAGGGGTGTCTACCAAATACACAAACCGGGTCAAAAGAAAAAGAATATTTTTGTAATTGTTCACCTTAAAACCACGCGAATGTAAAACAGTTCAAAGAGCGACTTATAAATTATTTCGTAATCACCTTTTCTACTTGAATATAAAGCATATGTTTAGATAAGTAAAACCAGAATTTGTAATATCCATGAAAGCTTTGTCAAGTGGGTTGTTTAACTACAACATACTATAAATTTACAATAATCGAAAATGACGGTAAGTAATTATTAATTATTTAAAGAAAAGACTAAAATATTCTAAAATAGGAAAATGAACGTAATAAGGTAATGATATTATGGGGTTAAAAGAGGGTAAAATTAAAAATTAGATACCAATAATGAGAAATTCAATCCAAAACTAAATAATGGTAACGAGCAACCAACACAAACCAATGATAAACTAAAACAATAGTTTTATATTCACATTAAATTCAGAAGTTATGGAAAACAGAAAAATTAGGTGCGGAAAAGCAAAGTTTTAAGAGAGCAATTTAGCACCCAGCGGTAGAAAGTTTTATAACTATCCACTGAAAGAAATAACAAAGCTTTACTACGAAATAAATTAAACCCAGAAATATTTAGTAATAACTTAAAAGTCGCCACAGAATTAATTCATGATAAAACAAAAAAATTAATTAACTCAAGGTCAATGCTGAAAGGGAACGCTGTAACATGGTATAGTATGATCCGATCGAACATGAAAATCAAACGCTTTAAATGAATTTTGAAGCTAAGTTTTTAAAATAACGTTGAGAGGACAATTCACAGCTTAATGTATTTGTACATCTAACGATACACGTAAACCTAGGTTGCCTTTTTCAAAAAATTCTTAATTATAAATTCGTTGGGCAATGAACCTATTCAATGAAAACCTAATTTTGAAGTAATAGCGCGGAATTATCGCCTAAAATGATTCAATTTGGAACACATCTGTATCATATGTCGATACAAATCTACAATACTTGAGAAAAAATTTATTTAATGTATTAGTATTTTCTCTAAATTAGTTAAAAAATTTTAAAA
Organism: Platerodrilus igneus; assembly: GCA_036346225.1. Taxonomy (NCBI): domain Eukaryota; kingdom Metazoa; phylum Arthropoda; class Insecta; order Coleoptera; family Lycidae; genus Platerodrilus; species Platerodrilus igneus. The sequence continues at coordinate 6,524,929 of JARFIW010000439.1, read as the reverse complement.
AATCCTTCGAGCCGGATTTGAACCAGCGACCTATGGATAACCATTAGTATATCAAACCACTACAGTCCACCGCTCTACCAACTGAGCTATCGAAGGTTGTAATAATTCGTTTTAGCTACTAAAATACGTTAGTATGCAGAAGTGTTCTGAAATATAGTAACATTTACTATTTATTAAAGTATATTATTAATATTAATTCAATACCAATTCAACATATACTGGACAATAGGAGTATAAATAGCATTAGCAGCTTAAATAAAAATTAAACATTTGATTTACTATAACCTACATTTTAATTTTGATACCAATGATTTTTGGTTTGCAACACTAAAAAAGCATAGTTTTTCTATACTGCAACAACAATCGGTGTTGAAATTATCACGAAATTGTGACTAATTTGATACTTTATATAACAGGATGTAAAGACCAGAAGCATAAATAGTTTTGTTCTAAGAGTTGTTAGTCAAGAGACATTATAAAATTAAAAAGAGAAATGTGTTCAATAAGTAGTAAATACGTATCCCCTATATGAATGTCTACGGCAAAAAAGCGAATAATATCGCATTTTGAATAAAATTCAAAATTTAATCCTTTTTTAAGGTATGCATGCAACTTATTGCAACACCAAAAATAATTAAAAAATTAAGGTCTAGGAAAAAGAATTGAGAGTAAAATTATAAGTAAACTTCAGGAAGCATTAGATGTTAAAGTTACTATCTTATAATCACAAAGTGAATCGACTAAAACTAAAGCGACGCTTAGGATTCAAGGAAGAAAAGAAAAATTAGTTATGTAAAACGTAATGTTGATAACTGCGAAAGAGAAAATTGGAAAATTAGATGAAAGCAATAAATTAGAATATGTAAAGTTAAACAATATATTCGCATTAAATTCAGAAGTTACAGAAAACGTAGAAAAATAAGGTGCGGAAATGCAAAATTTTAAGAGGGCAATTTAGCACCCACCGGTAGAAAGTTTTATAACTTTCCACTGAAACACTTTACATAGCTTTACGGAGAAATAAATTAAACCCAGAAATATTAGTAATAACTTAAAAGCCGCTGCACAATTAATTCATGATGAAACAAAAAATTTATTAACTCGATGTCAATGTTGAAAGGGAACTTTGAAACATGATAGTGTGTAGCCTGATTGAATATGAAAATAAAACGTTTAGAAAATTCTAAGTGAAGTATTATATCATAGATTTTGGATTGTGCAACAATAAAAAGGTAGATTAGACATACAGCAAGTCTTTTTCTAAAATTATCACGGAATTGTGACTAATTTGATATTTCCTATAACAGCAAGTGAAAAACTAGAAGCATAAATAGTTTTGTTCTAAGAGTTGCTATTCCAGAGACATTACAAAATTAAAAAGAGAAATTTGTTCAATAAATAGTAAATACGTATACCTTATATGAATATATTTACGGCAAAAACGCGCGAAAAGTTTCATAATTTAAGTAGAACCCAAAATTTAATCTCTCGTAAAAGGAGCTAAGATAGATAAAAGGTTAGTATATCATTGCCAAATATACAAACGAGATTAAAAGAAAAAAAATATTGGTGTAATCGCTCGCTTTAATAATAGAACATCTTCGCGATAACGTTGTATTTGCGGGAACCAAACAAAAGGAATACAGTCCAAGAGCAACTTATAAATTAGTTTGGATATCGACGTTTTTCAACTTGAATATAAAGCATATGTTTGAATAAGAGAAATCAGAATTTGTAGTATCCATGAGATCTATGTAAAATGGGTTGTCTACTGGAGTATATTATAGGTTTAGAATAATCGAAAATAATGGTAACGTGATACTTAATTATTTAAAGTAGAGGCTAAAATGCTTCAAAGTAGGAAAATTAACTTATTAAGGTAATGGTATTAAGGGATTAAATCAAGAACAAAATCAAAAATTAGATAATAATACAGAGAAATTAAATCCAAACCTAAATAATCGTAACGAGAAACCGAAACAAAACAATGAAAAATTAAATCAAAAGTTGGATAGTATTAAGGAAGTAATCAAGATTAAAATATTAAGCAAGAATTAAACATAATAATAAGAAGCTTTCCAAAATTAGGGAGCACTTTAAAACCAAAATAAACAAATTATAAGTAAACTTCAGGAAACATTAGATTTAAAGTTACTATTTTATAATCACAAAGTAAATAGAATAACACTAAAGAAGCGCTTAGAATTTAAGAAAGAAATGAAAAATTAGTTATGTGGAACGAAAGGTTGATAACTGCGAAAAAACGTTACGACATTAGATAAAAGCATTAAATTAGGATACGTAATGTTAAATCACACTATATTCACATTAAATTCGCACGTAGAAAAATTAGGTGCGGAAATGCCAAATATTATTAGGGTAATTTAGCACTCACCGGTAGAAAGTTTTATACTTTCCACTGGAACATTTTGTAAAGTTCTACAGAAAAATAAATTAAACACAGAGATATTTAGTAACAACTTATACGTCGCTGCATAATTATTTCATGTTGAAACAAAAAATTTATTAACTCGAGGTCAATGCCGAGGAAAAGTTTAAACATGGTATAATTGTTACGTGCCGAAATCGGCACTAAACATTCTTATAAGTTTTAATGTAAGGATTTCGCGCCAATAAATTTAAAAGGATGTGTGCCTATTTCCGTCACTTCAGATAGTGCGTTGCGCGAGATTCGCGCCAACGCGTGTGGGGGAAGAAGGAAGTGGGGGATTTCCGAAAGACGCGTTAGAACTAGCCTCCGAGATGTGAAGAAGGTTGTCTTTCGTGTCTTACCGTATCTTTTGTTATGTTGGTCCCTTTTTGCCTTCTTTTGATTATCGTTCCTCATACCCTTTCCTGTCGCCCCTCTACATAGGAAGAAGACAATCGAATTTGGATGCAACCTGGCTCAAGAGTTTCCACACCCGAGAAATATTAGCGAAGCCACGGGCGACCATCATGGAGTAATCCTGAAGGAAGCCGCCGCCATCATGGAGTAATCCTGAAGGAAGCTCTACATGTTCACGTGAGTACCCCGTGGGGGTTTTCTATATAATTTGTGTAATTGGTAAATTGTGTTGCCCTAATTTGCATATTGTGTGACGTCATCGACAATTTCGCGTCAATTTTCACATTATGTAATATCGCTACCAACTGTCATTAGTGGCTCGCAAACCTCGTTTACGGGGTTATAATAGTGACGCATTCAACGTGGTTAGGTTGTGAAATAAAAATTTTTCTGAATGTTTTTATACCTTATAATGTATTCCCTATAGTAGGGGATAAAGAATACTACTATAGTAAGCCTGCTTATCGTAAAAGGCGTTGAAATGATTATTCTTCAATGATTATTTAGAGCACAACCAGGTATTATGGAGCTGAAGGAGTTGATAAAAAAATGAACAGTGGACAAGAAAAATTAGTACAGAAATAAAACAAGAATTAAAATTAGATTAAAAAAATCTAAGACGCATGTACGCATGTACGGAAATTTTATAGAAGGAGATTATATATTTTAAATTAAATAACTAGTACTTAAATGTTAAACAAAATTTTATTATTATAAATATAATTTAATAAATTTTATTGTTTTAATCAAGTTTGAGTCGGACTACTTAATGATATAAGCTCCCAGCACCACTCAAACAAACAGAAAAATAAAGAATAATTAATTAAAATTGTTAACATATATTCTGTGATTAGTCCCGGGTATTGTGATTCCTCCGAATAAGTCAGTTTGATGTACGGTTGAAATATCTGCAGCCGAATTAGGAATGATTGCTTCATAGTGATCTCCATGTATCACATCCCTGTCATTTCCAGCGCAATGAACTACAGCTAAAGGCTCGCAAACTAATTGATCTTCTTTTGCACAAAAATTATATGATGTGATACTGAAGCCGAAATGATAATAAGAATCATTTGGATATCTATTAAAGTTTATATTAGTTTGTACTGTTAACATTTCTCAAATAAATTCGATTATCTCGAAAACTAAATGAGATATCGAAAAGTGTATAGCATATTTGTAATCAGCGTAAAAAACTAAACAAGGTACATATATATCATTTATTGTATCATTATGGGAGTATGGCAACGGACGACGGCGGCGACGACAACGACGTAGCGATTATATTAACCTAACTTACTTCGTAAGTTTGGTTGATTATTATTAATTTATATGAGGACGCAACCCTTATTCATGAATTATTAGTATTTGTATTTTGGATTTATGTATTAACTGGAGTTTAATATACTGGAATGCTTGCGAACCAGGAGTTCCCTTAAAATACAGGAGAGTAAAGGTTAGAGTAGCAGTTAAACTTGGTGGCTCATAAACCAGATTATATTACAAGTGAGTTTTAAGAAGATAAACTTTGGCTATTTAAATAATTTTTAAAATTAGAAATTTGATTGTTATTGAAGAGTGTTTTAGAATTTAATAATTCTTATAAGATTCTCATTGTGAGGTAATAGTTTTGGTCAATAATCAACTTAAACGTAAATCTTACGCTTTTCTTTTAGAAAATGTATTGTTTGTGCAACAAAGGACAATAAGAGAGTTCGCCGCTAAGTGAGAGATAAAACACAGGTACAGCAAAATGTAAATTTGAAATTTCTAACTTACCTTCCTTTCTAACTTTTCTTTGCCTGGCTAGCTCAACGGAAGTAATGGAATTTACAAAATGAAATCAAACACAGCAATATCAAAAAGTATCTATACATTCAAAAACAATTTTCTCTCATAAAAAAGAATATATAACGTTTACAGCGTAAAATTATTCTAACGAGTACCTATTTACTTAATTATTAAAATGCTCACCTAATCTTGGTTAAAATTTACAGAACTCAAATCTCTTCTATTGTGGATAATTTACCTAACGTTTCCTACCCCACGCTTGTAAGGTTGTTTGGCCAAAAATACTTGACAGATGTCTATTTAAAAGTCGAAGTGTTTCAAAGTCTGACCATTTTACCTTAAATTAAAATAACAAAGAAATGGTTTCTATACTCAAATATCAGTTACGAACAAAGGACTCTAAAAGTTATACTTGCAAAATCAAAAAGCCATTATCCAATTTGTATTATTAAATACCTCCAGCTTCGATTTTTAAATTCACGTCAAAAGCTCAGCTACAACAACATCAGTTATCAAAGTACATCTTCCTTTTAATTAATTTAAAGTAGCTTTTGTATGAACTATCTATGTTGAAGATTATTCAATTCTCGTAATGTTTTAAAATAATTACGTTCCATATTTATGCAGAGTTACGTTTTCAGAATTACATCCTTATTTACAGTTACATCTTAAATATTAAATATTGTAAGCATGCCGCATACTTAATAAAACAACTTTCCTCAAAGTAACATGTCCGCGACTTTATGAATGAATTGAATCGAATGAATCTCTGTAATAAAGTTCCCGTTTATATACAGTTTATTTTGACTACGTCACTCTTTCTACATTCTACGCGATTTAATTCGAAAGCTTACTCACCTACGTTATGTAATATTTCTGGGAATTCCACAGTGTTAGTAGTCTAATTAGTGTCAAATCGCCGCGGCTGAATCGTTGTTTATCCTTGTCTGACACAACGAGTTGATCGTGGCGTCGCATTCTATCCAGTAGTAACGCGGAAGCTATACATAATTCTTATCGATTTGACATTTTTAATATTCGCGCGGCTTTTTTGTTTATTTAATTAGTTTATACGACAATTCTTATTAATTGACGTATTATTTCTTTCTTAGTCCCGAAAATTCGAGAACATGTTTTATTTAAAATGTTATACAAAAGTCAATTTATATGATTAATTAAAGCTTTAATTGCTTTATAATGCAGTTTTTAAACTAAATGAAAATAAATAGTTTTGTATTTATATTACACTTGTTATGATTGACTTTTATTCTAATAAACTTCGCATGTAATGTGTTTTAAAGTATCTCAAGAGTAATTATTTTTACATATACGGCTTAACTTTGTACACACAGCTGTATTATAGATTTAAAATTGGTGGTTTTAAATACACGGGAAGTGCGTTTTGCTTTGCACTATAATGGCTAAAAAGTATGCTTGTATTATTGATTTACAATTGGGGCTTTTAAATACATGGAAAGTGTGTTTTGCTTTGCACTTTAATGGCTATGTATTTACAATACTCTTATATTATTTATATACAGGGTGGAATAATAAATCTTCGGAAATTTCTATTCCTTTCTGTTTCTTGTATATTTTGGTGGGCTTCATTTATAGGCTTTGAGTTTCAATGACCTCTCGTGACCCGCATATCACGTCTATATATACATATATATATATATATATATATAGAAAGAGAAAGTGTGAGAGAGAGAGAGAGAATTATTATGGATTGCAATTGTAACCTTAATATGCCTTGCATAGTTGTATAGTTAATAGCACTCCGAATGCATTTTTACGTAACGAATCATGGACATCTGAGGAAATCCTGTCTATTTAGTTCTGCTTGCTCGTGAGTGTACTGCACAATAAACTACTTAAGTAAGTTTGAAGGTGACTGTGTAATTTAATTATCCTCAATCAAGTCCACTTTATCACCGTTTGTGACCGCATTTACTTTACAACTACTTGTTTATAATTGACTCTTTCTAAATTCTTATTTGAATATCCTGATTCAAGTTCACACGAAAATACAACTTCGCAAATTTTAATAAAGTTCTCTTTGTTTTATATACGATTCAATTGCGAAAATCAAGTCACAACAGTTTGTTAAAATGAAGAGTTTTAAATTAAAATTCCTTTTCATTTTATTTCTACGTTAAAAACGTGCTCCAAAATATTAATAATTCATGAAACCATTTTGTATGCTGATTTACAACAGAACTTGAAAATTTCCTTTATACTTTAGTATAAAACTCTTTCGCCTTATGTGCAACTGCGTAACGCAATTAAACTACATAAATACATAACCATATAAGACATGTAGATATAATCACAATAACTAACCGATATGGAAAACTGGCTTAGACTTGCCTACTTTTACATTCGTCTAAAAAGTTATCTAGAACTCAAAAGGAATTAAACTAAACCTCGAAGGCAGTATAAAAGCCAACAATTTACTTGAGAAACACGAAGAAGCACTCAGTATCCAAAGGAAGCCTAAGCAGTAAACCATATACTTTTGATCAATTCAAACAAATTTAATACATTATATCAGATATAAAAAAGCAACACTCAAATTCATGGCTCAAGCCAACTAATACAAACAAAATATACAGGTAGTAGCACGAGCAAGTTGATTTTTAATATTACTATATTAGTCAATAAGATTAACATATACCCTAAGTTTTATACAAAGCGTAAATAATTTTTTCAAGTCGAGCTAGTGTTCGAAAAAGAGAAAATAAAAGTTCACGTGCAGGATTTGAATTTGTAAGTTTACAATTTTCACTTGGACGCTCAACCAATTCAGCAACCAAGACGAGTAATTCAATTGAAAATGAAGCACAAATTAAACCGATTATGTCATTACTCTATAATCAAACATTTAATTGATTTGAGACTTTCATCAATCATATTTGAGTGTCAAGTCAATATAACAGGAGCCGTTCTGAACGGACCAGCACCTTGAAGAAGTTCTAGCACACTAGAATGGTGTAACGCGATGAGTTACGTTACCAGAAATGAGAAGTAAAAGAAAGGAATTAATATTGAATGTACTGACTTGTTATTGAAGCACCCTGTATAATTATAATTTTCATGTAAAATAATGTTTAAAAACCAACACTTGCAATTACATCAGTATATTTATTCCAGTTAAACGGAAAACCACAAACATAATTGTTATATTTCAGTTACATAAATAGGAGAACTTAAACAAAGGCTGTAAATTCTTTTAAACCACAAGAATGTACACAAACCAATTATAACCATAAAATTTTATACTTGAAGCACGTCATGTTTTAAGAAGCTTTCAGAATTGTTAATAAAATAATAGTGAACTCATTAATATGCACCACAAAGATGAGGTTTAAGAGGTTGATTTAATAAATTCCATACAATATGACATTCGTTAATAGACAGTTTCAATTGTCATAAAGCGAAACCAAAGACATCTTGCATAGAAAGTAATAAAACGAACATTGAAAATAAGAATACAAAAGTATAGGGTTACACAGATGATGTAATCGTTGCATACAAATGACTCTAAGCGTGAGAATGGTGAAGCAAGCATACGAGTGAACTTGAAACATTGTATTAACCAGACGCTGCCCGCAATAAAATATGATTTACTGTGAGAGTAAAATAGGTTTGTTGGACGCAAAGGAAGTAGAAATAAAGTCAGCTATATAGAACGTGTGTAACCAGTGCCAAGACTGAAGACCTAATGATGATAGAACTCGGTTACAGATACGCGTAAATTGAACGGGGGGAGGGGGTTGGAGTGATAGTAGTGAGAGTTTTTAAATGCGGATTTGATAGAGGGTACAGAATCTCCCATAAAAATTGTATAACATTCCCGAAGAGAAATAATGCGACAAGCTACATGTAACAAAATGCAATACTTCTGCAACTGACAGGGTATGTTCATGAGCGCGTGAGTGCGGATATAATGTCGAAAAAGCGTTTGAAAACAAATGGGTAGAACCTGTTGAGTCATCCCTCCATTCAATTGGTACTTTGTAGCAAGTTCTGAGTCAAGGATCTGTTGTGTTTGGATATATAGGAAATAATAAAAAGGACAAAATTTATGGTTTCTGGAAATCCTGGAGATAAAATAAAATTAGTACTCTTGTGAATTTTTATGTAACGTTTAAGTAGAATACTATGGATTTTTGAATGTTAGTTCTGCGTATTTTGATAATAAGACATTAATTAAATGAAAATAGTAACATATTTGATTGGACTAATTGGTGATTTGCAGCAACAGATTCATTAGTGACATTAGGGTATTAAAAGTATTCAATTTAGTAATTTTGGATGGACAATGAAAAGATACAAGAAAAGTTGGGATTTAACTGTCTTTCTGTTTTATTTTTGAACAACGTTGCCAACAATTAAGGATTTAAAGTCTAATAAATAAATAGGAAAACAGAAAAATTTGGACCGCTGAATATTTTGTTGATGGCTTAGCTTGATTTTTAATGTAATTTCTTTTGGGATAATTTCTGTTTAGCCACATCTAGCCAGATTTGGCGATAGGAATTTATTTGTTAGAAAAAAATGTGTATTGAAATTATTTTTATGGTAATAGAGATTAAGTTTATGTAGATTTTTATTTAATTTATTTAGGAAATAGTTAAAGCCAGTGATTTGTAAAGGGTATTCAGCTAACCCAGTGTTAGTCATATTTGGAAGAAGTATTTTATTTTGAGAAACTCCCGTATGGCCAACTTAAAGATACCAAAGCAAGGGAGTTTTATGCGGAAAAACAGTCTTCCGTATAGAAATTATATCGACAGAATTACTGTGTCAGAAGTTTGGAGATCCTCGATTTTGACAGTAAAAAGACGTTTCAGAGTAAGTGTTAACATAATGTAGAATTTTAAATTTAAACCTTGTTATTTATTACTTTGATGTTTCTTTATTTTCTTTTCTCGTTCATCCATAGCAATCCATTCCCACACTACTGCAATTAACCGGTGTACCGTTATATTGTTACGTGGTTCCCGTTCCCTCCAGGGCAATTATCCGAAACAATGAGTAGATTGCCTTGTGCGTTTCGATGAGCTAATGAACCGAACTATAGGTTTAACCAAATTAGTAAGGAACCAGACTAAGACAGGTACCTGAAAGAGGTTATCAGCTCTTTCGGTACTTGGAGTGGTAGAGAACATAGGGGTCGACATAGCATTCTAAAGCACACTACTGCGATATGAAAGGCAACAAGAAACCCAATATTACCTTCCAAAACACAGCGTACCAAAAACGTTTTCAAAAATGATGGCATCCTCAAGAGTAAAAGATTTCGACGTTAAAATAGGCATTCATTCAGATCTCTTGGAGGAAACTACTTCGGAGGATGTGATCGGCAAGCTCAATAAGAAGAAAAGAAGAACAGGAGACATGTTGCGAGTCGGGACGTGGAATGTTAAAAGCATGAAGCAAGTAGGCATGCTAGAGAATTTGAAAATAGATACGGATAGATCAGCATTCGATAAAAGTAAGAATTAGCGTAGTTCGGTGGCCAGAGGCGAAGTTTTTTAGAGCGGGGTCTGGGGATAGCTATGCGGAAAACTTACAACGAACGAAAGAGTACTCATGGTTAGATTAGAATCTAAACCTGTTTCATGTGGCAATAATACAAGTATTCATACTCTTACCTACAGCTACAGTGAAAAAGAAGTAGAAGCGATCTACAATGATATCGAAAACATACTAAGATACGTAAAAGGACATGAAAATTTAATAATTACGGGGGATTTTAATGCAGTGGTAGGTGAGGGTAGGGAAGGAATGGTAGTAAGTTCATTTAGTTTAGGCACGAGAAATGACAGGGGAAATAGGTTGGTAGAATTTTGTGACAAGAACAATTTAACCATCACAAACACATTATTTCAACATCACGCTTGAAGACGATACACATGGAAGATGCCAGGAGATATAGGAATGATATCAGATAGATTACATTCTTGTTAGACAACGGTTTAGGAATCAAGTAAAAGACTAGAAGCTACCCAAAAGCACATATAGACACTGACCACAACATCGTAATTATGAAGAGTGTTCTTAAAAATTTGAAAAGAGGAACGGAAAAGGACACTTTGACTTTGAGAAACTAAAAGATAAAGATATCTACGAAAGATTTGAAAAAAGTCAAATGAATTGCTGAAAGATATCGGGAAAATTTCTGATACTAAGGAAGTAGAAACAGAATGGAATAACATTAAATCCAGCTTAGACATGGCGGCCAGAGATATTCTGGGGTATACATAAAAAGAAAATAAGAAACGATAGAGGCGTGCCTGTTGGTCACGCATGTCTCTTCCGGGTTGTCTAATCTTTGTGCGGAGAAGGGTGTGTTTTCCTGTTGTTGGAAAGTCCAAAATATAAAATTTATCCCTTAACCAAAAAAAAGAAGGATGTGTCAGACCCGGCGGTTATCATCCATTTAACCGGCTACCGGTACTGGGAAAAGCTTTGGATCCAGTTATGACCACCAGAGTTGAGCACGCTGTGCGAGACAGCAGCGGTTTTACCCGGAGGCAGTTTGGTATTGCGAAGGGTAAGTCGACTATCGACGCGTTAGAGTTCGTAGTCGAAGAAATCAAGCAGGCGAGAGAGGTAAAGGAGTATTGCATCGTAATGGCATTGGACATCTCAGGAGAATTTAATGGTGCATAGTGGTCATCTATTGTTTGGGAGTTGGAACGCAGGAATTGTCCGCGAAACCTGATGTCATTGGCCAAGAGTTATTTTTCGGGACGATCGGCACAGGTCGAAATTCCGGGCAAAGTTGTGTCGCTAGCGGTGGTAAGAAAATGCCCTCAGGGGTCATGCTCTGGTCCCACCTTCTGAAAGTTGTTGTATGATAGCATATTTGGGACTAAATTGCCTAAAGGATGCACTATTGTTGGGTTCGCGGATAATAAGCTGTTGATTATCAGAACCAAATTGTTACTCGAGATTCGAACGAAACCGAACAATGCGTTGAGTAGATTACACAAGTGGTCGCAGGTCAAGTTGAAATTCAACACAACAAGTCGGAAGCGGTTTATTTCGGAAGAAAACCGGTATAACGTCCTCCTAGGCTAGAGCTAGGAGGGGAAAAGATTGTATTCAAGGAAGCCATCACATACCTCGGCGTTAAATTAGACAACATTAAATTGCAAAGCGCACGTGCTACATGACAAAAGTAAGGATAGAAAAACATCTAACAGAATGATGGCGGCAGCGAAAATAAGCTGGGGATCCATAGGCGAATAGTTGAGGACAGTCTACGCCAAAGCGATGTTGTATGCTGTATGCAGCATCTACTTAGGCGGAAGATTGTACGGTCGGGGAAATCCGGCAATTGGCAAGCGTTCAACGGTTAAGGCGGCAAGGCGTACAAAACCACTTTCACGGAGACGGGCTTGTAATTAGTACGATACTCACGATCGAATTTGTCGTCAAGAAGGGTAGAGATCGGAGACTCGTAGATATAGGAAAAGGGAGCGAAATTGTTGAAAATCTTGGTATTGGCAGTACGGAGATTGAGAGAAAAATTGTTATTTCCTAAATAGGGCATCCGGCTGATGTCAAGGGGTTCGAGTTGTTCGTCGAAGGCGATGAAAATGCGATGAGTATAAGGATTTATACGGATGGCTCACAAATGGACAATGGGCAGGCAGGAGCGGCGTTCGTTGTAGATAAGGAGGAGAAGGAAGAGTCCGACTCCGAATTGGTAGCTATAAGGGAAGCGACAGAGTACGTCATCAAACACTCAGGCACAAGTGGGTATTCTGTCATTAGCAATACCAAAGCGGCACTGACTTCTCTGGCAAATATGAACAATTCGACAGATCTTCAAAGAGATGTCTGAAGAAGCCAGAGCAGATGAAGCTGGACAAAGAAGTCGCAAGAGAGGAGTTTCTTACATCGTATTCATCTGTACCGAGGTCGCTAATTAAGAAAAAACTGTGAGAAAGGTCAATTCAACAGTGGGAAGAGAAGCGACACAACGCTGACACGCATAGGTTGATATACAAATTTATACCAAGCATAGAAGGTAGAGATAAGATGGAGGTGAAGTTCGATCATAAGATGGTGCAGCTAGAAATAGGGCACGGGGCCCTTAAAGCCTACATGCGAAGATTCAGATTGAACGAGAACAACCGCTACGAATGCGGCAAGGGCGCACAAAGTGCTGAGCACGTGTTATTTGACTGCCCACTCGGGATGGCTAACAGAGGGATGGCAGACAGGAAAGAGCTTGGAAGAGGTCCAGCAAGTGGCTAACCACAGGATGTTCTGGGTAGCCTAAGAGTTTGTAGGGAGGGTCGCGAGACAACGTTGAGAACCGGATTGGGGGGGAGGGCTTGAAATTTGAAATAGGAGGTACTTTAGACTTGGCATAAAATTTATTTCGTGGCACGATATAATTTAATTTACAAAAAAAAACAAAGAAAACTGTTGCTTGATTTGTTTTGTTTGGCGTTTTGCCTGTTTTGGTTGCATTATCTATAGAAAGGAAGATTGAAATTAGAATAAGTCAGTTAGGGAAAGACAGTGGATGTTAAAAACGGATTTAGGCCGAAGTTAAAATAAATTGGTTAGACTAGTGCGGACGGTATTGTAAATTGGCGTATGCTTAGAAATTCGAATCCATTAGTAAATACTAATTTAGCTAGAGATACTTTTAAGTCGACTCTTCAGGTCGCACCAGTAAGCAGAGCCGTTGGCTGCTATCCGGTACTGCCCCCCCCCCTGCTAGTGCCTTGTTGATTAAACACACTCTAAAGTCAACGCCATGTGCATTTAAACCCTAACTTTAGTTTTAGTTTATAAATTATATTTAACAATTAATTAATTTCCAAATCAAACTTTTAGAAACACGTTACTATTCGCATGTATTCCCAATGTAGCGCCTTCGGTTGGAGCATTGCGGACGTGGTCGCAAGTGTAGAGTTTCCTTACTCAAATTATACTTAAAAACAAAGTGTCGGACTACCGTGATCAATGCGAAAGACCCGAACACACCACTACACCCACAGGATAGTATGGTGAAGCGCATGAACCGCACCTTGGGCAATTACCTTCCTAAAGTGATTTCCCAACATCAGACAGACAATTTAAATAAATTTTTAGGATCTATCGCTATTACATTTATGGGTGCACTGGCCAGACACCTGAATGTGCTGTGCTAGGACGCCAGATACGTTTCTCATGTGACCTAGAGTTTGGATGTAAGCCCGGTAATGACATTGTGGACGAGAGCTACATCGAGAATCTAAAACGCAAGATACGTGACATCTATGGCGACGTTAGGAAAAATACACAGATCGCAAGCGATCGGATGAAGATATGACGTCAAGGCACATGAGCCTAGTTTTCAAGAGTGTAACTGCGTCTGGCTATACAGCCCCAGATAGAGGCGTGGACTGTCGCCCAAGTTACAAAGACACTGGGAGGGTACGTACGAAGTTATAAAAAGAATCAACGACGTGGTATATCGGATTTGTAAGCTACCAAAAAGAAAGAACAATAGTGGTGCATGTTAAACGGTTAACATCCTACGACAATGATCACGTCGGTAGTGCCGAAGAACGGCAAGCAGTGAGACGAACAAATAGCTACGGTTGTAAGGATGAACGAAAAGCTGGACCGAGCTATGATTGGGTCATATCTCTGTACAGCGGCACAGTCAAAGCGAGATTTGAGGTCACGGAAGAGATTCGAGGTGATCTATTCCATGTGCCATAGGAATACTCCTGACGTATTACATGGCGACGAACCCTGTTATGTATGAGGACTTGCTCGGGTGTATAAAAATAAAGTTGGTGGTCTGTATCAACTTTGCCGACAGCAACCACAGGTTGGATACATCATATGGCTAAAGGACCGACATCGTGGCATCTACTACCTGTTGACCAGGCCATTGTATTCTGGTAAATCAAATTACCAGGATCTGGAGAAAATGTTATTAGATCTCAAGGAACAGATGATTAAATTTACAGACAAAAAGTTGGCCATAACCAAGATCATTTGTGGGCTCTATGAGCTAGACTGGAGAGTGGTAGGAAATATGATAGAGGTATTGTTCCAGAAAACTGGGTCCAGATTTTGGTGTGTGGCTGCAATGCAAATGGTACTGCGCCTGCTATGCAAAGTTTTGATTATTACTTCTATCAACATGGAACTGTAGAAATAGTTCAAATTGTCGTTACCGCCACAGGAATTTTCAACGCCCGGGTCACAGAGTGTTCTGAGACAAAACAGCTGCAAGAGAGGGCAGTGTAACGTTGCGCCGTTTGGTCTACCTCTGAATGGAATAATATATCGGAATGTAAACGAGGCGTATGTACACTGAAGATGGATGGTACGCGCCTGCGGTGAGACATCTTTAGATGGACTTGACTGACAAGTTACAAGAGCTTTATTAACCATATACTAAGAAGCCGTTAGAATGTTATATACATAATATCTGGTACGCTCTCGAATAATCTACAACAATTGGATAAAATATAAATTGCCGTGATTTTGAAGTTTCGATTACAATATTACGTATCTATTCGAGCTATAAAGTCCTGATATAAATAAGTGATACATACTGTTAATATAAACGCCATATGCGAAAAAAATTACTGTAGTGATCGATATAAATTAACACTTAGTGCTTTGATAAATAATTATAGTGCTTCGAAAGTAATTAAGAAAATACATAGGACCTTTTAAGAAGTTAATATTTGTACAGTTAGCGATTAACTGGAAATAAATTACCGTAAGCGCTTTAAGAAATTCATTGTAGTTACGACTTGTTGAAAAGGCTTATGTAAACAGTTGATAATAAAGGACTGTTGTTGTTTTCCAAAACAGTTTTCGTTAAACTATGTTGAATTGGTTAAATATGCTATTCTACCATGCACTCTTTAGTAATGTTAAAAAATCCACAAAATTAAGTAATCTTTAAATCCAGTTTTTCTAAAAGTACTTTTGCAAGTTAGTTATAATTGCAGTTATGGTCTAAGGAAAACTAACATGAAATCTCAAAGTTCATAGCAGGAAATTTTCTATATTCAGTTGCGCAATGATTAGCAACAGTTAATTAAATATCTTGCTAGTATCCTAACTGCGTTTGAAAATATAGAGAAGTATAACGGTCCATTATAAATAAAAACTACAGTATACATACTCATCTTTATATCTGTACTGTTTTAAAATTCCTTAGAGATATTTTTAGTACAGTAAGCTATATACAAAAAATAGAATTCGTTAATTGCAATACTGTTTATTAACAGATCGTTATGGCATCATCAAGTATTCGTAATTTTTTAACACTTGGATTTGGCAGCTTGTTTCCCTCAACGTATATAGGATAGCGTTTATCTTCTTCTTTTATACGGACGATGTTTCCTTCCGCCCATGTAATAAAAGCTTGCCCGTTTAAGTGGTTATGAAGAAAACGCCTTCTCCGTTGTCACATTATATCGACTTCATATTTCGTCCTTGCTGTGTGAATTCGGTCTTTGTGAACGTAGAGCTTTAGAAAATTAAACTTACGGCATTTCAAAGAACGCAGTGGTAGAAGACGTCAAAATGTTAGATAGATAGATACCACAATGATCACCAATTTCATAGATTAAATTAATTTAGCGGTGTCATTTTTCTAGCAGAGCCGAGCCAATTTGAAAGAAATATTTCCACGATGATTTTCGTTTAAACGCATAAAGATCTGTGCCTCAGATTACACTGAAGTGATGCGATTTCCGCTTTAGTCCAGGTGTGTTAATGCGTACTGCGTTTGCATTTGAATGTACGTACACACGTTTACTATAATAAGTTTGAATCGATTTAAATGACATCACGTAATTTGTACATGTGGATGTTTGTAGTAGGAAACCGGTTCAGAATGTCAGCATTGCCAAACACACTTAAAAATCTTGCATTTTTGCGAGATACCATAATAACTCAAAAATTCAATTTTCGGTGTTTTTATCCTGAATTTTCAAGAAAATTGTGAGGTTTTTGTCCAGGCTACTGTACTGTAGCAAGAGTAATATTACAAATTATAGTTAGGGGTAATTGGTACACTATCATAGTATTCTGAGTATCGTTCAAGCTAGAATAAGTTGTTTGACGTCTGGATGAGTAAACACGTACCAACAAAATAACCTCTTCATCCACGACGTTCACTTTTATGACATGTTGGAAGAGTCTTGAAGATCAAAAACCTAATGATTGCCTAGATGCAATATGATATCTTGATAAGAAGTTTTTTCCATGTTGTTACATCCAGAAAACCCAATTAGATATTTCACCCGCTGACTTTATTTCAAACCAACTGTCAACCAATTCAGAAGAATGAACAGCTAAGTGCTTAAAAGACTATTGTCGGGCAATACCTGTCTAAGTTGGTTATTTGATTGAGCACCTCCAAGTTCCAATTTGTTTTAGCGCTTTTTCAAGAGCAGTCCCAGATGAAAAATACAAAGGTTACCGGAGCATGAAATCAGGACCGTGGATTGGCAGTGCTCCACTGTGTGATAGTAATTGTAGAAAACTAGTTTATGTATGTAAACTCAAGACTGCAACAGAAGTAATCGTGAAATCCCGGTTTAGGAAGTTCCATCTAGGACTGACGTGTTAGAATGACTTTCATCATCATTAAGTCTTCAGTCCTGGAACTGGTTAGACTAGGGATGGACTCGGGATCGGGTTTTCCGGGTCCGGCCCGATTTCGGGCTTGAATCCGGGCCGGGCCGTTGACTACTTTCTTCGGGCTGGGCCTATCTTTCTTCGGGCCGGGCCAAACGATTCGGGCCGGCTCGAACTTTTCGGGCAGAAAAACGCACGAGTGGATATTCCACCGTCGTTTCGCTTCTATCTCACATTGAGTAAGTAAAAGTTCTTAATTATATTTTCACGTAGTGTCTTCATGAACCCATTAATAATCTTGTATAGTGTAAAGGAGACGTGATATTATAACTCACTTCTATCCCGAATATTTTTTTCAAGTCCTATTTAATGTTCCTCATGTTGTACTTTAGGCAAGTTAAAAATTCCCAGGAACATCAAACTAGGTGATTTATTCATAATTCAAAAGTCTGCACGATTTATATTATGTATATGTATATACTTCAAATTTCAATCATGCGGCGAACGTCGATATTATCAATCGCGTGTATAGTTTATGTCTACCGCCTAAAACACTAGAGAGTTATTGCAATGTTCATTTTACCAATTTTTTAATAAAGTTTTTCCTTATTTGACATTTACACATGCGCAATTAACAGACCTTTAATGTTTGTACTTTATTAAAATGCAGGACACCTTTATTTAATTTAAATACAGACAGGCAAGGAATACTTTTATTTAAGGTGCCTTCATTTTGACATACACCAAATGCCTAACGTACAAACTTACATTTAATTGTCTGCTTTCTGTATAAATATTGTGAAATTAAATGGCTTTTTGTAGTGTTGTTTCCGTAAGTAAATTTAGAGATATAATGTCCAAGTTTATAACACGAAAAGGATATAAAACGTCAACGCTCTAAATACGAGGATCCTGTTTTGTAATGCTTTTCCTCGAAGTAAGGTGTAAAAATCCTTTTAAAAACAGATATGCTATATGCTTGGGAAGAAGTAAAAACAATGTCTTGAAGTAAACTCCAAGAGTATTCCGTGAAAATATTTTGACAACACATACAAATGTTATCGAATCAGTGGGAAATGGAAGACTCAAATAATAAAAAAGGTTCATTTTTGTGTGATTACAATTTTTTTGATGTTTTCCAATATAGTTAAACATGTATTATAGATCACCTTATCACTAAAGAGATTAATTCTTTATTCATTTTTAAAACATAACCTACAGATATAGAATACTAAACATATATGTCAAAATAAAGAGTAAAGGAAAAACACTAGCAACAACACTCCTTTAAATTGGATGCAAACTTTTAATAAAGGATACTTTATTTGAAGATTCTTTTAATAAAGTCTACTTGGAATGAGTTTGCAATAACTCTCTAATATCAAGTAGGTAATTTTAGTAAAATTCTTTGAAGTAGGAACGAGAAGATAAAGCGGACGCAAATTTATGATAAGGTTATAAGGTACATTAAGCGTACACTCAATATACATAAAAGTCCAATCGATGTCAATGCGTTCTTGCAACAAATTTCTATTTACAATTTATTGTAGGATTTACTGTCGACCCTTTTTTCAAAAATTGTCTGTTGATTTACTCACCCCATAAAATCATACACCTGTTTTATATTTTTGTATGCGCAAGTTTGCACCCACATGTTATCTTTACCAGCTTTCGTAGTTTAAATTTATAGTTTTATAGCTACAAGTTAAAAATGTGGTAAGGCTGTTTAAAAACATCGCCTATCTTCACTAAATTGGTAGTTTGCCGAAAAGCTGGATGTACCCATTCCTTATAACCCCTCGTACATTTTGTATATAATATTTTCAGTGCAGATGCAAGTCGTGTAGAAAACAGTTGGTTTTTATAGTAATTGTACTTCCTAGGAATTGTTTACTGTAGTTCCTTAAATTTTTTAAAAAATTTCTCAGATCTCCCAGTCTCAGTTCGGCGATGACAACTTTATACTCAAGACCGCCTTTATTTGAATTTAATAATAACACTTATTTCTAGTATAGTATATAGACTACCAAGTATAACAAATGTATACAAAACAAAAAAATATTTATCTACTTCATATATGATAGTGTTGTTTGATATAATAACTATCATGTCAGACTTTGATAGCGACGATTGCGTGAAAGACCCTAATTATAATCCCAATGAAACTGGTAATGGTGCTGTTGATAGTCAAACAAACTTACGTTTTGATATGACAACCGGGTCGACATCCCGCAACAAATTTAAACCATTTTTTGAGTTTTGTGTTATTTCAAATGATACAAAAACTGCATCTTGTTTGTTGTGTAAAAAGAAAAAAGGCAGGGTGGTATTCAAAATTAAATATTCACGCACCACCAATTCAAAACGTCATTTAAAATCAGTTCATGAATGTAAATATAAAGTTTTATTTGCAAATGCTGACTAGACCGGACCCAGTAAGGACATATTTTATTCTTTGCAAATTAACCGTAGGCATATATAAAAATTTAGGAAAGTAATTTTTGTTGACATACATGTCAAAAATAATATATGTGCTCACTCCTATTCAATGACACAAATTTAGAATAAAAGCAACAGCTGTTATAGCATCTCCGAGGTGTCCAACCCTTCACGTGTCAGGTAGATAATAGTATTTCTTCGATATAACATCACAGGGATTATGATTATCCAGGTGGCAGTACTGTGTTTGTTCGTTGAACTTTCTCAATTGTATTTAAACGAAAGTGAAAGTTAACCTCACTAAAATGCCAAATAAGTACCTTACCTACACCAATTTGTACCAGCACATTTGTTCCTATTGCTCACGCTATTCAACCGTTATTCAAAATGCGAATTTGTAGAGAATCATCACCAACAACAACAATGCTTTAAATATATCCGCTTTGTTGGTTTATACTAAAATTCATTGCGAAATAGTTACTTGTTGAACACAACTGAAAAAAATATCTTCTCATTCACTGAATGAAAGTCGGGCCAGCCCGGCCCGCCGGGACGTCGGTTTTCATTTCGAGTCGGGCCTCGCGCCGGACCAGTCACTTTTCTGCGTCGGGCCCGAGTCCATCCCTACGTTAGAAGCGTACCTCCATTGTTATCCTATTCTGAGCTAACCTACACATTTCCCTGAAATTCCCACAGCCTATATTTTTGACTACGTGTGTGCAATAGTCTAATCTAGGTCTATCTCTACCTCTATCCATGATACCTTCATATACGTATGTAACACCACATTTCAAAGGCTTCTATCTTTTTCCTGTCCGCTTCTCCTACTGTCCACGTTTCACAGCTGTACAGTGCTGTGCTCCACAAATATGCTATTAGCAATTTTTTACTTGTTTCTATGTTTGTTGTCTTTGAACATAATAGTTTCCTGTCCTTGTTAAAAGCAGCACGGCCTTGTGCTACTCTTTGTCTTATATCTTTTGCAGTTTTCCCATCTTGCTTATTTGGCTTCCTAGGTAGCATAAATCCTTATCCTTTTGTAAGTTCTCGTTTCCCTATTTGTATTCTGGTTTTTAACTTTTTCGCCTCCTTTGCATACTAGTGCTTTAGTTTTATTTTTTGTTAATTTTCATACCGTATCTCTCTGTTAGTGCTGTTTCCATTTCATTAAGAGCTGCTTCTAATTGTTCCTTGCTAAATGCTAATACCGCTATATCATCTGCAAATCTACACATATCAATCTTTTGTCTATGCACAATAATCCAAATGTCTTTCTGCATTTGACAGTAATAACAGCACGTTCTTTCGATTGATCAAAGAAAGCTGATACTGGATGAGTGCTGCTTGTACTCGCTGAAGCTGATTACAATAGACCACAATAGAAATAGTGAACAATTCCGGCTGCTGTTCACCAAACACAAAATAAAACTTGTTTGGATGAAAGGAATTCTTCGGAGTGTGTGGTATTGGCTCAGTTGATGACAACCAATGATAAGATCGCTTAGCATTGGAGTACAGTATCCATTTTTCATAGCAAGTTAATAATCGATCAAGGAAAGGTTCATTTTGATAGCGTTTGCCGAGCAAATAGTAATGTGTTGTTAATAATATTCAGTCTTCTATAGCGTGCTTCATCGATTAAGCTGAAATTTTCCGAGGAAAATTTTTTATACTACTTCTGTGTTGTCCGTTCACTTACAGCGGCATCTCCGAATGCAGTACATATTTTTCGCGCCACCTCGACCGGTTAGGTGCAAAGTTTGTACGCATAAACAACTTCGAATTAGCGTTTTGTTCATGACAATTTGAAATAATTTCACAATAGGAATTAAACAATTCGTGCAAAATTTGTATGCATCAAATGAAAGAGGAATTCATACAAAAGTAAATAGCCATATATAAATAAGTTCTATCATTAAATAACAAATCGCACAACTTTTTTGGACCATATAAAGTATTCATAGAACAGCATTAGTATCTGACAAGTGTAAACCCGCCATAGGGTCGCCTCAGAACCATATAACAACAGATGAGGTTTTTTAGTAGGTGAAAGTCCAAAGAGGTAGTCTGAATAATAATGTTTTTCCTCCTCAAGATAAATATAAAAAAAACGTCTGCTTACGCCTTACGGTAACGTAATCGCACACTTCTTTAATAACCATCCCCTCGATCGTATAAATAGAAACATGTTAAAAAATCTTCAAGTTATTGAATTTATATGAAATTTAACTATATAAAAAATTAATCCGCTTTTTTCTCTGTATTGATCATTCCGGAAAAAATTAGAACGCAGGAATGGTAGTATTATTTATAGACTAATGTTTTTTTTGAGTTCTGTTAATTATACTTGGCTAGTAAGAAATAGATTAGATTTGTTGCTTTCTAGGTTAATGTACGTACAATGGTATGTTTTGAAATTTACTGTTAATAGAGTCTAAGTTTAAATCGAATTTTATTTTCAGTTAGTTATGATATAGCTAAAAGTGAGCATTGTTAAAGAGTATACAGTCACTCCAATGATGAAGTCGTATTTAGGGAAAAGTCTTTATTTTGAAAAATGTTTTGGTTTGATAAAACGTTAAAGAAGTTGTTTTAAAGATATAATTACGAAAAGTAAAAGATGACGGAACGAGATTTAGGAAAACCGACAGTAAGTAGGCCTATTTTTAACCGCAACAAAAATGTGATGTCCAAATTTGAAGATGTTTTTTAATGGACCGTTTCTTTAATGGGACCATTTTTCCAACTGCAGAGCTTATTTGTTTTAATCGTTTGGTTGTTTTTGTTGTGTGTTAGCCATTTTTCAAAATTTAATTGATAGCATAAGTAGTACATTTTTTCAAAGATATTTTTTAAGAAAAATTACTTGTTAAGTTTTAAGAAAAATAAACTGATTGTGACAAGAAAAATTTTTTGATTTGAGTATTGAAATTAATTTCTTTTTTTGGGAAAATTAAATTAAGTTATGAATTACAAGTTAGGAAGGATATGAAAATAATGAATTGACCGTTACCGAATTGGAAGCAAAATTTTGGGAAGAACATAATTATGATTTACGACGGTATGAAATTAGTGATCGAGTCGAAAATATAATTTGGTGAAAAATTTTGTTCTCAAACGCGGAGGACTTCTTTAGGACGGAATGGATAATTACATTTTTAGGGTTATTCACAAGTATTGACATCGTTTTCACTGATGTAATAAATTAATGACGATATAGACCAATTCGAAGGAATTTGGCATAGAAAAATTTACAACTGAACGGGGCTTAGAAAGAAAAATAAAAACAATTTTTTGATTAAAAATATTTTAAGTTAAAAGAGATTAGTTAGATTGATAAATTACTTGTTTTAATAATTTTTTTGTTTTTGGGAAAACAATTTTTAGAGTAGGATATTTTGGTAACTTTAGCTAGTTTTTATTTTTAAGATCGGGATTTAATTTTTGTACTTAACAAACGCACTGAACTTAACGGACAATTAGATCGACACCACGCGTTTCTTTTTCACCTTTTTTAATATTTAGTCCTGAAGGTAATTTACTCTTATCCCACTATTAATCGCTCCCTGAACTAGCACATAGCCTAATTTTTTAAACAATCGCCGGATAACACCAACCTACTTCCAGTTAATTATAATATAGGTAAGAGTGAGCTTGTTAAAGGGTATCCAGCAGCCACTCCAATGATGAGGTCGTATTTTGGGAGAGGACTTTATTTTGAAAAATGTTTTAGTTTGATAAAACATTAATAAAGTTGTTCTAAAGGTGTGACTACAAAAGGTAAAAGATAAGGGAACGATATTTAGCAAAACCGACAGCAATAAGGTCTATCCGAAATAACCGTCTTGCGGGTAGTGAATATTTCAACGAAACTGCTAGGTCAAGACAGTTTATCGCCCCTAATTTTAGACAATTAGTAAAACCTTTCATTAGGTAAGTGGGTATTTTGAAGTAGTTTTGTATTTCGGTCAAATTTACAAACTATATTTTTATTATTTTTATCATTTTTCTATAGGACCTCACGCCCGTACCACTATAGTTATCCTGCACCTATAAAATTGCGGGATTCATACCCCTTCGAGATAATTCGAAATTCATAACAACGTGATTTTTATCGGTAACACCTGTTTCTACTATATAGAAGTAGCGGTTTACTCTACTTGTGCAAAAGTACTTTATTTTTGAGGCCAGTAGAAGTTTAGGATAGTTTCCGAAGCAATGGCGATAGTACAAAATCGGATAGTTTATACTTTAACCGCACACATTTTGTTACTTCTAATATTGAAATGTAGGATTGACACTGCTGATACAAAAGGGTACTTTACACCTGAGGCTATAGAAGTTGTTTCAAACATTTTATTTGAATAAATCAAGTTTTTTCTAATGGTACGAATTAGTACAAATTCATTCCTTTTATTTTTCCTGTTTTATTTTTGGTGATTTGGTTCTGCTAGCTTAATATTAAGTTGGCAGCGTACATTACAAATTAGTACAAAATACGGACTAAAAATAAAATAGTTGATTCTGCTCAGTTGGTACAAAGGTCAATCTAATCGGTTATCACCTTGTTACGTTAAATTTCCGAAATTGATTGATTTCTGCAATCTGTATATAAATTTAAATTTTTAACTACATTGTTTTACTTCTTATTAAGAAGAGCCTCCTACAATTTTTAACCTATACAACCTTACACTTTTTATGTTATTTCAAATCATACGAACTTTCATTTAACAAGTTAGATTACCTTCCAGTTGAAATGAATTCTTATTTAAGCCTCCGATAAAATTTCCTAAAGTGTTCAGTACAACGGTAAATACTTTGAATATATTCTATAATAGTTTGCTGCGTTAGCCGCATTATAAATTCCCTGACATACACAAACATCTGCTTATCGTTAAACTACTTTTAAGAGTTCTTTAAAATTCTTTGGAATACGTTTAACCACCTGCATCGTAAAAAAAAACTTCTAATGGTACTGAGAAACTCTATCAATGCGGTATATCGTTATCATGCAAGCGTTCAGTACACCCAAGTTTACGAGCAATAAACCTATCCCCTCATTATTTCATTCCCAATATTGTAGTTCGAAATAATAAATCGCTATCGTTTCTATAACAGATGGGCAACCTGTTATACACTTTACTCCATAAGGCTGCAAAAAAAGTTGCAAACTTACCTAACCATTTACACGACGTCGTTTTCCCATGCGGATAAATTCATAAAAATCATTATAGTTTATTGAGGGCTTTTGCTTTCTTTAATTGCCTATTGCTTGCAAGCCCTGTTCTAAAAATATTTTGCAGCTGCTCTCCGGAAAATATCTAGGAGGTGCAGAATATTTAACATGTTATCGTTGGGAATTGTTTTTGAAATGAAACCACGTTGTTTTCTATTCATATAAATACGGCCTGAGCTTTGAAAGTGATTCTATTCTATACAGAGTCCTTCTACCGTAAAGAAACTCAAAGTGACGGTGCAATTAAAATGCATTGTTTTACTTAGTGTGTCAGTCAAACTTAGTTTTATAGAGTATCCAGCCCGTGGCAAGTGCAGCACACACTTCCAGATCCACTACCATGGTACTAGAGGTAAGCAGCTACCCTTCTTAAGGTACATTTATTCTGTTTTCATTTTTCATGATGTTTCCGTGAAATACACACTTCTTTTTTTGGTTGATGACCACGTAAGTGCTTTAATTTTTCTTACTCGTGGTTACACTAAATTGCAGACTGCGTGCTAAAAATTTACTTTCACATGACAAGTGCACGAGTGATTATGCGATTGTTTTTAAGGCACAATTAGTATAAATCGAAGCTCGCGTTAGAACAATTACTGTTTTTAAATTAATGTTAACGTCAACAAATTGTTTATTAAATAAGCTAGAGTAAGTTAATACTTGGGTCGTTCCAATTAGGGTTACGTTATTTCTTTTAGGAAGTGCACTTCACAGAGCAGGTAAAATACTGTACGTATTATATCTAATTTTCTTCTTGTATATATTTAGGGTTTGAAACATTGTGTCATTTAGATTTTAAGATTTTACATCTATATTGGCTTAAATGTATATGTCCTTGTTGTGTTATCTGTAAGTTGCATTCATGTTTCCATAATGTTATAACAGGACGATTACGTAAATATTCGATTTGGCCTCTGTAGATATTCCTTTTTATAATATGTTTAACAAACGTTTTGTAAATAAATCTACTTGTTGAGATTTTCAGTTTTTCTGTCTGTGTGAGCCACTCCACTCTACGACGTTTTGAACTAGCACTGCATCCAATTGTTTTGGATTCTTATTCTACCCTTCTGCTTATAGTTGCGGTATTCGGCGTGGGAGATTTTCTTTACTTACTTTACTACTTTTTTTCTTGTCTGTACGGAATACCGTAACAATCTATCGAAATAACTGATTTCATCTATTTACGCAGTAATAATCTTTCAATGAATAAAGATTCTCTTCGTTTATAAAGTATGAAGAGATGGATACTGAAACCAAAACTATTAAATTCTCTTGAAAGATATATTAACCCTTGAAATTAAAAATATTCAGATGAAGAATTCTACCAAATAAATATAAGTAAATTAGCAGCGTGCTTTCATTAATTTTTAGGCGTTATGAAAAGGTAAATATTTATCAAATCCCCTTTCAATAATCATAACTTTGTAGTTACAAGAATATCTTCCATCGTTTAAACAAATACAGCTGTTTAGACATAATGGTTTTTAAATATGTATTTTAGAAACTCAAATAGAACTTGTAAAGGCGGAAATAAAACCTCACTTGTATCCTGTACATAAAATAGAATGAGTATAAATAATACTGTTGGAAAGTGTTTGTCTGAAATTACTCATACAAAATAAAACCAGGAAGTGCTACAAAAACATGAACAGCCTTAGTACAGAACAATGTGTTGCATTAATAATGTCATGGTTCCCAAATATGAAACAATAACGATCGCTAGACAAATATAAACAATTATTGAACTTAAAACGTTAACAAATTTATTAATATTCAGTTATTCTGGTATTGCAAAAATAGAAGCGCTAAAGAAAGGTTTAAATTAAAATCGCAATTTTGCTTGGTTACAGTTATAAATAAGGACACGTTGCAAGCATTTAAAATTTATAGTACCTAATTAAAAATTTCTTTGTACATTAAATATTTAATTAATTGATTAAGGATTCAATAAATATCAGATGACATAATACAATGAAACAGTTTCTGAACGCGGAAATTGGAATTGCAAACACAAATTCATAAAGTGTAGAATGTATGTCACACTCACTCTAGCAACAGCAAGTTCGATTCCAATTTAGGAAATTTTTGAAAGATAAAAGTAAACTTACTTGTTAACAGCATTTTTATTTAGTTTACCCATGGTCTATCAGAATTCCTGGGGAATTTCCTTTTACCACAACTTTAGTAGGGAGTTTACGATTAATATTTCATAAAGGTCCTACAACCATTTATTAAGTTATGTATTTTCGTTCGAAAATTATAATACTGCTGTGAAGTTGGCCACAACTATGAAGCGCAAATAATTTTGTGTATATTTTGTTCTTAATGCTTCCTGGTGTTTCACCCAGTACACCAACCGTTAAATATTTATAGCGCCTCAAAGTGTTACAGCCAACTTATAATACACAGTGAAAACTTCTCAAAACGCCATCTAGTCAAATTGAATAGTGAATGCTGTATGTGACTTTTCATAAACTTATTACACATTATAATTTGAATTATGGCCGCTATACTTGCGGCCACGTCCCCAATGCTCCACCCGGAGGTACTACATTGGGTTTAAACGCGAAAAAGAGTCGTGCTCCTAATTTATTCTTACTTCATAGTTGATTCACCCTAAATAAAAACTAAATAAAAATCTAACAAAAATAAAAATCTAACAAACCTAACAAACTCTAACAATCTAACAAACCTAAAAATCTGACAAAAACTGGAACAAAAACAAAACAAAAACTAAAAACAGGGTTGTAAATAATGGTATCCCTAGCGCTGACTTTCGAGTGTACCCGATCAACAAGCAAAAATGAGAGGGGGAACTTATTACACAGCAGCAATGTTAAAGGATCTGTAATTGACATCAAAGCAGAAAATCAATTCTGCATCAGTTGTGTCCAGTTAGCAATTTGTAAAGAGAGACCGACCAGTGACCGGTTTCACTGTTTTTGCAACTCCTCACATTGATCTATTTGAAGATTGGCATATTTCTTGTATCTGTATAATCGTTAATCTATGAGCTGAATAATTAGATCACATCTTCTTGATATACAGATAGTAAACTCAGTTTCTTGATATTTTTTTATTTATTCTTAGACCCGAAAATTAAATTTGTCAAATTTTAGTTACTATCAAAACTGTTTATTATTATTGCAGTAGTACTAACCTTTACTGCCTTTTGATATTATTACGTCGATTTGCATTAGATCACATCCCCTTAATATACAGATAGTAAACTCATTTTTTGATATTTTTTAATTTATTCTTAGAAATAACCAGAAAATTAAATTTTTCAAATTTTAATTAATAAATATTAAAACTGTTTATTATTATTCTAGTAGTACTCAGCTTTACTGCCTTTTGATATATTATGTCGATCTGTATATATGCTATCAAGAATGATTTCTTTACTACAAGCACTGTAAAGTTAGCGCATTACTTAAGGAAACGCTAACTAGTAGGAAAGAATTTATTAATTTTAGTTAGTTAAATGAGCTTTTAACACGAAAGCAACGGTAACTTTTAGAAGTTTCGGAAGTTTACATTTAATAACGTTGCTATTTCAGTATAATATTAAATTAAAATGAAGAACTAAAATAGGAATGCGCCCAGTACACTAATACATACAGTAATAAATATCAGCACTTTACACCCCTTGGTACTAAATTCAAAAAAATTTGCGATAGAAACCAGGGAAATAACCGTTATAAGTTATTTGTACAAATTCACAGGGTTCAAGAAGCATCGAGCATCAAAAATCACAGACACAAAATCAATCAAAAAATAAACGCGTAATGGACAAATGACGCAACTTTTAGTATTAAATCTAAAATCGTGGAAACCAAATGACAGTTCACACGGGCAGAACGACAATGATCTCAAAAATAGGACAGTTTAGATGCACAATCCGTGAGAACGGAAACAGCATGAAATGGCCCTGGAATGTAAAATTTATAAAAACTGACGGATAGTAAAAGAAAGATTCATTCATTCGCCGGTTATTCGATACCAGACATTAGCCAGCGGAGCTTCGAATTCAATCGACACGCTGACCACAATCGCGGTGTCGGACAAGGATAAGACCTAGGTAGTTACTGTGACGGTATCCAAACCTCAAAACTGTTGGCAAAAGCAGGTTTCCGAACGTGAGTTCGAAAACGAGGATGCGATATACACGTAGTTAACCTGAAAGTTGCCCGTGTTGGGTGCTTCTATAAAACAATAGTTGGAACCTGCAACAATTCCAGCACTGAATGTCAATGGAGTTTTGATGAAAACAAACAACTTCAAATCGATTAAATTTTTGTTATCCATCTTATAATCATCACATGCTGTCTTGTTTTATTGATAATTGTGTTTGGTGGTAATCATAATAACGTGTGAAGCTTATTATTAAGAAGGACTATCAACATTGCTATACGCTTATTTAAAGCCTATTGTAAACACAGACTTCTCATATGGGGAAGTCCATTATTATAGAGGCAATAATAGCACGTAAAAATTAAATTGGTTGCATTTTTATCATTGATAATACTAAGTTGCTTTTCTAGCTACACGCATACTTGGCCAATTAGTGGTATATCATAAAATTTTCTTTGTTGTTATTCACTGTTATAATCATGTTTTACAATATTGGTTAGGTGTATACGATGTAGCACCTTTTTTATAGTAAACTATTAAAAGGAAGTGATAAGAGTTTAAGTGAGGCTTCATCAACCTCCAGCAACAGTGATAACTGCCAAACCGTTACTCGGAACACCCACCTTCCGGGAAGGATTATTTGTGTTTTCTTCAGGTGGATGAAAGCTCGAACGAGAACATAGATAAGAGAGTTTAAAGACCTTTCGAGGTAAGCGAACAGGTATTTAATAGAAGTGCTAAAATTTGTATATCGCAAAGAGTAGTATTTTACTTTCATAGAACACACCCCCACCACTGAAAGTTAGCTGGTGCACCAATTAACTGCTACTCAAAAATAAGAATACCTCGGGAAACTAGCAGGATTTTGAAATACGTAAACAAAGAGATCCCTATCTTTGCAATAAACTATTGTGAACGTAAGTCAACACAGTAGATTCCCAACCCTTTCTGGTCCATCTCCCTCTTTTATCAGAAATAGATTACAACACTCCCTTTCCCATTATACCAAATATTAAAATATTGTTGCATATTATCTATACTTATTTTATTTGTGTATCTGTCTACTCAAAATCACAGAGTAGATAATTAAAACAACCGTCAAACGTAGTAAGAAATTCTTGATTTCAAGTTTAAAAATAAACACAAAATCTATAAGAAAAAATTAATGTTGCGCAAAGGAAGAGATTCGTAGTTCGAATGCACAAATTTTGTACACTGTAATTCACCATTGCGCTTCACAGTGTAAACTTAGATTTTGTCTAAGGCACGTAGATTTTGCGTGACGATGTTCAACTTTTTATTTTCTAATAGCTGCCATATTGAATTCTTACATTTCTAAAATGCTGACAAAAGATCCTTTCCAAAGAAGTATAACTTGTCTATGTTTGATTGAATCAAAACATTAAAAATCACAAAACTACGTTTTGGTCATAGTAGGCTTTAATTTCCATTATGAACAGAAACAAACAATTGCTGTATGCATTAGAGACGTCCAAATTGGTTCTGTTTGTAGTGTAAAAAGACGGTTAATTTACTTAAGATTTTTAGCAAAGCATTTGCGTTTGGAACGAATCGCTTTTCTAACCACAATAAATATCAAATATTAGAATGTTTTGTTCTTTCTAGAAGAAATAATACTACGACTGCTGAACTGTATATAAATAAATACCCAGAAATACCCCAACCAAACAGATATGTTTCAGCGATTGCAAAATAATTTAATAAATTACGGAAGATTTGTCCTGTTTAAGTAAAATAAAAAAAGAAGATAAGGAAAATAGCGTTTTACAAGCAGTTATCAAAAATCCTCGTACTTCTCTCGGACAAACTCAGAATGCAACAGATGTTGCTCACTCTACGGCAAGAACTATTTTAAAGCGTCTCAAGTACCGTCATACCATGAACGACCGTGTCAGGGATTACGTAATGAAGATCAAATTCGAAGGCTGGAATTTTGCGATTGGTATTGTGACAATTTTTTTGATGACTGCAAATCCTTTAAAATTATTCAATAAGTACGCTGCATTGTCTATTTAAATAAACAATAAAATCAAGTGAAGTAAATAGATATTTAGATCGAGGCAGAGTAGCCCAATCACGAACCGAAAACTATTCAATAATACTGGTTTATTTACTATTAGTAAACGTTGGTCGTTTGAATAGAGTCATCAATATCAGGCGATTTTGATGTTACTTGTGCGCATTGAGCAGACGATTCAGTCTGGCACGACTATTTGATAAAGAAGCACGATGCAGTTGAACTGGGTCCTCGCCAGCAACCTTCATGTAGCAATAAGCGTTGCCGCTTAGCCAGGTGCACGATGCACTTGATTTACGGTGTATTTTAATAATGGCAAGCAGATTAATTTATTGTCAAATAAAACTAAATAATTTTATTATAGCGCTCAA
Source organism: Platerodrilus igneus (assembly GCA_036346225.1). Classification (NCBI taxonomy): domain Eukaryota; kingdom Metazoa; phylum Arthropoda; class Insecta; order Coleoptera; family Lycidae; genus Platerodrilus; species Platerodrilus igneus. The sequence continues at coordinate 6,493,436 of JARFIW010000439.1, read as the reverse complement.
ACGTTCTATGATAATTTTTGTAAGATAGCACTCAAACGTTCTATGATAATTTTTTTATAAGATAACGTTCAAACGCTCTATGGATTTTTAATAATGAATTGTCCAAATTTGTTAATTTTGATTTTACTAAATTTATAAAACGTGCTTGGAGGATTTTCTAGTTATGGTCTCATAGAATTTCCGATAATAATTTTCTTAAAGTTTGCTCTTTGTAATTATCAAATTTATTATCCGTAACGTAATTGTAATAATGTTTATTCTGGACATTCAGTAAAGATAAGACTGCGAGCTTACAAGTTCAAATGCCATCTTCAATTTTCCGAATCACGGTTAAATTAACTGTCTTTAAAACAAGTTGAAGAATGTTGAAAATGATGTACTTTGGATAGCCTGTTTTATGATTTGGTTTTGTTTCGACTTGCAAATATGAGATGCACTTCAAGTTTGTGTAAATGGTTCCAGTAAAGTTCCAGTATATTACGTAATAAAATGTGGACAGTACGTTGACGTCAGTTGTTTGTCATAGGATCGCATGCCAGCACATCTGGTTCCAACAATGTAACTGTTTCAATGTAGCTTAGAACAGCACTTTACAAGGTAAGCTTTTTTATCGCTTTGACATGACGACAGCTTATCTTGACAACGAGGCAGATTGTCGAAAACAACATTGTAACAATCGACTGTTCTTGTTTCACTGTGTAATTATGAAAACTTTTTCTGTTTGGAATTTATCACAGTTTGAATTAAGGGTTATGCATGATATTATTGCAATGAATATGAATACCTTAATTTAATCCTAACAAAATATTTCATTTAAATTCAATCATACCTTAAGTAATTATGAGTACTAAAATTATTAGAATTTGAAATTTTAATACACACTTGTAAACCAAGGTAACAGGATCTGAAATTTTGGGTAATTAATTTGGAAAACCTTGTACAAATGTTTGATACATTATTGGTATTTTTAATTCTTAGTAGAGACAGTCATAATTTTCTCATTCGATAATTGTGTTGAAGAAATTAAACTACCTTTGAGATGTATATTGTGTACATAAAATTTTATTACTTAGAAGGCAATATTTAATTAAAAAACAACCATTTAATTGATTTTAATAATCGTTTTATTTTGAACAAGTGAGTTCAAGAATAGGGTAATTAAATCAAGGGGTAATAAAGCATAAATACCCTTTACAAAATTAATGTTTTTAGCTCTCACTTGACTAAGGAGCACTAATAGCACTTTCAAGAATTTTAATGCCTAAAATTGTGTTTATAATAGTGTTCAAATAATTGATATTAGTAGCTATTTTATTTCTTTATAGTATAAGGTAACAAAAGTACACCTCTTGTGTCCTTCTTTGCTATATTAATTATATTTTCTTTACAGCTGCTGCTTAGGCAGTAAATACGATATTTCTCTCTAAGGACTTCCAAGTCCCCCCCCCCCCCTTAGGGCAAACCCGTGTTTAGAAAATTTAAGGACTTCGTGGCGTCCCTCTTGCACCTCCATTTTAGTATTATTAGAGTCAGTAAGTAAACAATGTTTTTCGAAAAACCCACGACCACTCCTCATAAGCTCTACCCGAGGAATAGACCCCTAGCTTAGTCGGAAGATAGTTGAGATTCCATCATCTTGAGGAGACCATAACCTCAAGTTCGCTTGAGTACACCATAAGATTTTCTTGTTGGTAATAGTATATCAGAAAGCACAACGAAAATCCTATATTGGACTATAATATTTTGTGATCTGACGAAAGTCGATGTACAAATTGTGGTATGTTCAATCGTAAAAACACAATCACTTGGTCAGATGAAAATCCACATTTGAATCGTCAAGTTAGATATCAGGTAAATGGGTATTCAACGTCGGGATGGGTATTATTGGAAGATATATCATAGGTTCGTTTTTTATTATGCAAATTTAAACTCTGCGTGATACTTAGATTTATTGCAGGGAAACGTGTCAGATAGACTAATGGAGATTCCAATTGCTACAGTGTAAAATATGTTCTTTCAGAAATGATGGCACTCCACCACACAATGCTCAGCTTATTGCGGATTTTTTAAATTCTGAGTATAACGAAAACTGGACTAGAAATCGGAGAACCAATCAAGTGACCGGCGAGATCACCAAACTTGACTACTCTTGATTTTTTATATGCGGCCAGTTGAAAAATCGTGAACTCATGTGTGTCTGACTATTATGGTATTTTTTCATTGTTATTATAGTTCATTCGTTTTAACTTTAGGATGATGTCAAATGCAGTAATAAAGTGTTAGCAAATGAATACCTAGAATTCCGCTTGAACATTTAACACATAAATGTAGACAGTTATGTACGGTATTGCCACCAATTCCACTTGCCAATGGGAGCATTCGTGTATCATTCATTAAATATATTAGAATTTAAATTAACGTTGGCAATGTAGTATTTTATTCAGCAGTGGCGTCATTAAAGTTAAAGCGAATAGACTATACTTTCTAATTGCTTTCATTACCACTGGAAAGAGAGTTTGAAGTTCTTAGAGCATTTGTTTCTTTTTGTCATAATAAAAACTAAAGCCTGCTAAGATCAAAATATAGTTTCGTGATTTTTAATGTTTTGATTCAATTAAACATAGCCAGGTTATACTTCTTTGGAAAGGAATCTTTGTCAGCATTTCAAAAATGTAAAAATTCAATATGTCCTATAAAAAAATTTAAGTTGAACATCGTCACGCAAAATATGTCTTAGACAAAATCTAAGTTCACAATGTAAAACGCAATGGTGAATTATCAAGATGTAGAAAATTTGAACATTCTACTTTAATTAGCAGCTTAGCTATGAGCAAATAAAGACATTGACAATTTTGTATTTTTTGCCTATATCTAGTAATCTATGAAAAAATTTTGAAATTTGAAAACCGATCTGAGACACTCTTATTATTGTGCTACTTTCGTCCCATTTAATCAAGATCTTATCTCCTACAGGTTTTAAGATCTCCATGTACTACATCTTAAATTGTACACGCTGGATACCTATGCAATTTATAAAAAAAGATACAAAACTCGATTGTTAACAAATAATTCATAATTCTCATTGAAATTGCAATTTAGCTTTTCTTAACGCTAATATGCGATTTCATCTTGACAAATACTTCGCATAAAGGATACATAGTTAGCCGTATTTACAAAGAAGTAAATAACTATACAATTTATTTAAAAAAATGCGTGACGTAACGGTTAAAGAGACATCAGTAGGAGTGGAATTGGCGGATTCAGAACATCAAATATGTATTAGTAAAGTCCTGTCGTTCTAATGCAACCGTACAGGTTATCTGTTCGAATCTTGACACAGCCATTCCTGCTTTTTTCTCTTGTATTCATTAGTCTACTTGAAGATATCTATTAGCTTTTCCTGAAGTTGATGTATATACGAAATCGACGCCGTAGCGTAAAAGAATCCAGAAGGAAAGCAATTAAGCCAACAATAGGTTGATTGACAACTACAAAGGCGCACTAAAAAAATAATAAGCATACAAAAGCGAAAAGCCTAAAAAATTTGGGAAGGCTTGTGATATTTTATGGGTTATATTTGATGGCTTAAATAAAACCGTAAGATACGGCATAGAAATAGGTTTCTCAATCGAAGTATGGTCGAGATTATGTTATAAATTAGATAGAGCGTTAAAATAACTACGTTTAATGTGTATATAAATTAAGTGTAAGTGTAGTTAAATTTACATAGTCAAACTTAGTAAAAAGCTAGTTAATTGTCGTGTTAAAAACTTAATTAGAGCATTAAACATAGTTAGTGATTAGCTTGTAACTGTCATCAACTCAATTCTAAACAACATCCCAGTATACTGTAATAAATTATTATCAGTACAATAAGATTTTTCTGTATTTGTGAATAAACAAGCTTATCAGTAAATTTTTTTCAAAATGTCAAACATAATTGAAAGTTACGTTGATGTATGGTTGTGTACACGATTTAAATTTGTCAATTTTCCAATTGTCGTCACCCGTTCCGGTGGCGTAATTGGAAAACGCATGGGTCCGGAAAGCCTATGATCATTTGGGCTTTGCATAAAAGTGTAAGTTATTATTTCATCTTATTAACTATAATACGTTAGTATTTAGCAACTTACCTTGTGTAATTAATACCTAATATTATATACTTGATAATGAGGTCACGAAAGGATATTAAAACCCACGTTCTATAAATAAAACCCCACCTAAAGAGAAAGAAATGGGAAAAATTGAAATTTCCGAATATTTACTTTTTCTCCACCCTGTATAAATATAAGCGTATCTCATTATCATTAAAATATCAAAAACATTCAATGCACTCGCATTATTACAAAACATAAAAAGAAGCCCTTCTGTAATTAATCTTCCGTGCATAAAGATGTGTTAGAACACGATTCATTTACCATAAAAGCAAATCTTATTGGTTTTACAATTGTTAAGTATACAAATCCATACAAATATTATTGTACTTGCAGAGCATAAAATAATTATGTTCTAGAATTTTCAAATACGTCATCAATTACTAAGAAATGTATAAATAGTGAATTATGAATAAGCGTCCTATTAAAATGCAATAAAATAAAACCAAGATAGATAAGAACTAATTTATAGCTTTCCGGGTTTCAATAAGTAGAAATGAGAAGCGATCACTAGCCTCGTGCGTTAGAAAAGGATCGATAACGCTTTGCGATGCCGGTAAATCATATAGGCCGCGGTAGCTTGACGCTAATTAGATCATAAAACGCGCCATTCGCGGAAATATTACATCAATTAGCGGTGGCTAAAATTCGTAATACAATGGAATAATGACGTATAGAGATTATTTTATATATAAACGGAAGTACGTTCAACATTCATTTTATTTTACGAGATTGGCCATGTTTGAGTAGAGATTCGCAATTTATTCTTTCGTAACCAAAACAATATGTAACATTCGCGAAAATTTCAATTTACGAGATCCAAAGAGCGGTACATTCAAGCTTACGACAATCAATATAAACTTTTCTTTGTCATTTTTACTTGTTTGTCCTAGGTGCGAAAGTTTTTTACAGCTAGCAACCATCTAGCAACCGATCACCTAACATGCTTTACCTTCGCTTTCGAGTCCCTTGTCATGACGGAAAGTTACAGCTTCATAGAAGGGGAGAATGAAAAAAGAAGTTTTCTATTTTTGGAACTATGCGCTTTCAAAGTCAAGATTAAAAACGTTATACCACGCGTAAAGTACGGTGGAAAATTGTTTCATCTCCAATTTCTTTTCTGGCTTTACTAAAGAAGCTCAGCTTATCTATCAGGTTTAATGTGTACAATTAATATGATACGTATTCCAGAGCACATTTACAAATCGATCTTTCTCAATATTTTGCATACAAATAACATTTGAGATAATCCTAAAATAGAATTAACGTCATATTTATTAGCCAATTATTGAAAGTTAAATGTCCTTTCGTACAGCTAAATTGATGTATTTATTGCGAATACAAAGGTTAAGAGTTTTGGAAGAGCTTTATCTTTAAAATACGTACCCATGTGGATAAGCATCCCTTAATACTGAACTGCAATTTACTATTTCGGTATACAAAGCTAATACCAGATTAATTTCCTGTCTGCATGATAAAGATAGCATCACCCTGCAACTAATTGAGATATGTATTAAAACAATCATCTAAAGTGCATCATGTTGGGTGCGTACGTCAACGTCCCTACAAGATAAATAAATTTACTTGAACGTGAAGGGAGAATGAAGATAACAGCATGCACGCATCTAAAAGCGTACCCTTAAAGAGAATCTTGTGCTTATCAAATCCTGTCAAAATTTTTAATAGTCCAGAGCGTCATTAAATAAGGCAAACTTAAAGTTTGACCATTCTAAAGAGATTTTGGAGGTATAGCTACCAAAGGAAAGAAACTACAATTTAATGTCAGGCTAATGCTTGTAATTCGGTATATGAACAAAAATCAGTCACCTATATATAAAAATAGATTCTGATGAATGTAACGTGTATGATAGAAACAGCCGATAATTGTCCTCCAACTCCATTTACTAAATACTTTTTAATGCATTTTTAATTTTATTATGAATGAAATATACAAAACAAAATCAATGATGGGCCTGGGATGTATTTTACAAGATCACGAAAAGTTCATTAGTGACCACTATATTCTGGGTTGTACGTATTATGGTTTATAAAACATCAAAATCCGTTCGCATAGTTCAAAACACAAGTTTTCAATGCCAGAATATCATTTCCTATGCGAAATATCTGTCCATGCGGTCAATTTCAAGCAAGCACAGTATATTTTGAGTTTCTGACTGCAAAAAACGCTTACTTAGATGATGGTCTTGAGGGTGGTACTAATTACGTGCCATTTTGCAAAAGTAATTTGAAATAGATATGAAGCACATCAATCACAACTCAACTTGAAATATTACATATACTGAACCTCTATTTTGTGATCGACATTGTAATAGTAGAAAAAGACAATGTAGCAATCAAACTTGAGTTGCGATAAAAAAAACCTTAAAGCAGCTTTAAACGGTGTAAAATAATGTAGACATCAAAATTTAATCTTAATAATAATAAATGCCATTTATTAGGTCAATTTACATTACAATTTATATACCTTTAAATGATCAGCATATTGTAATATATAACTTAATGTGCATATATATAATATATATGACTAGCCACATCAGTTAAAAGCAAATTGATTCCGAATAGGGCGACGTTCCGAAAACTAATGAAAACAATAATATTGAGCTCTTCCACTTAACCCTTTGTATTTTACATATATATATATATATATATATATATATAAATATATATAAATATATATAAATATATATAAATATATATATAAATATATAAAAATATATATATAAATATAAATATATAAAAATATATATAAAAATATAAATATATAAAAATATATATAAAAATATAAATATGAATAGACATAGGAATATGAATATGAATATGACTATGAATATGAATATGAATATGAATATGAATATGAATATGAATATGAATATGAATATGAATATGAATATGAATATGAATATGAATATGAATATGAATATGAATATGAATATGAATATGAATATGAATATGAATATGAATATGAATATGAATGAATATGAATATGAATATGAATATGAATATGAATATGAATATAATATAATATATATATATATATATATATATATAAATATATAAATAAATATTAATATATATAAATATATGTGTATATATATTACTCAAATTTAGACCAGGGTAGAAAATTAATTAATTATATCAAAAAATTTTAATCACCGTGTATAAGGAAGCTTTGGGAAAAAGTACGCGTAATTAAATGCCTAGTGTAAAAATTTAAATCATTCAATTAGAATGTAGGGTTTGTATAGAAGTTTATTAGATAATACGCGTTATTAAAACCGGAGAGCATAAAAGTTTATTCGTTTCATTAAAAATAAGGGATTTAAATTATTCACTAGACGCTTTCTATAAAAAGAAGCAGAATTAAAATGCTCAACTTGTATGTAATTTAATTGTTCCAAGTACAAAGAAACAAATAGAAATTACGTGCGAAATTTATAGTAATTAATTCAATTTTTAAGTAACGGGTATTAAACAAAGTGTACAAATAATAATTAATATTTAATTTGTATTCACTAAAAATTAAAGGGTAGAAGTCAATGCCATTCATCATTATGTTAATTGGAGTTAATTGAACGATTATTAAGGTATTATATGCATAAAAGCTTTTAAAAACCCAATAATACCAAATATGAGACGCGTTGCTAGCATACAAATATATCTAGAAGGTTAAAATGTTACGATTGAACACCTGCGTATTTTTAAAAGTCAATTTCTGTTTAATTTGTTTGGATAAACATGAAAATTCTGCGTATATTGCAAACGGTCGAATAAACCGTAGCTTATATTAACATAGGAATCCACGTGGACTGAAATAACCGATAGTAAAGAATATCGATTTGCACCACTAAGGCCAGGTTAGAAAAAGACAGATAAAATGCGCAAGGCAGAGACACAGATAATAAAAGGCGTGATTTGAGCAACGTCACGAGGAAACGATTGGTTGAAATAAGTTGCAGATATGAGAGGTGAAAACACAACAATTTCTATACAAAATTAATTAGTTGTTCTCGGACGTGTTTGCGAGCCGTGTGGATATTCTTAGATTTTCAACTTGGACGTGTGCAAATTTTGTAGAATCGCGTGCCGTATTGTCGAGAAGGGAACAGAGAATGCGAAATTCTGAAAATTGGCCGTTGCGGGACAAAACCGACGGGCAGGCGAGCTATGATATAAACCCGTGATTATAGGTGTTTCGCTCTCTTATATTTTTTGATTATTGAATACTTTAAAACAGTTTGCTCTTTAATTTTTTTGATGTGATACCATACTTCAAGTAGAATACGTGCTACGATACAAGTTATTATGCATTAGTCCACTTAGAAAAGAAGATACAAGGTAATAAAATCTAGTTATATTTGCGAGTATTACTGTACCAATTATCCAAATTTGTAACGATAAATGAATAAACAAAAGTAGGCAGTTTTGGGTATAGCGGGAAAGAAGTATGAATTTCAGTGCTATTTTTCGGGAGTGAGTAATCAAATGTTATTAGTAAACGTGATTGGATCTACAAACAAGATTTAGATATACATAGATGCGTTCCTGAGAAGCCCTGAAACTTTTTAAACGAATGGTGTTGTAGATGAATTTTAAAAGAGCGACCAGGAATCTGAGGACGTAAACATAACCCAGTTGGAATGGTGAAATTAGCAAGGACGATGTACATTGAAGCCACGAGTGCAGTAACCTTCAGGTAAATTATACAATTTTGTTCGAACTTTGATGTTTTGGTGTGTGTTGGATATTTTTATAATTTGTTTGATAAAAAAAAATTGGACAGTGGTGAATTTGTATAAACAACAAATTTTGAATTTTTAGGTAAAATTTTCTTGTTTAAGTAGAAAGGAGTATTTAGCAGTTTATGTTTTGATTATGATTGAGCTCAATTAGACTAACCTGTTTAATTAACGTAAAGGGGTGGAAGATGCTCCCATTTATTCAGACTTAGGTCTGCACATATTGTACTTTAATTAGTATGCATCCTACCAGGACTTTAATTCTGGATGCAAATTAAAAATGATGACAACTTTAAACTTGAAATTTTATGATACTGAAATTTATGCTGAAATTTAATTTTGAAATTTTAATGTATTATGAATATTGATGTAAATAGAGTTAACGTTGATGTTTGTGTTAGGAATGTGTTTGTTTTTTTTTATGAATGAGGATGAAAGTTTTAACTAGGTGAGCAGCCGAGGCGGAAAGAGTCAAAAGGCGACTATCTGAAGAGATTCAACAGGGCGAGAATCACAGCAAATGTTGGTGCCCAGTTCGAGAGGCTCGAATATTATTTTTTTTACTCTGGTGAGGCTTTTTGTAGGTTTCACATATAAAATATAAATGATGATTTTTTTGACCTTTTATTATGATATATAAGAACAAGATTTTTTATTTCATCTTAGGTATTAAGGTCCTATTAAACTATATAAATCTTCAACAGGATCATTTATTTTTTATCAAAAGCCAAACTTTTCGGCTGAAACGTAGTCTAGCCTTTCACCATTGGAAATTCAGGTCTGAATTATATAAACATATACTACTGAATATCGGGGAAAAAAGCTATATATTTGTAAACTATAGAAGGGTAACCGAACTGCATCTAACAAGAAAGAGCAGCGGCTACGTTCGAAAACAACAAACAGATAGTAAAAGATGCAGACTGCGGAAATTTCGGGGAAATGTGTAGGTTAGCACAGAATAGGAAACAATGAAGGTAGGCGTCTAACCAGTTCCAGGACTGAAGATCTAATGATGATGATATATATATATATATATATATATATATATATATACAGTGTGTTCCAAAAAGTTTTATACAAATGGAGAAAAAGTTTATCTTACATTTCACCAAAAAAAATATTCTTGATAAAAAGCTCAGCATGACCTGTAGATCCATAATTAAGTACAAAATTTTTGAAACATTGGCTGGAGTTACAGGAAAAATCAAAATCATGATTTGGAGTGATAGTAAAATATGCTCAAATTGTATTAGAGAGCAAAATGTTCATTGAAATTTTTATTAAATAGCATTAAATTATGCCCACTTTGTAGATAAAAATTAAAAGATATTCAATAAACACATGAGCAATTGTTAAATTAATGCGCAGTACGAAACATAGTAAAATCCCGTTCATAATAAGCGCCTGATTTTATGTTACTCATCCTTTTTACACATGTTCTTGATAGAGTGCTTTGGAATATCTAAGAACTGTCAACAAATGTCAATTGTTACATAAGTGTGTGTTTGCAATAATTAGAAATGCCAGTAAAATTGAGTATTAAAGATAAAATTGAAATTGTTCTCATTGTTGGAGAAAATTATAAAACATGTAGGGAGGCAGCAGAAATCTTTAGTAATCAACACCCCGATAAAATAATACATTTCACAATGGTCAGATATGTAATAAATAATTTCACGAGTTCTGAAAGTGTTGAAAATAAATTTAGAAAAAAACATCGGCCTTGGGTTCGAAATGAAGAAATTGAAACTGCTGTGATGCTATCGGTTGTGAAAAATCCAAAATATTCACTTCGAAGAAGGTCCAATTTATTAAGTGTAAGTAAAAATACAGTTGCACGAATTTTAAAGTCAAATAAATTTAAACCATACAAACCCCAATTTGCCCATACTCTAAAAAAGGAGATATTGTACGAAGGTTTAAATTTTGTGCTCGTATGCAAGGAGAATTGGAAAATAACAGATTTATGACACGACAAGTACTGTTCTCTGATGAAGCAACGTTTACGTCTAATGGTACAGTAAGTTCGCAAAATTGTCGATGGTGAAGCGATGTTAATCCCAATTTCCATGTCCAAACCAGAGATCAATATTCATTTAAAACTAATGTATGGTGTGGCATTTACAAAGACAGAATTGATGGACCATTCTTTTTTCGAAATAACATGAATGGAGAAAGATGCCTACAATTTTTAAATAATCAGTTGTCAGACTTTATTGATGAACTACCGCTAGATGAACGAGAAAAAATATAGTATCTAACAAGGATGGAGCACCATATTAGTGTAAGAGAACTATTAGGGATTTTCTCGTCCATACTTTTAATGGTAAAGTGATCAGAAGGGACATAGAGTTTCTTTGGCCACCAAGGTCGCCAGACATAACCCCTCTAGACTTCTTTTTGTGGGGCTACTTAAAAGAAAAAGTATATCTTCATAGGCTATTTCAAGATGTTGATCATCTTGAAAGAATCATTAAAGATACATGTGAAGCTATAAGTTCAGATGTGGTTAGAAATGTCATAAATGAATTTAGTCAACGGACAATCACCTGTTTAGAAAGGAACGGTAGATACGTTGAAGTTCCGTAGTATTTAAGTAATTTTACATGTTCTCAATAGAATTTATTAGTTGTGATTATTCATTGTTGATAAATTGATAGGAGGTTTATCGTGTCTTATTCCTTTATTCAATAAATAATCTAATTAATAATATTTTGTATTTTTTTTCTGAGAAAATCACAAATTTACAAAGTGGGCATAATTTAATGCTATTTAATAAAAATTTCAATGAACATTTTGCTCTCCAATACAATTCGAGTGTATTTTACTATCACTTTAAATCATGATTTTGATTTTCTCTGTATTCCAGCCAATGTTTTAAAAATGTTGTACTTTATTATGGATCTAGAAGTCATGCAGAGCTTTTTATCAAGAATAATTTTTTTTGTGAAATGTAAGATAAACTTTTTCTCCATTTGTATAAAACTTTTTGGGACACACTGTATATATATATAAATTTGAAACCAACAACCAATAGATTAAAAATTTGTCGCGACACGATTTACCAAGTTATGCAACAGAAATCCTAATCCTAGTTCCTAATTACGCAATACCCACTAGAAATACAAATGAAATAGCTTACCCGAATATTATAGCAAGTCTAGAAACGGGTATAACAGAACTACCAAAAGAAACACGTGATGAAATCAGAGGTACCGCATATAACATAATTACTAATTTTAGAAATAATCAAAACACCCGAATAAACAAATTAAAAATCAACCAAGATATATTAATAAAAAAAGTTAAAACAGAGAAATACTTAAAAAAACCCCAAACATCATGGTACTTAAGCCTGACAAACTTAACACAACTGTAATCATGGAAAGCGAATCCTACATAAACACAATCAATGAATTATTAGATGACCAAGATACATATCGAAAAATAAAACAAAACCTAACAAGTAAATTACAAAAATTAAATAACGACATAGCCAAGGAATGGGAAATAAAGGTTATATATCCCTCAAAACCTGTAAAAACTTATAACAAATAATGCAATACCACCAAAACTATATGCGTGAATTAAACCGTGGTAATTATAGGCTTTATGTTTATATTTTTGTATGTAAGTGAATTCTGAATATAAACATGGTTGGTAATTTATGACATAGGACATTAATCCAACATGAAAGTGATATTTTGTGGAACGATGATTAACGACCGAACGAGTATTGGTTAAATTTAAGCACAATGTTATCATTTTAAAATACTAAGAAATATGTACGTCCTGATTTTACATTATCTTGGAATGGACAATGAAATGATATAACAAAAAAGTTGGTATTTAACTTGTTTTCTATGTTGGTTATTAAAAACATGTCCAAAAATTGCGATTTAGAGTGTCACGTAAGCTAATATGGGAAGCGTGGAACATTTGATAGTATTATTGATGGATTTAATTTAGTAATCTTTTTTAGAAATTTGGTTAATAATACCTGGCCAGAGTGGGGTTGAGAAATTTAAGTTTTTCTTTTAAGGAAAGTGTATTTGTATTTTTAATGGAATTAATCAATGTCGATAGAAGTTAAGTATAAGTTGATTTTTGCATTTATTTATGAATTCGGGTTAAAATTAGGGCACTGTAACAGGTTATCCATTCGCCCCAGCGATGAAATCGTATTTGGCAGAGGAATTTTACTTTATAATTTTATTTAATCATGACAAAACTTAATACTTGTTTTACGATATTTGAAAGAAAGGTAATGTATAATGTGATAAATTTAGCAACTGAAGCGAAGAAGATCTATGCGGAAAACCGACTTCCGTATAGGTATAGTATCGGGGGAATTGCCAAGAGAGGTTTTACCCTTAATTACGACAAGGGGAAAAACCTTTCAGGGCAAGTGTAAGTGTAAGTTTACTTATATTTCCCACATTTTATTATTTTTATTTTTACAATTTTTATAATTTCTTCCAAAGAAAATCAATCCCGTACGACTGCAGTTAGCAGACGCGCCCTTAAATTATTACAGAGTCCCCGCCCCCTTCAGGGCAAATCAAAATTTATTAACGTAATACTCATTTTACCTATAACAGTGTATATACTAAAATAAAAAATTGATACCATTTCTTCAATAATTACTGGTAATACTTTCGGTTTAATCGGAATGTGGCTTTACAATGATAATTTTTCTTCAAATAAGTAGTAAAAAAATTACAATTTTTACTCCATTAAATTTAAAATTTTTCATTCCAGGACATGCAAACGAAAGTTAAGACATTCCGGCTAAACATTGCCTCTAGTACTATTTATATATACGTCAACAATTATAATGGATGCTGATATCGAATCGTTAACAAACTCTGTTTGGCAATCTTTCAAACATCGAAAGGCTTAGAGATTAATAGTATTACTTCGATTTACTACGCTAACCCGTTACTACAAACTCTTTGGTATATTTATTAATAGAACAGGCGTACGATTAGAACTTTGGTGTTGCCAAATTAATAAATTCCGATTAATAAATACAACGCCAATGAATTGGCAGAAAAATCCTATAAATACATTTTATAATTTGAGTTAGTTAACAAACAATTTTCGGTATAAGACAAGCGCTAATGATAATTCTAATTTTAAAACTAACGTTTCACCTCCAATTGGAAAAGAAAGCGAGCGTAAACTCTATTTCCAAACAAGTCTATTACAACAAGCATACCGTTGTTTTAGTTGGTCAAGTCAAGTCAAAATAGATAGACTACTTGAAATTTGAAAAATAATGGACATATCCGAATAAATAAATTATGGAGTAGACGCAATAAGCAGCCTCTGCTGCTACCAAAGCTCTCCTGCGGCCCTTACCACCTCCCTGCTGTCGCCTCATTCATCTCTCATCCGCACTGCCACCTTTAGCTCCCGCCTCCCACCACACATCTTACCTCCCAACTCCTTCACCTCCCACACCAAACAAGCCGAATTGAGTTTACTACACTCATTTACGAAATTATGTTTGAACTAATTAGTGCTCAATTTGAAGATATTTTTCAAACAATGCTGATAGCTCAATATTCTTTGATTGTAATTAAACAATCTTGTTTACTTAGGTGAACGTAAAAACGACCCAAACCAAGTTGTTCAATCTTTAACCCCCGTTCTACTATCTTATCTAGTAAGCAAATAAAAGTCGCACAGAAGAATGGTATTTAAAATAAGCAAACGTTGCTTGCTTTATCTCCATTCAAAGTTCAAATCTGCCGTACATTTCTTATCGTGTTTAAAGCGATCTAGTGTTTTAAATAGTCCTTAGTTTAAAGTATTTTCATCATAGTCAAGGAGGTTAGTATAATAATCATATATTTTTGTTTGTAATTAAAACTTACATATTTCCATTGTTCACAATTTTCATCGTGTTAAAATAATCGAGCGTATAAAACGACCAAAAATTGTTTTAGTGTTTGTGTAGCTTCAACATTCACACTTAGATGAGTAGAGTAATTTAATATTTTTGCATTTTAAAATTATTATTTTTCTATTGTTGTGTTATATTTACATAAAATTTCCGATGGATGCATGTACAGCAGATTTGAACTTTGAATAGAGATAAAACACATAATGTTTAATTATTTTATATACCATTCTTGTATGCGACTTATTTGCTTACTATATAAAATTGTAAGACGAGGGTTAAAGATTGAACAAATTAGATTTGGATCGTTATTTTTCTGTCGATTATGCCAGTTCCCAGATAAGGGCTAAATGGTAAAATCATCAGAAACTGCGCATGCATGACCACCAGTATATGAGAAAAAAGAGAGCATTCACAAACTCCAATATATTACACATCGTTTAGTTCGTCAAGAGTACAAGTTAAATAAGAAATGGATTTTGTCTGTGTTGACATCACAAGTAATGTACCGCAATTAGATGTTAACAAACTAGTAGGTAAGACCCCTTCGACTCAAGTGATTTCAAACTACATTCTTGCCGTCATAACATGGAAGTTGGATTTGATTTATGGTGTACAACCCAAATTGTTTGCTGTAGTGTTATTTCCAGAAATTACACAGTAAAAATGGATTACAACAATTGGATGAATTTCTAAGTGGAATTTAGAAATAGACCATTTACATAAGATACCAAAAACTTGCGACCGAATGGACTTCTGATAGCGCGGGCGAGCTAGTATTAAAAATTGATTGCGAATTTAAATGGAACCTGTCTAGCGTCACATCCTATACAAATGTCTGAGCGGTACACAATTTTTAAGAAAACACGTTTAATTTAGAAATTACGAAAAGTCGAAATGTTTATTGTGAGTGCTTTAGACTATTCAGTATTAGGTACAAATTGGACCAACTAAACTGGCGAGGTTTTTAAAAATTTTGCGAGGAGTTTGTGGACGTTATAACAACTGTAGACGGAAATATAGAATTAACAAGAGAAAAAAAAACCTACAATTCTATTGGAAAGTGAAAGTTGGGCAAGCCATTATTTGTTTGATAACCGCATCAATCAAATTACTTGACAGCCCTAGAAATAACTATATGCCACTCCGACCAATATGTAGAAGATATGGGTATAGGACGATCGTACACAATTGTTTAGAGGGTTGGCTGTCCCAGATTCACCTAATTCCGGATACATTAGTGGATGCCCGTAAATGTACCGGTTTACGTAACATGATTGCATAAATCACACATTATCGCAGGATGCTTACCAACAAATAATATTGTGAATTTGAAAGATCTTGTGAGTTCAAAGTTTGAAGATTTTAAGAAAGAGTAATCGATCAAACTACTGTGCAAAGGAAAATGTTCTACTTGTGTTTTCAAATAAATTGTTATATTAATTTTGTTGTTTTAATTAAAATTGGTTTATTAAAGTACGTATTGAAGGCGAATATGTAACAAAATAAAAAGTTAGTTCTGAACGCATAAACCCAAAGGCTGCAAAGAATAACAACAGAAATCTAACAGTTTTAAATATTAAATTATTCTACTGATTTAAGAGTTAACGTTAAAGCTTCACAACACTAAAATAATTTTTGGTCACTTTACATGCTCGATTGCTTTAACACCATGAAAATTGTGAACAATAGAAACATGCAAGTTTTAACTACAAACAAAAATATAAAATTATTATACTAACCTTCTCGACTATAAAAACATTTTAAACTAAGGAATACTTAAAACATTAGATCACTTTAAAAACGATGAGAAAAGTACAGCAATTTGAACTTAGAAATTTAGATAAAGCATATAACGTTTACTTATTTTAAATGCCATTCTCCTATGTGAGTTTTATTTGCTTACTAAATAAGATTGTAAGACGAGGGTTAAAAATTAAACAGCTTGGAGTTTGGATCGTTTTTACGTTCACGTAATTAAACAAGATTCAGGGAATATTGAGCTGTTAGTATTGTTTGGAAAACATCTTCAAATTGAGCACTAATGAGTTTAAAGGTCTTTTGGAAACGAGTGTAATAAACATCTTTGTGTGAGGTGCAAGGTGGGAGGTGGAGGAGGTGAAAGATCTGTGATGGTGGTAGAGGTGGGAGGTAGAGGTAGAAGATAAGAAATGGGGGTGGGATGGAGATAGAAGGTGGAGTAGACGGGCAATGGAAAAGGTGAAGGAGAGAGACTGTAGAAGAGGCGGAAGTTGGGGTGGGAGGTTGGTAAGGTAATAGATGGAAAGTGGGTGATGTGGGAAGTGTGAGGTGTGACAACTGGGAAGTGGGAAGAGGTGGAGGATTGCTGTGATGGAACCAATATCGGATTATTACGTTTACTTAATTAATTTTCGTATACTTCACAATCAACATTCTTAGAAAGTTTGCATGGATTAAAATCTATTCAATTTCTGACTTATTTTTTCCATGTTTATAAAGAAATTATTAAAAATATGTACCGTATATGTTTAGTTTTCCTGCAGAAAGGCGAAGCTATATTAAAGAACTAAAAAGAATAGAGTAGTCGAAGTAAACCTAGATGATTCAATAATACAAATTTTAAAGCGTCGCTACCGAACACTTCCCACGCATACAAATTTGGAAAATAATATATACATAATTATAATTAATTGGGAACTGAGGTGCAACTTTTAAGCTGTTGGTCTAAACCTTGTTGACCAATAAGCAGCTTATAGCAACCTTTAGCCAAATATTAGTTTCGGGATATCATTGACTTTTATATTGCTCATCTAAAGTAGTTGATTTTTATTTAAAATAGTTGGTGAACTTTTAAGATACGTACGGATTGTGCACTCCGACTTTTTTTTGCATTTATGTAAATCTATGGATTTGTTATTAAATCTACAAATGGGTATATGTAATATAAGTGCACATAAGCTCAATTTGAGGTGTAATAAGAACATGTATAAAATTTTTTAGAAAATTTGATATGTAGTCGCTAAATGTATTCCATTTTTTCCTATGTTAACACCAAACCTATTGAAGTGTTATTAAACGAACTAATACTATAAACGGGAGCAGGTTGTTTTATTAAATTTGATGTGTAATCAGCATGTAATTAATCTTTTTGTGAAATGTTTTGATAAACAGTTAACTCTAATTTATTTCTTTTCTGTATTTATAGAAAAAAAGCAATTCGGGTAACTAGGTTTGATCTAACCATATATAAACATGTTTGTGGAAGTTGAATGACACTTAAAACTAATAATTTTTTGTAAAGCATAATGCGTAACTGTTTACAACATATTAATTTGTTAATGAATCCATAAGTAAGAATCTTTGGGGCAAACGTAAACAAAATGTCCAAATGAATTTAATATATAATTAGAAAGTAATTAATCTTTTTAAAACAGTTAAAAATACCTTAAGTCTGTAGTTCAAAATTTCATGTTCGCGTAACCTGCTAGAGGAAAATTTAAATGTACAATTCAATTTTGCTCATTAGTTCGAACATTACTATTGGAACCGCTATATAGCATTAAAACTGTTATTTGGATACTAATTGGCTGTAGAAAAAGGAACCCCTAGCAACATAAAACGGCTAACTCTGATTATTAATTCGAGAGAGATCACGAGAGAGGGCGTAGGCCAATTCTGCTTTACCTCCTTCGACAAACAAACAAAGGAGAGCGTCTCAGCGTTTACTGACTCTAATAAACTCACTACTAAGAGCCCTGGGAGAAACGCAGAAACCCCTAACCCTAAAAATGTCAAAACCTAAAAGCCACCACCAAAAGACGTGTAACGGTGACCCAAAAAAAGCGAACCTAAAAAGGAAACATTTTGATTAGTTATAACAAAGACCAACTTTAGTGGCCAACATAAAAGAGCATAATAAAACTTAAAGCCAGAAAGCATTATACGAGACACCAGTCTCAGCACTACTGATTCCTGAAAATAATTCTTTTGACCAAAAATTTTCCACTTCAATTATTCGTTCAGACTTCAATATACACCACTTACTTCAGCTACCAAAGAGTAACTCATAATCTGAGTTTTGTTCACCTTAGACACCTTAGACAGAAAATAAGGTGTAGTAATGCTAAAAATAATTCTAACATCAAAATTAACTTTCTGTCATGTATACAAAGAATAAACAATTATGCAACTTTGATATTCACAAAATAAATTAAATGAATCAAACTTCTTTTCTTTAGATAGTTATTAAACAGTAAAAAGTACAGATAATTTCTCATCTTTTCATTTCATATCCTAACAGAGTAACAAATCTTAAGTGACCAAGAATTTAATCTGCAAAAATATTTAGGTTTATAATATTTTAAAGCCTATTCAAATCTGATTAGTTCACAAACCTCATTAAATTCGTTAATCTCAAAATGTAAATCCTCTAAAATTTATCTCTACTGCTTAAAGTATTTATCAACAATTCAAATTTCACTAAAAGCAAAACAAGCTTTCCAAACTTCAGTAGCGTTCGTTGTTTACTTCAAACTTAGCATGATAAAGAACTCTACTTATACATGTATTTTAAGTAATAATAGAACGTAAACAATTACTATTAATTACAGAATGAGGATCCAAAAGTCTTAACATATACGGGTAGAACAAAGAAGTTTTCTGACTTACCCCACTGCCATCTAATTAATTCGTACAAATCAAAAGCGTAAACAAACAGCTGGACTGTTCTGACGTCAGAGCGTTACCTGTTGATAGTAAACGGTGAGATGCAACCTGTTACCGAGCTAACAATAGGTCTGCCTTCTACTTAACTAAATCGAATTATGTGTAGAATGAAAATTTTCTTGAAATACTTTACGTTCCATACAAATAACGACTCAAATGCTAAGTATATTGATCCTTGTGTAAAACAAAACCTTTCTTCGAACTACATCGTAATCCAAACGTTCTTGCAAATATCTACTAAAATATTCTAATAAACTTCTTAAAGCGTGATCCTTACGTTACGATAAAACTGATTCTTTTAGGCACTGACTACATGTTTCAGAGCAACCCAACTATGCCAATCCAAGTTCCCATTTGGTATGCAATCTTTTCATCTTGTTGCCACGAGTAACCAACCACACGAGAATGCTCGGCTTCCCGCCTTAATAAACAAAACCCGCTATTAAATTATCGCAAGGCGGCAGTGTTTACAATACCTAACAACCTGAACGCTTGATTGAAGCAATTTATATATTGAACATCTACCACACGTTATACGGAGTCGTAATAATAAATAATTGAAGCACTTTATATAAATACTTATGGAGTGTTTGATATGTAATATGTGGTCCCAAACTTGTAGGAATTATGAAATTGGCAAAATAAAGCGTGAAAATATTCCTGCTTCAAATTGTTAAAAATAATTTTGCAGATTTAGTTGTTTAAAGAATCCTTACTAAATATCCCAAATTTCAATTTTTACTGATATCCGGCAATAAAAGATAACCGAAAACGATAAGCCGAAACCTAAAAAACGAATTTGAAATGAAATTTAAAAAAAGAAGGAAAAATAAATCGCGTAGACGAACATACATCCATCAAGATTAGGTAAGGTAAATGAAGTAAAGATATTAGGTCATCTCGTAAAGTTTGCAAAATCTGCTGATTTAATTCTTTAACGATAGGTTGTTACCTGCAGTTTCTGCACTTGAGTAATTATTAACAATTTCGACCGCCTTCTCAACTCTAAACGATTGCTTACTCATCACCCTGTAGGATTTTTATTAAAATATTTAGTTGTAATTTAAAAATGCTTTAATCTATTTTATTTTGATTTGGCGCTTAAATGTGGTATTCGATTATCAGTATTCGAAAATGCACGTGCTTTCTGCAAGGTTATTTGCAAACACAAATTTCTATTCATTAAAATATTCGTGTCGCTTATATTTACACGGCATTATTAATTGATATGTTAAATTTCTGTAATTTTATGCGAGAAGTTAGGCAACCACCCAACGCGTCGTTCATAAGTACTTCAATGTGATGTATTTTCGTATTGTTCGAGAACGCTACAACTGGTTGTTGTTCAGAATCAGACGTTAACCGGATTTTCCATTATCGATTGTAGATTCGCTTGCGTGAATGAAATAATAAGTTCGTTGTACAAGGTTATCGATGGGATTTTCCAAGGTGTATTCGATTCAAGCAGTTTTCTGCGTCTCTTATCGACAGATGGATGTGGATTTGCACACCAATGTTTTCAAGGAAAGTTACAATTCGAATAATTACTATTATCATGCAGACCTTCCTAACGTAAACAGAACCGAATCGCTTTCAGTTTACGGATATAAAAATAAATGGTTCGAAGTTCTATTACGCGAAATAGTGTTTGTTTATGTAACTCACGGGATACGGAACTGTGGTTATCTGTGATTTTTCGGGGTTACATTTATACAGTCGAAATATGTGAATTAAATAAATATCGCGAATGATATAAACTTTATTGCAAAGTAAGCGTTCCTTTCTTTTAAAAACGAAACAATATTATGACAATTGTACGTAGCTTTTGAAGTTGGCTAACGGCGAAGTTTCCCTTGTGCATGTCGTCGATCATGGTTGCAATGCTGGTTCCAGTGTCGTAGAATCTTCCAGGGACGAAAATAGGAGGTCTTGAAGAGCACCTTTTTTAGCCATTATCCCACCAGTGTATGTATATATTTCCTTGCTGGTTATTGCTAATTTGGTTTCTGAGTCAGCTCGTGAAGTTGATTTATGTTTTGTTTATAAATTATACGACAAAACTACTTAATTGGTTTGGTATACATATTTAATTTATAAACATACTTTATTGTGCTCCGAATATTTCAGTGCTTTTAATAAACAAAAGCAAATAGGTTTTTTACATTTGGTCATTGCATGATAAAGTTTAAAAACAGTTTTGGGATATACGGAATGTATTTACGTGATTATTTTCAAATCATACTGAGACAAACAAAATTTATGTGGAAAGAATCTGATAAATCTTAATTGCTTTGGTTTAATGTTGTAAATACGATAATGGCAACAGCTTTTATTGTTTAAGAATTAATTATAAAATACAATTGGCATTGGCCGTTCATATGATTTTCTATATAAAATTTAGAGTTATTGTTTAGGTGCGACGTTAGTACCAAATTCTACATCGCTGGTGCAAAATGCATTTCGGCCAGTAGATGGTTTTTAGATATTGCTGTTATCTACTACTATTACTTTTTAGGAGTTCTTGTGGACACTAAGTAAGTATATAGTTATATCTTTTTTATTTGTTTTATATGAACATAAAGTATTTAAAAATTAGGTTAAACAAGTGACTGACAACGATACACATATATTTTTTTTAATTAATTTTGATTTATGTAAATATTAGGTTTGAGGGTAAAAGTTAGTGAAAAGAATGTATTAATTATTTTTGCGTCGATTATTTTACTGTGTAAATCCTCCGAGATACAATTTGGATAACTGTTGTTCTCTACGAGGTTTGATTTCCATTTTTTTTGTAATTTTTTATTAATTAAAAGTTTTGTAAATAAATTTTCTTTCTTGAGCTTTTCTTTTTCTTTCTTTGTAACCCACCCCACTCTGCGACTTTTTAGCTAGTACGGCATTCTTTGAATTCCCCTTGTTTTGTTGCGGTACTAGGTGCGAGCTATTTTCTTTGCTTACTTTATACTTTACTTTTCTTTCTTACCTGCACGGAATACCGTAATAAGGTACTGGAATACTTATACATTTTAAGGTGCATTGATTTTGTAAATGCCTGGGAAATGCTTCTCAAAATAGCAGGAAAGGACTAAATAAAGCTTACTGCGCAGGCATCTTAATAAATTTCTAGTCTACCATGGAAAAAGAATTACTGCAGCATTTTAATTTAGTAAAAATCCGAAGAGTATGAACGTGTAAAGATCATGTTCACATTCTTTGGATTTCTACCAACACAAAAAATTGTATTCAACGTAATCTTGTTTCAACTTTGTAACTTAACATGGCTCTTAATATAATAACGCCAGACTTTTCAGAAAAATGCTGGCTAGTTCTTCATTCGAAAGAAATGTGTTGTTTCGAATGTTTTTGTCAGTTTTGAAGATAAGTAATAGTGCAAAAGTGTTGAAACAAAATATTGTAAGAATGATTAATTAAATCATAGTTTAATTCGTCTATTGGCAGGGACTTGTGAGTCGTATAAAACTAGCACTCTTCTTATAGACTTTGTTACGCCTTTTGACTGCACAAAGTGTTATTTTAATATTAGATATAGGGATTTCTCTAATTCGAAAAGGGAATGCTTTATTTCCTATTATTATTGCAATATAATTCAGGTTATTACTCTTAAAATTGCGTTTCTAAGTTCTCATGTACTGTAGGGGAATAACCTACAATTTTTTTATTGTATGTATTCCTTCAAACATGCATTTTCACACACCTCGAAGAATGTGTGGTTATCGTCATAACCAATGAAAATACTAGACGGCTGGTGGGGACAACGATGAGTTCATGAGAAAAGCGCTTTCAGCGAGGGCTTGATCCCAAATTATCTTACCGTATCGACGTGAACAGTGCGTGAAACGAAGTGAAGTTTACCCCTGAATTCGTACCATCTTTGTAAATACCATTATCTTTTGTGTTCGCTAAAGTTTTAAGTTCAACAACAATTTCAGTGCAGCAATTTGTTAAAAAACGAGCACCCGAACCTAATGACGACGCTGCTTTACATTTAGACGCTAGCGTAGGTATTCAGAGAAGCAAGAATGCAAGGCCTACCTTAAACTACGACTATGAATTAAAGAGAAGTTTTTGTTTATTTGCAAATTGTCTATAATTGTATTAAAGTTTGTGCATTGTTGCACGATCCGCTGAACCACGCTTGATGCTAAATGTTTACCGATTACTGTTAATTTTACTATAATAATTTTCGGCGCCTAAATTTTTTAAGTTTTTTAGTAACACGAACTAAATTGTTTGTTTTACGTCAGTTTTGCTCTTTTCTGGACTTAAATATTAGATACATATATTTTTCTTGTTAAAATACTATAAATTAATTGTTTAAAAAAATAAAAGAAATTTTACAGGTTATCTGAAAGTGAAATTTTATTGTCGGCGGCCATGTTAAAATGCAATCTTATTAACTGTTTTAATTTCCAATATTAAAATTATGTACTATTTTTTACAAAATTTCGTAGTTTGTGTGTTCTTATCTAAAAATTTTCACTGTTTTCTAATAATCTACAAAACAAAGTGCAATTTAAATGACTCATCAAACATAACTTGGGTATTTCTATGTAAATAAGAGTGAGTGACCTTCAATAACTTTAAAATAAACTTATATGCCTTTATAAAAAGATTTGCACCATTATTCACTTATAAAACCTTGATTGTTTCCTATAATAAATAAGTAGTGAGTGTTTTTTGCCTTCTAACTATAAAATTCAGATCATTGACTGTGAAATAGAAATTTCTTTGTTTATTAACCGAATGCCTGCAACTTATCTTCCTAATTAAATAAATTCTTTATTTTAAATGAGCTCAAAACATAAATAAATACTCATACACCTATGTGTTTTTAATGTTTTAATAAAAAAAATATCAGTAAATACCTTTTATTTCTAAACAAGTTTATTCTACTACAAAGTGAGGTTATTGAACCTTATTCTTTGTATGAAAAAAACTGCTTAAATTTCACTCTAAATAATACACAAACTTACCTAAGCGTTTTTAATAGGTTTTCTTCTATCTAGGGGTTGTTTTTTTAAGATAATTATTCTAAATTCTCCCTTTCAAAATACCTACATTTTAGCTATAAAAATCAGTAACTAAAAACTTTTACTTATAAGAAAAATTGTTCTCATATCGTTTAATTAATAAACAAAGATAGCTAACTGTCTCTATTAACTACAATATCTAGTTTTAGCTGAGTTCCTTTTTCATTACGATACCAATATGAACTATGTGCATGTAAACTTCAATTAAATTACCTCTGACATTTTAAAATTAAAATGCAATCGAACCATTTATCTAATACAATTAAAAGTTTCGCTCTAGAACTAACCTCTAATTATACTTTATGCAAATTATAGCATGCAGTCGCTGCATTAGCTTATAAATTACAAAAATTTGATGATAAATTTCAAGAAACATGGCACATTAAAGATTTAACATCTTTTCTCTTTATCTCTACGGATTAACAAACAGTCCTATCTGTCGTCTTACTTTTAATTAAATAAAGATACATTGTCTTCTGTATCTTTAATTGAATCAAATTTTTGCTTTTGATGTTACCTTCTCTGTATAAATACATCTTACCATTGAACCTTTCATTTCGTTAACTTCAACCTAGATTCAATTTATACCATTTACACTTATCCTATTGGATATAAATATATCTTGCATCTGAATCTCGAATCTTTCAAACCTTTTCATTTCATAGTCATTTCAAAATGATTGCTACTCCATCCCTAGTTTTAAAATTTTTTTTTGTTTGTCATTACACGTAAATAATGCCATTTCTCTAGAATTTTAGTCTTTAATGTTGCTATTATCCGTATTATTACATTAACCACTACACTTTTATCGTGGTTGTACTAGCTGAAGTCTGACTGAAGTTTTAGTCTTTGAACACACAAGGCAAGCGCAAACTATGCTTCTATGGTTAAAAAGTCGATTTCCACAGTTGTGACTACAAAGAATGTCTATTTTATGCGTTTTCCTTCGCAAATATTTCAATCATGAAATTTTTTGTTACAAATTCCGTCATCAATTGTTTTTATATCACAAAAGCGTTAATACATTTTTCTGTTTTTCCTGAACGTGTCTTTTTAACGTTATTCCTTATTGTTTGTGGTGTATTGAAAGTTTCTCTACCTCTATCTTTAATTAGCTGTCTATCGTATAATTATTTTAGTATGTCTACGGTAGCTACTTATCTTTGAAATTACTGTGTGGGTATATTTAAGTTGATCATGTTACCTTTATCTGATTTTCTCATCGCAGTGGATGCGCTCGATCTGCCTAGGTCTCATTTGGAGTCTAGTTATTTTTAATTATCGACGTGTTGGAATAGGGCTTATTTTGTCATTAATGTTGCAGATGATCCTTCAGACCGATGTTTTAAGAGGGACATTCTCTACACTGTACCATTTCTATAGGAAGCTTATCCAAAAGGTCTACTTTTCATATCCCTCTATCAACGTTTTCAACCTTATTTTCTGCCTTCGATGGACCTGTCTTAGTCCCGAGACAAACGTCCATCACATAAGAGTGTTGCTTCCCCACTCCAGGCTGCTGACTACGCATTGGCTGGACGAGTAGTGCTTCGCTATCCACCGTTTTACTATTGCGTTTGCTCAACACAAGCCCTTCGTCTTCTCCTCTACCCAGTTGCTATAAAGCTCCAATTATCCCATCTTCCTCTTTTATCTTTTTTATTTTTCTATTTTTGTTTTTTATTTAGTAAGTCGTTGCATAGTTAGAGGGTTGTTACCTCAGAGCATTGGGCCGTTGCCGTACACAGTGAATTTGTTACCGATTTGGCCTGCGGGCTCATTCTCTGTTAACCGTGCAGGGGCGCAGGGTTTGCACCCCCACCTTTACCAAATCCCTCAAGCTGTTCTTATGAATAAATGGCTATCACGCTCAACCCTACTAGTAAATCCCAGGGCAAATGAAATAAAGTTATTAAAAACACTTACCCCAAAAGTTACTTGACGTTGATGATCTCAGGGGCGGTCTATTTTGCTCTGTTCTGTTGTGGGTGGCTGAGTGGTCGCGACAGTTCTTGCTGATCGGGCTGCACTGACGAGACGCTAAGGATGGGTTAAAAAGAGGTAGTAACGTAAAGCACTCCAGCCCGCACTACCCGGCAACGGTACGATAAGTCTGTCGGTACGATAGATCTGATGGTACGATAAAATCTGACGAGCTAAGCGACGGTCCTCGCCTTAAATGTCTCACCCCTCCAACCAAGATTGACGTACTTCCGTCTGCGTTCGTGGGAAGATAAACTTCTTCTCACAACAGAACATACGCCAGCGCTTACAATTACAAAGATAAGCAACTGACGTCAAGATCCGTGTGAACGTTGCAAATTCCGGGGTTTCACAACACCAATAAAATTGCACTATTTAACGGAGATTTTTACAAATTCTAAAAAGGTACCTACCTTTTAAATTAATGAATTTAATTCCTAATAGCTTTAAAATAAAGCGTGACATGGCGTATTGCGGAACTTCTCTTTTTGGAAGATGTGAGATAAAAATTCTTTTCAGGATCCTACGGGATCACTCTACCCCTTAGAGTTCCTTTCCGCTATCTATATTTGTAGGAAAAGCTGGCTGCCTTGCCAAGTGTAAAGCCTCCGAACCAAAATTAATTATTACGCTATCTTGGAGATTGTATCTTATTTAATTAATATATGCAACCATAAATGTTATCTTTTTCCTGAAAATATCTTGCAGGTTTTTTTATCTTACCCAATTAATATTTTGAACTACAAATGGTTTGCTACTTATCGTTCTCGTCGAAATAGTCTTCACGATTTTATCTTTTCTAAACAATACTCCAAACCATAAATGACAAGGTATTTATCTTTATTTCTGGAATTATCTTTGAGGTGTTACCTTATCTTACCGTTGCTACAAAGCAAATAAATTATCTTTCTTTTAGGAAACTACTGTTGAGAACTTATCTGTTTGATATTCCGAACTTTTGATATTTAAGACCAAATGTTGGTTTTATTGTAAACAGAAATATTTTGTACTTGATAGGAAAGGTTAAAGAAATTATGTATCGTTAATGCAGTCGTACTCGCTAATTTGTTAACTTAACGTTTTACTGCTGCAACGTATTTTGTATTTATCTTGCTAGAAGCCAGTATGTAATTTATTTAATTTAAAAAAATACCTTGAAGGTATTACTAAAAATCTGTATGCATTAATATGCAATAACAAATATAAATTTTGTACTTAGTTTTATAGTGACTTTAAATATTTAGTTTTAAGTGTTTGAGTCTCATACTCTACGACTAATTTTGTGCGGTCGGTGTGGCGGCAAATAAGATCCTTGTGCGCTCAGATGATGTAGCCTGAATATCGGGTAGCTACTTATTTTAGGTTTCTGGTATCGTAAAGAGAACTACGGTTTAGAAACAAGGTGGCGCTTACAGACATTAATCAATATAAATTTAAAGTGCTGGGAGCTCTCATACAAAGACTTTTTTCTTTTTCTTTTTTTTCCTTTTGAAGCTATGATGTGAGTGTTGTGCCTTTTTAGCTGCACAAAGTTTTGCTTTAATATTAGGTATAAGGATTCCTCTGACGCGAAAAACGAAAGCTTTATTTCACATCATTATCGTAGTGGAATTTAAGTTATTACGTTTCTAACTTCACGCATACTGTAGGGAATAATCTACAATTTTATACTATGTATTCGGTCAAACGTGTATTTTTATTTTCACACGCCTTGAAGAATGTGTGGTTATCGCCTTAACCAATGAAAACACAGGACAGCAGGTGGGGACAACGATTTCATGAGAAAGGCGCGTTTTTAGCAAGGATTTGATCCCGAACTATCTTACAGTATGGACGTGAACAGTTCGTGGGTGAAACACAGTAAAGTTTACCGTAAATTCCTACCGTCCTTTTAAATCCATTATGTTTTGTGTTCCCAAAAGTTGTAAGTTCAACCACAACTTCACTGCAACAATTTGTCAAAAAGCCAGCACCCGAAATGACGACGCTGCTCTACATTTAGACGCCAGTGTAGGTTTCCGAGAAACAAGAAGCACTTAAACTATGACTATTATTAATTCAAAATGTTGGCAAGTTATATTTTTTTCAAATATTCACGACAAATTTATCCCAAACTTTGTGTACATATTTACAAAATGTCAAACTACCTAGCAACTGCATTTGTTATTATAGTTGAGGAGTGGTCTACGCTAACCGTGAAATCAATGCCCTTTTTATTTTACAAGAAATGGTCAAAATTATTATGTAAAAAATTTTGAAAGCGACATTAGGTTTTAACAAAATCCAACTAGATAAATCATTTTAAAAGGCGACGGCTTTCTTGAAATTAAAAAAGTAAGGCAATGTCAAATAAAATAAGTGTTGATTATTTCAAGCGCTATATCTTTGTTTTCAAGAATTACGTCACATTGTTGCAGGTCAGCCATAGCTCGTAAGTGTATTATTAGTTGTTTAAATTTAAAAATAATGTATGGTTTTAAAGAAAAAAATTGTGAGTGACAACAAATTTTATGCTCCAATAAAACTTCCCATAATAACTTTGATATACCATTTTTTGTCTAAAAGTTGATTAGAATGAGCAAACATTTTGCATAGGAAATTATAATTTAGAAACTATCGATAAATTTTTACAAAACTACAGTAGTTATAACAGGAGAAAACATAAAAACATCTTAATTACACGATAGAGTATGGCAAACTTTTTACGTTGGAACATAGACAAAACGTTTAAATGTTGAAGTTTTGCCGAAAAACGCCGTCAAGATGTTAATAGGAGATTTCTTATTCTCAAATCAAACCCGCGAACGGAGAAAAAGGAATAAATAGATAAAGAAAATGAGAAACTCCGAAAGAGAAATAGCTAGCCGTGGTTAAAACCCCGAAGGCATGACTGAGGGGATAAGGATAATACGGCCAATCCTAAAAAGGGAACGGGCGCCACCTAACCAGGAATTGAAGCGAATAATGGAGGGTTAGGTCCCTGTTAAATGGAGAATGAAACTAACTAAAAATTACTGAATTCTACTTGCTAAAAGTTTTACATGAAATAAATTAATTTTTGCTGAAACCTCTAAGTACACTAATGAATTATTTGTCGCGTGGTGCGCATATCGGTCACAAAATTTTGTTTTAGTAACATTAAAAACTTAATAATGTAAAGCTTTGACATAAAAAAATGTTGAATCACAAACATTAAGTTTGTAATATCTAAATGTCGGGTATACGGGTAAAGAGCAAGTAATCAGAATTGACATGCCCGTTTCAAATAAAATGGACAATCCTTTATTATTGTACAAGAAGCACGCAACCTCACATGAGACTTAACAAAATTTTGATAAACTCATATTAAAAAAGTAATATACCTTTAGATGCGTGAAAGAAAAATACTCGTCTTTCGTGGTAATTAGATCAGATGCAGCATACTCGGCCTTGTACAGATAATTTCAAATTGGTTATTATCGCTCCTTTGGTTCATACTTAAGTAAATTATTTTCGCCTCTACTTCAATGTAAGTTCCAAAACCAAAATAAATTTAACGAATATATAGCTAAGCTCTTACGTCCTCCATTCACCATTCTCGCATATTTACAATCAAACACAAGACACAATTTCAGATTTTTCATTCATTCGTGCATCACGTAAAATTCATACGTAAATTGATGTGCTGCAAATTGTAAGCGTTACTCAAAAGATTAAAATTTTATAAATTTTTTAAGACTTGCCGCTGCTCGATCATATTTATGAATCTAGTCCATTACTTAAAACAAATGCTGCACACGGTCACTATGACCTTCTAGGCAGCCTTCCCGCAGCCAAATGCTATTGCATTCTGAGCAGCTCTAAAATTTCGAACTGCCAAACTGACTAAAGATGGACCTCCAAAACCATAATATACATTTTACAAACAACAACAGCTAAAAATACGATATGCCATGAAATAACAAACACGATACCAAATTCTAAAACCAAGAAATTGACCAATTGCAAGTTGTTTACGCAAAAATAGTGCAAGGATTTGATATTTTCAAAAATTTTAAGTTACTAACAAGACGATTGGAAATAAATACGATACACGAGTACCCTTAGTTAATCAGTGATATGGTAGCATAATATACTGCAAAAAAAACCAACAACTTATTGACTAACCGGAAATGTTTTTAAGGCAAATGCAAATTGTTATTAAAGAATCAATATGAACTAACAAATTAATCCATAAAAACTGTTGACCGATTCAGTTACAGAATAGGAAAATTTTTGTTTGCTAAATTTATTCAGCAAGATCTAACTACCTTATCCCAATTTTAAAACTAGGAATATACAATATTTTCTGAAATAAAACAAGAATGTTTTAAATGTCAGCTTCCTCACTTTTCTCATTACATCAACATGTGAGATTTATGCAAAGTATTTTAAAAGGCACAACCAGTTTTAGAAGAACGTAATACGTCCTGTATACACCCACAACAAAAGTTTACATTATTTTTTACATGCGTGACTTTTGATACTGACCAGCTTTATAGGGATGGGCAGCTTCCCAAACGAACTGTTTGAAGAAGATCAATTCGCTGGTATCTAGGTCATCAGAATTTAAAAAAAGTCTGCACAGATAGCATGATATATTACATTTTTTAACAGTTTCAGTTAATATAAATTCATTTTTGGTTCTAAAGCCACCTCTTGCGAAATCATTATTTTAGTTAACAAATTAAAATATTCTAGAATACGAAACTTGTAAACGAGTTAAAAGTATAATGAAAGCAATTCCCTACGACAGATGACATAAAATATAAGGCAATCCACTAAAAAATGAGATAATAATAATGTGTTCAAGTTTTTTACTCGAACATATCATCATCATTAGGTCTTCAGTACTGGAACTGGTTGGACGCGCACCCTCATTGTTTCCTATTCTGAACTAACCTACGCATTTCGCTGAAATTTGCACAGTCTGCATCTATCACTATTTGGGAGCGATAGTATGATCTAGGTCCACCTCTACATCTTTTTTCCTCTTGTAATATAACCCGTACTATTCCCCAAAAATGCCTTCTATGTCCTTCTAATTCTCCTATTTTCTTTTGTTTTCCACAGATATCTTTTTTCCTCTACTATTTCTATAACCTATTTGTTATTAACTCTGTCTATCCATGCTATCATCCTCATACATTGAAGCTCAACATTTCATAAGGCTTCTATCTCTTTCTATCTGCTTTTCCTACTGCCCCTAATTCATAGACGTACTGTGCTGTGTTCCACATATATGCTCTCAACAATTTTCTTCTTGTTTCTATGATTGTTGTCTTTGAACATAGCCCCTGTTCTTTCTTGTTAGAATTGTTACAATTATATACCCTATTTCCCCGATATTCAACCGTATGTGGGGGGGGGAGCAGCCTGTGACTGCGAAGTTCCCCCAACACTTGAACATTTTCCGAATTCATAATTTTTCCAATATATTCTTTCGCACAATCAACATTAGTTGAAAATATTTCACTTCAGAAACTGGTTAGGCACGTACCTCCACTTATTTATATTCTGAGCTAGTCTACACAGTTCCCCGAAATTCTCACAAAATTAATCA
Organism: Platerodrilus igneus; assembly: GCA_036346225.1. Lineage (NCBI taxonomy): Eukaryota > Metazoa > Arthropoda > Insecta > Coleoptera > Lycidae > Platerodrilus > Platerodrilus igneus. The sequence continues at coordinate 6,461,289 of JARFIW010000439.1, read as the reverse complement.
TTTTCCAGTAAATCTTTTCGCACAATTAACATTATTCGAGAATATTGCAAAACCAATATCTGTAGTTGCTTAAAATAATCATCTGTTCAAGTGAAGATATTTTTTTATTTATTTATTTCTTTATTTCATACGGTTAACATCATAATTTTCAATTACAATATAATTATCAATACAGGCAACTTAAAAAACATTAAGTAGATTTTAAACAACTTGCATATTAAATTAAATTTAATGTACTTTCGCCATTACTTTTTCCATCTTGGGACTGGTTGGACGCGTACATCCTATGATTTCTATTCTGAGCTAGCTTACACATTTCCCTGAAATTCCCACAGCCTACGTCTTTCACTATCTCGGTGCAATAGTCTAACCTAGGTCTACCTCTACTTCTGTTTTTTCCTATCTCCTTGTAATATATGCCACACTATTCCCTCATGCCGTAGTAACTAGCCTATCATCCTATCTCTCACATTTTTTACTATTTTCCACATATCTCTTACTTCCCTTACCATTTCTAGTACCTCCGTTCTTAACTTTGTCTGTCCACGATATCTTCATCATACGTCTGTAGCACCACATTTCAAGGGCTTCTACCTGTTTCTTGTCCGCTTCTCCTACTGGCCAGGCTTCACAGCCGTACAGTGCTATGCTCCACACATATGTTTTAGGCGATCTTTTCCTTGTTTCTATGTTTGTGGTCTTTGAACACAGTAGTTGCTTTTTCTTGTTGTATGTAGCAAGACTTTGTGCTAATCTTTGTTTTATCTTTTGCGCTTTTACATCTTGCGTATTTGGCTTCCTAGGTAGCAAAAATCCTTAACCTCTTGTACCTGTTTGTATTCTTCTTTTTGATTTATTTTTCCCTCCTTTGCATACTAGTACTTTAGTTTTACTTTTGTTAATTTTCATAGAGTATCTCTCTGTTAGAACTGTTTCCATTACATTATGAGCAGATTTTAACTCTTCTTTGCTAGATGCTAATACCGCTATATCATCTGCAAATTTAAGCATATCAATCATTTGTCCCTGCATAGTAATTCCAAATGTCTTCCTGCATTTGAGAATATTCATTGCCTCTTCAATGTAAAAGTTAAAAATAAATTGGCACATCCATGTCTCCATGTCTCACCCCTTTTATTTACTTCTCTACATTTCTGCTTTAATTCTATTACCGCTGTTTGCTCTTTGTATAAGCTCATGTACTATCTGTCTATCCCTAAAACTCATTCCAATCTGTTTGAGTATTCCGAACATTTTTTTCCATTTTACACTGTCGAATGCTTTTTCCAGATCTACATACCCTATATACACGCTTTTTCCTTTTTCTATTGGTTTGTCCATTATCATCCTCAGAGCTAAAATAGAATCACGTGCTCCCGTTTCGTATGAACCCAATTTGATCATCTCCTAGTATTTCTTCAGCCCGTTTTTCCATTCGTCTTTATACAATTCTAGTTAATATTTTTAACACATGCGCTGTCAAACTTATTGTTCGAAAATTTTCACATCTATCCGCGCCTCTCTTTTTTGGTATAGTTACTATGATGTTACGTTTGATATCTTTGGGTATCTCGCCTGTCTCATACATATAGCTTACAAGTTGGAAGAGACGTTCTGTTACTGCTTGCCCAGCGGCTTTTAGAGTTTCTGCTCGCACCTTATCTGTACCCGGCGCCTTGCCATTTCTCAGACCCTTTAATGCTAATTCAAACTCATCTCTAAGTATAGGATATCCCAAGTCATCATTTTCAATGTCTGATTCCTGCTCTAATGCTGTTAGTTCCTCTCCTGGATATAAATTCTCTAAGCATTCTTGCCATCTAACTACTTTCGCTATATTTTCTACAATATCATTTCCTCCCGCGTCCTAATATTTTTGCTATATGGTTTTATATCCCTAAAAGTCATTGTAATTAGTGTGTACGCTTCGTCTGTCTTTCCTATTTCCATCTTAGTGTGTACCTCTTTGTTCTTTTCATCAAATCATTGTTCTTTAGCTTTTCTGCATTTGCCAATAATTTCCCATTTTATGACTTTCTATCTCTGTTTTCCCGTTTCGTCTGATCTATTTTTGTATTTTCGCTTTTCTTCTATTAAATTCAGGATATCCTTTATTATCCATGGTTTCTTATTTTCTTTTTGTGTATACCCCATAATATCTCTGGCCGCCATATCTAAGCTGGATTTAATGTTATTCCATTCTGTTACTACTTCCAGCATTTCATTTGACTTTTTTTCAAATCTCTGGTGGATATCTTTATCTTTTAGCCTCTCATGGTCAAAGTGCTTTTCCGTTTCTTTTTTTTCAAATTTTTAAATTTAAGAACGGCCTTCATAATTACAATGAGCGGTCAGTGTCTATATCTGCTTCTGCATAGCTTATACAGTCTTTTACTAGATTCCTAAACCATTGTCTAACAAGAATGTAATCTATTTGATATATTACTATATCTCCTGGCATCTTCCACGTGAATCGTCTTCTAGCATGATGTTGAAATAATGTGTTTGTGATGATTAAATTATTCGTGTTGCAAAATTCTACAAGCCTATTTTCCCTGTCGTTTCTCGTGCCTAAACCAAATAATCCTACTATGGCTCTTTCCTTGCCCTCATCTACCACTGCATTAAAATCCCTCGTAATTATTTAATTTTCATGTTCTTTTCCGTATCTTAGTATGTCTTCGATATCTTTGTAGATCGTTTCTACTTCTTTGCCACTGTAGTTAGAGATGGGCATGTTATAATTGTATTATTACTGTATTTACCGCGTTAAATTCTAATTTAATCATAAGTATTCTTTCGTTCTTTTGTAAGTAATTTTCTACACAGTATCCTATCTTTTTCCGCATAACTATCCCCACACCCGAATTTCCTTCTTCTGCTCCTGTATGAATTACCCAGAAGTCTCCACTCTAAAAATCCCCCACCTCTGGTCACCGAACTTCACTGATCCCTACTACGTCTAGTGCTAACCTATCCATTTCCATTTTGAAGTTCTCTAGCTTACCTACTTGCCTCATACTTTTCACATTCCAGACTCTTTCTCTAAATTTTTTGATCACATCCTCCAAAGCAGTCCCCTCCCGGAGATCCGAACGGGGGACTATTTCAACTCAGGAATTTTTTACCCCAGAAGATGCCATCATCTTTAAGTACACTGTGTACTTGGGAGATAATGGAGTGGTTCCCCGTTGCCTTCTAGATCGCAGTAGCGTGTCTTAGAATGCCCTATGGTATCTGACAATCTAAGTACCAAAAGAGCCGCTGCCCTCTTTCGGGGACCTGTCTTAGTCTGGTTCCTCACTAAAGACCCCCTAATTTGGTTAGACCTACAGTTCGGCTCTTTAGATCACTGGAACTCTGAAGCCGTTCTACCCGTTCTAGTAATCTAGAACTTCTTCAAGGTGCAGGTCCATTCAGAACGGTCGTACTATATAGTTTTTGAAATATATAAAGAACAGCACATGGTCATAAAGCTTTTCGATACTAAAAGCCGCGTGTGTAATGTAAGTAGTATATTACAACCGAGTACGATATTGCTGATGACGCGGGAAGTGCGAAGGTAAGCAAACGTCCGAAACGGCAATTGAGTTTAGTGGTGTAAAATGTCGTGTCAAAATACTGCGCATTGATTGAATATATACAATACACTGGTTTGGAATAACACCAGCTTTGTATCATTTGTCTTTCCTCAAACCTAAATTTGCTTTGTTACAGTATTCCGTGCCAACACGAAAGAAATCAGTAAGGTCAGTAAAGAGAATTGCTCACACCAAATATTGCAACAAAACAGGGGCAGAATGGTAGAATCGAAATCCAAAAGTATTATATTTTGGGGCTAGCTCAACAACGTGGGTGATACAGAAAGAACACATTAGAAACCTCGACATGTCTTTTATTTTAAACCTTTAGGTAAATATTGTACAAGGAATATTTATAGAGACCAGAAAAACGCACATTTACGTAATCGTCCCGTCAACATAAGGTAAATACAAGTGCCATTCACATATAACACAACATAAAAACAACTATAAAAACTTAGAATCTACATAATATGTACATATACACTTACTTAGCGCTTCAACCCTTAATATATAAACAAAACAGCATTAGACATAAAATTTACATTATTTCTAACCTGCTCTTTGAAGTGTGCACTTTGTAAATTTAGAGCATAACCCTAACTGAAACGAATAAAATGTTAAACGTAATCTAGTTGATTTATATTAAAAACTGTGAAGCATTTAGTCAATCTTAATTAGTAACAAATTGTTCTACTCGAGCTTTGGTTTTATATTATTTGTGACTAGAAACAATCACGCAAGCACTTGTGCGCAGAGACGAAAAAGTAAATTTGAACACGGGGTGTGGTTAGCAATCAGCAAAAAAAGTGTCTATATTTCATCGTAGCAGCAAAACAAAACAGAGTACCTGTATCTTAGGAAGTGTAGTTGTCTGCCTTTGGCACAACAGCGGATTGAAAAGTGCATATTACACTTACCGACGGACTGTATGGAACAATTTCAACTTGACTAATTTACTTCACTATTTAACAAATATGCATCTTAATTAGTAGCGCGACTTACCGGGCTCTTTTACAAAAAAAGGGCTCGGTGTGGAATGATCAGCTTTCAAAATACGGTCTTTATTTATAAGAAAATAACCATGTATGGAGGTTAATATTTAGCTTACAAAAATATCGCCGAAGGATCAAGTGTGCAGAATTCTCAGACGCAGCTGCAAAAATCTACAGCTTGTCAACAAGGGGACAACGCATTAACAAAGGATTTTTAAACAAAGCAACAATCTTATTACTTTGAAACATCTGCACAGCTGTCGGATAACAGTACAAACTTATAGATAACAAACCATTGCAAGTGTTCTTTTACTAGGCAGATGGTTAAGTGGCTTTATCTTTCAGAAGAATGCCGTGCATTTATGTGCAACTGTAATTGAAATGTAGTCAGTGCAGGTGGTTGAATTTATTTATAGCGACTTTGTAATGTGAAGTTTTCTAAGCAGTTGTTTAATTTTATAAGGCAAAACATTATAGAGTAATTCTTTGAGATATTTTATAAATTAACACTAATTTCAAATGGCAGGAAATCGAGCTTGTTGAGAAATTTTAGGGCGTTTTAAATAGAAGTAGGATGAATAAATAGTCATGCACAAAAAATTACTTGCAGCGTTTTGAACGTAACAACTTCTATCTAGTCTAGAAATAAATGCTGAATCATATTTTCTGCAGCTTCCTTTAATTCAGGAAAGATTTAAACTTAAATTCGCTATTGACCATGCCAACTATTAAATCAATCTTACACAACTTAACTGCTTGAATGTGGAACTCTCAGTTTGACACTGACTATTTCACAACTTTCAGACTTTAGGACGTGTCTCTGTTCTACAAATTTCCGACTCGAGATACGTAATAAACACATGGATCGTTGATCTGTCAACCTTTACATAGGTTAATAGTGTTCTTATTACTATTATGATTGTGAATAGAAATAATTTGATTTTGTTTTGGAAATACGGAACAGTGACTTCATAAAAATTTTCTTATAAACTAGTTACATCCTCCAAAATTTCCTGTTTAACCACATATGCATTATTACAGTTATCTCAGAACGAGGTACAAAATTCGAAATTTAAATACAATGCAGTGTATTTCAACAAAAAAAAATCAACTATGATTTGGTACGATACGAGGTATCACTCTCCATGATTCAGAATAATATTCACATATCCCCACGATATTCTCAAAGCTTGAGAAGGATACTGAAGATTATCGGAATGATATAACACCAAGTACTTTAAGTATTAACAGTTGAGGACGATCTTGAAACAGGGACACCGCAAAGAATTTTAATAATAATGTCTGAATAGATTGTTTATTGCTGTTACAGAAAAACCTAAATATGCATGATTTACTTACAATACATTTTAGTCACATCCTTCCCATGGAAAAAATCGGGCAGTGTTTACTAAATTGGAGTGTGTCAATAGTTATAATGTACGATATTTTGACACGAACTCGTTCAACTTGAACCCGTACAAACTAAGCTGAATGACTTATGTAAATTTTGGCACACAAAAAATTCTTGTATGAATTGTACCCATATTGATTTATTCATTTTTATTACTAAAACCGTCAACAAAAGATGGTAATTTGGTTTCTGCTTAACAGGTATAAAAATTCGAGATTGTTTGTGTATTTAATTATGACTAATTTAACAACAGCGTTTAGTATCGTTCAAGGTTATAGCGGGAATAAATAATCTAAAAATTATTTCAATCGCCACCAAAATAATGGGATAATACTCTAACAATTAAAGAAAATGTAACTGGACAAAAAAATATTAGGAATTTATTAATTTTTACTAAAAAGACGTATGAAGTCGTTAAAACGGTTCGATTCACCATCCACTGCAATACCTATAACAGCTCGTTATTTATTATAGTAATTCATATGGGAAATTTGTCGCATTTCACACAATAGGCAAGAATGAGTTCGATTCCCGCTGAAAGATTTTCAAATAATAATTTCTTTTCTGGTATAAATGATGGGCCCAAGACCTTAAGCTTTAGTCGTTTTGTATCGAATAAGCAAAATTTCGGTTAAACCTACATCAATCAAACCCATCGAATTCAACAAATGCTCCACCCCTTCCTTTATATTCCCTGAAATTTTTATAAATTTTAATGAGCAGTTCGAGATTTGTAAAATACCTGCTTTCATGCATAGTATACGGTTTAGTAGAAAAGCATACCTTCCAAAGTCATCAAATGAGGTGCATGGTGTATGCGGTTGTGTAAAAGATTGACTCGGTCATTTAATACTACCAAGAAACCACGACTCTATAGTCCATGGAAATTAAAATAGGTCTTATCCATTTTTCGAAAAAATTGAGAGACGCAGTTTGAAGGCATATTATATTAGTGTAAGCCATTAAAATGAAATTTATCACAAATCTAACCAAATTTCATTTTGTAGGTCTTTTCAAGATCTACACTTTTCATTAGAAACTTTTTTCTCTAAACATTATAGCTTTCCGTCAATCATCGAAAAACGTTCTTCACACCTTTGGCGATTGTTAGAAATATTAATAATGAAATGATTTGGTGGGATTAGTATTACACTATATTCTAATGGTTTACACTAACATAATATGCATTCAAACTGTGTCCCTAAAGTTTTTCGAAATTTTTTATAATTTCCCTGAACTACCGAGTATGGTAATACCTGTCCAACATTCTATATGAAGTGTGGTCAAATAATAATAAGCAAGTTCTAGTATAATTTCTTCACATTATCAGGAATTATATTTTAAATTATGGGACTTTTCAAGGCTTTGTAGCGTTTTTCTTTATTTGCAAAAAGGAAATATTAAAATAAGTCACCTGCTGATGCCACTTCCCTGTGAAGTTTATTTCCACAACCAATTTTTTTTTAAAACTGCCAAAATATTGATATTAACCACAGCGTATTAGAATATTGAATTAATTGATGCATTCAATAAGTTTTTCTTCGACAACCTAAAGTACAACTTTTTCTACTCAGTTGAGTATAAAAAAGTGATACCTTTTTGACGGCAAAAATTCTACTTCACGACCGCAAACACTTCACGGTCGTCATTACTTTACGTAATGTAATGTCAATGTCATTGTCAAAATTGCAGAGATAACTGAGTTTTGAAAGCATATACGTACGTTCGTAATCTAGGGTTCTGCGAAAATAAAATTGACAAATTGTATCTATCCCAGCCAAAATTAGCAGACTTATTGGTGTGTGTTCAATTGTGATAGTTGAAAGCAACGTTTTGTAAAAATTAACTGAATATTGTACACCTCCCGATGTGCATGAAGTGGCGAAAGCAGCTTCGTTCGACTTGTTATCCACCAAGTCGAAGCATATATACGAGAGACAATATGACGCAATTATGCAGCGATGCCGTACAAAGAATATGAACACTTATACTGAGAATGTTTTGCTGGCGTATATGATTTACAAATTCCAAAAAATCATCAACCCTTTGAACTACCTATTCAACGTTGAAAGCAATCTTAGCAGTTAAAAACAATATTGACATATCGAAATTTTTTAACTTGAGAGCATACTCAAGAAGAAAAGTGTAGTATACAAGCAAAAGAAATCCAACGTGTTAAGCCGAGAAGAAGTTGTAAAATTTTAAACTATAGCACCAAATCAAATTTATCTCATGTGGAATTAGATAAATTTATAGTTTTATTCACAATGTAATTAACAATTTTACATGTATGTTTAATAGTTGGAGTAAGCGGTGTTTGTTGCAGAGATGAACTACGTAAACTCAAATTAAATAACACTACGAATAAAGAAAACACAATTGTTACTACGATTTCTGATTCAAAAAACAGAAAGAAGCGAACTTTTCTTACCAATTAAATTATGGAAGGCCTGAAAATATTGAAGTTATTTAATGAATATCGAGCTTTGTGTCCTCCGCATTGTGATCACAACACTTTTTTCGTTAACTTCAGGAATGAATGGTGCACCATTCAAGCAGGGGGTGTTCATACTTTTGTCAAAATCCCTACTGAAATTGTTAAGTTCCTAAAATTACCGCATGTCTTGGGTTACACTGGGCACTGTTATAGACGCACATCTGCGTCTTTACTTGCAGAAACTAGAGCAAATGCACTTACACTTAGATTGACACATAGGATGGAACTCTTCTTCAGTAGCTGAGGGCTATGCTGAAGATTTCATTAGAAGCAAAATTTACATTTCGAATGTATTTTCACTAGGGGAAGTACAAGTAATGTCCAAACTCACTGAATAATAATATAAAGACCATTTAGGAATATTTGCAAGGAAATATTTCAGATGTAATTAGTAACCAAAATGAAGCTACATTATCCATCTCTGCCGCGTCCAGATCGGCAATAATATTCGATCATTCATCTGGGGTTACTATTCCCACAATAAATATATACAAAGTAGCAACAATAATTAATTCATATTCATAATTATTGTTAATTGTGTAATTTATTTTTATAATTATTAAATTGAAAATTCTGTAACAGATATTAGATTGCGCTTTTTGTTTTCAGAAAAATTTAATATTTGCCTCTGGAAAAGATGGCCTCGACTACACCGTGGCCATCAAACTCTGACGTGGCCAAAACTGTTTACTTTTTCGTCCTCTATAAATAAATAATCAATAAAATAACAAATTTTTGAAAAGTACGGGATAGATCGCCAAATTTGTTCCAAATATAACCAAGTGATTTCTCGGCAATTTTAAAATAACTTATTCAAATCAAGGTGTTATACATGTGCGTGAGTGCGAGTGCAAGTTTGAGTGTGTGCGTGCGCGCGTGCGCGTGTGTGTGCGTGTGTATGCGTGTGCGCGTGTGTGCATGTGTGTGTGCGCACGTGTGTGTATAATTATACAATGTAGGTTGATAAATACTAACGTATTATAGTTAATAAGATGAAATAATAATTTAGACTTTTATGTAAAGCCCAAATGATCATTTAAAATCGTGCTAGTAATTGAAAGAAGGAAAATATAAGATTACAGACAGGATTTGAACCTGCATTTTCAGCTTTCTGGCCTGATGTATGTACCAATTACACTACCGAGATTGGTGATGAAATTGGAAAATTTTACAAATCTAAATTATGTGTCACCATACATCAACCTAATTTTCAATTACGTTTGGCATTTTTGTCAATCATATCTGACAGTGTTGAGTTTTTGACTTACGTCAGATATAGACAGAAAGCGACGCTCGAATTTACGGCTGAGTGCCGACTATTTAATATACATATTGGTTAATTAATTGCACAAGGCAAGCTGATGAATACTAATGTATTATAGTAACTAAGAAAAACCCAAATGATCATTTCCAATCGAGCTGGTAATTGAAAGATGGACCTTATATTTTTCATCATTCAATTACTAGCTCGATTTGAAATGCTTATTTCAGCTTTGCATAAAAGTCTAAGGTATTATTTCATTTTATTAACTATAATACATTGTTATTTATCAACCTATCTTGTGTAGTTAACTACCTAATATATATTGCTGTGATAAGGGGTTGTTTAGGGGTGTATTGAGTAGTAAGTGTAGTGTAGGAACTATAAATAGCAATAGGAATCAGAAAACTGCATTTATTTAGCAGAAAAATAAGTAATTCGTACATTATGTAAATAGCAAGCATTTAACACTCTGTATATAGATAGACCGTAATTAACTTTAAACAATGTCAGCAAGCACATCTTTCGATAATAGAACGCGCATTCAGCAGAGAAATAATCGTACATGTAATTAAAACTACGTTGAAAGTGTTTAACATGTTTATAAAATAAAGACGCAGAAGATAAGACAAAACCTAATAAATCCTCATGCAAGTACGCTTGTGATAAAGAAGGAACAATATGCGCTTTGATAAGAAAACGCACTTTCAAAGATCAGTTTAAATAAATACATTAATGAAAACAGCACTATAGTTACATCATTTATTTTCGTACATTTATCCAAAAGCATTATCTATACAAAACAACAGACGTAAGTTAAAAGTCTGGCCACGATAACAAATAATAAGGTATCAAAGATCGCAAATAATCACCATGACACGGAAATACAAAGGAGCTTCATCAGAAATCAGCTTGAAATATTAAGGACAAACCTGGTTGGTCACGATAATCTGTAAAATAGCTTGGAAACCCAATCCAAAGGTAGTGGGGAAAAGCTATTTAACACCCACCGGTAATAAGACAGGTCAGTTCCACTTGAAGCACGTTGAATCCACATCACTTTTAACTAGAAATCTACGCGTAAAACAAATAAAATTTATAATATAGTGAAAATAGTGCTGTATAAAAATTGTGTTAAGAATATATGAAAAGTTTTTGCCGTTTTTTTCAGAAAACGTGAGTAGAAATTGGTTAATTAATTTAAATTAAATATTTATAATGATATAGGGCAACTAATCTGCGTCGAAAACAATACTTCTGGTATATTTCTGAACTATTTCTGGTATAATTCTGGTATAATATTAAGTAACCCACGAGTTCAAGTGGTATTTAAGAGAAGAGATTCAAAGCATATACAGAGAAATATCAAATAAGGCAAGAGATGATTTTGGAAACAATGGGTAACCGCACTGAAATATTGGTTCAACAAAGCAGAGTATTGGTTTCGATTAAGCGCAACAAGGGGTGTTAATTCACAACACGAAACAACATATTAGGAGATCACAGGTCAGATCTACGTAATATTAAGGAATCTTTTCAATTTAAATTTTAATACTGAATTTATTCAATTTATCCAAAACTTGTACAGAGTCAACAGGAACATTGCATACGTTTAAACTTACGTAATAAATCATAAAGAGGTCTAGAACGTTCCAGATTTTTTGTATAGGTGTAGTTTTTGGTGACTTTATTTTAAACTAAATGAATATAAATTTTGGGATAAATAATCCATACGATATTAATTGATTGAAGAGTGTATTTAAAGAATTTCAAAAATTGTAAATATTATTTCCTTTCATTATATGAATGTTGATTGACTTCGTTTTATCAATTCCAACAGGTAATCAAAAAGAAGTAAAAGAAAATTGATCATCGTAACGTTGTGTACTCTGTGTAGATTAAAAAGGGCTAGCCGTGGCATAATAATAAAAGTAAAAAATTAAAGTGAGAAACACAGAGCGGTGGCGTTAAGTAGAACGTTTATTACACCGAGTACGGCGTCATATTAATTTTTATATGACGCAACAACGTGGGGGGAAAAATACATAGCAATATATATATATATATATATATATATATATATATATACTCATATTTAGACCAGGGTAGAAAATTAATGGATTACATCAAATAATTTTAATCACCGTGTATAAGGAAGTTTATTAGATAATACGCTTTATTAAAAACCCGTGGAGAATAAAAATTCATTCGTTTTATTAAAAATAAGAGATTAAAATTAGTTACAAGACGCTTTATATAAAAATAAGCAGTTTTAAAATGCTCAACGTGTAATTTAATTATTCCAAAGTAAAGAATCAAATGGAAATTACGTGTAAAATTTATATTAATTGATTCAAGTTTGGGCAACGAGTATTAAACGAAACGTACAGATAATAATTGAATGTTTAATTAGGATTCACTAAAATTTAAAGGGTATTAATTTTAATTGAAGTTAATTGAACCGTTAGTAACAGATAATATCTATAGAAACTTGTAAAAACCCAAGATTATAATACCAGAAAATAAAGCTCTGAGAATTAATATTATGTTGAACACCTGCGTAGTTTAAATGTCACATACGGCGAAAAGTTTGCAGATAACGAATAGTTTCAGAGAATCTTGGGAAAACGTCGCATAATAGTTACGAGAAATGCTAAAGGTGGGTTATTTCACACTCCATGTGGACTAAAATAATCGATAATACAGAATATCACTTTGCATCAATAAGAACAGGTTAGATAGAGACAGATAATATGCGCAAGACCGAGACACATATAGTAAAAGGCGTGAGTAGCGCAACGTCATGGGGTTGCGATTGGTTAAAAGTAAAGGCAAACTTGAGAGGTAAAAATAACAGTTCTGTATAAAATTTAATCGGTTATTTCCAGACGTTGCGTGCCGTGTTGAAATTTCTGAGATTTAACTGGGGTGAGTACTAAATTCGTAAAACCGACGCGAGCGACAGACTGGGAACATAGAATGAGGAATTCTTTAGAATTACCCGTTTTGAGGACAAAAGCGACTTGCCGGCTTTTTGCTATATATACCGAGATGAATATAAACAAGCCCTCTTAGACTCTTAGACTTTTGACTATTCGATGCGTTAAAAGCTCTTACATCCGCGACTTGATTGAAGATGTTAAACAGTGCATTTTAGTTTGATAAAATAATTTAAAATTTTGCTCGTATATTTTAGTGATTCAAAATAGTTGGTTATTTACGTGCTAACATGAATGTACTTCAGTGCACTTAGATACAAGGTAATAAAATTTAGTTTCACTGTACCAATTAGCAAAATTTACAACGACAAATGTATACACAAAAGTAGGCAGTTTTGGCGTATATTGGTGAAAGAAGTATGAAGTTATTTGCTATTTTTCGGGGTGTTAATAATTAAATGGTTCAAATACGTGTCTGGATCCACGAAACAAGGGTCAGATATACATAGATGAGTTCCGGAAAAGCCCAGAAACAACTTTAAATAAATGGTGATGGAGAAAATTTTAAAAGCGTTGAGAATTAGAAGCCGTAAATATAATCCTGTTGGAATGGTGTGATTAACTAAAGGGACGATGTACTTTGAAGCTACGAGGACAGTAACCTTCAGGTAAATTATACTATTTTGTTTGACATTTTTGTGTGTGTTGAATAACTTTATAATTGATTTACTTTAAATGGACATTAGTGAAATTGTACTAACCATAAAATTTTAATTTTAAGATGAAATTTGCTTGTTGAAGTAGAAAGGGGTATTTAGTTTTGATGTTCGGCAATATGATGAAAATTTGGGTATGTCTTTGAGCTCAATTAGACGAACCTGGTTAATTAACGTAAAGGGGTGGTAGATGCTCCCTTTATACTCAGACTCCGGTCTGCTTATATTGTTATATTAATTAGTAGGCATCCAACAAGGACTTTAATTTTGGATGCACATTAAAATGATAATAAAATTAATCTTGAAATTCTTTTTAAAACTGAAATTTATGCTGAGTTTTAATTTTGAAATTTTAATGTATTCTGAATATTGATGTAAATAGAGTTAACGTTGATGTTTTTGGTAGGAATGTGTTGTTTTTTTTTTATGAATGAGGAGGTTTATAACATTAGGTGAGCAGCCGAGGCGAAAAGAGGATCAGAGCCGTTTATGACGCCCAATCTGTGGGACTAGAATTTTTTTGTTGAAAGGACCCAGTTCCCGCATTCAAAGGAGGATATCACAACATTCTTTGGCGCCCAATTCGTGAGGCTCGACAATGATTTTGGTGGTATCACAGCATTCTTTGGCGACCCAAAAGTGAGGCTCGAGTTCCAAATAAAATTTTTGTGATTTTATTCCAGGAAACTGGCGATCTGAGAGAGAGAGTTTCTGTGTGTGTATAAATTTAAGAGTAGTTAGAGTGTGTGTGAGTGATTTGAACGTATGCAGAGAAAAGAGTGGTTAAGGAGTCAAGGAGTGGAAATTGGAAGTGACGATAGTGCATTGTGTGAGAAAAATTCGAAAATGGAAGAAGCTGGAGGCAGTAGAGATCAGTCGAGGACGGAATCAGGGGATCAAGGAAACGAGATGATAATGAGAATGCTAGAGAGAATGAATGAAGAATCGAATAGAGCAAGGAAGAGTCCAACCGATAATTAGAGCAGATAAGCGGGAAAATTGAGCAATCGACTAAAGAATTTACAGAATTTAAAAACAGTCTTACCGTAAAGATGGGGGAAGTTGAAAATAGGGTTGATAAAAATGAGCGTGATATTACAGGTCTTCGACAGGAAATGGGACATTTAAGGTCCGAAGTACGCATTTTTTGTGAAGAAGAGATTAATGTAAAAATGACTGAAGTGACGGACTCATGTAGGGATCAGTTAGGCAGGGTAGAACGCGAAGTTAGTAGTATCAAATACAACATGTCAAATTTAACGGGGGATGGTCCCAGATTTTATACAGGTGGAGTATCATTGGACCAACACATGAAGTTTTATGGCGATAACAGGGTAAATCCACAAATTTTTATTAACAGTGTAAGAAATCTAGTGGGAAATTTATTTGACGAACAGACTAAACTAAATACGATAAAGGCTTTATTAAAGGACAACGCGGAAGCATGGTACAATTTAGTAGGACAGGACATAGACACGTATCAGGACTTTGAAAACAAATTTTTAAAGCACTACTGGAGTGACCACAGACAAGATCAGGTACGAGACGACTTAATCACAGGAAATTTAAGGAGAATTTTCAGGAAGTAGGAGCAATATGCTATACGCAAGTATAGCATAGCAAAGCAACTGAACCCACCACTGACGGACCGACAAATTATTAAGTATTTATCACGACACTTCGAGGTAGACATTAGACAGCCCGTAGCACTAAAGAACATAGTGGACAGAGAAATGTTTTGGAATACTTACAGAGATATGACGATGTATGTGTTGGACGGACAAGAGATACGAGAACGAAACGTTAACACAGTTAGGTTTGACAACAGGACACCGAATTATCCGAGACGGCCTGACTACAACAGAAATTTTCGACCGAATTGGGAACGACGAGGACAGGAATACAGGAGCAATAGTGCGACTAGGGGACCGACGCCAAGACCTAGTTACACGCGACAGAACAGTTTACCGGAGGTAAACAGGACTGTGACCAGCACGCCGAATAGAGACAGGGACACGGATATTAACACAAGGAGGACATACGCACAGGTTGTAGAAGGACAACCAGGACCAAGCACTGAAAACAGGACGAGACAGGATTTTAGAACGCGACAGACCACTAGATTTCAGTGTAAATGTATATGAACATCCACGTGAATTTTTCAAAATTGAGGAGGAAGTAGAGCCAGAAACTGTAGAAAAATTATGTTTGCCAATTATTAATTTAGAAATTTTGAAAATAATGTAGAAGTATTACTTGATACAGGGGCAGAGGCGAGTTTAATATCGGAGGAATTCGTCAGCAAAATTAGGGATAAGGTTTGTGATAGAATTATGCCTATAAAACGTAGCCATTTAGTAGCTCCAAATAAAAGAAGTTTGCTGTAGTAAATAGTGTTGTGGTGCTTAGGATAGATATAGGAGGTTTTAGCTGTGAACAGGAGTTTGTAATTGTACCTGGACTGAAGTTTCAGAGCATTTTAGGTGTTGACTGTATGATGAAGTTAGGGGTTTTGATAGATATGGAACGGAAGGTAATAAGGATTAATGATAGGGTAGTGCCATGGAAGGGCAGTTATGAAGTCACAGAGGATGACACGGGGTTGAGTATTAATGTAGTAGAGGTAGAGGATGATGAAGGTAAACAGATCAACACGATAAGATGTCCAGAGGATAGGAGAGTAGAGGTTGACGCTTTATTACAAAAAAATGCAGAAGTAGTGGGGGTAGAAGCAGCATATCAGGAGCAGGTGAAGGCGGAATTAAGTAAAGATGGCAAGTTTGTTTTTAATAAAGTAGATTTAAGGGATTCATTCTGGCGGATTCCATTACATAAGAATTCTAGAAGGTACATAGGATTTTCCGTAGAGGGAAAAATCGATAATTGTAAAGTAGTATCGTTTGGTTTGTCGGCAGAAAGTGAAACAATAATAAATGAGAAACAGACAAGTGTAGGGACTGAAGAAGAAGCAATATTTAAAAGTCAGGATAATAGGGATGATAAGTTTATTGTATGTGAGATAACAGGGATGATAAGTATAGATATAGAAGGGGAGAGTAGGGATGAAGAGTATTAGGATGGTGAGAAGAAAGACTTGGAGGGTCAAGAAGAGAGTTAGATTTAAGTAGGATAGGGATAGCATAGGTGTATATAGAAGAGTAGAAGTAGGTGTTTATAGAAAATAAAGCTAAGTATAGGATAAATATGGGAGATAATTAGAAATAGGTTTAGGAGGAGAATAAAGAGTAAATGTAGGAAGAAGATAAGATAGGTTAAGTGTAGATATTTCATATAAGATTAGTGGAGAGTTAGGAATAGAGTAAGAGTAGGATAGGCATATAGGACTAGGTAGGGAAGTAAAGTATAGTGAAGATTAGTTAAAAGTTAGGAATAGGATAGGTATATAGGATGTATATGGGATTAGATGGATAAGTAGGATGAAGTTAGGGATAATTTCAGTTTATAAAATTAGTTGAGAGTTAGGAATAGCATAGGGTTATAGGATAGGTGTAAATATTTTTTTTTCGATTGGAGACAAAGTAGGTAAGTTAGATAGATAAGGGTAGAGAGAGATAGGCAGTTTTGTAATTTTTTTGTCTAAATGTTTTATATTTGAATTCAAATAAGTGGGATTACTTGTATTCAAATAGGGGGAAAATACTCATATTTAGACCAGGGTAGAAAATTAATGGATTACATCAAATAATTTTAATCACCGTGTATAAGGAAGTTTATTAGATAATACGCTTTATTAAAACCCGTGGAGAATAAAAATTCATTCGTTTTATTAAAATAAGAGATTAAAATTAGTTACAAGACGCTTTATATAAAAATAAGCAGTTTTAAAATGCTCAACGTGTAATTTAATTATTCCAAAGTAAAGAATCAAATGGAAATTACGTGTAAAATTTATATTAATTGATTCAAGTTTGGGCAACGAGTATTAAACGAAACGTACAGATAATAATTGAATGTTTAATTAGGATTCACTAAAATTTAAAGGGTATTAATTTTAATTGAAGTTAATTGAACCGTTAGTAACAGATAATATCTATAGAAACTTGTAAAAACCCAAGATTATAATACCAGAAAATAAAGCTCTGAGAATTAATATTATGTTGAACACCTGCGTAGTTTAAATGTCACATACGGCGAAAAGTTTGCAGATAACGAATAGTTTCAGAGAATCTTGGGGAAAACGTCGCATAATAGTTACGAGAAATGCTAAAGGTGGGTTATTTCACACTCCATGTGGACTAAAATAATCGATAATACAGAATATCACTTTGCATCAATAAGAACAGGTTAGATAGAGACAGATAATATGCGCAAGACCGAGACACATATAGTAAAAGGCGTGAGTAGCGCAACGTCATGGGGTTGCGATTGGTTAAAAGTAAAAGGCAAACTTGAGAGGTAAAAATAACAGTTCTGTATAAAATTTAATCGGTTATTTCCAGACGTTGCGTGCCGTGTTGAAATTTCTGAGATTTAACTGGGGTGAGTACTAAATTCGTAAAAACCGACGCGCGAGCGACAGACTGGGAACATAGAATGAGGAATTCTTTAGAATTACCCGTTTTGAGGACAAAAGCGACTTGCAGGCTTTTGCTATATATACCGAGATGAATATAAACAAGCCCTCTTAGACTCTTAGACTTTGACTATTCGATGCGTTAAAAGCTCTTACATCCGCGACTTGATTGAAGATGTTAAACAGTGCATTTTAGTTTGATAAAATAATTTAAAATTTTGCTCGTATATTTTAGTGATTCAAAATAGTTGGTTATTTACGTGCTAACATGAATGTACTTCAGTGCACTTAGATACAAGGTAATAAAATTTAGTTTCACTGTACCAATTAGCAAAATTTACAACGACAAATGTATACACAAAAGTAGGCAGTTTTGGCGTATATTGGTGAAAGAAGTATGAAGTTATTTGCTATTTTTCGGGGTGTTAATAATTAAATGGTTCAAATACGTGTCTGGATCCACGAAACAAGGGTCAGATATACATAGATGAGTTCCGGAAAAGCCCAGAAACAACTTTAAATAAATGGTGATGGAGAAAATTTTAAAAGCGTTGAGAATTAGAAGCCGTAAATATAATCCTGTTGGAATGGTGTGATTAACTAAAGGGACGATGTACTTTGAAGCTACGAGGACAGTAACCTTCAGGTAAATTATACTATTTTGTTTGACATTTTGTGTGTGTTGAATAACTTTATAATTGATTTACTTTAAATGGACATTAGTGAAATTGTACTAACCATAAAATTTTAATTTTAAGATGAAATTTGCTTGTTGAAGTAGAAAGGGTATTTAGTTTTGATGTTCGGCAATATGATGAAAATTTGGGTATGTCTTTGAGCTCAATTAGACGAACCTGGTTAATTAACGTAAAGGGGTGGTAGATGCTCCTTTATACTCAGACTCCGGTCTGCTTATATTGTTATATTAATTAGTAGGCATCCAACAAGGACTTTAATTTTGGATGCACATTAAAATGATAATAAAATTAATCTTGAAATTCTTTTTAAAACTGAAATTTATGCTGAGTTTTAATTTTGAAATTTTAATGTATTCTGAATATTGATGTAAATAGAGTTAACGTTGATGTTTTTGGTAGGAATGTGTTGTTTTTTTTTTATGAATGAGGAGGTTTATAACATTAGGTGAGCAGCCGAGGCGAAAAGAGGATCAGAGCCGTTTATGACGCCCAATCTGTGGGACTAGAATTTTTTTGTTGAAAGGACCCAGTTCCCGCATTCAAAGGAGGATATCACAACATTCTTTGGCGCCCAATTCGTGAGGCTCGACAATGATTTTGGTGGTATCACAGCATTCTTTGGCGACCCAAAAGTGAGGCTCGAGTTCCAAATAAAATTTTGTGATTTTATTCCAGGAAACTGGCGATCTGAGAGAGAGTTTCTGTGTGTGTATAAATTTAAGAGTAGTTAGAGTGTGTGTGAGTGATTTGAACGTATGCAGAGAAAAGAGTGGTTAAGGAGTCAAGGAGTGGAAATTGGAAGTGACGATAGTGCATTGTGTGAGAAAAATTCGAAAATGGAAGAAGCTGGAGGCAGTAGAGATCAGTCGAGGACGGAATCAGGGGATCAAGGAAACGAGATGATAATGAGAATGCTAGAGAGAATGAATGAAGAATCGAATAGAGCAAGGAAGAGTCCAACCGAAAATTAGAGCAGATAAGCGGAAAATTGAGCAATCGACTAAAGAATTTACAGAATTTAAAAACAGTCTTACCGTAAAGATGGGGGAAGTTGAAAATAGGGTTGATAAAAATGAGCGTGATATTACAGGTCTTCGACAGGAAATGGGACATTTAAGGTCCGAAGTACGCATTTTTTGTGAAGAAGAGATTAATGTAAAAATGACTGAAGTGACGGACTCATGTAGGGATCAGTTAGGCAGGGTAGAACGCGAAGTTAGTAGTATCAAATACAACATGTCAAATTTAACGGGGGATGGTCCCAGATTTTATACAGGTGGAGTATCATTGGACCAACACATGAAGTTTTATGGCGATAACAGGGTAAATCCACAAATTTTATTAACAGTGTAAGAAATCTAGTGGGAAATTTATTTGACGAACAGACTAAACTAAATACGATAAAGGCTTTATTAAAGGACAACGCGGAAGCATGGTACAATTTAGTAGGACAGGACATAGACACGTATCAGGACTTTGAAAACAAATTTTTAAAGCACTACTGGAGTGACCACAGACAAGATCAGGTACGAGACGACTTAATCACAGGAAATTTAAGGAGAATTTTCAGGAAGTAGGAGCAATATGCTATACGCAAGTATAGCATAGCAAAGCAACTGAACCCACCACTGACGGACCGACAAATTATTAAGTATTTATCACGACACTTCGAGGTAGACATAAGACAGCACGTAGCACTACAGAACATAGTGGACAGAGAAATGTTTTGGAATACTTACAGAGATATGACGATGTATGTGTTGGACGGACAAGAGATACGAGAACGAGACGTTAACACAGTTAGGTTTGACAACAGGACACCGAATTATCCGAGACGGCCTGACTACAACAGAAATTTTCGACCGAATTGGGAACGACGAGGACAGGAATACAGGAGCAATAGTGCGACTAGGGGACCGACGCCAAGACCTAGTTACACGCGACAGAACAGTTTACCGGAGGTAAACAGGACTGTGACCAGCACGCCGAATAGAGACAGGGACACGGATATTAACACAAGGAGGACATACGCACAGGTTGTAGAAGGACAACCAGGACCAAGCACTGAAAACAGGACGAGACAGGATTTTTAGAACGCGACAGACCACTAGATTTCAGTGTAAATGTATATGAACATCCACGTGAATTTTTCAAAATTGAGGAGGAAGTAGAGCCAGAAACTGTAGAAAAATTATGTTTGCCAATTATTAATTTAGAAATTTTTGAAAATAATGTAGAAGTATTACTTGATACAGGGGCAGAGGCGAGTTTAATATCGGAGGAATTCGTCAGCAAAATTAGGGATAAGGTTTGTGATAGAATTATGCCTATAAAACGTAGCCATTTAGTAGCTCCAAATAAAAAGAAGTTTGCTGTAGTAAATAGTGTTGTGGTGCTTAGGATAGATATAGGAGGTTTTAGCTGTGAACAGGAGTTTGTAATTGTACCTGGACTGAAGTTTCAGAGCATTTTAGGTGTTGACTGTATGATGAAGTTAGGGTTTTGATAGATATGGAACGGAAGGTAATAAGGATTAATGATAGGGTAGTGCCATGGAAGGGCAGTTATGAAGTCACAGAGGATGACACGGGGTTGAGTATTAATGTAGTAGAGGTAGAGGATGATGAAGGTAAACAGATCAACACGATAAGATGTCCAGAGGATAGGAGAGTAGAGGTTGACGCTTTATTACAAAAAATGCAGAAGTAGTGGGGTAGAAGCAGCATATCAGGAGCAGGTGAAGGCGGAATTAAGTAAAGATGGCAAGTTTGTTTTTAATAAAGTAGATTTAAGGGATTCATTCTGGCGGATTCCATTACATAAGAATTCTAGAAGGTACATAGGATTTTCCGTAGAGGGAAAAATCGATAATTGTAAAGTAGTATCGTTTGGTTTGTCGGCAGAAGGTGAAACAATAATAAATGAGAAACAGACAAGTGTAGGGACTGAAGAAGAAGCAATATTTAAAAGTCAGGATAATAGGGATGATAAGTTTATTGTATGTGAGATAACAGGGATGATAAGTATAGATATAGAAGGGGGAGAGATAGGGATGAAGAGTATTAGGATGGTGAGAAGAAAGACTTGGAGGGTCAAGAAGAGAGTTAGATTTAAGTAGGATAGGGATAGCATAGGTGTATATAGAAGAGTAGAAGTAGGTGTTTATAGAAAATAAAGCTAAGTATAGGATAAATATGGGAGATAATTAGAAATAGGTTTAGGAGGAGAATAAAGAGTAAATGTAGGAAGAAGATAAGATAGGTTAAGTGTAGATATTTCATATAAGATTAGTGGAGAGTTAGGAATAGAGTAAGAGTAGGATAGGCATATAGGACTAGGTAGGGGGAAGTAAAGTATAGTGAAGATTAGTTAAAAGTTAGGAATAGGATAGGTATATAGGATGTATATGGGATTAGATGGATAAGTAGGATGAAGTTAGGGATAATTTCAGTTTATAAAATTAGGTGAGAGTTAGGAATAGGATAGGGATATAGGATAGGTGTAAATATTTTTTTTTCGATTGGAGACAAAGTAGGTAAGTTAGATAGATAAGGGTAGAGAGAGATAGGCAGTTTTTGTAATTTTTTTGTCTAAATGTTTTATATTTGAATTCAAATAAGTGGGATTACTTGTATTCAAATAGGGGGAAAATACTCATATTTAGACCAGGGTAGAAAATTAATGGATTACATCAAATAATTTTAATCACCGTGTATAAGGAAGTTTATTAGATAATACGCTTTATTAAAACCCGTGGAGAATAAAAATTCATTCGTTTTATTAAAATAAGAGATTAAAATTAGTTACAAGACGCTTTATATAAAAATAAGCAGTTTTAAAATGCTCAACGTGTAATTTAATTATTCCAAAGTAAAGAATCAAATGGAAATTACGTGCAAGATTTATATTAATTGATTCAAGTTTGGGCAACGAGTATTAAACGAAACGTACAGATAATAATTGAATGTTTAATTAGGATTCACTAAAATTTAAAGGGTATTAATTTTAATTGAAGTTAATTGAACCGTTAGTAACAGATAATATCTATAGAAACTTGTAAAAACCCAAGATTATAATACCAGAAAATAAAGCTCTGAGAATTAATATTATGTTGAACACCTGCGTAGTTTAAATGTCACATACGGCGAAAAGTTTGCAGATAACGAATAGTTTCAGAGAATCTTGGGAAAACGTCGCATAATAGTTACGAGAAATGCTAAAGGTGGGTTATTTCACACTCCATGTGGACTAAAATAATCGATAATACAGAATATCACTTTGCATCAATAAGAACAGGTTAGATAGAGACAGATAATATGCGCAAGACCGAGACACATATAGTAAAAGGCGTGAGTAGCGCAACGTCATGGGGTTGCGATTGGTTAAAAGTAAAAGGCAAACTTGAGAGGTAAAAATAACAGTTCTGTATAAAATTTAATCGGTTATTTCCAGACGTTGCGTGCCGTGTTGAAATTTCTGAGATTTAACTGGGGTGAGTACTAAATTCGTAAAACCGACGCGCGAGCGACAGACTGGGAACATAGAATGAGGAATTCTTTAGAATTACCGTTTTGAGGACAAAAGCGACGTGCCGGCTTTTTGCTATATATACCGAGATGAATATAAACAAGCCCTCTTAGACTCTTAGACTTTTGACTATTCGATGCGTTAAAAGCTCTTACATCCGCGACTTGATTGAAGATGTTAAACAGTGCATTTTAGTTTGATAAAATAATTTAAAATTTTGCTCGTATATTTTAGTGATTCAAAATAGTTGGTTATTTACGTGCTAACATGAATGTACTTCAGTGCACTTAGATACAAGGTAATAAAATTTAGTTTCACTGTACCAATTAGCAAAATTTACAACGACAAATGTATACACAAAAGTAGGCAGTTTTGGCGTATATTGGTGAAAGAAGTATGAAGGTATTTGCTATTTTTCGGGGGTGTTAATAATTAAATGGTTCAAATACGTGTCTGGATCCACGAAACAAGGGTCAGATATACATAGATGAGTTCCGGAAAAGCCCAGAAACAACTTTAAATAAATGGTGATGGAGAAAATTTTAAAAGCGTTGAGAATTAGAAGCCGTAAATATAATCCTGTTGGAATGGTGTGATTAACTAAAGGGACGATGTACTTTGAAGCTACGAGGACAGTAACCTTCAGGTAAATTATACTATTTTGTTTGACATTTTTGTGTGTGTTGAATAACTTTATAATTGATTTACTTTAAATGGACATTAGTGAAATTGTACTAACCATAAAATTTTAATTTTAAGATGAAATTTGCTTGTTGAAGTAGAAAGGGGTATTTAGTTTTGATGTTCGGCAATATGATGAAAATTTGGGTATGTCTTTGAGCTCAATTAGACGAACCTGGTTAATTAACGTAAAGGGGTGGTAGATGCTCCCTTTATACTCAGACTCCGGTCTGCTTATATTGTTATATTAATTAGTAGGCATCCAACAAGGACTTTAATTTTGGATGCACATTAAAATGATAATAAAATTAATCTTAAAATTCTTTTTAAAACTGAAATTTATACTGAGTTTTAATTTTGAAATTTTAATGTATTCTGAATATTGATGTAAATAGAGTTAACGTTGATGTTTTTGGTAGGAATGTGTTGTTTTTTTTTTATGAATGAGGAGGTTTATAACATTAGGTGAGCAGCCGAGGCGAAAAGAGGATCAGAGCCGTTTATGACGCCCAATCTGTGGGACTAGAATTTTTTTGTTGAAAGGACCCAGTTCCCGCATTCAAAGGAGGATATCACAACATTCTTTGGCGCCCAATTCGTGAGGCTCGACAATGATTTTGGTGGTATCACAACATTCTTTGGCGCCCAATTCGTGAGGCTCGACAATGATTTTGGTGGTATCACAGCAATATATATATATATATATATATATATATATATATATATTGATGTGAGAATGCGGTTTCGAGAGGTCATTGAACACCAAATTCTATGAAAAAACCATTCCAAAAAGAAGAAAAACCAAAAAAAAGTAAAATTTTCATATATTTAATTTTCTACCCTATATACACATAAGCGTATTCCATTGGCACATAAAGATTCCCATGTAAAAACACATACCACTTAAAAAAAACAAAGCCCAATTTTAAAGAATACTTTCCTTCATTAATCTGTGTGTAAATATTTGTTAGAACACGTTTCATGTACCGTACAACAAATCTTATTGCATTTATGAAGCATAAGAAGAAACCCTCATTAATTATGTAATTAAATTCCGTGTATTGCATTTATTGCCGAATGGAAGGTTCGTAAAACGAATATAAAATGTAAATACAACAACCATTCATCTCAGCCGTGTGAAAATAATTATTATATACCTTTTAATAACAATAACTATATGCAACATATACGTTTCGAGTAATTTGTATTCAATTTTGCTGGTGTTCCACAAGTAACATAGAAAATTTCATAATTATGAAGTATAATTATTTTGAAAAATACTACGAAAATTAAACGATTTTAGACATAAATAATCTTGGTACAACAGCAACTGCTAATTTTAATCTATTATAAATAAATGCACTTTGCAAGCTGATATTTCTACGTTACGACTCATTGGAGATGGAGATTTGAAGTGGAAACAGGAAGTATTCAATGCCGTTAATTACAATGGAAATTATATTTTTATAAACGCTATAAAGAAGTATTTGACAATACCAATTGCAAGTACAATTTTGTTTTGTTTTATGTAACCTAATAGTAAATTAAGCGAGAATAAGATTCTAATTTTTATAAAAATTATTTGTTCAACAGGATAATTTTCAGTAATTTTTAAGGTCAGAATTCGAAGCATTTTGACCTTTACTAAATTATCTGACCAGCGTCATTAGCCAATTACACTGACAAACGGTGTAATAAAAGGATAGGTAAATTATCCCAATACTTTAAAGAGAATTATGTACCTCACATGGGAGATGTTTAGATTCTATAATTGTTAACAAGGATTAGGTAAGGATTATTTTTATCAGTAAGTAATCATTAGATAAATCTGTTTAAGCTAAAGCTGTAAATTGTTTTTAGAAGCGTTATTTACATTGAATGTAAAATATTCTTAGGTAATGTGTATAACGGAAATGTTTTTGAATGCTTGGAAGACTGTTCATATATGTTTCTTAAGATTTCCGTGTTTCATTTACTTTTGATAAAATCCACAACATATTTTCCGCTGAACTAGCCAGGCAAAGAAAAGGACACGGTAAGATGGCAATTTCATTTTTCTATTGCATCCTCATTAATACAATTCGGCTGTACCCAAATCACAGCAATAATTTATGACATATAATTAATAAGTTTTTAATAAGTTTCTAATCTGCAAGAATATAGGTATGCAGTAACGCTATTTAGGTTTTTCTGAAGATGTGATAAAATGGAACCGCTTGCCATAATTTACGATTCGCTATTTTAGTTTGCTTAGGAAAGAGGGTTATTGTATATGAGCATTCTTACTTTCAGAAAGTTGCATTATTAGAAAGAATGTCGGCGGAGCTAAGCGAGGTTGGGCTAAAATAGGCGTGACTATTATCGCTGATTGGTGGAAAAGACGTGGATAATTTAGGAGGTTGGCACTTGGCTGTTACTTCTAGCCGATAGTTTCGCTGGCATAATTTTTATCTTATTGTTATCGCGTAAATAAGCATTAAAAAATTTAAATTAGTATTAGGTATACGAATACTCAATTCGGTTTAGTATTGTCGGTAACAAGTCTTTACAAGTTGGTAAGCAACACGATTCAAGCAATCATGCATGTTTTGACCAAAATATGAGAAATTGTAATGACTTGCTTATAGAGTAAGTGCTTAGGCTTCCCAAACAAGCAAAGGCAAAAGGCATGTAAGTTGAAACGTGTACGAAATCAAATCTATAGAAAGATTCGCCAATAATCCATATTGCTGAATGATAAGTGATAACAGTCATTATAGTCATTATTTTTATAATTATCTATAAATCTGTTTAAAAGTTAATTTACAGAAACCGTGACAAATCTTGTATTTCAAAATGTCTGAATCCAAGAAGACATGAGTATTGAAATATGGTTTTACGCACTCTCCTATAAACCCATCATTACTTATGTGTTTAATTTGCCAAAAAATTTTTCAAATAAAGCCAAGACACCTAGCTTTCATTTGAATGAAATGCATGCTGATAAAAAGGATAATAAAGATTTATCCTGTCTTCAAGAACTGGAGAAGAAATATTAAAATAGCCAACTACATAAAACCTTTTTTGCGTGCTCTTCTAAACAAGAAAATGGTGGACTACGAGCCTCATATGATATTTCATTGTTAATTACAAAAGCGGAAAAACCACACACACACACACACACACACAATTCGCTAGGAATTAATCTTGCTTGTCAGTCGAAATAGGTAACCAAAACTGTTCTTCATTATAAAGCACCGTTTGATATCATCATAGAAATTCATCCAAGTAATAATTCAGTAAAAAGAATAGTTAAAAATCTGAAATTTTTCCATTGAACTCGATGAATCTATCCTACCAAATAAATAACACTGCTGTTATAAGTTTGATTCATAAAAGAAGAAATTATTTGTAAAGAGCTATTATTTGCTAAAAATTTGGAAACCGATACAAAGGAAAAATCGATACTTAATACCAGGAGCAACTTTTTTCAAGAGAAAAAGTTCCTATGCATATTTTGTCTAATATTGTTTCAATAATGACTGAGCGTCATAATGGTTTCATAATGCATTTGAAACAAGCAATAACAAATGTACTCGCTATACATTGTATTATTAATCGTCGGCATTCAGTGCAGAAAATCTAATTGAATACCTGCAGACGTTCCATTAGACTATTAGAGTGGTCAATAAGACTAGAAGCAATTCATTACGTAACAGATTATTTGGCTAATTTTGTAGAGAAAATGAAGAAGGTCGCAATCGCTTGTTGCTGCGTACAAAAGTTCTTTGGGTTACAAGGTATTTGTCTCAACTATTTAACTCAGTGTCAGACTTCCAATCCACAAACTACGCAAACACCTGATTACATTCAAAAATGGCATCGTTTATTTGATAAGCCCGTTTAAAATATTTCATGCAGTCAATTTATAATTGAAAGACGATGAGTTTATTAATTTAATTAAAACTTCTTCTATTCAAACGATATCTAAGCAAACGCGAACAATACCACTCTTTAACATTATCAGAAGTCTCTTCAAAGTAGAAACATTTACTTATTTACTGATAACGATTTGGACGTTCTGCGCGCAGATTGTACGGAGCGATTCGGCATGTTTTAAATATGAATATACCGAGTTGGTTTTAGATCCATTCGTAATGCCGATATAGAAGAATCTTCAAACTTAGAAGAAGAACTCATATAACTCACAATTTACAAAAAAACTAGAAGCGAATTCACAAATGGAATACCATGAGAGTTTTGGCTTCAAAAATCAATACCAACTCTATACTCTGAATTGTGGGCAAAAACACAGAAATTTTTAATTGCATCTCCTTCTTCATTTTATTTGGCTGAACGTGGGTTCAGTGTATTAGTTAATTAAATGTTCACGAAAAGAAGTGGACTTGCACATCACTGAACGTTGCGATTATTAGAACTCCAGGAACCTCAACTATCTCATTAATTGTCTTTATTGCTTTTGTGTTTATTTTTAAATTTTTAATAAAAATTTTTGCTACATTTGGTGGTCGTTTTAATTAATTTCTACTTTGTGATTTTTAATAGATGGACAGTAAGTACAGATAATATGCCACAAATTCTAATATTTGAGATAATGGACTATTATAGGAAAGGGGGTGCTGGAATTTTTTCTAGTAAAGTGGGAGGCAGTCCAGAAATGGTTGGAAACCTATGATTGATATAAAAAAATCAGTTTCCTTTTAGATTAACAAAAATAACTATAATTAATTGTATCTAGCAAATAAAAAAAAATTAAAAAAATTCAAACTTTTAAGTCTTTGATGATTTTTTTTGTTTGATTTAGTAACGGATTCTGAACAACTATAAAGTACTTTAAATTGATTTTTTTGTAAGACCAATATTAACCGAGATATGTATTGAGAAAACATAAACAATCGCCCTCTACATAAAAATAAATTAAGATACGAATAATTTCAATTGTCAGCATAATAATAATAGAATAATCCTTCAATTAACTGAAAAATGTAATAAAACAAGCATTAGACTCGTGTAATAAATATCATTTAGTGTGCGTGTGTATGACCCTAAAAGATAAACCCACATCAAACCTAGACGACACAATTAATATAGAAAGCATGCATTAAAAATCACACCTACACATGTTCCATTACAAAATCCATACGGAGAAGGTGGTTTTGTAACAACCTCTCCAGGAGTTGACGGCGTCTTGAGTTCATCAAACAGTGGTGGTTGCTCTCCTTCAGGACACTTTTGCGAACCGGGACAACACAACCAAGAACGACTTCGCCGCAATTCTCCCGAAAATGGTTCATCATATGTTCGTTCTTCATTACCGCATTGACTAATTGTATATAAATGACCCCAATTCAACTCGCCACCGTAAGGTTTCTCAAGCTCCAAACACTCTTTGTAATTATTAAAATTCACTCTGTAGTCTTCCATACGTGGAAGCGTTTTAGGCCTTTCAGACGTATTATTTTGCAATCGCATTGTTTGGGTAACGGGCGGTTCATTTTTCCACGCACAATTTCCTTTGATTTTATTATCAGGGCTCGGTGTTGTTGGCGTACAAGTGTCAACCGGTGTAAAAATATATGTAGTGAGGCAATTATTTTCACCGCCACTTTCAGTAGCAATTTCCACCCCCGCCAGCCTGATCAATGTGTTATAAAGATTTCATATTTAACGAATAATAATATTATGGAGAAAATTTCTTTTAAGCAACGCGCAATATGCAGGCAGTCACCCCATAATTAAAAAACCAATACGCACACCATTAATAGTTTAAGCAACACACGCGTCTGTGACATTGCATTAAAAGACAGAACGGAACTGAAATGTCATAATTATATACGTGATGATATTTTCATGCCTTTACATTTGGTAGCTAACGCGCATCCTAACGCAGACGTGCTTGTACTGCGGCCTCGTTACGTAACGTAATGTGAGCAGAATTGGTGGGGCGTCGCGGCGCAAGACGTCTAAAAGTCTAACGGAGAAGAGTTCTGCAAATACACTTTCAAATTGGTATCATAACAGGCAAGTACTTAGGCCAATTATTCTCGTCTTCCTTTCAATGCAGTCGAAAAATATTGGAGCAAAATCATAAACGTTTAAAACATTACTTCAAATTTTAAGACAAAATTTAATATTACATTGACAGGGTTAACAAAAATAACCCCTAAACTAATTATCAACATCAATTAAAGCGAGCCCAATTAGTTGTACATTAAGTGCGAAGGCGTCAGTGAACCCACAATGTTTCTTATAACAAAACAGGAAATATTCACATGGAACAAAAGACGGCTTCTGAAATTAATTTAACACCGTTATATTTTTAAAAGTAACACTCGTTTGTGGTACAATATTAGTAATAGCAATTTTCCCTACAAAGACAAGTAATTTCGCGTATATTATGTTTCCTTACTGACCTAAAAATAAAATTAGGATATAATTCCATATTTTATTTAATATAAATCACAAAAATTTAAGGCCACGCCAGATTGTAAAAAATAAAAGAAAAGAAGATTTTCTGGCCTGTCTACCTGAGCGAACACCAAACAAACAATTTTAATAATTAAATTAGCTGATGGATGATTCTTGAAAAAACACACATTGATCAGCTCTAGTAATAACTAAGTTACTTTCAAATATTAATAAGATCCATTAATTGGAATAAGACAACGAAGGAATAGTTTTCTTTCACTATGTTTATATTTGGAGAAGATTATTAATTTTATTTAAATGGTTGTCCAACATTCAAAATGTCGCTTCCGTGGACGTACGTATATAACTTTGCAAGAGTTATATTTATAGCTCAAAATTGAACTAGGGTAATTACAATACACAGCTTTAACAATACTAAACAAATATGGTGCTTATAATCATAACCATTAATAAACTCGGCTCTATAAACATTATTTTAAGTACTGAATTACTGTTCACAAATCGTATGTCACATCCATAAACAACAGAAAAATGTTTGTAAAGTAAAATAATATATATATATATATATATATATATATATATATATATATATATATAAATATTATAATTAGTTTTTTACACAAGGTAAGTTGATAAATACTTACGTATATATATATATATATATATATATATATATATATATATATATATATATATATATATATATATAATCAAATCAATAAAAATATTCTTGAGATATAGGTCATTTATTAAAATATAAAATTATATCAACATATATTACGCGTTTCGGTCTTATTAACCTTGATCACATATTAAAAATCTAAAAAATATTATATATAGTTAATTAATAAAACTTACAAAATCTTACGTGTAATTTACATATTGTTTTGCATTCTACTAGACTATAATGAATGGTGAACTTTATACTAGTGTTAATATGTCCAAGCAATATCAGTATAGATAAGATAATTTTTACATAAAGATGTGTTAATTCCTATATAATTGATTATTATTTAGTACATTTGTAAAAGTTTAATAAAAATTTTTTATTTTCATATGTATAGGGTGTTTTACTTAAATTGTGTAATCGTAATATAAAAATTAAAAGGCTTTATTATTAATGTTAGTCATTCTTTAAAATTATTTTTAAAAATTATGTGAAATATTATAATTTATTTAATGTATTAAATTTTAAAAATTATTATGTCAGAATATCGTGTATGTTTCTATTGTTCTATGTTATTGTTATATTAATGTGTGAACAATTAACTACTAAAAATTAAAATTAATATAACAAAAGAATAAAAACAAAACAAAAATAAAGTACTTGAAATATAACACAAGTGTAAAATATAAAATGCAATAAAATAAAATAATCTAACAATAAAAATAATAATAAATATCAATATAACTAAACAAATATAACTAATACAAATATAAATAAAATAAATGAATATAAATAATATAAATAAAATAAATATAATAATATAAATATAAATAAAATAAATAATAAAATCACACTATTGATAATTTAAAAATAAAGATAAAAATATATAAACCTGTAATGATAGGATGTACGCGTAAAAAAATTGACTAGATATATAATGAATGATTTAATGTTATTTGTGTATAAGATTGTGGTATATGTGTGTGAAATGTTCATGATCGGTTTTACAGTTTATGCTATTATTTTGTCGTTGGATGTGAATTATTTCCAGTGTGTTTCGTTTGCTATCATTTTTTTCTGTGTCTATTATATTAGTATTTTCAAAGTCGAATTTATGCATTTCATTTAACGCGTGGTTAGTGAGGGCTGTATCTCTTTTATGCATTCGAACGGAGTATTTATGTTCATAGATTCGTTTTTCAAGATATTGTTTTGTATTACCGATGTATGAGCTATTGCATCCTGTACAGTCTATTTTATATACACAATGGGTTTTATTTTTTATAGGAGTTGGTGGTTTGAATTTTGTAAATAAGGCGTTGTTACTATTATTGGGTTTATGAACTAATTTTATATTATAGTGTTTTAAACAATTTTGAATTTAAAATTTTATAATTAGGGATTAAAAATTCGAAGGTTCGTAAAAAAAAAATTATATAAGCCAATAGAAATTATTATTTAATTTAATTCAGTTTAATTCAAAGGGTTATAACGTCAGAAAACGCCTAAAAGCATGAAAAATCGATAATTCCAAGGCGAAACGCATTACTAACAAACAAACAGACGTCGAATATATGAAATACCTAGAAACTCCTAGAAATGTTGTTTTAAAACGATCGTTAATTGAACACCTGCATGTTTTGGAAAGATCATGTTCCCCTTATTTCTGTAGATAACAAGACAAGCTTCGAGGAATATCGTTCAACCGACGGTTGTTTCGCATAAACGCTAACCAAAAGTTTCTATTAGCGCAAAAGGGATGAACAATCAATGATATGCTTCAGAACGAGACAGGCATAATAGCATTCACTTAGGTAAGCACGTATACAACTCCACATGGAGTAGATAGCACGCGGACAGTAATATCGATTTTCTACCATTCAAACAAGGTTAGAAGGAAACATTTAATATGCATAAGAGAGGAATAGAGTTAATACAGGCGGGGTTTTAAGACGTCAATAAAATATATCATTGGTCTAAATAGTTAGTTTTACAACAGACGAGCACGGGACAGATGAATGCGGGTTTTTCGGAAAATAGCGTAGCAACGAGCTAAAATTTGGGGTGTTTGAAAACGGTTATACAAAATTTGAAGAAAGAGTTAGTTCAATTAAATATTTCGCGTTAAGAGGGTTGGAGAGGTTACATTTGGAATTGTATAAATACGAGAGTTGAGTTATTAAATTTCTCTTTGACTTCTTTAATTTGCATCGCTTACGACGTACCAAAAATCCCCTAACGAGCTTGTAAGTATTAAAATTTATAAATTAAATAGTACAGTGTTAGATTGTTGTGGCCTGATACTTTGAACGCGGATAGTGTCGAGTTTATTTATATTTAACTAAGGTACAACGTATACTGTAACAAGCTCGTAACGTATATTAAATTATGCAATAAAAAGAAGTGTAATATACTTGGATTTGGATATTGAGTTGGATCTTGAATGAGTAGCATGCAGTGCAACGTAGATGGTGTTCATCTATAAATAGCTGGAGGCGGAAAGCAGCGCATAATCACTAGACCTAGGGTTCAGGAACTTAATACATCGTTAACAGAGATGGGATCTTCAAGTTTTTCCAGGTAACGCGTTGTAATTTGCTGTTTATTTATAAACTGTGGAAATTATTTGTGATGTGTGAGAGTGAACTTTGATGGTACTTTTCTTTGTTATTTTGCGTGTTGAAAGGAATACGCATAACTAACTTTTAATATGGTATTTGAATATAAATCTAAAGGTGTACGTAAAGCTTATTAACGTTCCTCATGAATTTAAATTTTATTGTTAAAAGTACATGGGTTTTTTGTGTTTGTACTAAGAGTATGCAAAGTACAAAGGATACAAGTAATAAACTGGGTTATCATGAGCTCACCATACTCCAGAGTGTAATAATTAGAAAAAATATAAATAAGGTATTATTTAGGGCCCATCTACTCCTGTTACATTAAATGTGTTTGATATTTCAATTTAAAAACAAGGACTTTACAAAGATATCATTTATTGAGGTGTAACTTGAGCACCGAAATGTACATAATCTTGAATTATTATTTGTAAATAGTGGTAAATAAATATTGTATGATTGTTGTTGTATTATTTTGTGGTTTTATTGAGAGTGTGTGTGAACGGTAAAGAGTATGATAGTAAATCTAGGTATCCAAGACGAGGCCCAACTGAGCTAGCTAGGGAGCGGTTGAAGAAATCAAAGTTGATGGAAGCAGAATCTGGGTAAGAAATTTTTTTTTGAAAATTTTCCTTTTTGTGAAATTTTCGATTTTTGTAAATTAAATAATTTTCGAATAAACTGAGCAAGAGGGAAGTTACACGGCAATTTATGTAGTGGATTTAAATGGTTAAATTTGGGTATAAACAATGCAATTTCAAACACCCTGTATAGAGGAAACAACCACAATTTACGTGCGAAAGTTATTTCATTTATTTAATTTAAAGTAACAAGTATTACCATAACTTTATAAGAAGGGATTAAAAATTCGTAGGTTCGAAAAGAAAATAAATTGTATAAGCCAATAGAAATTATTAATTAATTTAATTCAGTTTAATTCAAAGGGTTAAAAAGTCAGAAAACGCCTCAAAGCATGATAATTCCAAGACGAAACGCGTTACTAACAAACAAACAGATGTCGAATACAGGAAATACCTTGAAACGCAAACTCCTAGAAATGGTGTTTTAAAACGATCGTTAATTGAACACCTGCATGTTTTGGAAAGGTCATGTTCACCTTATTTCTGTAGATAACAAGACAAGCTTCGAAGAATATCGTTCAACCGACGGTTGTTTCGCATAAACGCTAACCAAAAGTTTCTATTAGCGCAGAAGGGATGAACAATCAATGATATGCTTCAGAATGAGACAGGCATAATAGCATTCACTTCGGTAGGCACGTATACAACTGCACGTGGAGTAGATAGCATGCGGGCAGTAATATCGATTTTCTACCACTCAAACAAGCTTAGAAAAAAACATCCAATATGCATAAGAGAGGAATAGAGTTAATACAGGCGGGGTTTTCAGACGTCACTGAAATATATCATTGGTCGAAATAGTTAGTTGTACAACAGACGAGCACGGGACAGATGAATGCGAATTTTTCGGAAAATAGCGTATCAACGAGCTAAAATTCGGGGAGTTCGAAAACGGTTATACAAAATTTGAAGAAAGAGTTAGTTCAATTAAATATTTCGCGTTAAGAGGGTTAGAGAGGTTACATTTGGAATCGTATAAATATGAAAGGGGAGTTATTAAGTTTCTCTTTGACTCTTTGACTTCGTCAATTTGCATTGCTTACCACGTACCAAAAATCTACTAACGAGCTTGTAAGTATTAAAATTTATAAATTAAATAGTAGTGTTAGATTGTTGTGGCCTAATACTTTGAACGCGTATAG
This sequence comes from Platerodrilus igneus, assembly GCA_036346225.1. Lineage (NCBI taxonomy): Eukaryota > Metazoa > Arthropoda > Insecta > Coleoptera > Lycidae > Platerodrilus > Platerodrilus igneus. The sequence continues at coordinate 6,425,952 of JARFIW010000439.1, read as the reverse complement.
TGTCGAGTTTATATTTAACTAAGGTACAACGTATACTGTAACAAGCTCGTAACATAAATTAAATTATGCAATAACAAAGAAGTGTAATATACTTGGATTTGGATAATGAGTTGGATCTTCAATGAGTAGCATGCAGCGCAACGTAGATGGTGTTCATCTATAAATAGCTGGAGGCGGCAAGCAGCGCATAACCATTAAGACAAGGGTTCAGGAACACTATACATCGTCAACGGAGTTGGAATCTTCAAGTTTCCAGATAAAGCATTAGAATTTGCTGTTTTTTTATACACTGTGGAAATTATTTGTGATGTGTGAGAGTGAACTTTGATGGTATTTTTCTTTGTTATTTTGCGTATTAAAAAGAATACGTATAACTAACTTTTATTATGGTATTTGAATATAAATCTAAAGGTGTACGTAAAGCTTATTAACGTTCCTCATGAATTTAATTTTTATTGTTAAGAGTACATGGGTTTTTTGTGTTTGTAGTAAGAGTATGCTAAGTAGACAGCATACATTCATAAACTGGGTTATCATGAGCTCACCATACTCCAGAGTGTAATAATTAGAAAAAATATAAATAAGGTATTATTTAGGGCCCATTTACTCCTGTTACATTAAATGTGTTTGATATTTCAATTTATACACTGTGGCAATTATTTGTGATGTGTGAGAGTGAACTTTGATGGTATTTTTCTTTGTTATTTTGCGTATTAAAAAGAATACGTATAACTAACTTTTATTATGGTATTTGAATATAAATCTAAAGGTGTACGTAAAGCTTATTAACGTTCCTCATGAATTTAATTTTTATTGTTAAGAGTACATGGGTTTTTTGTGTTTGTAGTAAGAGTATGCTAAGTAGACAGCATACATTCATAAACTGGGTTATCATGAGCTCACCATACTCCAGAGTGTAATAATTAGAAAAAATATAAATAAGGTATTATTTAGGGCCCATTTACTCCTGTTACATTAAATGTGTTTGATATTTCAATTTAAAAACAAGGACTTTACAAAGATATCATTTATGAAGGTGTAACTTGAGCACCTAATTGTACATAATCTTGAATTCTTATTTGTAAATAGTGGTAAATAAATATTGTATGATTGATGTATTATTTTGTGGTTTTATTGAGAATGTGCGTGAACGGTAAAGACTATGATAGTAAATCTAGGTATCCAAGAGGAGACCCAACTGAGCTAGCTAGGGAGCGGTTGAAGAAATCAAAGTTGATGGACGCAGAATCTGGGTAAAAAATTTTTTTTGAAAATTTTCCTTTTTTTGAAATTTTCGATTTTTGTAAATTAAATAAATTTGCGAAGCTACCGGACCAGAGAGAAGTTACGCGGCAATATATATATATATATATATATATATATATATAATATATATATATATATATAACTTTTTAATGTGATGTTATTTTGGGATGCACTCGTTCGTAAAGCAAAAACTAATCAGTCAATTGTAATTTAATTTCTAACGTTTCGGCATATAATTTATGCCTTAATCATAGAATAATTACTATGACTTAAAAAATGCTATTAATAGAAACACTAATTTATGACATACAGTTTTGAGTGATTGAAAATTTGATGACAACAGTGGTAAAACTCTATAAAATCGAGCCCCAGCGTTGGGCCACAATAAATATGCAGTGGAATTCGGGATTAGGAATCATGCCCCCCACAAATTAGGCGGTCATAAAATTTTCCTACAAAAATTTTATTTCAATATCTCTGGAAAAAGCTCCCCTAAAATCAGCATACCACGGCTAGCTCTGCTTCCAGCTTCTTCAGAGATACTTACCTATCATATGCTTACTCTCTCTCACTTAGACTACCAACTAAAAATTACCAATCAAATAATTCAACGAAACATACAACCTTTTATTCATACAAATGAAAAAATTTTACGTCGCACCAGCTCAATTTTTACAAAATTGGATATAAACATCTTCATAAAATTTTACAATATCAACCATTAAATCCTTTTAAACTTATATACAGTTCAAGTAGATGGGCCTATCTTGAAACCCTAAATTGAAATTTACCCTGGTCTATGGTGAGCTCAGTATAAACCCTGTTACTCTGAATGCATAAATAAATTGCATTTTTGTTTTCAACAACTCTAAGGACCCGTTTACTCTTCACATCAAAATTATACGACATGTATTTATACCTTCAAATAATAAATTCAAATTGTCTTTTTCATATAACCTTCAAATTAGATTTTATGTTCAAAAAATATACACCAAATATGTCAAATCACTCTAGCACAAAATAACAGCACAAAATGTTCAAGCAATAACAAACGGAAACAAATTTCGTTACCCGGTGTAAGCTCTTGCACCATCACCTCTGAAGATGTCACCAGATCTTCGTCGTTGCATTCCATTCAACTTCCCTCTGCTACATGTACATCAAATTCATTTCCACACGTTCATCCACTTCTATGCAGACGTCTTCAATACATCTACCCATATAATTGTCCAAATATGTTGATCGGCTTCTGAATCTACCATACAACCAGCACCCTCGTTCCGAAAAAATATCTAGTCTCGCTTACCTTAGTAACATCTTTTGTTCGTTATTCGTATTTACTTACAGCACCGTTTACAACATAGCACCTACTCGAGCTTTCAAACTCTTTTAATTTAAATTAAACGGACTGCACTATCACCGATTTACAAAATTTTTTGTTTTTAATCAGAAATTAATCGCGTACTTCAAAGTTTTTCAATTTTTTGCCGGTATTTTTACCAATATACGCACGTTTCTTTTAAATAAACGAAAGTAACTTGCCTTTTGTTCAACTGCTAGTATTTCATTTATTCTCATGCTGTTCACTTTTTTCGTTCTTTGTTGTTTATTCTAGATTCCGTTCTCAAATGAGTTCATGTTTTTGCTTGTACTGGAGTTGACCTTCTCCCTTTACATATAACTTACACGATAATATATATATATATACATATATATATATATATATTTCTGTGTAATTTGTAGGTTAAAATTGATTAGATAAGTCAGATGATAAGTTATTGCAGGTTTACTCATGTAAATACAACTCATTAAAAATTTGAGACGATTTCCAATACTCTAGTGTAGCAATTAACAATTTTAAAGTAAGTTTCAGAGTTAATTTTGCTTCATTTTTAGCGTGTGTAAATATTCTTAAAAAACGTTTAGGATGCTAGGTAGCGCAATCTTTTAATTAGTAAATACCAATTGAAAATAACAGGGGTTATAACGATCGAACAATTGTCTTCCACTGTCCTTTATTTAATGTAACTATAATACGATGCAGGAACGAGGAATAAACGGATGTGACCATCCCCGCACAAATCACTAAAATTACGAATGCAAATAAGCATAGCTAAAAGAAACGACAATTACACTTCCAAATGCGAATTAGTTCTTTTAAGAGCCAACACAAGTTTTCACAGTGTCTAAGCGAGTATTTCTTGTTGTAGAAAGCATTTCTTTCAACGTAAAACCATGAACCCTGAGAAGAACAACGTTTATTTCTCACGACTGCGATCGATACCACAATTAACCCATAATAAATTGTTCATTTCCAGAAACGCAAAAAATAACAGTTTATGATAAAGCAACGCTTTCTTTTTATAACCAGCCATAAATATCCGACCGACATCGATTACAGGATTACAGGATTACAGGATATTATGGGAAAATATTTTAATGTAAATGAACAAAGGAGGTTGCATGAAAGGATGCGGGAATAAGGTTATAGTGTTTACAAGTCGAACTGTAATTCAATTTAATGACCATACAACTTGAAACTTCAATATTTTTAGTATTTAACGTATCTTATTAGCAAATTTGGATGCAGGGTGAGTTATATTAACCTAACCCCAAAAACACTAACAGCTCTAAATATAATAAGTTGGTCACTTCGGACTAGGTATGTCCACAAATGTGACCAATAGGAATGTAAGTGACAGTATTATAAAAATATATCAAACAATAAGGGTGGCATTAATTTTATGTCATTAATTAAAAAGGGGTGTAGAGACCGATAAGACAAACAAAAATTGTTAATAAACCTGGGGTCTAAACCAAACAGTTTAGCTACAAATAGACACACGAGGAAAGTAAAAAAGTTTTTTGCTACCAAACGAAATAACTCAATGTACTTTAACTGTTACTGAAAAAATTTTAAATTTTTTTATAAAATTTGCATGTTTAGATAATAATCACAACGAAAAATATTATTCCATACTGCTGACGTGGTCGACTGTATTTGGTTCCTGACGTTCTTCATGCAATTCAGCGTTTATGCAGAATACGATATCCTACTTTAAGTTGAATGTAACCGGAGTTAGATGTTGTAATTGTGTGTTGTGTTTCACCTACGTGCTTAGGTAATACATTTAAATGCAGTGTTGGGACTTAATTGTAGTTGGATATAGGTAATTTAAGTTTTTGTCGCGTTAGTAGATTAATGAGTTGTTATTTGAAAATACGAAAACCCGAGAATTATACCAAAAACGAACTTGCATATACGGTGGAAATTTCGAACACTTATTGTGAAATCATTTCATGTGCTTGTTGTCATTCAGGATAGCACTTGTATACGTAAGTATTTCTTTAAAAACATATAACAAACAAAAGTCCTAAAACTTTTACTTAAGTTGACCTAGGGCAGGCATTTAAAAAGCGGTTCAAGATCAGGATACTCTCCCGCAAGCGTGATGTTAGAACGTGAATTGCGACTACCATGTGATCTTCAGTATGCCTTATAGGTTTTTCGTTTAGCTAATCAATCTCTATCACCTCCTAAATTTAACGACAAAATTAATGCCACCCTGTATATACAGGATGTCGCAGACCTCCGGGATTCTTCGATAGCTGCGTTATTATCGAAGTTATTAAAAAAAACTTATTAACAAAAGTTACAGACAGAAATGATCTCTATAACGTAAAAATATTTGCAACTATACAGTGTGAGTAGCAACAAATTGAAATAGAGACATGACATTTTGAAATTATCATCGGCCCAATGTCAAACACCACGATTCGATATTAATGCACTATATTAGAACTTCACGGTTACTTCTCATGGAAAGGGTGCTCCATATGGAGCTGGAGGTAGTGTTAAAAGAGCTGGAAATGCTTTAGTTGCACAAGGATAAGATTTAAATAATTTTTCAAAACTTTTCAAAGGACACACACAATTGTAAAAAAATTGCAACTGTACGAATTAATAAAGATTTTTCAGCGATAGAAGGTGTACTGAAAAATATTAATGTTATGCCCCTCAATGGCACTACAAAGATACATCAGTTAGTATGATCCAAAGATAAGTCATCCATATTAGAACCAGATGGTTGGGCCGTTTTAATTGCAAATCTGGTCAAAATAGTGTTCTCATTACTATCAATGTAAAATCTTTTCTAAATAGTATCAATTTATTTTTAGTTTATAGAGTTTTAATGTTTGCAAGTTTAAATTGTCACTTAAGTTTTTCGATTATTTTACAAGCAATTGTTCATGGTTTTCATTTTTAAACTTTTCGTCGCGACATGACAATTCAAAAGTTAGAATAAACAAGTGGACCAACTCCGCCTGTAGCAATGTGTGCCGGCAAGCATTGTTGCTACCGATCCCAAGCTCGGATAAAGGTGTAGGGTCTTTCTCAAGTTCCACTTTGCTTCCATGGTACATCCTTCTATCAATCCATGGGTGGAGCCCCTTTTTTCCTTAATCTATCTCATCAAGGGTCAACCTTCTGCACTCTTACTATCGACTCCGACTCTGTTCCTTCAGACTACGATTGGCTATTAAGGTAACCGAGGGCGAACGGCCTCTTTCATTCCGTCTATATACTAAATTTAAAAAAGTGTGGATCTGTCAGTCACGTCATATGTCATTTGGGAATGTATTATCGTCCCAAGTTGAATGTTTTATGTCATAAATATTCACTATTGAGTAAAGATAATGAAAATAAATTTAAGTATAGATCAGACTAGGGGGTGAGCGAGCGGGCCTTCATCGACCGTCAGCCGACAACCGCTCGGCGTCTTCTGTACGGGACCAGGCAGAAGCACTGGATACTACGACTGGAACAAAGAAAGCACATTCAGTGGGAGACCGAGCTAATGTGCAGAAGATTAGAATAGAAATGGACACAGTCATGAGACTGGAACCTTTTATAAAAAAAGGCCTACCGAGATCTCCCAATGGAAAGAAGTTCATCCTGAGCTGGAACAGACCATTTCACAACCACGGCGTGTCAGGAAGATAGGGATGCTAAACGCGAGAGAATTAAAGCACAAGAACAAGCACAAAGTGTAGCACAAACGAACAAATTCCTTCAGAAGATGAAAAAGAAAAATAAGGCTTTCAAACAGATCATAAACAAAAAAGTATGACGATGCTACAGAAGTTAATCACCGAAATCCTAACACAAAAACCCAAATTAAAATAGCTATAAACAAGGCAAACAAGTTGCAGGACGCAACTGGGTTTGTTACAGAAATGATAAAAAAGAAGTACAATGAAGGGAAGAAGAACCTAAGCCTACAATAAAAACATACAGGAACGCAACAGCAAGCAAATGGCTAAAGAAAAAGGAAATACAACCCGGCGGAATCGGAAGCCGTCTAGGCATGGACCCAAACGGGGAAGAAATGCTGGAGCCGTTACAATTCAAACACACAAAAAAGACAGGTGGAAATGCGAACGACAAGTAAGCAGCAAGAGTGGAGGAACGCACAAAACGCCAAAATGGAAAATAGTGTGGGTACAGATCTAAGTGGGAAGGAATTGTAAGAGTTGATAGAACATAAGTGGGAAGAGGAGATGTACAAAAAATGCAAAATGAAGACGGAAGAAGAAATGGCAAAGGCCAAGTGAAACATGGCTATAATAATAGAGCAGGAAAAGCGCATTACGCAGCAACCTTGAGGAAGGCGCTAAAAAGTAATATACAGCTAGCAAAAACTATGCAAGAATATAAATTAGAACCGGGCAAGATAATAAGTGCCATAACACTAAACAGAATCATGGATGAGGAATATAAAGTGGAAAGTTTAATTGAAATCCACTTCCGCCTGATCGTGACAGAAAGACAAACAATGAAAGACACGGCTAAGCTAAAAAAACTCGCAAAAGCGGCTCAAACAACGAAAAGAACAGAGGAAACAACACTAGCGTGGCTGCATTCGAATAAAATAAATAGAACACTAAAACGTAAATTGCAATCTCGATGGAAGAGTGGCTAATTACAAAACATCTTTCCTAAAACGAGTTGTTGAAGGAAAGGTAGTTTTCCGACGTAACTGGAGTCTATTCCTGGGTAGGGCAATGAGATGGTTGTAAGTCTTCAAAAGCTATACTTCATAAGACTCAATCAAAACTAAAATTTGAACACTAAATAGGACGCTACCCAGTCCTGGGCTCATAAAAAACAAGATGTACTCCAATAGAGAACTTGGGAACTTTCGGAAAAAAATATCACCTTCGCTGTGTAAACGCAGTTATTAAAAGAGAGTGCGTAGCACCTATAATAAAACACTATAATTGGAGTAAAGAAAAAACATAAGAGGCGGGTCTTACTACCTTGTTATTGCAAATGAAGTAACATACAAAATCATTTCCTGCAATAAAATATACATATTATAAAACCTGATAGCAAACACTATAAAATGATTACCAATAGACCACCATTTGTATATAGTCTATTTAGCAATATCTATTATGTTTACCTACATTTGGACGCATTTATCCAAAATAAAACAGTAAATTTAGTTTCAATTATTCATTTAATAAATTGTGTTACCTATTTTTGTTATTCATAATTTTATTTACAAAATATACAAAGAACATTCATTAAAAACAAAAACTTTCCGAAAGTAGCATATTTAATTATAGAGGTGTAGATTTATAAAAACATTAATTTTTATACAACATAACTTACACGGTCCTTTAGTATGCAGATCTGTATCATTCGACCTCACAAAATTATCGACAAAACTAGTAGTTTAAATTTTAGGTTAAAAATATTTGGTTAAATTTGAGGTATTAATTCATAATACTAATTCGCTTAACCTGAGCAACGCAAACCAGTTTATGTTACTAATATTACTTGAAATATAATCATTGATACTTTCCGTGGAAATTCGGATTACGCTTTTTTTCAAAATTCAAAACTAGCAGGTGCAAGACAAAAGTATACAGCTTGTCGTTTGTCTTGATTCGCCAAACAAATGTAGAAAGTTCGCTAGATAAACACAAATGAGCTATATGTTTCAAACTGAAAAAAGCAAACCTCTTATATATATATATATATATATATATATATATATATATATATATATATATATATATACCAACAGATATAACATTAAAATTTTCATTTTTATGTATACAGTGACAATTTTTTGAACGTTGATTTTGTATACAAAACTTTGTTTTCTAATTATGTGAGAAAGGTGTTGCTTGATTTTATTTAACTAATAAGTATGTACGTTTATGTGAGTGTATCAATGTCGATTAACACCATTTGGTTGGGGTAGGATGTAATAAATATGCTTATCTTGGTATGGTACTTGTATTTTAATTATCAATAGACTGAATACGTAATAAATATGTGTATATAGTACTCAAGTTGTTTATAGCTGTTCTTTTATTCACGGTGTTAAGGTATCTGTAAATGTAGCACATTTCCCGAAATTATCTTTTTTGTTTATTGCTTACTATATTTAGAATTACTAGTTCTGAAAAGTTAATTCTATGAGAATTATTTAAATTTGCATGGATACTCGATGCGCATGCATTAGGTTTAACGCAGAGATCACTTCTGTTTTGAGTTATCCTTTGCTTTAGATTTTGTGATGTTTGCCCAGTGTATTCTTCATTGCAGTCTAAACAGCTAATTTTGTAGATTACGTTCCTCTGATTTAATGGCGAAGTTTTGTCTTTAATTTTTGAAAATAGGTTACTTAGTGTAAGTATATTTTTTCTTACAATTTTTATGTTAAATCTTCTAAAAATATAATATAACTTTGGTGTCAGTTCTTTTATATAAGGAAGGGAATGGTATTGTAAAGTGTTATTATTAGTAATGCTTACATCATTGTTTAAATTAATATTATTTGTGTTATTAGTTGGATGGTTATATAACAGTCTATTTACTATTTTTGAAGGATAGTTGTTATCTTTTAGAATTGTTCGTAATTTATTTAAATTTTTTTGATACAATGAAGGGTGACAAATTTTTTTATTCTGTTTTTTAAATCTAATATAAAATTCATTTTAATTTTGTAACTATAGGTTATAATTTAAATATCTACCCGAACACGTTGGTTTTTGATAGCAGTCGAGGATTATTTGATTATTAGATTATGAATGAGTAAGGTATCTAGAAAAGATACTGTATTATCTTTGTCTTTTTCACATATAAATTGTAATTTTGGATGAGGGCTGTAAAAAATTTTTTAAGTTTCATTGACAATTTCTTCGGGAACTGCAGTTGTTACATCATCCACAAATTTCTTTAAGAAAGGCAATGCAAATAGTAATTTACTAATTATATTTTTAATCAGGATATCCATGACTATAGTTGCTATAATCGGACTTAAATTTGAACCCATCGGAGATCCAAAAATTTGTAGATAGTACTCATTATTAAAACTAAAATAACTATTGTCAAAGATAAATTCAATCACTTCTAAAAATTTTTATTTTGGTATTGTTCAATTTTTTGATATGTTATTCCATAATGTTGTTATATTAGTTAATACCAAATCTTTCTGAATATCTGTAAATAAAGATATTTCATCAAAACTAATTAGGATGTAGTTGTCTGGTAATTGAATTCGCAAACCTTATAAATAATTTTCAATTACCAGACAATCACATCCTAATTAGTTTTGATGCAATATCTTTATTTACAAATATTCCAAAAGATTTGGTATTAAGTAATATAACAACATTATGGAATACCAAATACCAAATACCAAAAGAAAATTTTTTAGAAGTGATTGTCACGGAAGAGATTCAAGGTGATCTATTCGATGTGCCATCGAAATACTCCGTGGCGCATTGCGTAGCAGCGGACCTTGATATATCCCGAGGATTTGCTCGAGTGTTTAAAAATAAATTTGGTAATCTTGATCGACTTCGTCGACAACAACTAGAGGTTAAAACGACCATACGGCTAAAGAACTGACATCGGGGCATCTTAAAATTTGTTGTTCGCATGGAAAAGCAACGTCAGTTTTAAAGGATCCGGTACCTATGCAACCTTACATACAGCCAAATGAAACGAAACATATAACAAGTTGCCTAAAGGTTATAACAACGAATAGCGATTTGTATTTTATCGATCTACAATACAGGGAATGAATTATGAATTAATTGGGAGACGATTATTGCCCATAAAACTCGAGTGAGCTGAACGCGTGTAGATAACGAAATGGGATTTCTCAATAAAAGTCATTAAAGTTTTATATTTTTATAATGCAGCTGTTTCATATTTCAAAGAAAAAGCTATTGGAGATAATAAGCAGCAGCTTGCCTTATTTCCATGAATTTATATAGCGAAGTTATTTTAACGATAAGCAACTATTACAGAGAATTAGAACGTGGTTTTAACATTTGCAAAACAGCAGACTATAGAATGAACTCCGATGCAAAATTTTTCAGGGAATTAGACGTGGTTTTAGAAGATATTCCAGTTAAGAAAATTTTTAGGTAGGTTTTTAAATATTTATTTTAATTAGAATAGCATAAAAAACGGAACGTCGCTTGGATTAGAATTTGTAGGAGGTGTCTATTAATACGAAGTAAACGAAGAAAAATTTTTTATGTAGGATTGCAGAAATCCATCAATTCCAGAAATTTAACGTAACACACTGCTGCAGAAAGGTCTTAAATAATGTGTATGGATTAATGTAAAATATATATACTTTGCTACGCACAGCTGTCTAAACTTTTAATACTGATAACATGATAAATATTTGATACGAGAAAGACTTTCAACAATCTTTTGCTTCATAGAATTCATTCAGAACACCTTTGTGTGGGTTTTCAGCAGCGGTTAAATCATGTGTTCACGTCGACTAGTTCGAAGGACGTCGTCTGTTAAGGTTACTTTTGCAGGAGGCATGCGGTCATGACCTCGAAAACACGAAAATGGTGGAAACCATCACCCCCATCTACCACCATTTTCGATCTGGCATACACAAAAACCACCACTAAGCAACCAAACTGCAAGAAACGCAGCAGTACAAAAAACACATAATAACCGGCGGAATTTCAATGAAATAAGTAATCAACATTAAAAATAAACTAAATTTCATTACTTCTTACACTACAAAGAGTACGGCCTTTGTGTAGCCTCGAGATATGTGGTTTTGCAAATATGCTGTGCTGTATAGAAGAATCCCATATTTCTACATGAGTAACTTTAAAACGTGCAGAAATTCTGCTTCTGCTCGTAGTCGGACTGTTTCTACCGAATGGAGAATTTCTTCCACATTGTTCAAAGATTGATTTACTGCACCTTTAAAATAATACATCCAACTTGGAAGAACGCCAGTTTCGAGCAGTAAGTTGAACGTTCACGTGAATATTTTTGAATCTGGTACCACTTGGCGAGGAAACCGTTTCGGATATTTTCTGTAAGCAGTATTTACACTTCATTACAAAACCTGTAATACAACTATATCAACATATTCATGCGCTCGAAATAAACGACACTCTAACAAACAAAAAAAATTACGTTTCTCCCAAACACGCAGCACATCAGCATACAGAACAACAATAAATCGTGTAAAATAGGGAAAATCGAGTTTAAATACTATACAGGGTGCCCTATTTCTTACACGTTGTATGGGTAACTCTGTTATTTGTGACATTAGAGAAAAGGTTAAATAGAGAAAGTAGTGCAGTTTTTAATGTCGAGTTCAGCCATGAAGAGATATTTAACATACAGGGTGTAGCAAAAGCGTTATACCAAAATAACGAAATTTTGATCTTTTTTGTTTTGCTTCGTGGTTCATTTATTGTGATAGATACAGTAAAACGTTGTAGATGTTTTTTACATTATTTTAAAAGGAGAATAAGATAAACTTATTTGTTTTTACATGGCTTTGGTCATGTTCGAGTAAATAAGTGAGGTTTTGTTTTTTAAATGGAAACCATAATTGGCGGTAGTTCTGATAGAAAGGCATTTTTTTTCTCTTTTCAGTGATGTACTACAGTGTACACGTTCAACATAAAAATTTTTGAAAAAATTTTGTTTTTATGAAATACGAAATTTGGTATTAAATAATAAAATACTTATGCATGACGTAACAAAAATTATGATAAAAATTTTAAATATAATATCACTTCATAAAGGTGTTCAAAGTGCCCACCATTTTGTCGAAGGCACAGCTCACATCGTTTTTTAACATTACGAAGTGCTTTTTCTATTGTTCGTGCATCAACGTTTGCAATTGCTGTTTGGATTCTAGCTATTAAATTCTCAAGCGTTTGAGGAGTAGTAGAATACACTTTATTTTTTAAATCACGCCACAAATAAGAATCTAATGGCGTAAGTTGTGGTAAACGAGCAGGCCAATCAATTTCCATTTTGTTACCAATCACGTGCTCAAAACGATCAGTTAAATATTGCTTCACTGATGTACTACTGTGTTGTGCAGGGGCACCATCATGTTGGAAATACTTTAGTCTGTAATGGATGTTAAGAGGTAATTCATCCAAATATTCTGCCCGTTGGTGTTTTAAGAAATTTAAGTAATTTGCAGTGGTCAAATTGTCGTTATAAAAAAGGTCCAATAATTTTTCCACAAAATATTCCACACCAACAATTAATACTAAATTGATGTTGATCTCTCGATTCACGCACGAGTTTAGGATTTTCTTGAGAATAAAATACTTTGTTATGTCGATTAAATATTCCGTTATTAGTAAATTTAGTCTCGTCAGTAAACATAATGGTTCTCCAAAAATATGCATCCTCTTCACATTTATTAAGGTACAAACGACAAAATGTTATCCGTCTTTGATTATCCACTGGATACAATGTATTCGAAATAGAATAGTAATAGGGATGATATTTCCGACTTTTCATAATACACCTCACAGTTTCCTTAGAAGTTGTTATAGTGCATGACAACTATTATAGTCTAAGGTATAACCGTTAAAGTCCCAGCATAATTGATAAGAGCCACTACAACAGTTGGCAACATAATAAACACGTACATAATATTGCACAACAAGGTATTACGTCATTATTGCGCCTCAAATTGTATCACATACAAAAAATATTTATTGTGATACCAGAGGCGCCTTTAGGAAAAAGATAAAATGCACCTAAAATGTGGAGCTCTTCACGACCGTGCGGTTATTCTTGCGGCAGGAGCAATGCTCTTCTTTGTGGATCTCGGCGTTGGTCGAGCGTGGTTCGGGCTTCGCCCTCGTTGAAACCAGATTTGTTTTGTTTTCTCTCTTCTTTCTGTAGCGGTACGATAAAGGATCAACCAGGTAAAGAACGATAATAGGTACAATAGAAAAACCTACATTTTAAGAGAAAAGACAAGAAAAGCGACAACGGTGAACCTCACTGTTTGATGTCTCGTTCGTTAATCCATGTCGTGTCGGAAAACGCGCACTTCCTTCACCACTCCACGTCTGCGCATTCTCTGCGCCGACGCAACTGTCCCAAGTTACGGAAATGCACAAGTCCTTTTTTAAAATATTGACGAGAATTCAGTCACATATTTAAAACTTGAACCAAAAATAATACATAGCCGATTTTCGGCATATAACAAAGTTGCACAGTGGTTTGCGATTTTGGCAGTAGAAGATTCTGGTTTATGGTTAAGAAACGCCAACACATTCGTTTCAACAGTTTTTTCATAATTTCGTAAGAATTTAAGTTTGGTAAATGCACCATATGCCTTAAGATTATTTTCAAGTTTGCTAAATATCCGACAGTGTGGTTGCTTACGTTCCATGTATCTTTCAAAGTACAAATCCACTGCTGCACGTGAGTTACGATTCGAAGAATAGTAGCAAAGAGCATGCCATTTTTTTCTTCATTTGTATAGGACATTCTAACTATTAGAAGAAAATAATGTACGTATAAACACAAAATAACAGTACTATCTAATTTCTGTTATTAAAACAAGTGAAATCTATTGTTATGTGTCGTATGGCTACTTGATTCCTAAAATCAGCTCAAATATTCACATATTATTTAATACAAAGTTTCGTATTTTATAAAAACAAAATTTTCTTCAAAAATTTTTATGTTAAACATGTACACTGTAATACATCACTGAAAAGAGAAAAAAAAGCCTTTCTATCAGAACTACCGTCAATTATGGTTTCCATTTAAAAAACATAACCTCACTTATTTACTCGAACATGACCAAAGCCATGTAAAAACAAATAAGTTTATCTTATTCTCCTTTTAAAATAATGTAAAAAACATCTACAACGTTTTACTGCATCTATCACAATAAATGAACCACGAAGCAAAACAAAAAAGAACAAAATTTCGTTCTTTTGGTATAACGCTTTTGCTACACCCTGTATGTTAATTATCTCTTCATGGCTAAAGTCGACATTAAAAACTGCACTAGTTTCCCTATTTAACCTTTTCTCTAATGTCACAAATAACAGAGTTATCCATACAACGTGTAAGAAATAGGGCACCCTGTATATGCAGTATTTAAAACCATGCAATTACTGCCTGGAAATAAATAAGAGAAAGCACAAAAATAAGGATGCGCATTTTCACTTTCATTTGCAAAGAGATTGGGTCAGAATGTTTATTTCCTGAAAATGTTCGAAAGCTGTACCATTTACCGCAAAATCTAATTTACCAGAAGTATAAACTTGGAAAAGTAGAAGCTTTACTTAGATAACAACGATTTTCACAAAACGATAAATGAGTTCCACAAAAAATTTCACTTGTCACTTGATACGTGTCTCAGATATCTAATTTTATATAAAAACCTACGAGTAGAAAATGTTACAGAAATAGAAAGATGCGGTCGGTATTCCAACAATTCAATATCGAAACAACATCCCTGCCAAATTGTTACACGAATAGTAATACTGCAAAGAAACGTAAGCAAGTCGGCCAATAAATTTTATTAAAGATAACAAAATTGCTAATAATTTATACTAATCAATCCACTTCACAAGCATAATTAATTGTTATTTTTGTTTTAAAAATGCATTTACTAGAGTTCGCTACTGGAAAATTACTAATTAATAGTGATGGATTCGAACCGAACCTTGCCCTAGGTTCGGTTCAGTTCGAAAACTATTTATTCCGGTTCGGTTCGAGGGTCGGTTTGAAAAAATATATTCCGGTTCGGTTCGGTTCGGTTCGAAAAAAACGAACCGAACCGAACCGGTTCGACATTTTGTATTTTTTAAATAACTAGTGCGTTAAATACAACCATTTAAATGTTTAATGTAGTTTTTATATTTAGTAATTGCTACTTTCAAATAAACCCAACATTAATTTGCTTTAGATTTTAGTAGCATAAATCATATTAATACTATTTGTCCAGGTATGATTTTTCAATATCTTTAACAAAGCCTAATTACAATGAGGTTAATAGGGAAAGCCACCTCTAAAATTTAGAATGTGTTAATACTTGATGATTTTTACTAATATCATTTTACCGTGCAAGAACGATATCACACGATCTTTGCGATTACTTTTATTTTAGTTTTAGTTAGTATAAAAAGAGTATCAAGACAATAAGGTGTTGCTGATTTCTTATACAGTACAAACAAAAAGCTGTTTTTCAGTTTATCTTTATTATTACTATTATTTCCTTTATAAGACAATATCAGATGGTTCTCGGAAAGAATCATAAATCTACCTCAAATAGCGTTTACGCTTTTCATAATAAAATATAACAGTATTTATGGCACGGGCATTATGTATGCTTGTTATTTGCATTGCACTGTGTTATTTTATGTCGGCATTGATTCAAAAGTTTATGCCGCCCTGAGTCATAAACTTCAACCCCTGGTTTTGAGACAAAGTTCGGGGTCATTCTTCTGGAGTATCGGCTATTTCTAAAGACGTTGGTGGTAATGGCCACACTAAATAAACCGTGAATATTATGGTACCATGCGTTTTGTAACACCATTTGTTGAGCGATTATGTACAAAAGAAAAGGAGATTAGGGTTTTGCTACAAGGTCACATATTTTAATATTAATAGAGAGCTGGTTTTCATACAAAAGTAAAAAATTCAAAATGATGGATCAGTAGTACATACTTAATTAAGAATTAAATTGTTTCGTTTATTCTGAAAACTTCTGTAGTCTAGACCGTGACATCCGCTTGTGTATGTTTAAATGGTTATCAACACGACTTCTGTTCATTAAATAAAATAAGCTTGTTTTTAAAACCAAATTTTCAAAATCATTTCGAATTTCTTTAATATCTAATACTAGTTATAAACAAACAACAATTTGAAATAAGGAGCATTAAACAAATCCAACTAATCTAGAATTTTTTGATCTACAAACGTGCCTCGATGACAAAATTTATTAGATATGTAACATTAATACCTATTACATTTTTTACCTATTGGCTTAAAACTCGGTGACCATGTACATTAGAAAATCATTTTATTTTTTACATGCTTGTGACGGGAGATTTTTAACATGTGCATTGGAAGAAATGACATGTTTTTAATGAAAATTAAATTTTTTAACTGAATTTTTATTTAAAAAATCGAACCTTTCGAACCGAACCGGACCGAACCTTGAGCTAGGTTCGGTTCGGTTCGAAAAATTTGCCGGTCCGGTTCGAGGTTCGGTTCGAAAATAAAATGTCCGGTTCGACCTCGAACCTGTTCGGTTCGTGTCTATCCCTACTAATTAATGAAAACCTTCAGATAGCATCTGAAAAGGCAATACTAGACAAATAAAATTTGAGTAAGGTAAGGGGAAAACCGCGTTGTAAGTTGTAAGGCGCTACGATGCGCTAGGTATAAAAATTAAATGAGTAAGCAGGAATTATTCTCGAATGGACAGACTTATTATTGAAGTACCTTGTATAATTTTAATTTCATGTATAATAGTACTCAAAAACTAGACAGTAATTTTATTCAAATAATACGTTCATAACCACAAATATAATCGTTTTAGCGTTGTTAAATACATATTGGAACTCAACTCAGGGTTGTAATTTATTTTAAGTCACAAGAATGTAAACAAAATATAACTGTAAAATTGGTAGTGAAAGCATGTCATTTTTTCAGTAAACTTTAGATTTATGAAACAATATGGAACTCATTAATATGCATCTCAAATATAGGAGGGCTTTTACAAATTTTGGTTGAATAAATTACGTTTGATATTACATAGTTGTAATTACCATAAAGAAAATCACAGACTTACAATACAGTGAAACAACCAGACGCTATGAAAGGGACATACACAAATATAAGGTAAGAGATGACAATCTTTTCATTCAATTCATTAAAATGTATTCATTTTATATTGCTTCAGACAGAAACCACAAATAAATATAAACCTACGCAAATTACATGATAACACGTACTTCCCGCGTTTCATGTCATACGCTCAATAGCAAGATTGTGCAAGACAAAAAAATCCTGGACTAAGAATATAGTGATGAAAATAATACCAGAATTAGACATTGGACTAAGATTTGATTTTAATTAATTGTGAACCGGCAATACAATAACGTGAAAATGTACAAATACGCGCAAATAGACCTGAGGAGAAGGTGAAATAATGTTCGTTTACAAGTAGGGTTGAAAGTACAAAAACTCCAAAAAAATGTGATTCCATTCCCAAATGGAATAGACAGCGATCGACATGCTAAATACAGGATAGTTTCATAAACGCACGCGCGAATATAGTGTCGTGAGAACCGTTTGAAAACAAAGACCTGAGTTGCACCTCCATTAAATTGGAACTTTGGGGCTTGCCTAGTATAAGGGAGAATGGCGTTTTCGGTTGTTTAATAACTGAAGCAATGATTGCAAACAAACATTAGTATTCTTGGATACCCTCGAATTACGCAGTGAGTAGATAGTTGCGAGGTTTAAGAATTTGTATTTATGTGGACGATGGATTGTCTTCACCATGTCTGGTTCTTTTTGGCATTCCAATAAGGTTGTGACCAGTTTGTTCAGTTGGCAATTCAAGTAATTCAAGCCCTGTACGGGGTAAGATTTTCCTTGTGCTACTAATTGACTTCACTCATAAGAATGTAAATTTTTTAGCAGCTAGGAAGGAATATACTTACAACCTATTTCATTTTATTGAAAGCATCATATTGTCGCAGGGTAATGATTCTCAGAAGTTTAGAGCCTCCTGATATATCGAGACTAGCACTATTAATCATCCTTTGAACTGTAGTGATACTACGAAATGCTATCTTTTTTTAATATGGTATTATAAAAGTTTTACTTTAGAAATATTTGAGTACCGAAACATTCGACATATGGGGTCAACAGGTGATAATATTTTTCTCACAAAAATAAAAAACAATGGTGCATTTAAAATGGTTTCTTGAATAAATTATGCATTCATCCAAGATATTTAACAAGCAATTATGTTCAGTAATTTTTTTATTTATGGCATTGTTATTGACTGTAGCGCTGTTAGCCATACTTTGAGCTCAAGATGTTGGCAAGTACTTCTTAACTTTTGGTTGTCAAATTATTTTTTACTATATTATTTTTAAGGAAGTGCCTTATTACGCACTGACTGTAAATACTTGTTATTCTATACTTACTGTGGAACCTTTGAAACTTTAATTATTGATTTAATTTCTCTTTATTTAGCATAAATGAACTTGCTGGTGGTCATTCAGTTGTTTTATTTATCAATCTTCACTTAGTGAGATGCTGTATTAATTTTACGCTGTTATTAAGCTAGTTACCTCTCGATAGCTCCTGCAGCCACCTACAAAGAACCCAGAAGTAAGATATCATTGCGGTGTCGTTGCTTAAAGATTTTACATAGTTGCTCTTGCGAAGAAGAAAGATTACTAATTAGTATTTCGATCAAGTATTAAACAGGTTGTGACCGCTACAATTCATATGAAAAACGTGAAAAGTTTGAAATGAATTATTTTTTGTGGATGTAATTTCATGGTTTTTCTTTAGGATTTATTTTATAATAAAAGGAACGTGTTTTCTATAAAATTTTAGTTAAAATGCCTATAATTTTTTCAATTATAACGAGAAACTCGAATAAACTAACATTTTAAAAGAATTTCATTTTAATTTAATAACAGACGTATTTTAATTAAAAGCATGTTTACTGACCTCTGTTCTAGAATAGACTGAATAAAGTATAGAAAACCGACGCGCTTAAATGAGCTAGATAGTTCAATAGTCTGAAGCGGTAATAAAAGGTATAGTAAAAGAATAGCGAAAGTTCTCGAACCCGCTATACACGCCTGGAAGCAAACATCCGTTGACATCAAGGTTGATTGAAACTTCGACGCCGGCATGTTGTCGATGTAATTATATGATACGTTACGTAATTAAATTGGTACATACAAATAATTACTCCTGAGAGATATCATAAAGCTAGTTTTCATTTTATATAAAGCATAAGAGCGAAGAAGCCTAATTTTTATATACGTGAAAACAAAAGCATTTATTTTCAGCCGTGTGTAAATAATTTATTCTATTCTCCTTAAAAATATCAAATTTGTCGTTACATTTACCATAGACGCGTTTAAAAAATATCGATTTTATGACTTTATAAAGCAAAGCATATTTTCCGTGTGTGAAACACGTAAAACAAGTTTTAGAGCATTTATGAAAAGACCAATAGTCCAGAAAGTTCAAGCATTTAAGTTATTCAATAAAAGAATACGTCATTTTTACGAGAAATGTTCTACAAGCTATTAAATAAGCTAATTATTTCTATCAATGAACAAACGCCCCAATTTGAGGAAGCGTTAATATTGGGAAAGCTAAAAAATAGATAAGAACGATTTTAATAACTATAAGAGAAAGTTAGCAGCGGTCCGTTTCATTCTTTAACAAAAAGGAATGGAAGATTTTTACGACTGCGGTAACTTTATACTGATAGCTCATTAAAACGCGGAATCAAGGTAATTATTACACCCCTGGATGTGTCGTGCTTCGAAATATAACCTAGAAGAATCAAGAAGATGACGTATTGAGTTTGTTTTAGTATAAAAGACGGAAATAATTAGAACGGATTCATTCATTCTAACGTCAAACAACATGTAAGTTTCGAGCAAAATTTCATTCTTTAATTTATTTTAAGACGAAACATATACGTTTCAATTAACTTGTAATCTATTTTGTTGGTGTTCCACAAGTAACACAAGTTATGATGCATTATTATTTGATAAAATATAACGAAGAGATCACATTAATATAAATAATCTTGGTGCAAGATCATCTGCTAATTTTAATCGATTAAAAATGAATACACTTTGCAAATTGATATTTCAACGTCAAGATTGGTTATAAATGGAGATTTGAAGTGGGGCCAAGAAAAATGTTTTTTAATACATTGATGTATCTTGAGATTTCTGTTTCATTTTATTTTCGTAAATTCCACATTATTTCTGTTCAGCTAGCCATGTGAGGAAAAGGAAGGTAAGATAGTAATTTCATATTTCCTATTGCATTCTCATTAAGACAGTTCGATGTACCTGAGTCACAGCATATATATTGCTATGATAATTGGGTAATTTAGGAGTATATTGAGACATAATGGTCGTACGCTACATGTAAATATCACTAAAGTTTAGAAAAAGCTAATATCGAGCACACAGTATATAAATCACAACTAACTTTAACTTATGAAAGGAAGCTCATTCATCAAAAATCAAATCATATTTAGTAAAATAAATAACTTGTACCTCATATAATGCATTTTAAATTAAATATACAAGCATAAAATTGAAAACAAATACGCAGGAATAACATTTTAAACGCAACGAGTTTTATAGAAATAAATACGCAATTAGTGAAAGGAAATAACCTGGCATACTAGCTATAAAGAATCCCATTCAAAATATTAACGCATAAAATAAATAAACGCATTCAAATACGTCATCGTAGAAATTTGACTACGTGATCTGTACATCGTAAATTCATATAATCTCCAACAGATTTTAGAATACTAAACAACAAAACAGGCGTTTGGTTAAGTGATAAATTAAACGGGAAAATTTAAATAAATGCAAACATAAACAAGCGGACATGACTTGAAGAAAGTTCAAAGTTTGATATTTAAAGGAATACACTACACAAATTAAATGCCTACGTGAGGAAATGCATCACTTCAACACGAGTTTTGATGGTAACTTTATAGAAAATCCGAAGGCTGCAAAATATGGCAAAGTACAACGCTTCAATTAACAGAGTACGCTCGGAAAACCAATGGTACAGGTGAAGGGAGGAGCTTTATATAGAACACGAACTTGGTAAACAATGAGTCTCTTCGACCAAGGCACAATGCATAACAGTTCAAAGTATAATATCACGCGGAGTGAAAATAGTAAAAATTAAATAATTGTTTAATGAAAGTCGAGATAGAAAAGTCTTAAAAGAATAATTCTAGTGCCGAAATACGATAAAAGTTGCCGTTAACTTTGAAAAACAGCTTTAAGTAACCTACTCTAATGAATTCTAAGTAACGAATCTAATGAACTAAATTAAATAACTACTCTGAGAAACGGATTTAAATAATTGCTCTAGCAAAGATATATAATTAAGCAGTGGTCTACATAAGCATAGGAGCATTGAAAGGAGAAATTAATCAAACTAAGGGTTAGATTGGGCGAGCTGTACTACGCAGTAAACAAGAGAGTTTAAGTGAAAACAATCCAGGGGTGCTGGTCAATCACATGCAGAGGTAGTTCCAAGAATTGGAAACAAGCAAGGAAAACGCAGGTCAGAAATAAGAATATTCTTTATTAGCATAAGACTTTATTTCAATTTTAATATTTACATTTTGCATATATTAAAGTATTTAATTTGTGAAGGGTTATCAAAAATTTTTTAAAAAATTTACGTCGGGAGAAAGAAGGTCGTTTGAACGTTCAAAAGGTACTTCCGGTAGTATACAGTGTTATTTTTGCTGGCTTTAAGGGAGTTATAATTTGGGCATAATCAGATTGATATTATTATTTTGATTCAGGGGTTAATTTATGCATAGCAAATCAAATTATCAAAGTTATTAAACTGTAAAGTGTATATATCTTGGTCATTATACAAATTTTGGTTTGTTTCGTTTATATCATTCAAGTAGAAAGAAGCTAGAGTAAAAGGGGGTTAAACTTTCTTTGTTATCGTATCGTCGTGCACTCTGTGTGAATTAAACTGAGCTAGTCGACGCATATAAAAAGAGGTATATCTAAAATTTAAAGTTCAGGTTATTTATAGACAAAGCGGTGGCGTTTAGCAGAAAACTGAACGTTAATCACATCGGTGTACGGCAGTATCACAGCAATATACGGCTAGTTCAATGAAAATTATACTATGGATTTTACAAAATGAAATGAAACAGCAATCTCAAGAAACATCTAAACATTCAAAAATTTTCACTTTCCTACAAAAGAACTTTTAAAACAGTTCATAGCTTAAGTTCATATAGAAAATTTAATTATTAAAATAATTCCTATCTAATTCTTCTTAATAATTACAAAATCTTCTTTTAATTTTTACGTGGATTATTCACCTTTATTACCACTCTTGTAAGGGTGATTGGCCAATAACTTTTGACAGATAATTTATTAAAGGTCAAAATACTTCAAACTTCGACCTTAAAATTGCCCGGTAATTATCCGCTAACAAAAAAATTATAATTAAGACTTTTTCTAGCTTACAAATATTTGAATAATTTTATCAGATATAAAGAAAGAAATCTAAAATTTATACTTGCAATTCTTATGGTCATATAGCGCTTATTAAAAACCTATTTCCAACGTAATTACTGGTATTAAAAGTTTCCCATTTCCATCTTAAATCTCCATCAGTTTATTAGTTTGCAAAAGTGCATCTTCTATTTTTAATTAATTAACTTTAGAGTAGCTCTTGCATCGAAGAATGTTCAATCTTCGTTGTAATGTACAAAACAATGATGCGTCACCAATAGATGAGAAATTCTATGTTACTCGTAAAACTAATTTTAGGCATTCAATGCAGCTTTAAATCCTACATGACGAACGTCGAATGTTACACATTGCTTGATTTAAGAAATGAATGACGAATCGCAAATGAATCTTTACTCAAACTTAGAGGGTCAATCTCGTAAAATGAAAATGAATCTTCACTCAACGTTACATATTGCTTGATTTAAAAAAGAATGAATCGCAAGTCTTCATTATTTTTGTTTATATACAAAATTATCTCAATACGTCATTATTTCATTGTATTATCGAATCTTTCATCGCTGAATGATGTAATATTCCTTTAATGACGCGCTTTATGATCTAATTAACGTTAAGCTAAAGTTTATGAATATCATAAAACGTGTAATCTATCCTTTTCTAATGCACGAAGTTATCCGTTACTATCTCCTTCTTTCGTATTGTAATACATAGAATAGTTAAACTCGCGTTATCTCATCTCGGTTCCATTTTTTTAGTCGCGGGTTTCTTTGTATCCACATTTATTCATTCATACTAATAATTAATAGGTTTTCTATACAACATTTCTCAGTAATTGATCACGTATTTGAAAATTCTAGAACATAATTATTTTGTTTTGCAAATACAATAAGATTTGTATGGATTTGTATTCTTAATAATTGTAAACGCAAAAAGATTGGGTTTTATGAAACGTGTTCTAACGCATATTTTGCACACAAAATTTATTAAATAAATATTTCAAGCTTGCAATTGCATCCTAATAAAATACGGATTTCAGTATAATTACATAATTAATTAAAGCTTCAATTGCATTTTTATCCTTTGCAAATGCAATAAGATTGTAATAGTTTTCACGCGGATGTATTAAATGACTTTGTGTTTATATTTTAATGATTAAAACTCGTTTTTACTAAATAATAATCAACGATTGAAATTAATTAATTTAATATTTGGCTTTTTAAATTTGTATCCGTTTTATGGTCTCTTCACAGTATGTCATAAATGTAATACACCAAAATTTTTTTTACATGATTGATAAGAGCGTTGTTTTTTAATTACAAATAAGTATGCTTATATTATCCAGGGTAGAACAATTAAATATTGGAAGTTCATTTTTTCCGTTTACTTTTCTTTGGAGGGGTTTTATTTATAGAATTTGGGTTTCAATGACCTCTCGTAACCTCTTTATCACATCAATATATATATATATATATATATATATATATTGCTGTGATACCTACAAAATCCGTGAACTATTCATTACCTTAACTGTGTTGGTCCATTGACTTTCTTCTGTTAATCGCCTCGGCTGCTCCTCTAGTTAAACCTTCATCCTCATTCATAAAAAAAGACAAACACATTCCTACCACAAACATCAACGTTAACTCTATTTACATCAATATTCACAATACATTAAAATTTCAAATTAAAATTCAGCATAAATTTCAGTTTTAAAAGAATTTCAAGATTAATTTTATTATCATTTAATGTGCATCCAGAATTAAAGTCCTTGTAGGATGCCTACTAATTACTATAACAATATATGCAGACCGGAGTCTGAGTACAAAGGGAGCATCTACCACCCCTTTACGTTAATTAACCAGGTTCGTCTAATTGAGCTCAAAGACATACCTAAAATTTCATCATAATCCAGAACATCAATACTAAATACCCCTTTCTACTTAAACAAGCAAATTTCACCTTAAAATTAAAATTTTATTGTTAGTACAATTTCACTAATGTCCATTTAAAGTAAATCAATTATAAAGTTATTCGACACACCCAAAATATCAAAGTTCAAACAAAAAAGTATAATTTACCTGAAGTTCACTGCACTCGTAGCTTCAATGTACATCGTCCCTTTTGTTAATCACACCATTCCAACTGGATTATATTTACGGCTTCGGATTCTCAACGCTTTTAAAATTTTCTCCATCACCATTCATCTAAAGTTGTTTCTAGGCTTTTCCGGAACTCATCTGTGTATATCTGACCCTTGTTTTGTGGATCCAGACACATTCATGAACCATTTAATTATTAACACCCCGAAAATAGCAAAGAAATTCATACTTCTTTCACCAATATACGCCAAAACTGCCTACTTTTGTGTATACATTTGTCGTTGTAAATTTTACTAACTGGTACAGTGATACTAAATTTTATTACCTTGTATCTAAGTGCACTAAAGTATATTCATGTTAGCACGTAAAGAACAAACTATTTTGAATCACCAAAATATACGAGCAAACTTTAAATTATTTTATCAAACTAAAATGCACTGTTTAACGTATTGAATCAAGTCGCGGATGTAAGAGCTTGTTCATATTCACCTGGGTATATATAGAAGTTAGCCTGTCTGTCGGTCGAGTCCCCAAAATGGACAATTCTAAAGAATTTCGCATGCTATGTTCCCATTCCGTAGCTCGCGCGTCGGTTTTTACAAATTTTGTACTCGCCCCAGTTAAATCTCAGAAATTTCAACACGGCAGCAACGTCTGGAAATAACTAATTGACTTTTATACAGAAATCGTTGTTTCTACCTCTGATATTTGCATCCTATTTTCAACCAATTGTGACCCTCGTGACGTTGCTTAAATCACGCCTTTTACTATATGTGTCTCGGTCTTGTGCATATTATCTGTCTCTATCTAACCTGTTCTTATTGATGCAAATTGATATTCTTTATTATCGATTATTTCAGTCCATGTGGACTATCTGGGTTAAATAACCCCGTATCGCACCTTCTCGTGAATATTAAGCCACGGTTTCTCCAAGATTCTTTGTAACTATTAATTATCTGCAACATTTACGCAGAATGAGCTTTTTAAAAATACGCAGGTGTTTAAACATACTATTAATTCTCAGAGCTTGATTTCATGGTATTTTATTGGGTTTTTCAAGTTTTTATAGATATTATATGTTACTAACGGTTCAATTAACTTCAATTACAATTATTATTTGTACGTTTTGTTTAATACCAGTTACTTAAAATAGAGTTAATTGATATAAATTTTGCACGTAATTTTATTTGTTTCTTTACTAGGATAATTAAATTACCCGTAAAGTTTTCTAATACTGCTTCCTTTTATATAAAGCGTCTTATAAATAATTTAAATCTCTTAATTTTAATAAAACGAATGAATTTTTATGCTTCACGGTTATTTAATAACGCGTACCTTTTTCCAAAGCTTCTACACGGTGATTAAAATTATTTGATGTGATTATTTAATTTTCTACCCTGGTCTAAATATGAGTATTTTCCCCCTATTTGAATACAAATAATCCCACTTATTTGAATTCAAATATAAAATATTTAAACCGCAAACAAAATTTACAAACAAAATTGCCTATCTCTCTCTACCCTTATCTATCTAACTTACCTACTTTGTCTCCAATCCAAAAAAAAATATTTACACCTATCCTATATCCCTATCCTATTCCTAACTCTCACCTAATTCTATAAACTGAAATTATCCCTAACTTCATCCTACTTATCCATCTAATCCTATATACATCCTATATACCTATCCTACTCTTACTCTATTCCTAACTCTCCACTAATCTTATATGAAATATCTATACTTAACCCATCTTATTTTCTTCCTACATTTACTCTTTATTCTCATCCTAAACCTATTCCTAATTATCTCCCATATTTATCCTATACCTAGCTTTATTTTCTATATCTATACTAAAATTCACCTATCTCTATCCTTTGTTCATCAAGTTATTTAAATCTAACTCTCTTCTTGACCCTCCATGTCTTTCTTCTTACCATCCTAATACTCTTCATCCCTATCTCTCCCCCCTTCTATATCTATACTTAACATCTCTATTATCTCACATACAATAAACTTATCATCCCTCTTGTCCTGACTCTTAAATACTGCTTCTTCTTCATTCCCTACACTTGTCTGTTTCTCATTTATTACTATTTTCTTTTCTGCCGACAAACCAAACGATACTACCTTACAATTATCGATTTTTCCCTCTGCGGAAAATCCTATGTACCTTCTAGAATTCTTGTGTAATGGAATCCGCCAGAATGAATTCCTTAAATCTACTTTACTAAAAATAAACTTGCCACTTAATCTCGTCAAAAGCGTGTCCATGGATGGTGGACAATGGAATTGCGGTTTGGTCCGTTGATTAATTTTTCGTGCATCTAAACATAAACGAATGCTATCATCCTTTTTCTTAACTACCACCAACGGATTTATAAAATGAGTGTTTGATACCTCTATTATGCCATCTTCCAACATTTTATTTAATTCTGCCTTCACCTGCTCCCGATATGCTGCTGGAATTGGATAAACCTTTGCGTTGAACGGTTCTGAATTATCCACTTCCAATCTGTGCTCATAGCCCTAACGCTGTGCTTGCTTCTACCCCACTAATTCTGCATGTTTTGTAATAAAGCTTGAACCTCTACTCTCCTATCCTCTGGACATTTTATTGTGTTGATCTGTTTAACCTCATCATCCTCTACCTCTACTACATTAATACTAAACCCCGTGTCATCCTCTGTGACTTCATAACTGCCCTTCCATGGCACTACCCTATCATTAATCCTTATTACCTTCCGTTCCATATCTATCAAAACCCTAACTTCATCATACAGTCAACACCTAAAATGCTCTGAAACTTCAGTCCAGGTACAATTACAAACTCCTGTTCACAGCTTAAACCTCCTATATCTATCCTAAGCACCACAACACTATTTACTACAGGAAACTTCTTTTTATTTGGAGCTACTAAATGGCTACGCTTTATAGGCATAATTCTATCACAAACCTTATCCCTAATTTTGCTGACGAATTCCTCCGATATTAAACTCGCCTCTGCTCCTGTATCAAGTAATACTTCTACATTATTCTCAAAAATTTCTAAATTAATAATTGGCAAACATAATTTTTCCTTAGTTTCTGGCTCTACTTCTTCCTCAATTTTGAAAAATTCACGTGGATGTTCATATACATTTACACTGAAATCTAGTGGTCTGTCGCGTTCTAAAAATCCCGTCCAGGTCTGTTTTCCCTACTTGGTCCTGGTCTAGCCGTCACCTCAGCGTATGTCCTAGGCGTTTCCACTCGTTCCGTGTCTGTATTAGCAGTCCCGCTCATGTCTGGTGAACTATTCATTCTGGTAGATCCCGGTCTCGGTGCAGGTCCCCTTTCTAAACTATTACTTCTAACGTATGGTCGTCGCTGTTTCCAATTCTGTCGCTGGTATCCGTAACTATTCCCCCGTCTAGCGTAGTTGTCCCGTCTATTGTCAAACCTAACTGTGTTGATCTGTCTTTCCCTATTTTCCCGAGGTCGTCCACTACTTACGTCGTCGTACCTCTGCAAGTATTCTAGAAACATTTCTCTGTCCACTATGTTCTGTAGTGCTACGTGTTGTCTTATTTCTACCTCGAAGTGTCGTGATAAATATTTAATAATTTGTCGGTCCGTCAGTGGTGGGTTAAGTTGCTTTGCTATGCTATACTTGCGTATAGCATATTGCTCCTACTTCCTGAAAATTCTCCCTTAAATTTCCTGTGATTAAGTCGTCTCGTACCTGGTCTTGTCTGTGGTCACTCCAGTAGTGCTTTAAAAATCTATCCTCAAAGTCCGTGTAAGTGTCTATGTCCTGTCCTACTAAATTGTACCATGCTTCCGCGTTGTCCTTTAATAAAGCCTTTATCGTATTCAGTTTAGTCTGTTCGTCAAATAAATTTCCCACTAGATTTCTTACACTATTAATAAAAATTTGTGGATTTACCCTGTTATCGCCATAAAACTTCATGTGTTGGTCCAATGATACTCCACCTGTAGAAAATCTGGGACCATCCCCCGTTAAATTTGACATGTTGTATTTAATACTACTAACATCGCGTTCTACCCTGCCTAACTGATCCCTACATGAGTCCGTTACTTCAGTCATTTTATATTAATCTCTTCTTCACAAAAATGCGTACTTCGGACCTTAAATGTCCCATTTCCTGTCGAAGACCTGTAATATCACGCTCATTTTATCTACCCTATTTTCAACTTCCCCATCTTTACGGTAAGACTATTTTTAAATTCTGAAACTTCTTGATTCGTCTTATCTATTTTCTGACTAATCTCCTCTAACTTCCTGTTCGATTCTTCACTCATTTGCTCAAATTTTCGATTTGAGTCCTCTCGCTCTATTCGATTCATCCCTAGCTCTATTAGCTTCATCGTTCATTCTCTCTAGCATTCTCATTATCATCTCGTTTCCTTGATCCCTGATTCCGTCCTCGACTGATCTCTACTGCCTCCAGCTTCTTCCATTTTAGAATTTTTCTCACACAATGCACTATCGTCACTTCCAATTTCCACTCCTTGACTCCTTAACCACTCTTTTCTCTGCAGACGTTCTAATCACTCTCACACACTCTAAAATACTCCTAAATTTATACACACACCGAAACTCTCTCTCAGATCGCCAGTTTCCTGGAATAAAATCACAAAATTTTATTTGGAACTCGAGCCTCACTTTGGGTCGCCATATAATGCTGTGAATCCTCTAAAATCCGGGTACTCCGCTTTTGAATCGAGCCCTACGAATTGGATGCCAAAGAATGCTGTGAATCCTACAAAAGCTATTCATTACCTTAACTGTGTTGGTCCATTGACTTTCTTCTGTTAATCGCCTCGGCTGCTCCTCTAGTTAAACCTTCATCCTCATTCATAAAAAAGACAAACACATTCCTACCACAAACATCAACGTTAACTCTATTTACATCAATATTCACAATACATTAAAATTTCAAATTAAAATTCAGCATAAATTTCAGTTTTAAAAAGAATTTCAAGATTAATTTTATTATCATTTAATGTGCATCCAGAATTAAAGTCCTTGTAGGATGCCTACTAATTACTATAACAATATATGCAGACCGGAGTCTGAGTACAAAGGAGCATCTACCACCCTTTACGTTAATTAACCAGGTTCGTCTAATTGAGCTCAAAGACATACCTAAAATTTCATCATAATCCAGAACATCAATACTAAATACCCCTTTCTACTTAAACAAGCAAATTTCACCTTAAAATTAAAATTTTATTGTTAGTACAATTTCACTAATGTCCATTTAAAGTAAATCAATTATAAAGTTATTCGACACACCCCAAAATATCAAAGTTCAAACAAAAAAGTATAATTTACCTGAAGTTCACTGCACTCGTAGCTTCAATGTACATCGTCCCTTTTGTTAATCACACCATTCCAACTGGATTATATTTACGGCTTCGGATTCTCAACGCTTTTAAAATTTTCTCCATCACCATTCATCTAAAGTTGTTTCTGGGCTTTTCCGGAACTCATCTGTGTATATCTGACCCTTGTTTTGTGGATCCAGACACATTCATGAACCATTTAATTATTAACACCCTCGAAAAATAGCAAAGAAATTCATACTTCTTTCACCAATATACGCCAAAACTGCCTACTTTTGTGTATACATTTGTCGTTGTAAATTTTACTAATTGGTACAGTGATACTAAATTTTATTACCTTGTATCTAAGTGCACTAAAGTATATTCATGTTAGCACGTAAAGAACAAACTATTTTGAATTACCAAAATATACGAGCAAACTTTAAATTATTTTATCAAACTAAAATGCACTGTTTAACGTATTGAATCAAGTCGCGGATGTAAGAGCTTGTTCATGTTCACCTGGGTATATATAGAAGTTAGCCTGTCTGTCGGTCGAGTCCCCAAAATGGACAATTCTAAAGAATTTCGCATGCTATGTTCCCATTCCGTAGCTCGCGCGTCGGTTTTTACGAATTTTGTACTCGCCCCAGTTAAATCTCAGAAATTTCAACACGGCAGCAACGTCTGGAAATAACTAATTGACTTTTATACAGAAATCGTTGTTTCTACCTCTGATATTTGCATCCTATTTTCAACCAATTGTGACCCTCGTGACGTTGCTTAAATCACGCCTTTTACTATATGTGTCTCGGTCTTGTGCATATTATCTGTCTCTATCTAACCTGTTCTTATTGATGCAAATTGATATTCTTTATTATCGATTATTTCAGTCCATGTGGACTATCTGGGTTAAATACCCCGTATCGCACCTTCTCGTGAATATTAAGCCACGGTTTCTCCAAGATTCTTTGTAACTATTAATTATCTGCAACATTTACGCAGAATGAGCTTTTTAAAAATACGTAAGGTGTTTAAACATACTATTAATTCTCAGAGCTTGATTTCATGGTATTTTATTGGGTTTTTCAAGTTTTTATAGATATTATATGTTACTAACGGTTCAATTAACTTCAATTACAATTATTATCTGTACGTTTTGTTTAATACCAGTTACTTAAAATAGAGTTAATTGATATAAATTTTGCACGTAATTTTATTTGTTTCTTTACTAGGGATAATTAAATTACCCGTAAAGTTTTCTAATACTGCTTCCTTTTATATAAAGCGTCTTATAAATAATTTAAATCTCTTAATTTTAATAAAACGAATGAATTTTTATGCTTCGCGCCGTTATTTAATAACGCGTACCTTTTTCCAAAGCTTCTACACGGTGATTAAAATTATTTGATGTGATTATTTAATTTTCTACCCTGGTCTAAATATGAGTATTTTCCCCCTATTTGAATACAAATAATCCCACTTATTTGAATTCAAATATAAAATATTTAAACCGCAAACAAAATTTACAAACAAAATTGCCTATCTCTCTCTACCCTTATCTATCTAACTTACCTACTTTGTCTCCAATCCAAAAAAAAATATTTACACCTATCCTATATCCCTATCCTATTCCTAACTCTCACCTAATTCTATAAACTGAAATTATCCCTAACTTCATCCTACTTATCCATCTAATCCTATATACATCCTATATACCTATCCTACTCTTACTCTATTCCTAACTCTCCACTAATCTTATATGAAATATCTATACTTAACCCATCTTATTTTCTTCCTACATTTACTCTTTATTCTCATCCTAAACCTATTCCTAATTATCTCCCATATTTATCCTATACCTAGCTTTATTTTCTATATCTATACTAAAATTCACCTATCTCTATCCTTTGTTCATCAAGTTATTTAAATCTAACTCTCTTCTTGACCCTCCATGTCTTTCTTCTTACCATCCTAATACTCTTCATCCCTATCTCTCCCCCTTCTATATCTATACTTAACATCTCTATTATCTCACATACAATAAACTTATCATCCCTCTTGTCCTGACTCTTAAATACTGCTTCTTCTTCATTCCCTACACTTGTCTGTTTCTCATTTATTACTATTTTCTTTTCTGCCGACAAACCAAACGATACTACCTTACAATTATCGATTTTTCCTCTGCGGAAAATCCTATGTACCTTCTAGAATTCTTGTGTAATGGAATCCGCCAGAATGAATTCCTTAAATCTACTTTACTAAAAATAAACTTGCCACTTAATCTCGTCAAAAGCGTGTCCATGGATGGTGGACAATGGAATTGCGGTTTGGTCCGTTGATTAATTTTCGTGCATCTAAACATAAACGAATGCTATCATCCTTTTCTTAACTACCACCAACGGATTTATAAAATGAGTGTTTGATACCTCTATTATGCCATCTTCCAACATTTTATTTAATTCTGCCTTCACCTGCTCCCGATATGCTGCTGGAATTGGATAAACCTTTGCGTTGAACGGTTCTGAATTATCCACTTCCAATCTGTGCTCATAGCCTAACGCTGTGCTTGCTTCTACCCCCACTAATTCTGCATGTTTTTGTAATAAAGCTTGAACCTCTACTCTCCTATCCTCTGGACATCTTATTGTGTTGATCTGTTTAACCTCATCATCCTCTACCTCTACTACATTAATACTAAACCCGTGTCATCCTCTGTGACTTCATAACTGCCCTTCCATGGCACTACCCTATCATTAATCCTTATTACCTTCCGTTCCATATCTATCAAAACCCCTAACTTCATCATACAGTCAACACCTAAAATGCTCTGAAACTTCAGTCCAGGTACAATTACAAACTCCTGTTCACAGCTTAAACCTCCTATATCTATCCTAAGCACCACAACACTATTTACTACAGGAAACTTCTTTTATTTGGAGCTACTAAATGGCTACGCTTTATAGGCATAATTCTATCACAAACCTTATCCCTAATTTTGCTGACGAATTCCTCCGATATTAAACTCGCCTCTGCTCCTGTATCAAGTAATACTTCTACATTATTCTCAAAAATTTCTAAATTAATAATTGGCAAACATAATTTTTCCTTAGTTTCTGGCTCTACTTCTCCTCAATTTTGAAAAATTCACGTGGATGTTCATATACATTTACACTGAAATCTAGTGGTCTGTCGCGTTCTAAAAATCCTGTCCAGGTCTGTTTTCCCTACTTGGTCCTGGTCTAGCCGTCACCTCAGCGTATGTCCTAGGCGTTTCCACTCGTTCCGTGTCTGTATTAGCAGGCCCGCTCATGTCTGGTGAACTATTCATTCTGGTAGATCCCGGTCTCGGTGCAGGTCCCCTTTCTAAACTATTACTTCTAACGTATGGTCGTCGCTGTTTCCAATTCTGTCGCTGGTATCCGTAACTATTCCCCCGTCTAGCGTAGTTGTCCCGTCTATTGTCAAACCTAACTGTGTTGATCTGTCTTTCCCTATTTTCCCGAGGTCGTCCACTACTTACGTCGTCGTACCTCTGCAAGTATTCTAGAAACATTTCTCTGTCCACTATGTTCTGTAGTGCTACGTGTTGTCTTATTTCTACCTCGAAGTGTCGTGATAAATATTTAATAATTTGTCGGTCCGTCAGTGGTGGGTTCAGTTGCTTTGCTATGCTATACTTGCGTATAGCATATTGCTCCCTACTTCCTGAAAATTCTCCCTTAAATTTCCCTGTGATTAAGTCGTCTCGTACCTGGTCTTGTCTGTGGTCACTCCAGTAGTGCTTTAAAAATCTATCCTCAAAGTCCGTGTAAGTGTCTATGTCCTGTCCTACTAAATTGTACCATGCTTCCGCGTTGTCCTTTAATAAAGCCTTTATCGTATTCAGTTTAGTCTGTTCGTCAAATAAATTTCCCACTAGATTTCTTACACTATTAATAAAAATTTGTGGATTTACCCTGTTATCGCCATAAAACTTCATGTGTTGGTCCAATGATACTCCACCTGTAGAAAATCTGGGACCATCCCCCGTTAAATTTGACATGTTGTATTTAATACTACTAACATCGCGTTCTACCCTGCCTAACTGATCCCTACATGAGTCCGTTACTTCAGTCATTTTTATATTAATCTCTTCTTCACAAAAAATGCGTACTTCGGACCTTAAATGTCCCATTTCCTGTCGAAGACCTGTAATATCACGCTCATTTTATCTACCCTATTTTCAACTTCCCCATCTTTACGGTAAGACTATTTTTAAATTCTGAAACTTCTTGATTCGTCTTATCTATTTTCTGACTAATCTCCTCTAACTTCCTGTTCGATTCTTCACTCATTTGCTCAAATTTTCGATTTGAGTCCTCTCTCGCTCTATTCGATTCATCCCTAGCTCTATTAGCTTCATCGTTCATTCTCTCTAGCATTCTCATTATCATCTCGTTTCCTTGATCCCCTGATTCCGTCCTCGACTGATCTCTACTGCCTCCAGCTTCTTCCATTTTAGAATTTTTCTCACACAATGCACTATCGTCACTTCCAATTTCCACTCCTTGACTCCTTAACCACTCTTTTCTCTGCATACGTTCTAATCACTCTCACACACTCTAAAATACTCCTAAATTTATACACACACCGAAACTCTCTCTCTCAGATCGCCAGTTTCCTGGAATAAAATCACAAAAATTTTATTTGGAACTCGAGCCTCACTTTTGGGTCGCCATATAATGCTGTGAATCCTCTAAAATCCGGGTACTCCGCTTTTTGAATCGAGCCCCTACGAATTGGATGCCAAAGAATGCTGTGAATCCTACAAAAAGCTATTCATTACCTTAACTGTGTTGGTCCATTGACTTTCTTCTGTTAATCGCCTCGGCTGCTCCTCTAGTTAAACCTTCATCCTCATTCATAAAAAAAGACAAACACATTCCTACCACAAACATCAACGTTAACTCTATTTACATCAATATTCACAATACATTAAAATTTCAAATTAAAAATTCAGCATAAATTTCAGTTTTAAAAAGAATTTCAAGATTAATTTTATTATCATTTAATGTGCATCCAGAATTAAAGTCCTTGTAGGATGCCTACTAATTACTATAACAATATATGCAGACCGGAGTCTGAGTACAAAGGGAGCATCTACCACCCCTTTACGTTAATTAACCAGGTTCGTCTAATTGAGCTCAAAGACATACCTAAAATTTCATCATAATCCAGAACATCAATACTAAATACCCCTTTCTACTTAAACAAGCAAATTTCACCTTAAAATTAAAATTTTATTGTTAGTACAATTTCACTAATGTCCATTTAAAGTAAATCAATTATAAAGTTATTCGACACACCCCAAAATATCAAAGTTCAAACAAAAAAGTATAATTTACCTGAAGTTCACTGCACTCGTAGCTTCAATGTACATCGTCCCTTTTGTTAATCACACCATTCCAACTGGATTATATTTACGGCTTCGGATTCTCAACGCTTTTAAAATTTTCTCCATCACCATTCATCTAAAGTTGTTTCTGGGCTTTTCCGGAACTCATCTGTGTATATCTGACCCTTGTTTTGTGGATCCAGACATTCATGAACCATTTAATTATTAACACCCCCGAAAAATAGCAAAGAAATTCATACTTCTTTCACCAATATACGCCAAAACTGCCTACTTTTGTGTATACATTTGTCGTTGTAAATTTTACTAACTGGTACAGTGATACTAAATTTTATTACCTTGTATCTAAGTGCACTAAAGTATATTCATGTTAGCACGTAAAGAACAAACTATTTTGAATTACCAAAATATACGAGCAAACTTTAAATTATTTTATCAAACTAAAATGCACTGTTTAACGTATTGAATCAAGTCGCGGATGTAAGAGCTTGTTCATGTTCACCTGGGTATATATAGAAGTTAGCCTGTCTGTCGGTCGAGTCCCCAAAATGGACAATTCTAAAGAATTTCGCATGCTATGTTCCCATTCCGTAGCTCGCGCGTCGGTTTTACGAATTTTGTACTCGCCCCAGTTAAATCTCAGAAATTTCAACACGGCAGCAACGTCTGAAATAACTAATTGACTTTTATACAGAAATCGTTGTTTCTACCTCTGATATTTGCATCCTATTTTCAACCAATTGTGACCCTCGTGACGTTGCTTAAATCACGCCTTTTACTATATGTGTCTCGGTCTTGTGCATATTATCTGTCTCTATCTAACCTGTTCTTATTGATGCAAATTGATATTCTTTATTATCGATTATTTCAGTCCATGTGGACTATCTGGGTTAAATAACCCCGTATCGCACCTTCTCGTGAATATTAAGCCACGGTTTCTCCAAGATTCTTTGTAACTATTAATTATCTGCAACATTTACGCAGAATGAGCTTTTTAAAAATACGTAAGGTGTTTAAACATACTATTAATTCTCAGAGCTTGATTTCATGGTATTTTATTGGGTTTTCAAGTTTTTATAGATATTATATGTTACTAACGGTTCAATTAACTTCAATTACAATTATTATCTGTACGTTTTGTTTAATACCAGTTACTTAAAATAGAGTTAATTGATATAAATTTTGCACGTAATTTTTATTTGTTTCTTTACTAGGGATAATTAAATTACCCGTAAAGTTTTCTAATACTGCTTCCTTTTATATAAAGCGTCTTATAAATAATTTAAATCTCTTAATTTTAATAAAACGAATGAATTTTTATGCTTCGCGCCGTTATTTAATAACGCGTACCTTTTTCCAAAGCTTCTACACGGTGATTAAAATTATTTGATGTGATTATTTAATTTTCTACCCTGGTCTAAATATGAGTAATATATATTTCTGTGTATTTATAGGATGAAATAAAGTAGATAAGTCAGTTAATTATTTATGGCAGGGTATCGCATGTATATACAATTCATTTAAAATTTTAAAACGTTTTCCATAACTATAGTGTCGGAATTTGCATTTTTAAAATAGATTTCTGGGCTACTTTTGCTTCAGTTTAGAGCAATTGTACATACCAACTACAAATAGTAGGTGTAAGAAATGTAGATCCTTAACGTGCAGTGTAAACACGTGCATATTATTTAGATTAGAGTGTAGGTATATGAGTCCGAAAGCTTTCAATTTTCTGTAGTGTAGAAATCAATAATTTTAAGATCGTTTTCAAGGAGGGTGAAGAATTTTCACGAAGTAACAGTTATTCTAAGTGTAAATATTCTTTGCGTGCATAATTTATCCTAATTTAGTGTATAATTTGAATATGTGTATAAATTTAAAAAGTTTAATAATAGCAAAAGGGCTATCATTATAACAGTTATTGGTTGTAAGAGGAAGCAAGCAAATAAAACATTCCCAATAGAAGTTTATAACGTTGAAAACATTCTAGGTATTAATTTACGAAGCTTGAAAATAATCGTCAAAGATTTCTAGCTAAACGATCAAGATCGTTATAAACAAACGCAAACAACAACATATTCGACGAATGGCATTGAAGGTATACAAGCAGGGATCGATATTAAATAAAGAGAGAGTATTTGAGCATGGTTAGATGTTCGTTGATTTGAAACAACTGGGGCACAAAGAAAATTATAAAAGTTAGTAGATACAAGGGGGAAACAGTGTGTTTAGAAAAACTTCGATTTTAAAAGGTGGAGTGAGAAATATTTTAGTAGTGGTTGACTTCAAGGACTGGTATAACGTGCATATGATAAACAGAGATAGATTGTTTGACTACCCATATAGATAGTCGAGAGTCGAGAGAGGGAAAATGCTAATTAGGGATAATCGTGATTGTAAACAAGGAGTAAAAAAAGGAAAGGAGATATTGAATACAGGTTAGATTAGGATACAGAAAACTGGTAGTAGGAAAATAAAATATAGAAAGGGTATAAAGAAAGAAATAGAAAATTTTCGTATGCGAGTTAGAGCAAGACAACCTTAATATGCGCATTATGAAGGCGTGCTTTAGATGGTAGAACTTGTGTCAGTTGAGGCTAGGTTTCGGCGAATTTAATATCCGTTGTGAAACAATATATTTTCGTAGTAAATCGTTTATTGTTTTAAAAAATTCTTAGATTTGAAGACGGTTGGTGCACAGCTGTCAGTTTTAAGTGGAAATAGTGAAGATTATCGGAGAAGTTTTCAGAATTAGAGACGGTTGAAAGTTTGTAAGCGTGTGGTTTGTGGAATCGTGTTGACCGTTTAATAAATTTAGGGAAAAGGTTTATTTGTTTGTAGTGGTGTGTTTTCAAGAATTACAACTAGAAAGGGGGGCAGAATGTCTATATAACCACTGAGAGGCAGTGAGAGGCTCTCTTTTACTTCTTATCCAAGCATCGAGTAATATTGGTAAACCAATTACGTGACAAGTGATTTTAATATTTTAATTAAAGTTAATTAAAACATGCACAAGTTGGTGTATTGTTGTATAAGCAGGTCAACAATACATTTTGAGTATACGAAACTTCCTTCAGAACTGTAAGTAGAGATTGCTTGCTATTTTTTGTTGTTGGTGCAAGATAAGCACTTATATGGAGTAGTGGGTGTTAAATGGATCGATGTGATGGTGTACTGAGGCTAGATGGATCCGTACATGAAATGTAAAGGTTTGAAAGTACCGTAAATTGGTGGACGAGAGAATTGGGTAGCAGATCGCCGTCAAAGAGGGTGTTATTTTATATAAGGATTTATATTTATCAAATAATTTTTCCGTATCTGTTTATGTACAAAGTAAAAGGATCTGTTTATGTACAAAGTAAAAGGGTCTGTTGGTGATTTTCAGTGCAGAAATTAGCACGTGTCCAAAAAAGGTTTTTACTATGAGCTCATATTAGACCTGAGGTTAAAGTAAGAGTATGGTTAAGCCCAGTTACTTTACAGAGTTTATTGATGAGTAAAGTTGTATCACAAATATTGTATTGAAAATGAATTATTGTAAAACGAAGATGAATGTAATTTAATCTATGTGTGAAATAATAATAATAAGATAAAGATTTTTTGTATAGAATTTTCTGTTGGAATAAATTGTGGTGAATGTTTGGTAGTAGAGTCTTCTTTCTTGGAATAATAGGGTAGTATTTCATATTTCAGCTGAGCAGCCGGGGCGAACTTCCCTGATGAATCAGAAATTTTAAGTATAAAAAAAAAGCTCGGAGGATTGTGGCGCCCAAAAAGAAGATCTTCATCAAGAAGTGAGCAGCAGTATTTATGTAGTCCCAATTTGTGGGGCTTGAATTAATTTTAGGGTTTAATCCAGCATAACTTCAGAGCATTTATGGCAGCCCATTCGTAGAGCTCTTGCAGAGCATTTGTGGAGCCCAAGTGTGGGGCTTAGATCCCGGAACTTTGCAAAGCAATATATATAAAATTAGATGTTATTACAATTGAAAATTGTTTAAAAAAAAGCAACAATCCCAAAAATTCAATTCTATTAGTAACAAAAACAAATCCATATTATTTTGTAAATTTACGAAAATTAAATAAAGCAACGGAAAATGTGTCTTCCATTTTAGTAACTCTTCATGATGCCAAATTTATTGGCAAATATGTGTAAAACCATAACAAAATATTTTTCCCTCTAGTAAACTCAATCCGGAGACATTTTATACATATGACATCGTTACTTTCTGTTATCTAGAAACAAGTTATTGATGTAAAATAGAAATTAGTTGAATAAAACAACGTTACATTTGCTAGTTCAATTCTGGAAGAACGCCAAGTGCATACTGAATGCTTTAATATATGAAATGCTTAAAATTCGATCAAAAATAAATTTTTTCCGCTTCGTACTCTAAAAGTACTTTAATCCACTTCGTTAAACATAGAGCCATATATTACATCTGACATGCGGTGAACCTAATTCCACAGCTTTTGCATTTTGTCGGTTTCCTCGAGATTGGGTAATTTACGAGAATGCATTCAAATATCAGAGCATAAGATTACAGAAAACCGTGATATCACAAAACGCTTTTTAAGCTTTCGTAAAAGGTAAAATAAATCGCAAAAGTACTAGCTCAATGTAAATGCATTGTGAATTAAAGAGTTAGTGAACTTGGAAAGTATCCAAGTGTGATCCCGGATGCAACTGAATTAAAAAAGTTTCACTGTATCGACCGTTATTTACTGGAAAATTTCCCAACTTTCCCAAAGCAACTTTTATCAATTTATTTTGGTATAAAAAAAATTGTAATATGTTGCATCCAGCGGGTTGTATTTTCATTTGCCAGCAGAAAGTAGAATGCGATGTTTTAGAGAGTTTCAGGAAAATGTGCATGGTTTTTATCACTTCTAAATTGCTTTTAGTTAAATACAGGGTGTTTCATTAACAATGGGACAACGGTTAACTGGAGATGATATGCATCACATAATTACCATCAAGCCAAATTTTTCTTATCACATGGTTTAAGAAGTACAGGGTATGAAGGTTATAATTTTATTTCAATTTTTTGGCATTCTTCTGAATTTTGGGTTATCGACTTGAAATTGGCATCTTTGTTTTTGGATACAGAGAAAAAGAATATCATATTGTTTTTAACTTTGGTCATAGAGGGCGCTACTTATACTCTTTTTTTTATGATTAATTATCTATAACTGTTTATCTTCTACATCTAGCGCACAACCGACTTCGAAATCTGAAAAAGCAAACCTTTTCACATAAAAAAACGTGTTCTTGTTTCTCTTTGATATTCCAATTTGTTTTCAAGAAAAACCGTTTAATTCAAATTATGTTTTAATCTTTATTAGCGGGATGTCAGGAGTGATCCACCTAGGTGGAAAGACGTTTAGATATTCGCGTACTGGCCCAGAGAAATGTGCAGAGGCGTCGTCTTGCACAAACCAAATATGTACCCTTAAATTAAGCAGTACTACTTCAAGCAAATCGTTTAAATTTTCTTGAAGAAAATTTAAATAAAGTGTGCCGTTTAGAGAGAGTGGCAGTTAAGAAGGCCAATAAAAAAATATGAAATATCACATCAATCATTGATCATAAATTCGTGTTGAAAATGTCTTTCTTTTACGGCATGGGGGTTTTCTGAATCCCACAAATGATTGTTTCGCCAGTTGAAAACACCACGACGAGTAAACGTTGCCTCATCAGTATAAAGAATCTTACTGTAAAGATTAAGATTCACGTTTTGCTGCTCGTGTAAAAACTTAGCAAAAAGGAGGCGAGCTGGAGGATCTTCGGCAATAAATTCTGAATTGAAGTAAAGTGGTATGGAAAAACCATTTCTTTGTTTAGAATTCTCCAAATCAATGAGTAACATACTGAAATTTGTTTGCGCTAAAACACTGTAACAATTTTATTTTTGATTAATAAATCCCTTCATAAAAGTGCGAGAATAATAAAACACTTTTATTAAAACAATAGTAAATTACATTCAACAACTAAAGTAATACGTTAAAGCAGCATCGTCCTTTGGTATTCTATTTGTGGTTAAATATCTGTGTCTTCTACAGCTATTTGCAGGCGCGTTTCTATTTGACTGTCCCCTCCTCGGACGCCTCGGTCGCCCGAGCTAGTTTTGTAATCAGTCGGCCATACGTGAAAGAAGCAATAAGATGTATCAAAAATTGCAGGCCGGCAATTTGCGTATCAACTTTGATGAGTTAGAACACATCTTCGAACAGCGGTTGGTAACGTATAAAGGTTATTAACTTGTTTAATTTGAGATAATTTATTTAGCGCGACGAGACATAATGCTACAATTGACAATGCAACTCTGAAAATACGAAATTTAGAAGGCAGTTTATTAAGAAGACGACTTTGCTACAACTTACGATGCAACTTTTAGAATAGAAAATTTAAGAAACCAATTTTATGAAAACCACTTTGTTATACAACGTAAGGATGCTACTTTGGCGAGGCGGCGTGATTCAACATCCGGATTGCAGCGGCTGCCGAATGTATCGTGGCCGTATTTGATTCTACACGTGGAACAACTCCATAGTAGAAGTTGTTTAGTATGAACTTGGTTCACACTACACGCAGTGATCTTTGCATGAAATAACGAGTACCTCATCAAGGCGAGAAATGCAGTTTTTGGTTCGTAGATAGCTTTAAGTCCTTTTATGTGTTTCACACTAGAAACACGTTAATTTGTTCTAATGTAAAAGCATGAATATTATAAAAGTTTCAACTATTGCTGAGCTGGAT
The DNA here is from genome assembly GCA_036346225.1 of Platerodrilus igneus. Lineage (NCBI taxonomy): Eukaryota > Metazoa > Arthropoda > Insecta > Coleoptera > Lycidae > Platerodrilus > Platerodrilus igneus. The sequence goes on along the minus strand of JARFIW010000439.1, from coordinate 6,383,489 downwards.
TTTCCAGTGTCGAAATTAAAATTCACTGATTTGATGTTTTGAGAAACAACACGCGTGGTTCATTATGAATCGTTAGTAACAACAACAGGTGTTACTGACGTCACATATTTTTCTGTAGTATACTGCTGACAGATGTATTCTTGAAAGCAAATGCTTCGAACAGCTTTAGCACAAGTTATGTAAACAAGAGTATTTTTGTGATCTGCTTTTAGAAACTAAAACTTGCACATGTAATTTAAAAAAGAAAAACTTGAGTAGTAACATTTTTAGAAGTAATTAATTTGTCATCTGCCTGAACAGATCTGCACAGGTCGGAGCCTTTTTTTGTATAACAAGTTTACAATACACTGTAAAATATTTGATTATAAATAATTTAGATAAACCTGAAGTTGAAAACCATGAAGTAATTCAGTTATTAATTAAATTTTGTTGCAATTCATTTTATTTTAAAAGAGATTCTTTTAGTAAACAATTGGTTCAAGATTAAAGTTTTTATTTTGATCAAATATGATCAAACCTAAACACATAAAGCTAACATCCTTATGAGTAGAATTTTGATGCCAACTTTATATTGAAAATATCTTTTTACTACTTCTTTATGTATATTTGCTGGACACAAATAGTGTTCCACTTTTTTATTTATCTAACTATTAAAATTTCTTACAGGAACAGCGTCTTATTTTATTAAGACAGGTTTTTGTCATCGAAGGCGATCTTTTTTTCTTTGGGTCTCCACGTCCGCCCTTAGAAATATGCCATGCCATTATCATGAATAAGTCCGGGCTTGGTGGCGCCTATTTGGTTTAGATTAAGTTTGACCTACAAACAGATTTCAACTAACCCCCCCTTTTTTCATAGCTCGACCCAAGGAATAGACCCCTAGTTATGTCGGAAGACTTAGTTTCACTGCCACCCAAAATGGGGCTGGTGCCTTTAAGAAAAGATAAGTTTCAACACACTACATCTCTCATCTCATTATCGGTACATCACTATGACGCGGCATTTTTTACATATTTTAGTGGAAGAAATTTGAAGCAGAAGGTTAAAGAAAATACTTACTGAATAAATACTTTAAATACCTTCATTGACTCGTTAAATAAAAACTATGACAGATCATAATGACTGTCAGATAGCAAATAAACCTCCTAAAATATTATCAGTATCTTCGGCGTGACATCCCACTAATAAGGATTAAAACATAATTTCAATTAAACGGTTTTTTTTTAAAACATATTGGAATATCAAGGGGAGAGAGAAGAAAAAGGGGTTGCTCTTTCAGATTTCGAATTCGGTTGTACACTAGATGTAGAGGGTAAAAAGTTTTGGCTAATTAATCATAAAAAAATGTTGTAAGTAGCACCCTCATCACCAAAGTAAAAAATGGAATCATATTAATTTTATCTGTATCCAAAAACATAAAGGTGCCAATTTTTATAATTATTATAACCTTCAAAACCATGTACTTCTTAAACCACCAACACTCGGATAAGAAAAGTTTGGCTCAACGGTCATTATTTGATGCATAGTATCTCCAGTTAACCGTTGTCCCATTGTTAATCATACACCCTGACTTAATGTAATTGTATTCACTATATTTCGGTATACATCACGTATTGGAATAACAAGTCCCGATTCAAAACTATTAAAATGTTGTAAAAGTTACCAACAAAATTAAACGAAAGAAATTGATTCAGAGTCAGTGCCATTTAGAGCCTGTTATGTATTAATTTATAATACGCCATTTTCAATTATTGGATAACCAGTTTTCATTTTCTTATGCTTGAAAATCTATTATTTTCCGTATTAAAAGTAAGATAATACCCTGCTTCCTGAATCTGGTCTTGAGTAAGCTATAAATTAGTAGGTATCTTGTAAGTTTAGAATGATTGAAGATACATTAACATACTATCGGTGATTTTCTATTGTTCTCGGAAATATACTGTGAACATGCATTATCGAAGCACCAAGGTCTTCTGTTCCAATTGGTTGTAGGACAGCAACTCATTCAAATAAGTCAATCCCTGTAGTGATGAATAAGGTTGAAACGATGAAGCTGATTTACACGAATCAAAATTGATCACTTCAGTTCGGGATTTGACGAAACAGGGTTGTGATTTTTGGAGTGCCGTCCTCGTGGGTGACTTCACTGTAATGCTAGCCAACCTCTCTACGTTCCCCTTAGTGCACTACCTTTTACCACGAGCAAGTACCACGTCAAAAAGCAAAGAAAACCGGACCGCACCGAAAACCTTGAAAAGAACTCTTACCGAGAACTAAACAGTAAGTGTTATAATTTTAAAATTTGCATTATTTGAACCTTAATATTTAATTAAGTGATGTACGTAAAAAGTCAAATTCATTTAAAATTAAAAAATAACAACTAAATAGCACACTAAGTGGAAGTTCATAAGTTAGTAACGTTTTACCGGAGCTTGATGTATTGTAAAATAAGCTCCAATCTGAGATGTGTAAAGCATGGTGAAATCAACGGATCGCTTGAAAGTAGTAATTGACGCTGCAAGAAAATACGCGGTGGTGAGCTAAATCGAATAAGGTGCTGTAAACTCCCAGATGTGTGAAATCGTCCTGGCAAGACGCTGCTGGCGCCGGTGCATATTTTTAAAGTGTTAGAATATCAAACTCAAGTAACCTACATTGTCCCATAGTTTGGTTTTCCATCATTAAGTGATAGGCGATGTTGTTTTACTTTAAAATAATACCACTTTCTGAAGGAATATATAAAATGTAAATGTAATTAAGGTAAATTTTACTAAAATTCTACATAATGTAATACGCATTATTAGTATACAAATTCCTTGCACCTACAACAATTCCTGAATTCGTATTTTGTTTTTATGAAGTATTAAATTTTTACCCATTAACCTAAAATCCAAGCATCAAATACGACGCGTAATTGAAGTCATGCTAGACCTGGTAATTTACCTATCAATAACACATAATTCAGAATTCAAGTCAAAGTTATTCAAAATTAATTTACCTTAAAACGATTTTTTATAATCTCTAAAAAATTACTAATCGCTGTAGCGATCTAAAATTTCCACGGGCAATTTGAGATCGTCAAATGGTATTCTCAGTGTTAATGAATCCCATTTCCTCATAAGACATTCACGGCAAACATATTTCTCAAATAATAAATCCCACACATTATAAAATAAGATTTATTTTATCTACATTTTCTTTTGAAATAACTGTAAAATGTTTATGTAAAATAATCGCAAATACGGTCTTCAGAAACGAAGTTAACCCCCATTTTATCAATAAAATATTCTATAAATTGTCTGCAGAGCAAAGTTTGTTGTAATCTTGTTTTCACAACATACTATTTAAATGCACTAATAGTAAGCTTTAATGTGCTTGTTCGACAACCTCGTACACAGCGTTTACGAACAGTTGGTATTTTCTTATTATAGAGAGAGAATGTCACCGATGTCCTTCTCAGCGGTCGATCTGCGTATAGCTATTTGAATATACGAATTGGTTCCGAAACAGACTCCTGGTATACTTCTGCAATGAAATGCTCCAGTAGTAGTTGTTCGTCGGACATACAATGGCATTTATTCGATTCATGCGAAAGCACTGAGAAAATACAAAGATTGTAATTAATAAAGTACTTAGAATGCACTAGGAACTTATTTCAAATTGTACTTAAGAAAGCACTTAGAATTGTAGTTAAGAAGGAGTACCTTAGAATGTACAAAGTATTCATTTTATGTTGATCCAAATTACTGAAAAATCTCATCTTCACGTTAGATGCAAATCTCGATTCGTCTTGGAGAAAAACACGTCCAACTAATAATGATAACTTTTTGTATCTTCAAATGTAAAATCGTTTGATGTATATCTGGTGGCAACAGCTGGCGACCTTCATCCTTAGTTTTCTGTTAGCATGGTGCTATGTGAATTGGCCTCGAGTCAACAGTTGATGCCTAATGTATGTATATGCGTGATACATAATCCACAACGAAAGATTGTATTAATTTAACTACATAAGTAGTAAGTGTTCTCGGTCTTTATGTTTGTATTTCATTAGTTAATATTTCTATATTAAAATCTAGTATTGAGTAAGTAGAACTCTAAAGCACACCAAAGTCCAATCTTCTGTGAATTAAAAAATTCGTTTGAGAAGCCGTCGGTGCTTAAAGTTTTTCAAACCTCAATAAAATATCCATCTTGTTATAGTCCTACTTGCACTTGTTTAAGTTTGACTTTTTTGATAAAAGTCACTTTATAGTGAAATATTAAATTATTAAGTTAGCCCATCGATTAACCCTTGATATGTAAAGATTTTAAGACTTTTTGTCAATATTATTTAAAACCTAATGTATGAACATATTAAGTCTTGCATTTTTAAGAACTGAAAGTTATTATTAAAGTGATATATTTTAATTATGCTCTAGTGCTTCCTTTTAAATTACATTTAAAACGCTTGAATGTTACACAACTTGGTAGATCTATCGCAGCTAGGCCCAAAATCCATATAACAATAATATTTTATTTTAAGTAAAGAATATTTCCTAATTTCCATATTCTGAATGTAAATACAAATACTATATCTTGAACTGAAAACCAAACAAATTACTAGAAGATCTTTACAGTTTTTGGAGTTATCTTTCATTAACAATTACTAAACTCAAAGTGTTGATAAGCGAGCACAGTCAGTTAAAAACCTGTTGTGCATTATAAGTGAGTCAAGAATCAAACTGAGTGGTTTAGTAAAGTATCCATATTTTGGTTAATACAGCGTTTGAGCAAAACAGACTCTAATATGTGTTGGTTGATTATTTTGCTATGAATTTCATGCTCATATAGTCGTTCTTAAGGGGAAAAAAACAAATGCCATGATAACACGGTCAAAGAGGGGAGGATCTTAAAGAAAGAACGCAAGAAAACACACGAACCAATTCGCCTCTTTTAGCAACTGAAATAATAATTAAACAAAACAAATATAAAATAAACACTAATATGTAGCTTTTATGAATTTAAATGGCAAAACAATATTAAATTACTGGTTTAAGGACAAATATTTGAATTCTTCACTCTCAATGTACTCATATTAAATATTAATTATATCCAAGTAACAATCAAACTGAAGGGTATTTTGTAAATAAAATAACTACTCCATTATACACCAATTAAATATTGCTGCACATTTTAGGATCACAGTTGTGTGGCATTTAACTACTTTAATTAATAATATTCTACATTGGCACAGCAAACAACTAATCGTATCAAACCGCAAGAATTTTATCTACTTACTCTACATGGGTGCAAACGCGCTTACCCTGAATAGAAGCTAGTGAAACATAAAAACACAAAAAATACATATTTATAATGGTACATTTAAATGCAATCTCCACATTATTGAGCAAATCTTGCAGGATAAAACAGTTCACGCCTACTCATCAAAACTCGAAACAGTTCTAGAATGTAGGCAATCTAGGTACAATAAAGAGTCAAGTAAACAACTATTGGCCACAACGATACGATGTTCGCTCACGCAGGCTGTGAAGGTTGTTGGTAACTTTTCAAATGTTAACGAACAGTAATACCCAAAGAAAACACGAAGTATTAATATTAAAACGTAAAACATATATTAGAAAACGATTGGCAACTGTATTTTGATTTTGTAATAGGATAATTTATAACACGTTTAAGCATTATATAAAAACATTGATAATAGACCGCGTGTATACTTTAATGATATCATAGCCCAATTTGTAAATTCACTTGACAAGAGCATCAAGATTTTTCTTTCTAACTGCCTAGTTGGATTAACAGCCAATAAACCATACTGCAACTAAGAAACAGCAGTCATAATTTCCAACAAATGACACGTTTTATGTATGACAAATGCGAATTACACTCTATAAAGGAAACTTTTAAGAACGTCTTCATATGAAGTGTCATTGCAAAGTCAACATTCGAAAGTATAGTAACAGAACAACAACCAAAAGTGATTTTCAATTGTATTTTAAAATAGCAACAATCGGGGAATTCTTGATTATCAAAGGCATATGCCTAGATAAAAGAAAACCAGAGTGTAACATAAACATGCAAACGTGTGAATTAAATAAAAGATTAGCAAACTTGGTTGCCTAACTTCCGAACTTGTAATAATAAAAGTGTAGCGAAGCTGTATATTCAAATAAATAGAACTGAAATTGTTTTTGAAATCAAAGAGGTAGTAAATTTACAAGTATGCAATGGAACATAACAAAGTGGTATTATTAAATGGTAGTTAATCAACACTTGTAAATGACTACGTGTAAAACTTACCACATAGCAGTTCTTAGTATTAAGAAATAAACGATTCTTTTTTGTCCTTTCTATAAGTTTACACAATTCTAATTAAAAAATTTCAGTATTCAAAATTGAGAAAATTGGTTTGTATACCTTAAGATCATCCGCACATAACAAGATTTTGCATGATAAAAACACCTCCTTAACATCATTTATGAATAAATTGAATAATACGGGACCTAAATATGACCCTGAGGGAACATTTTAAGTAGCAGAAATTGTATACGATATAAAATTCACTATTTTTACCATCAGGTATCGGCTACTCAAAAACGAAACAATCCAGAGTAGTATTGAGTCATCGAAGCGGTAGATTTCCCTATCAACAATTTATGTTTGACTCTGTCAAACGCTTTCGAGAAATCTGTGTAGATGGAGTCAACTTGGAACTTGTTATCAAAATTTTCTATACTATCATTATGATACAGTATTAAGTTTGAAATAGTAGAGCGTTCTTTAATAATACCATATTGCTTCTTAATCAAAATAGATTTATACTTCTACAGAATATTGTGAGAAACAAACGAATCATGGAGCTATAGAATTGCTGACTGGATACAAACATTTCGATAATTTGTAATCAACTCTCTAACACCAGACTTAAAAATAAGAGTAATAAAAGCACGTTTCCAAAATCTAGGAAATCAGAAAATGGCCTATTAAATAACAAATGAAGTGCTTGAGTTAATGTAAAGATGCATTATCTTAATAACAAAAAAGGAGGAACATCATCAGGTCCAGATGCGAACGCTGGTTTTAATTTATTAATGGTCTAAAATACTGCATTTCGAGATACTGAGGGATAAATATAATCCACAGTGATTTTAAAATGATATTCAAGTGATACAATATTATCAGTAGAGTACACCTTGAATAAGTAGTCTGAGAAGAGATTTACAGTGGTATCCCCGTCATCCAAATACATAATTGCGGGTATGGTCTAGATATTGTTTTTCTTAGTTATATACTTCCAAAAATGCTAACTTTCATTTACAAATTTATTTCCATATTATGTATATATTTAATATGTAATTGAGCAGTTAATTTCTTACATTTTGTATGCAGTATAATTAAACTTACATAATCGATGTAATTCTTAGTAGTTTTATATTTGAAGTGAGACTTTTTCTTTTTATTAATCAGTTTTTTTAAATGATTGTTGAACCAACCATTGAGGATGTCATAAAGATACCGATGATATTATTGGAATAAGGAGGGGCATACCCTGAAATCCTGATAAACAATGTCATAACAAAACATAACTGCTGTATGTACATCCAGAGTATTTAAACACACAGACCAATCAATAGCTACTAAAAACTCGTTCAAACCGTTATAATTACCTTTTTTAAAATCAACTCGTGGTTCATTAAAATGTAGCACCTTTTATATAAACATTAAATGTGATCGCACTATGATGAATACTATTATCCCAAAGTAAATTGACTGCTTGAGTAGGATAGATATCATCAATGTTAATAAAAACTAAGTCTAAAACTACCATTTGGGATAAATTGCGAAACATAAAGCTATCAGCTAGTATAGACGCCAGAGCATTTGCATAACAGAGTATAAACTCATCATCGACCCACTTCGATTGTGGAACGTTATAATCCCCACATATAATCATCTGCATGTTAGAATACTTATCAAGTATTTCTTCCATTGCACAATGTGAAAAATAAAAAACCTATAAAGCACAAGATGGGATATAAACCGCTCCGAGACATAGAAATTTATAGCCCCTCATATTAATTATAAGATCTATATGTTCCATATTAGTATAGCTATGTGTAATTACACAGACAGTGATGTTATTTTTTACAAAACTAAGTCACTACCACCAAGTCTTTATTACCTGTTAACATATTGCAATCATATTGAAAAGGATTATAATTAAACTGTTATTTCACTTATATACCAAGAGTTATTCAGCCAACTTTCTGTTATTATTATGATGTCGTAGTTACAACATGGTACTGATTGAATAAAGTCGTTAAATTTTGTTTTAATACCTCCTGCATTTTGATAATAAACATTCAGCTGAGAGCGATGCGATTCGAGTTTTTTGGTATGTTTATTGTACAAATAGTGGGTATATCTTTCAAATATTTAATGGCAAAATGTTCTTCACTGTTTCGCTTACGCTTCTCTAACTGCTTGTGAAATGTAGCTATTAGGCTCCTTTGCATAGGAGTTTGATCTGTGCTTATAGTTATCTCAATTGATTCAAGTTTCTTTTCATTTTTTGAAACTTAAGAGACTAACAACGAGCTGTTTAAAATCACCTTCAGTGGCGTAGGTTTTACTCCAAACTTACCGATTATAAGAACGAATTCTATATTGTTTTCAACCAGTGCCACTTCCCAAAGAACGATATAGTTATTTTATGGGTTTAAAGTTTTCAGCAGTTTTCTCTCTTTAAAGAATTTTTCAGATTATCAACTATTTTAAATTTATGTTCAGACCGTCCATGTCAATTATAACTAAACAGTTTTATAGATAGGTTCAATAAAAAATTGATTACTAATTTTCAGAGTTGTATCAACATCATCATCACTATATTTATGACATGTTCATACAGCTCGTGAAAATGTTGATATCAATATTTCAAGTCAGATGAAATAAGAGCATCAATCAGAATTGTAGATTTAACATGTAATACAATAATTTCATTTGTTATTCATTTCACACTTAACTAATTAGACAGATAAATAAGTAGTCAAACTTATCAAAGTTGTTGGAGGTATTTAAGAAGAACCCAACGACATTTGATGGATTGTGCAAAAATGTAATATCAGTGGTGTGGTTGAGTGATTACAGTGATGGTTAGGAGGGTGCATTTTATAAATACTCTCACATACAAAAATGTGCTTTTTTTATTAGTTCCAAATCTAAGCAGAGTGATTGACAGAGTTTAATAACATGATATAGTTATCAAATGCTGATAGCATAAATAAACGACAATGGCATTATATTAAAAAAATACTACAATGCCAGTCTAGACAAACGCAAGGTAATTTCTGATTGGTTGAACACAAAACTGGACGTCTAAAAACTGCAATACCTAATTATACAAACTCTTACAAACCGATTTTTGTTTTGGGCACATAAGGACGTTGGATTCTTCTTAAACTGAAATACCTCTACCTAAAAACCTGCAAAACATGACACACTAAGTTCATTTTTCAAATACTTTTGGAAGTATTGAAAATATAGCATAAGATACAAGACTCAAAAATGAATTTAAAAATGTTTCTCATTTATAAAAACCTCCAAATAATCAATTCAAACTTACCTTAAGGTCAGCATCAAAAAACTTTCCACTATTTTCAGTCTTCTTTACCAAACATTTTGGCACCGGACTCATATCACGAGCACCAGAATCCCATTCCCAGCTATCCAGCTTTCCTGAAAAAAAAAATGGATAATTGTGTAAACCTTTCTAGTAATACATGTTGATAAAATAATAATCTTTTTAACATTTATTCCCTTGGTCATAAAGTGTATCACTTTTCATGAAGACAACCGAAAATTTTCATTTCTAAATTTTAAAAAACTTTATGCAGTAATTTGTAATTGCAATAATAAGAGTGGGGTATATTTTGAGATATATTTGCTTTCACAATATTTCTAATAGCTTCCCAAACAAAAAATTGAGTGGCATATGTTAGGCGATATAGAGCATGCTCTATTGAACGTCTATTATGACCTATCCATATTAAGGGAAACATTCTCGTTTAAAAATGTGTGCATTACCCTTGCATTATGAGAATGAATCGATTCTCTATCCCCAGTAGTAAATCATCACGTACATTAATTAATACATCATTTAGAAAGTGTAAAAACCTTTCTGCATATAACATATAAAAAAAATGATTCGTTATATTTAAAATTTCACATCACACATTATTATGAATGTTGTTTTAAACTAGATAACCTACTTCGAGTTTTCTGTTGCCCGGTTTCTACAATTCTGGGACGAACCTACATCATTATTAGTGAAGGGAGCTTCATCACTAAATATAATTTTTTCGAAAATTCTCTGTCGTTTAGGAAAATACCTTGAGCCATATACAATACTCCATTCTTCTCCTTCTTCAAGAGTATACAAATATGTTGGCTTATACGACTTGAATTTCTTAAGACGAAGACATCTCCAAATTCTAGAGTAAGAAATATTTAAATTTTTAGCCATATTTTGTAAATTAGTGTGAGGATTATTATGATATGCTGATAACTGTTGTTCTAGCTTGTTCAATCCTTGTGAATGTGACTTTGCAACATTTCCAGTAGTGTTGAAAATGATATTTAAGTATGCAACAGTTTAATGACAAATATGAAGATATTCATGGGTGGTCTTATGTTAATATCTTTAACGGCCTCATAAGTAGGAGGTGCACTGTCACTAACAAGTAGAATAATTTCCACTTTTTCAGTATTATTCAAATGTCTACTAGCCACTGCTCAGCAAAAATTAAATAGTAGCAATTAAACTGAATTGTTTGATAAATGGACATTTCTACTTTTCTAGCAACTGACTAATTATTTTCTTATTCCATGGCACTCCAAATTGTCATCTACTGACTGCATAAAAATGTTAAATAATTTAAAAATAAAACTTTTTGGTAAAATGTATAAGTTTAAGTGATCTGAAATGCTTTCTTCCTCCATTGTAATGGCTATGACCTACTTAAAACTCTAGTTCCTATTTAATTATAGTTGGCTAGATTTCAACTTTATAACAACTTTATTCTTACAAAAAGATTCGTTGTCATGATCCCGGCAACTTGTAAAATTTTATATTGATTGCTTAAAAAAAAGTTATTTAGGCATCTTCATAAAAAGTATGCATGTACATAGCATGCGTAAAATCCAAATCCATTTATCGAAACCTTTTTTATTGAAGATACAGCCACGATTAAACTACAAAGTTGCTGTGGAGAGGTGGTCCAACTTTGGAAGCCAATAAAAAATGCTGTGATCTGAAGTGGTTAATAAAAGTGTTGGCCTAATTATTTATACTATTTCAATTTAAATAAACCCACTAGAATAAAACATCAAACTTATAATGATTCGAAATATTCTTCACAAACATCTTTCAAATAATAATTGCTACATCCACAACAGCTTTTCTATAACAAACAATGTCTTACATTTAATCTCTAGGAAAAACACTTTCTCACAAATATTGAAAATCTAATAGTGGAGTCCAAAACTTCCACAAAGGATTTGTATTGAGTAGATAAGCTATGTTGATACGAGATTAAAAAATCAGTTTTCTTATGGCATTTAACATGGGAAATTCTAAGGTCCAAAAAGACCATTTTTGTGAGTTCCAAAGGTCGTTTACCCTGGGTGATTCTAGATATACAGGGTGTTTCAGAATAAAGTGCCCTAAATTGGGGAATATATGGAGCTTAACACGTTATCAAGAAGAGTTAGATAACAGTTTTCTGTAAACCCACCAGTCTCTATTATACAGACTGAAGAAGTGATATTGAAAAATACATGTTTTTTAGAATATTTTCATTTAGGGTAGAGATTTTAACTTGAAAATAGGTACACGTTAGTTGTTTACCAATACGAATTATTACACTTCATTTCGACAATTTTGACTTATACTTTTTGCACATCCTGTATTTCATAAAATTAAAACTCATACTTAATTATTTCTCATACAATTTGCCACAAAAAAGGTACTCTTGGTAAATCTCTGTAGAGCTTTCCATTTTTGAGATATTTTAAATTAAGTCATACTCAACTAAAGCATGAAAACAACGTATTATTAATTCTTCCAAAAATGCAGAGGTTTATTTTATGAATTCGAAACTGCTATCTTATCTAAATCAAATACATTAAGCAAAAAAAAAGCATTTAATAAACTTGTCAGTATTTACAAAATGAAGAATATTTGACTCTACAAGCTAAAATATACTTACTGAAGCACTACAAACTACAAAATAAAAATTAGCTCATATCGCTAATTATTTGAGTAAATGTTCTAAGTGATGTCCTCCAACTTGAATACAATTTCGGGTTCGTTTTTTAATCTGGTTAGTAGTTTTTCAACCAAACTTACGAAGTAAGTTAGGTTAATAAGATCGCTACGTCGCCGTCGTCGCCGCCGTCGTCCGTTGCACGTTTTTTTCGTTTTACAAACATTTGATATATGGATCTTGTTCAGTTTTTTACGATGATTAAGAATATGCTACCCAATTTTCGATATCTCATCTAGTTTTCGAGTAATTCGACTTTAAAGTCGAAATTTTGGTTATATAAAACTTCAATATAACAAAATATAAATATTATTTTTAGGTTAATATCGACCTCCTGAGCATATTTTTCCATAGCATCAATACTCTATGTTGATTGGTTTTCGAGTTATTCGACTTTGAAAATATGTTCGAAAAATTTTATAAAAATTTAATAAGATCGCCATGCGGTCGCCGTCGTCCGCTTGCACTGTTTCCATTGTTTTAAAATACTTATGATATATAAATATTGTTCAGTTTTTTCATTTTCATATAAAAATAAACCTGTGTGAATTTCTATTACATAATGGCTTTAAGTTTGGTTGTATGGCGTACATGCGGCATAGGTTTTGTAAAATAAACCTAAAATTGGCTAAGTCCCGAAAAGCATTTTCCATCCTATCTCTTAACTCCTAAACAGTATTAATAGGTTCAGAATAAACTTTTGACTTTAAAATTCCCCAAATTCCATAGTCCATAGGATTAAACTCAGGGAACCGAGGTGGCCAATTAACTGGAGCATTTACTCCACGTCAAATCCACCTGCCAGGAAAAGTGTTATTTAACCACTCCCTTGCAGTTAATGCAAAATGAGGTGTTGCCCCGTCATGCATGAACCACATGTTAAGTCTTCGATAACAAGGAACATCTTCAAATAAATCTACTAAATGTTCTCTTAAAGGTGTATATCACTCTCCAGTTAAATTTTCTTCCAAAATAAATGGTCCTATCAGCTGCTTGTGTATTATTCCAGCCCAAACATTTATTTTAAATTTATGCTGAAAACTGCTTGTTTTCATGAAATGTGGATTTTTATCTGACCACACGTCCTGATTATGCATGTTAAATATGCCATTTTTGCTAAAGGTTGATTCATCAGTAAAAAGAATATTATTTAACAAATTGATTGTCTCTTCTAATTTGTCGTAGCAGCCAGTCACAAAACTCGAATCTAGGTCAATAATCCGTTTTCTAAAAGGTTCTGAATTTGTTGCAGGTGATAGGGATACAGCTGTTGATATTTTAGAATTCTGAGAAACTCCCAATTGTAGAAAAAGTCTTCTGGTACTTATTCGTGGATTCTCCTCTATTAAATTTAAAACATTTTCTTCATTTCTCAATGTGCGTTTTACCTTTTCACTTTCACGATGTTGAGCAGCAGGTAAAATAGTTCCAGTTTTCCTTATCCGTCTATCTACTGCCACAAAAGTTTTTCTATTGGGAACAATGCATCCTGGGTATTTCTTTGCATATCTTCTTACAGCCTTTTCAGAATTGCTTTGGCATTTTTCTAGTACCACATGCATGTCAGCATATTAAGAAAATGTGTATGTTACCATTTGTGTGTTAGATTATTAACAAGAGGAAATAAGCAAGCTGTAGTTACGTATTGAACGGGTATAACTTTTGACAACTACACCAAGTACAAGAAGTCTACTAGATTCAGCAACAGTTAGTAATTATTTATATTTTAATAGTAAAACTAATATGAATGAAACATTATTTTTACGAAATATGTACATGTTTGTCAACTTACTGTATTTGATATAAATCAGATACCAGTTGTGAATTCATAAAATAAACCTTTGCATTTTTAAAAGAACTAAGAATACGTTGTTATCATGTATGAGTTGAATATGGCTCAATTTAAAATATCTCGAAAATAGAAAGCTCTACAGAGATTCACCAAGAGTACTTTTTTGGGGAAAATTGTATGAGGAATAATTATGAGTTTTAATTTTTATGAAATACAGGGCGTGCAGAAAGTATAGGTCAAAGTTGATTGATAACTCCCCCTTATTCTACACCAATGGATTATCCTATTTTGTTGAAATGAAGTGTAATAATTCGTATTAGTAAACAACGAACGTGTACCTATTTTCAAGTTAAAGTTTTTATCATAAATGAAAATATTCTAAAGAACATGTATTTTTCAATATCACTTCATCACCCTGTATAATGGAAACAGGTGGGTTTACAGGAAACTATTATCTAACTTTGCTTGATCTATATATTCCCCAATTTACGGTACTTTATTCTGACACACCCTGTATGTGTTGCTCAATTAATAAATGTAAACTGGAATTCTTTGCAAAGAGCAGGAGATGATGATGCATGTAGGTGGAGTGGGTGGTGGTTGTGGAAGTATGTAGAGGGGGGAGGGGGCACGCAGAGGCTGTGTGTGGAGCTGGAGGTGGTGTACGATGGTGTATATAAAAAGCAACGCGCCCCGATGCGTCCTACACATGACCAGACGAACCCGATGCGCCTCGGACGTGCCCCGAGGCGAGACCAAGTGATGAAGTGGGCGTGGCAATTAGAGATTCAATAATTCGTCGATGAATACATTTTTTGAATTGTCGAGAAGGCCGTTCCAGGCGTCGCGAAAACGTGTCTCCGGCTTTAATGTAACACTTCTGCATAAATAGTACGCCATCTTTGTTTGATTTATCTTCCACAACTTCTATGTAATTAATTGGAAAACAATTAAAACCGAATGCTGAAATTGCGTAATTTATTAATTTTGTTTCGGTTCTTAATATCGCTCGGTAACTTAAACAGTAATCTGGTAAGTTTGTTTGTATTACTGTTTCCCAATAAACGTGCTGCAGTATGTTATTAAATACAAGACAGCAACTGTTTTGCAGATTTTTGGTTAGTTTTTTCCACATATTTGCGAGTACATCGGTGCATTTCGCAAGTATATTGCTATCTTCCAACAAAGTTAAATAGTCCTTTAATGGATCATATACATTATCTACCATATAACAATTTCCATCCATGTAGTTATATATCGTTGTTTCTAGTCTCGTAATACCATATTCTTTAGCCAGAGTTAAATCCAAATGTCTGCTTTAATCGAGCATCCAGACAGTTGATAAAATCCACTATATGATTCCCAATTTGCTTACTAATGCCTAGACTAGTTACTTGGCCTATAAACTTGTTATGGTCAATGTATTTATAGATAAATATATCGGGGAAGGCTTGCAGCAGAAGGGACGGAGTGAAAATTGGTAAAACAAATGTCTGTGTGATGTTGTATATGGATGACGCAGTATTGTTGACGGAATTGTCACAAGATCTGCAACGAATGCTTGATACTTTCAGAAGCGTGTGAAAATATGCAATTGAAAGTGAATGGAAATAAGACGAAAGTAATGATTTTTGACAGAGATGGCAGAATTGATGACTTTGTAATTAGAATGAACAATGACAAAATAGAGAAAGTAAATGACTTCATATACCTTGGTACAAAGTTTTTAAGTAATGGAAAGCTGAATGGTGAAATAGAAAGAATGGTAAATGCTGAAAGAAAAGTGTCTGGAAGTATGTGGGCAGTATACAGGAATGAAGGATTGAGTATAAATGCCAAGTTGGCCATGTACAACAGTGTGTTTGTGTCAACTGTTCTGTAGGGTCTGGAAGAAGAAGCATGTTAGTCGTATAAATGTTGCAGGAATGAGGTTTCTAAAAAGTGTGTGTGTGGAAAAACATTAACCAACCATACATACCACTCTGAATAATTCCAATAAAAATCGATAATATTATGTAACCGCTAATCATGCTTGTAGTCACAACATTTTAATATTTTCAAAGCGGCAATGGTGCTTCTGCATGACATCATAAATATTGATAACGCACATCAAATTTTAAATTGCTTGAACTATACCAAGCGTATATATGCAAGTAAGATGACTGGCAGAGCTGCAAGGGGCAGACCGTGTAAAAGATGGTTGGATGTAGTAGAGCAGGTTCTGAAATAACGACAGGTGAGGAGTCTGAGGAACAAAAGAGCAAACCAAAAGCAATGTATGAATGTTCCAGAGGCAAAGGAAATGTGTAGAAACAGAGAGATGTGGAGAAAGATTGTGAATGGTGCTGGGAGTAAAAGTAGTATAGTAATCTGGAGCTATTCCCTGAATAGCCCCCAGAAAGAGGTGCTGGGTTTGGTTACTCCAAAAAAAATACTGAGATTGATGTTTGATTTTTTTTAAAAACAACAATAACGGGTCTAAAAAGGAAGATGGGAAAATATATGTAGTTGAAATTGCTAATGTTCAAGAATCAAACAATTAGATAAAAAGTTTTGTGTAATGTGAAACACCCCAGTAGAGATAGAAAGCACCGTAGCTGGGTTTCTGAAAAAGTTATAAATTAACACTGTACTATTGTATTAGTTCTTGAGTTTAAGCTACTAAAAAAGAGGGGGTGTTATTTAATGTTTTAAGATATGTGAAACACAGCCTGTGCAGTAAACAAACTTGAGGTTGTGTATCGAAAAGCACAATGTTTGCCAAGTTTCTGTCCTTAAAATTAATTGTTGTTCACCTGTAGGAACATCTCTGATATATTATACTTAATATATGTATATTAAAATTGTGTTAGTAATTATTAGGATTATTAACAATAACATTGCAAACTGCAGATGTGACACCTTTCAAAATTAACTGTACCAACTACAGCAACTTGCATTCTTTCTTTCAAGAGTAACAAGTTTTTGTTAAAACGTTCATATCTATGAGAATTAGCTATCAATTACATACCATATTCTAAAACTAGCAAATGGTTAGACAGTTTTGACAACAAATTTTAGCGTTTCCACATTTATTCCCTTTAATTGCACAAACTTTGTATTAATATACTTATAACACTTGA
Source organism: Platerodrilus igneus (assembly GCA_036346225.1). Lineage (NCBI taxonomy): Eukaryota > Metazoa > Arthropoda > Insecta > Coleoptera > Lycidae > Platerodrilus > Platerodrilus igneus. Next base: position 6,366,255 of record JARFIW010000439.1, on the reverse strand, counting down.
CAACAGTAAAGATATCCTTTTAATTGTATAAACTATTAAAAAAAGATTTCGTACTCATATTATTTCTCTTTTTCAAATGTACAAAAACCACTACTAAAGATGTACAAACATTACCTTGACTATTATCGCTATGGGTATCGATATTTTTATTATTTCTTAATGCATCAATTTCAGGTCGCAGTGCCAATCTTCGCTGCAAAAACTGTTCGTATGAAATTCTACCCTGAGCATCAGCTCCCAACTGTTGCATTAATTCATCGATAGAATCTTCTAAACTTAACTCTCTACACACCGTTAACAGATCTTGACTGAAAACTTATAAAGATGAAGCATCTCATAGCAAATTGGAAAAATGCATACCTATCTATAAAGCCATCGCCGTTGGTATCGCATGCTTGAAATAGCCTACGAACTCTTTCTTCGTCACAAACAGAACTTGCACTTTCGCTAGCACAATCAGTATCGGCCATAACCTTACCGTTTTAGTTATACCGGCATGCGGCAATATTAAAATTACTGTTTTATAAACATTTAGAACAATTAGAATAACCTAAACATTTTTAGATTTTAACAATCTTACAGCAAAATATAAATATTGATAGTAAACAAGATAGAGGTGCGTTCCTTCATGCGACCTAACCTCATTACTTCACTTTCAAAACTCCTTGAAATGCATTCAAGATGTATAAAGACATTTTGTTCACGACTAACAATCGAATGTCTCGTCAAATCAATCACTACAAGATCCCCCGTTTTTCATATTAACAACCGGATTTGATAAAACATTAATTTAACTTCTTTAATATATATAAAAATTAAAACTTCAAGAAAAGGTAGCCACCAAGAAGGATGAACGTTCCATGAATTAAATGGAATGTTTGAATCTTTGAAATTGGTTGCTTCCAGCAGACTCAAAAGTTAGCAAAATGTTACTGATTGCCATGCTGCATTTAAACATGTTTAGGAACAGTCACCATTTTCTGTAGCGAAAAAATTTTACGCTAACTTACCAAAACTATTTAAAAATATAGCGTCAAAAAAAGATTATTTTGTTATATACGAATTTTATACCATTAACACAACGTTGGAAATTCATGATAAATTTAAAAAAAGAAGAATTTTATACGTAGGTACTTCTATAAAAGAAACTCATTCTTGTTTATATTTGTACATACTCAATTTTTCATAAACCGTACTAGTGATGTGTTCAGCAGAAGACGCTAAAGCTAGATAACAGTAATGCAAAGCTGCTTTTTCTGCTAAACGCGCTTATTAATAGGAATCTAACCCATTGTCCCTGGAGGACATAGACATAGAAATTTGAAGTTAAAAATGTGACTGGCACAAACAGCTCTTTAAGAATGAGAATTTAGAATAATCCTCTTAGGCTCAGGTTAGTCATCCAGGTGTGCGCTTTATTGAGACCACAGCACGAAGGTAAAAAATATTCAACAAGTTAGTGACTGGATAAAAGGGGTCAGACCAGATTATAAACCACAGTATACACTGGTAGTTTAAGTTTATTTGCTCACATCAAATCACGTGCCTGAGGAAATTGAAAAATATGTGATTGTTATGGTCCATTTTTTCAGTTTTTGTAATTTACGCATGGACGTTTTGTTCTTGTATACATTTTAGCTTGTATTTACTGCTGTGTCGCACATAAACGTTCGGGGCAAAAGCGCTAACATGTTTGGGACTTATAATATACCTGTAGAATGTGAGGGTAGTATTTCGGAAACTGTCGAGTAGTAATGTTACAATTTCACCGTTCGGGTACTAAACGTAACTGCATACGATAACTGCAACCTCTATAATTAATACGAACTATGCAGATTATTATTAATTTTAATGATACACGACACTACATTTATTTGATTTTGTTCAGTAAATTTATATTAATAGAAGTATCGTAATCAAGTTTTCGTATCATTGTTTTACATTACGGTTATGAGACGCACCTATAAGGGCATACTTTATGTGTTTATTGCATAAATTAAATAATATCATTGAAACCGAATAGTAAGGACACGCCTTGCAGTTTGGTACATCAGACATGGGATTTACGACCCCATGCAGAACATAATTAATCTTTACTCGAGCGGATATTAGAGCTATCAGTTCATTAATTAATATTCTATTTGTAAAAAAAAGTGGTTAAGGTTAAGGTAGTGCCAGTATACGGGTTAGTCAACGTTATCTTAACGAATTCTTGGAAGGACTTGTAGAAGCAAGGGCTTAGTCAGGTTTATTCACATCCACACAAAGAAGCACTGAAGATATGCGAGCTTAATTAATTTTTTATTTGTCACTCATTTGTAACACAAGTTTAAAATGGAAAGCTTGTAACAAAAACTTTTGTTATATTAAAATCTTTAAAGAAAAACATTTCTAGCCATTGTTATTCTACAGCATACGAAATTTTCATTTAGCGTGAAATCGTTAAATAGTTTAATTTACTATAAGGAAGAACACCTCTTTCCCTTTTTACATTATCTTCACCTATATAAAGCATTTAATAGTGACTCCTACGCTTTTGATATCTGCAAATATCCTGAACGTAACTTGTGTTGCATAAGCTACAGGTATTCTTAAGCCCACTTGTGCAATTGCTGGACAGACACAACGCCTGCGCGTAAGGTGACGCTATAGGTAGGGTGTTGGCTGGTTGACAGGAAGGCGAGGGAGAGCGCGGCTATCTTGCAAGCAACAACGAGCAGGTACGGTTCGTTTTTAAGATGCGGAGTTTTCCATGCTCCGAAGTGGGGCATTAGGATTGCCCTACTACCGAAGAGGGTGTAAAGGTTGTCGGGGGGCTTTAGCAAAGAGCTCTTGTAAAGCCGCCCCGGACAATGAAGAAGAGAATGTAACAACACGTGCCTGGTGTGAAGTCCGTTAATGGTGAGATTGTGTAATAAAACTACCTTATATAAAACTAAGAGATGCTTTAATATTCCTTAGCACATTTAAGTAGGCACATCTAAGTATGCTCATCTAAAGAATAAAAATTTTAAGAAAGCACGTTTGAGAATGGTAGAATTGAGAATTCAAGTGGTTTGTATGTCGAGCAGAATTCTATGTAATGTTATTGGAGTATCAGTGAGACATATTAAATTTCTTTAAATGGAGAGTGAGTCAATTAGTGAACAAAACCTCGGTGGACCCACGGGCTTTACTATATTTGCGGCTTAGTCTGGGAATTACTCAAGGGTGAGCAATGAGATTGGGCGTGGATATAGGGTGGGCTCGACTACAAACGGAAACAAAAAAAAGAAATGAGCGCCACTGCATCTATATGGACAATAAATAAAACTAAAGTATCCTACAGGAAGACGCAGAAACCTATAGGATATAATGACTATCAAAAAGCATACAAATTAAAATAAGCAATACCTCTGGAAACCTCTTGGACCTCTGCTTCAGCTTCTGCGATGTCAGACCTGCAAGAAAATGTCACACTAAAAAAATAAAATATAAGACACTGTTTGTGTCTTACGACAACAAAATATTTCGGTCTTTATAGATCGACTGTCCTGAATTCAAAATCTCAACAACACCTTACCTATGAAAATGTACTCTACAGAAAATTACTTACTCTGTTTCTAATACCTAATGCTGTATCAACTTTTTTCTAGTTTCCACGTTCAAAATTTTGTTTATCTAATTTGGATATTATTAATTTCAATTAGTGAAATAAAAGACGAAAGTTTTAAACAAAAGTATAATCTAAATGTAATTTCTTTGTTGCAAAAATTATATATAAAAATCTGATAATCAATATAAAATAAGTTTCAAAAATCTCTGAATTTGTTTCTCTACATAGAGATCTTAACATTTTAAATTATTTAGTACAGTCGGGTTCTTAAACATCCATAAAACAGATCTGTTCTGGCTTACAAAATTTCTCTAACGAACTTATTATACAAAAAGTTCATATGGCTCAAACATTATATGAAATTAAAGAAAGTTAGTTCGTCATATGTTAGAAGCAGCATTGATATTCTACTCATCATATGGCATATTGTAGTTAAACATCTTTCAATCAAAAGTGAACTTTATACTTATTTTTCTCAATTAACATGTGCATTACTTACGTGCTTTGAATAACAACCTTAAATTAATTATTCTAAAAGTTCAAAAATTCCTCTTATGTCAAAAAAATTTAGTTCTGAACAAAAAGGTATTTGACCTATTAGGTTACTAGGATATAATTTTCTAACTGATTTTTATTTGGGATTTAAGCATAAACATATCTTGCAAACAAATTTAACACTAACATTCGTTTAACAAAAGTTTCTTATAATTTGGAAAACGTTAAATCAAAGCTTTGACCGTAATTAATACGTAAAATTAATTCACTCAATAAATAGTTTTATAAGTACCTGGATGGTTTTGTTTTAACTGCTTGATGGTGATGCTGCAAAACGCTCTAGACCAACCAAAACAACATTATACTCCATCTTATTGAAGTTTTAAAAAGGTACGAAGTTGGCATTTGCTAAATACAGCATTCTTACATGAACAGCCCCACAGACAGCTTCAAAACGAGTGATTCCACAATGCATAATTACGTTCCAATAACATTACATAGAATTCTGCTCGACATACAAACCACTTGAATTCTCAATTCTACCATTCTCAAACGTGCTTTCTTAAAATTTTTATTCTTTAGATGAGCATACTTATATGTGCCTACTTAAATGTGCTAAAGAAATTAAAGCATCTATTAGTTTTATATAAGGTAGTTTTATTACACAATCTCACCATTAACGGACTTCACACCAGCACGTGTTGTTACATTCTCTTCTTCATTGTCCGGGACGGCTTTACAAGAGCTCTTTTGCAAAGCCCCCACGACAACCTCTACACCCTCTTCGGTAGTAGGGCAATCCTAATGCCCCACTTGGAGCATGGAAAACTCCGCATCTTAAAAACGAACCGTACCTGCTCGTTGTTGCTTGCAAGATATGGCTCCCCTCGCCTTCCTGTCAACCAGCCAACACCCTACCTATAGCGTCACCTTACGCGCAGGCGTTGTGTCTGTTCCAGCAATTGCACAAGTGGGCTTAAGAATAACCCCCTTTGGGTTTAAAAAGGGGCCCTTTTTTCCCAAATTTGGCCAAAAAACCCAAAAAATTTAACTTTTTCAAATTAATTTGCAAGATATTTTCAAAAAACTTTTAGGAGGCCAATTAGTCAATTAGTAAAAAGTGAAAGATTGAAAGTGCCAAATTTGTGCCGGGAAAAACGAAAAAGCCTTTTAACCTTAACTTAAGATTTAAATTTATTAACTAAAATTTTTTCCAATTTTCAATTTTTCAATTTAATCAAAAAATAAAATTAAAAATTAAATAAATATTAATAAATTTTAAATAACCCTTAATTTAATAAAATTATTCTTTTTGGTTTTATTCAAAACGTACTTTTAAATCTTTTGGATTTTTCCAACCTTTTTCGATATAAAATATAAAAATAATAATTTAAAATTATAAATATATTTATAAAGGATTAACGATTTTAAAATAATTTTTTAAACTTTTTACAAAATTAAAGAAAAAATTTAATTTGTTTAAACATTTAAAGGTTTTATTTTGGAAAGCCCCTTTTTATATGTTTATTTAAATTTTAAAAGCATGTGTGTGTGTGTGTGTGTGTGTGTGTGTGTGTGTGTGTGTGTGTGGTGTGTGTAGGGAATTACCAATATTTTTAAATTTTTTGAAAATTTAGAAGATAATAAAGTCAAACTATCAAAATCAGTTTTTTTACTGTTGAATTTTTGAAAAAGGAAATTTCTTTTCTTTTTGACTTTCGATGTCTAAGGTTGGAAAATCTCATGAGAGTTTAACGGTTGGTTTGACTGCATTTGTCCCTTTTATGAGTTTTGTTTAAGGAGCTTTGTCCTTAAGATTGGTCACAAAATTTAAAACAATTAATTTTTTTTAGAAACGGGGTTAAAATTTGGGAAATTTTTTATTTACTTTAGAAATAGGGAATTTAAATTAAGATATTTTTTTAAAAAAAAAATTTAAAGGGAAAATAAATTTTTAATTTGACGGTTAAATTTTTAAATATCAAGGGGAATTTGACAAATTAAATGAAACTTTTTTAAAATTTTAAAGAGAGTGTTGGATTGTTTCGTTTTTAAAAAGGAGGATTTGTTTTATAGATTTAAAAGTTTAAATTTTTTCCTTTAAAAAATGGGTCATTAAAATTTTAATTCTTAAATTCTTTAAAACCAAAATTGAAGTTAAAATTTTATTATTAAAATAATTTTTAAAAGAAATAATTAATAAATTTATTTGATATTTAAATTAATGGGTTTCCAATTTCCTAATTAAAAATTGTCTAAAAGAATAAGGATTAAATTTTCGTTTTCCATTAAAAAGAAATTTGTGACAATTTTCCAAAGGTTTCAATGAAAACAAATTTTCAATGTTTAACAAATTTCAATTTTTAATGGAAAAACGAAAAAGGTGTTTTTAGACACTTACTAATTAGAAATTCCCAAACAAATTTTTTAATTGGGAAAAACCATTAAACCGGAGGTATTTAAATTATTTATCATAATTATACAACAAATTAAAATTAACATTTTAAAAGAATAGAATTCAAAAAATTAGTCATCCATCGTTATACCAAAAAAATTTAAAAAACTTTTCATACAAAAACAAAATATCCATCCATTTTAATTAAAACTTCTAATCAATTAACACCTCAATTTCTTAAAAAAAACCAAAACATACTACCAATATTTCAATTCCTATAAGGTAATTTAACCTCAAATTAGAAATTTTTCAAAAAAATTTAACATAAAATTGCGAAAAAAATTTCCTTCCATTTTTAAAAATAAAAACTCCATTATCCAAGGAAAACGTTATTAAAAATTAATTGTTTAAATTTGCCTTTACAAGGCAAAGGGCTCCAAAAGTTAAAAACGTATTACTCAACATAAAAGTGACATGAGTCCCCAATGCATGTGCTTTTCTGTTTCACTCATCAATGAAAGATAAATTTAACAAAAAATTTTGAAAGAAAGTTTTGAAAAAGGAATTTTTAAATCATTTTTAAATTCCAACAGTTGAAAAAAAACTGAGGAATTTGGGCAATATATACTTATCTTTCTAAATTTTCAAACCAAACAAAAAATTAAAATATTCAGTAATCTTTTCTGCTCCACACACACACACACACACACACAACATTTATTTAAAATTTAAATAAACATATAAAAAACAGAGGGGAGCTTGGTCAAAAAAAAACACCTGTCAAAATGTCAAACTTTACCTAACTTCCAACAAGTTTTATCTTTAATGTTTGTAATTTAAACAAATGTATTTTTAATTTATATCTGTAGCCCGCTTTAGTAAGAACAAAATTTTTTATAATTTTACAGTATTATTATTTCTGTATATTTTAGTATCTTTGACAAAGGATTGAATATATCCAAAGCTTAGATTTATAAAAGAGTACTGATTATTTAAGAAGACCTGAAACCTACAAAAGAAATACCAATATATATATATATATATATATATATATATAATATTTGGGGCTATTTTTCGTCGTCGATTTTTCGTCGCACAAATTTGGCACTTTCAATCTTTCACTTTTACTAATTGACTATTGACTTTTCAAAAAATTGCCACTGGTACGTAAATTTTTTACTTTATATTGACGTGAATCGTGCCTTGTTGAAGAAACTGTCTATTTTCGAGTTTCCCATCGCATTTATAAGATCCACCTTCCAACGTTTTAATTGGCGTGTTCGTCAATCAAGGCTTGTACTTTGCGCCTATCTCTTGTAGAATCCGGTATTTCTCAAATTTCCCAGACTTAAGCCTTGATGAAATGCTCTGTCAATCACGTAAGCGTTCGGTATATCACAGTATATTCTTAGAATTTCCAAATATCCATTGCAATTTTGTCACGTATTTTATATTTGTGTCGTTTATAGTCCAAAGCTTATCGTATAACAAACCGTCTGTTATTTATTTGTTATTAAAAATATGTTGGATATATATATATATATATATATATATATATACATTATATATATATATATATATACATATATTGACAATTCAAATAATACATCTTTAGTTTGAAAAGAACTGTTTTATAAAATTTCCAACAACATAAACGATAAAAACAAAAATAAACAAGAATCATCAAAGCAACAAAATGACAAGATGTCGAATGGCAATTGCTTGGATTTGCAAGAGAAATTGGCGGCAATACCTTACAAAACCGCCAAACTTTTTTATCATAAATGACAATATTCTTCAAGCGTAATTTTAGGTATTCATTTGTATATAGTTACCCACACTTTATTACTACATTTGACGTCATCCTAAACTTATTTTGAATGGACTATAGTTCTGAGCGATGCTAGAAGTGTCTGCGGTCCAGCATGTAGCAACCTCTTATGTTCGTCTCGTATTAACAATTCTGTAAATTTGCGTGAATAAGTCAAAACTGCTTGATGTTTATGTTCAACTGATTGCATAGGTTTGACCACATTTGATATTCTTTTTCGGGTAGAATATCATCCCAATCTATCCTTACTGACCATAGTCGTTGCAAAATTAATTTTGCAAATGTAATCATTCGGCCTATGAACCCTAAAGGATAAAAAATTTGTGCTACGCAAGGAAGAACTGTGCGTTTTGTAAATATTTGCTTGCTGGCATTATTAATATAAAACTTGAAGCTATCTTCGTTTGGGTTCCATATTAGGTCAAGTGTTTTTGAATTATCCAACTTATTTTGAGGTAAAATGTAATTGCCTGTATTTGATTGTGTGAGTGGCAAAATATGAGGATGATTTCGAAGCTCAAAACATCAATTTTTAAGAATATGAGTGATATCTCTGAGTAGTTGTATTGCTTCTTGTTCATTTCGCGCTCCTGTCAAAAGGTCATATACATAAAAGTCATTTTTGAAAGCGTCCGCGGCTGTTGGAAACTGACTCTCATATTCCAGCGCTGACTGTTTTAAACACTAACTGCAAAGAACAAAATTGGAGTTGTTCCATATGTAACGGTGTTTAAAGAATAAATCTGAATTTCCTTGTCTGTATCGTCACGCCATATGACTTTATGAAATTTTCTATCTTCGTTATGTATTCGAACTTGTCGAAACATTTTCGCTGTATCTGCCGTTAACGCGACATTGCGAAAACGAATAGTTGTCAAAATCTCAAATAACTCTCTTTGAATGACTGGACCTTTCATTAAAGTTTCGTTTAAGGAAATTCCTGATTCTGTGCATGCCGAAGCATCAAAAACCACTCTCAATTTCGTAGTCAAACTGTCTTGGTTGTAAACTGCATGATGCGGCATATAATAACCGGCACCGTCATTATTGTCTACAATGCTTATGTGATTTAAATCTGAATATTCTTACATCTGAATACTCAGCCTGTAAGTCTCTGTTTTTACCCAGCCTTTTTTCTAGCGAATAAAATCGTTTCAATGCCATTCCTTTCGATTTTGTCAAACAATGTAAATTATCCTTAAACGGAGGTTCGATGAAAAATCTATCATCCTTTTCCTTAACGAAGTTATTTTGAAAATAAATTTCACATTCCCTTTCTTCCGTCGATATTAAGGATTCCTTTACAAGTTCTTCGATTTCCCAAAATTGGTTTACTTGCTCATGTAACACCTCATTAATGTGTAAGTTACATAATGAAATCCAATCTGGTATCGGTGCATAAATCTTACCCAAAACAATCCATCCTAATTTTGTATTCTGGATAGAAGGTCCGTTTTTATGTAATTTTAAAGTGCCGTTACATAACAGGTCAAAATATATCTGCGCTCTGATGAGCATGTTTATTTCATTTGAATTTGCAAATTCGGAATCCGCCAAATTAATATTTTCAGGAATTGTTAATCGTGAAATATTTATACTTATAAGAGGTAGGTTTTCTGTTATTTTTTGTAAAACAATAAACTTTAAAATAGCATTGTATGAATTAAAACGTGACCGAATGGTTAGAGTAATAGATTCCTTGACTGAGGAATTCGTATTGTTACGAGCTACATTAGGCAACCCGTAAAACACACAAGCACCGTAAGCACTGTATATTCTCTAGGGATCGATAATTTTCTAGCAATTACTGGATGATGAATCATTCTTTTTAATTCAGGGTATAAATAAGACCGATGATGAAGTACAGAGTTAGTCTATATCAGAATGTCGAATATAAATTATATCGTGTAAAGTTAAATATTGAAGCTTTTGGAAGTCCAAGAGTAAACATAAATGTTATATTATGTGAACGTGTCTAATGTACATGCAGCTTGTATAATACATAAATAGACAAAAGTGTAATGAATAAATTATAGTAGTGTTAGTGTTGTTAATAGACCTATGGTTAAGAATTTAGTTTAAGAAGATATTAGTGTGATAGTGCTTCACTGTAATTGGACTAAAAACCTCTATAAGGTCTTTACCTTTGTTATTACTTGTTTTAAATTTGTGAAATGCGGTAGTAGTAGCCTGCTGCACTGGTGTCAGACCTGTGTGGGGTATATAGTGATTAATTTAAAAGGAAAAATACACAAATTTAAAGACATTTAAGTAGTTTATATATGTCAGTTACAAGAAGCCAAAGTAAGATGAACGCAGAAACTTTAATGAATTTCCTGAAGGATTTTAAAGCCTGTATGGAAGGAAAACTAAGTGAAAATGCTGAGAAAATGGAAGAGAGGTCGGCTAAACTAGAAGTGACACTCAGTGAAAACTTAGTAAAGTCAGTTGAACTGGAATCGACCCTTAAAGAGTTTAAATATGGTATGGAAGTGACACTTAGTGAAAATGCTGAGAAAATAGAAGAAAAGTTTAAGTGAAAATGCTGCGAAATTGGAAGAAAAATTGAATGAAAAGACAGTCACGTTAGAACAAAGATTAATGGAAAGCTCCATTGCATTGAAAGAAGATGTCACCGAACAGGTAAAAACAGTTGAGCAAAAGTTGGACAGTAAATTAGTAAAAATAGAAGAAGATGTAATGAGGCTGCAAGAACAAATGATTTCACTAACAACGCGGTCACTTGAATTGGTAAACCAAGTTGTAAATCAGAACATTCCAGAAATAAGAAGCATGGAAGAAAGCGAGTCAATACCGTCAAAATTTAGAGTAAAACCACCCACATTCGATGGTAAACCACCTTGGCCCACATATTTGAAGCTGCTACAATAGCCACCGGGAAGTGCAACAAAGAGAAGGCTATCTCTCTAATAGTGGCTCTACGGGGGGAAGCTCTTAACCTCTTACAAACAATTCCTGATCATCAGCAGAATGATTACGGCCTCTTAACATCGAAGCTTGAGATGAGATATGGAGACGCTTATCTTCAACAGGTTTACCATGCACAAGTTAAGAACCGTTCGCAAAAGAAAAATGAAAGCCTGCAAGAATTCGAAGCTGACATTGCCAGATTAGCTAGATTGGCATACCCAACGGCACCAGATAGCTTCCTCGAACAACTGGCTGTATAAACATTTGTAGATGGCGTTAAAGACTGCGAAATACAGCAAGGGCTAAGATTAGCACGGCCAAAAATGTTAGACGACGCACTGGCCCATGCGCTTGAATTTGAAGCAGCTAAGCAGACATCACATAGGGTGAGTAACAAAGTTCGGTCTGCCTTAGAAGAACCTCGTCAATCGCAGAACAGCATAGAAGAAATAATCAACCGCGTGTTTGAAAAACAAAAGGCGGAAAGGCTGGAAAGACAACGACCGCGGAGATGGAGTCTGTGATGCTGGAACTGCGGTGAAGTTAGAAATATACAGAAACGCTGTACTCAACCAAAAAACAACCGGTTGAGCAGCAGGAAAACTAGAGCAAGTCGTCGTAAGGGGGCGAACGTTGACAGCACAAAGTAGTGCCCCAGAGATTCTCATCCGTGCTGCATCGTAGATGAGAAGTCTGGACAGCATCTATGTTGATGGTAAAATTAATGGTAGGGTTGTCCGATTACTCGTGGATATAGGAGCAACAAGGACTATTGTGAGACCAGATTTGGTTGGTCGTGGAAAAGTGCTACCTGTATCGGTATGTCTTCGAACGGCAAGTGGTGAGAAAATTTCTACTCACGGAGAGACTGCCGTAACGTTGGGAATTGGAGACAAACTAATTAATCATCGGATGTTGGTAGCTGGAATTACAGAAGAAGTGATCTTGGAAAAGGATCTCATGAGAGAATATGGGTTTCATGTGAACATGAAAGAAAATGTGCTACGGATAGATGATGATGAGATTCCATTTCAAGGGACGAATAACCAGACGATGCAATTTCGAATGATTTGTGATATTAAAATACCCGAGAAGGAGGAAATGATAGTAATGCAACGCCCGGATGGTGCGCTCCAGGAAGGACAAGTATGCATGATGGAAGCAACTGAATCGGGAATGGGTTAGGAGGGATTACTGATTGGAAAAAATATGATACCAGTAAGGGTGTTGAACATTAATCCGCATACGGTGACCCTGAAGAAAGACATGATTGTGGGAAGTTGCACGACACAAAAGATAAACCAGCCAACGGTTGCTCACAGAAATTGCTGGATATGTTAATACCTTTGTGTCAAGGATTAAACGGCCACCAACTGGGCAATGTAAAAGAACTGGTCGGACGATATCGAGGAGTGTTTGCACTGGATGATAGTGAGAAAGGAAGGACGAATGTTGTGCAACACACAATCAATACTGGAGATGCGCAACCGATAAGACAACACACCAGGTGGCTTCCTTTGGCAAAACGTAAGGAAGATGAGCAAATTATTACCGATATGGAAGAACAGGGAGTAATTAAACCCTCGAATAGTCCATGGGCATCCCCGGTAGTGCTTGTCGAGAAAAAGGACGGGTCGACAAGGTTTTGTGTAGACTACCGGCGGCTTAGTAATGTAACAAAGAAAGACAGCTATCTTTTGCCCAGAATTGATGACACCTTGTATACTCTATCCGGATCTAAATGGTTTTCGACCTTGGACTTGAAAAACGGATACTGGCAGGTAGGCTTGGAGCCAAACGATAAAGAAAAAACTGCGTTTACAATTGGAACTGGATTATGGCAGCTCAAGGTCATGCCATTTAGATTATGCAATGCCCCTGCTATTTTTGAACGATTGATGGAGTCGATACTGCGTGGACTGTCCTGGAAAACATGTCTGGTGTACCTAGACGACGTGATAGTGTTAGGCCGGTTTTTTGAAGAACACTTTAAGAATCTAGAGGATATATTCCAAAGATTACGTGGAACAAACCTCACATCGAGTCCCAAGAAGTGTCACCTATTTGGAAAAGAGGTGAAATACCTAGGACATGTCGTTTTCGGAGACCGGAATAAGAGCTGACCCTGACAAAATAAAAACGGTACAAGAGTGGCCTACACCAGCAGATATACACCAACTACGCAGTTTTCTAGGATTGTGCACATATTACAGACGTTTTATACTTGGGTTTGCGAACATTGCCAAACCGTTTCCGAAATTAACCGAAGATGGGCAAGAATATGATTGGAATGACGACTGCCACAGTGCATTTGAACAACTAAAACGGCTACTAGTTACAGCACCAATTTTGAGTTATCCACGGATGGAGGGAAAATTTGTGTTGGATACCGATGCCAGTAACATTGCTATAGGAAGCGTTCTTTCTCAAGTGCAGGACAGACAAGAAAAAGTTATTGAGTATTTCAACAAGGTCTTGTCGCGGCCAAAAAGGAACTATTGTGTGACAAGAAGGGAGCTGTTGGCCGTCGTAAAATCCGTAGAGCACTTTTATAAGTACTTATACGTCCATAAATTCCTGTTGAGAACAGACCATGCTGCACTAAAATGGTTACTGCAGTTTCGAAATCCTGAAGGGAAAGTTGCAAGATGGATAGAGCGGCTGCAGGAATATGACTAGCCATTGGAATGCAGACGCTCTATCAAGGAGACCTTGTCCAGTAGACTGCAATCATCGCTCCAAGATGGAAGAGAAAATAAGTGTCATCCATAGAATGACAATAACCGATGATACTTGGCAATCCGAAAGTATACGAGAAGACCAGTAGAATGACGTCGTATTGGCACGTATTATTGAGTGGAAAAGTAGAGGTCAACGACCAGTTTGGGAAGAAATTAGTATTTCAAGTAGGAGCCTGAAAGCTGTGGTAGGGGATTTAAACTTTTAACTTTCTAAAATTCAAAATTTTCTAAAACAAAATTCCTTTACCTAACTCATACGAGCCCCAGCGTTGGGCCGTCATAAGAGTGCTGTGGATTCGTGGATTAAAGTTTTAGAATAGAGTGTGTCATCAAATACTTTTCAAAGATAAAAAATTTCAAAAAAAATTTTTCACCCGTTTATTTTCTGCTTCAACAATCTTCAGCAGCTTCCCTGGCTAGCTCAGCTGTGCCTCTTCTCGGATACTTAAATATAAAACCATCTTTCCTTCACACTCGCACACCATTCAATAAAATCACCAAATAATACAACAATCATACAATCTTTATTTACCGCTATTTACAGACAAATTATTCCCATGCATAAAAACAGTTTGGTACAGTAATTACAAACTCCAAATGTGATATGTTTTAAAGTCCTTGCTTTTTTAATTATTTGCAAACAAATTTAATAAAATATGAGTAGATGGGCCCCACATAATACCCTAAATTGATTGTATACTGGAGTATGGTGAGCTCATGATAACCCAGTTTATTTAATATATGCCTTTTACCTTGCATAAATTAATACAAAATTGATAGACCCGTTTACCCTTTACAATCTAATTTATATTCCGCATAAAATCTAATAAGTTTTAAATACACCCTTCTTCAATATTTAAATAACCCCAATACATTGTCCAGTGCATTTATCTTTTCCAATAAGTTTGTATAACCATAAATAAACCCCAATAAATTCACTCACACATGACCAAATTCCACAACAGTTATCAGACAACAGAAATTTCAAATTAATTACCTGGAAAATGCTTCAGGCCTCCGTTCCTTCGACGACGATCCCCAGAACACCTTGGCTTCGTGACCATGCGCTGTCAGAATGAGCGGATTCACAGACGATAACACCAATTAATTCGTTAAGCGCCTTGCTTCAAAGTACCATTCCATAACAGCATACAATCTTGGTTGTTTGTGAAGCTTACCCACGTATATTATGCTTCTATTTATTGATTTTATAGGCCACTTCAACTCAGTTACACGTGGCAGCACTATATTTACTGTATTTTGAACATATTTAATACTCACATATCAAAAACTCTAGTATAATGTAGTTCTATCGTAGCAAAGTAGTATAAAAGGGATCAGCAGACAAAGAGAGCTCTCCTAATTCAGCTAAAGTATTTATAGCTTTTAAAATGCTACCTCCCGGACACACTTCACGCGAAAAGCTTATTTTCAAATAACAATTCTGCAAATTTTGATATAACCGACTTGAAAATTCCTGAAATTTATTCCGTGGACGTGCCGTATGTATACAAAATTGCTCCCACCTGTCGCGTGTTCGTACGTTTAGAAACTGTCCGTTCTTAACTAATGATACTATTCTGTGTCGTCATAAAACACCGCCTGTAATATTTTTATCTCTGTCTGTTGCGTATCTGCTGTTGCATTCAAAACCCCACTTGAGTTGTAGAAAATCGATATTGCTGACAGCTCTTGTCCACTCCACGTGTATTCGTACGTGCGTTTCCCAATATCAACGCTTTTATCTCTGTCTTTATCTGTAACATATAACCGATCGTGCATTTCCCTTGCTCTTTAAGAACTTTGTTAGTTTGTTGTTCAAACCAACTGACGGTAGAAATTATTATCTATGAAGTCCTGTCTTTTATGCTCATAATTTTGACGAATGTAACCTTTTAAAAATACGCAGGTGTTCATTAATTATAGACCGTTTACCACAACAATTCTTGGAGTTTATATTTCACCGTATTAGATAAAACTAACGTCTGTTTGTTGCAAAGAAACCTCTTGCCTTGAATTATTAATTTTCCTTACCCTATTGGGATTTCATATTGCTCTTACGTATTGAATTAAAATAAATTGAGATTAGTTATGCGTATTCATTTGTTTCAAAACTGTTTTTCTTATGTACTTTCTAACATACTATTATTAATTATAAAAATACATCAATACTTGTACGTTCTCCCTAAATGAATTAAATAAATTTTGCGCATAATTAAATTATTCTTTTTCTATACAGGGTGGTCTAAATTGTACTGTTTATCCCAAATTTAACCCTTTGAAACCATAAGAATATATATATATATATATATATATATATATATACAGGGTGTCCCAAATTGAGTAGGATAGCATGGGTATCTTTCTTATTATTAATGATAGAGATCTGCTTAAATGGGGAAAGTTGTGTCATTTGGATAGCTGATTTAAATTCCGCATAGATACATTTGAAATTCCAAACGGTTTAGAAATTATTTAAAAAAAACTGAAAACTGCCAATTTCTTCAAAGTCGAATATTTTTGTTATAATAAAAGATACGAAAAAATGTTTCTTCTAAAAGTTACTTAGTTCAATTGTGTGCACTTAAAAGTGATATTAAAATTAAATTCAAGATGGCGGTTATCGAGATATTAGCATCAACTTTCATATTTTAAATGGACGCCATATTGGATTTTTAGATGGTTAAATAGCATATTTTTTTCTCTTTTCAACGATGTATTACAACATATGTTTAAATGAAAAAATTTACTGAAAATAATAATTTTAATTTTTTTTCAAGTAGGCATCATCACAAATCAGTTTTAAAACAAATTAAACGAAAAAAAAACATTAGAATAACATTAAACACCAACTAATAAATCACAGCAATTGTTCAAAATGTTGACCGTTATTATTTAAACACAATCGGCAACGTTTTAGAACACTTTTTGTTACGCGTCGTAATGTATTCCCATTAAGACAGTTTATTGCCTGCATAACCGCTTCCCGTAGTTCATCTACATTATTGTACTGGAAATTACTTCCATATACATTATCTTTTAAAGTGCCCCATAAATAAAAATCCAGGGGTGTTAAGTCTGCTGTTCTAGTCGGCCATTTTACAGGTGTGTGGGTCATGATTACCTGCCATCAAAACGGTTACTTAAGTAGGTGATAACATCTCTAGGGTTGTGTGGAGGTGCGCCATCTTGTTGATACCAAATTTGATTATTTTGTGCCAAAGGTAGGTCGTCTAATAAATCTTCTAAAGATGTTTGAAGCATTTCAAATAACGTTGAGAGGTTCCATCGAATATTATAGGACCAAGTAAACATTTTCCCAATATACCACAAAAAACATTACATCCAAATCGAATTTGATTGCGGCGTGGAACTGTTATGCGTGGGTTTTCCTGTGCCCAATAGTGTTCATTATGACGATTAAATTTTCCACAGTTAGAAAAATAAGACTCATTAGTCCACAAAATGCGATTGATAAAATCATCATTCTCCCTAACTTCATTGATAAACCATCTACAAAATGTTGATCTGCGGAGATAGTCGTTTGGTTGTAAGTTTTGAGCAATGTGAAATCTGTAAGGGTGATATTTATGCTTTTTTAAAATTCTTGATGCTTGGGACTTGGATACGTTTACTTGGGTTTCTATTTCCCGTGTTGAAATGTTTGGATTAGCTTCCACACAGGCCAGTGTCAACACCTCATCTGCAATGTCTCCATTTATGTTTAAAGTAGGTTTTTTTAAACATCCATACTGCTGCATATTTGTGTCCAATCTTTGAAAGATTTTAATGTTTGGCTGTCTTGGGGGGGGGGGGCTCCGTGGCGTAGTGGTATGTGTGTGACTACTACGCCCAAGGTCCCGGGTTCGAATCCCGACACGGTCCGCTTGAAAAATGTTAGGCGAGCATTTTTCACAAAAATACACCCTCGTTCGGATGAGAGGTAAAATGGAGGTCCCGTGTGTGAGTGTTGTCACGCACGTTAAAGATCCCTACCTTGCTTGGAACAGCAAGGGTTCGGCAAAAATTCCAAATTTTCCAGGTAAAAAAAAACTCGCTTCCTGGCCAATGTAGTACCTTCGGGCGGAGCATTGGAAAATCACATGTAATGTCTTTTTTCGGGAAAGTTTGTTAAGTATGTTTCGGCAGCAAGGCGACTGTTCTTATTACATTTTATGTATGTACAAAACATATGATGTTCGCTTGTTGAAAAATTTGCCATTTGAATATTTTATAGAATAAGTATATCACAACTTATAACTGGGAAAGAGAATACACAAATGCCAATTATTAGTACAACAGATACACTAATTCAACATGACAGTTTGTTATAATTTCATTTGTTTAAGAGAAATCTGATGATGCCAACTTGAAAAAAAATTAAAATTATTATTTTCAGTAAATTTTTTCATTTAAACATATGTTGTAATACATCGTTGAAAAGAGAAAAAAATATGCTATTTAACCATCTAAAAATCCAATATGGCGTCCATTTAAAATATGAAAGTTGATGCTAATATCTCGATAACCGCCATCTTGAATTTAATTTTAATATCACTTTTAAGTGCACACAATTGAACTAAGTAACTTTTAAAAAAAACATTTTTTCGTATCTTTTATTATAACAAAAATATTCGACTTTGAAGAAATTGGCAGTTTTCAGTTTTTTTTAAATAATTTCTAAACCGTTTGTAATTTCAAATGTATCTATGCGGAATTTAAATCAGCTATCCAAATGACACAACTTTCCCCATTTAAGCAGATCTCTATCATTAATAATAAGAAAGATACCCATGCTATCCTACTCAATTTGGGACACCCTGTATATATATATATATATATATATATATATATATATATTACTCAAATTTAGACCAGGGTAGAAAATTAATTAACGACATCAAATAATTTTAATCACCGTGTATAAGGACGCTTTGGGTAATAATACGCTTCATTGAAAGGTATATTGGATAAATTCGTCATTTACTTCTAAACATAGGGTTTATATTGTTTAGATAATGTTAAACACCGTGTCTATCAGAGCAGTGGAAAATAGAACGCTTAATTAAAGGCCTACTGTGTAGATTTAAATCATTCAATTAAAATGTAGGGTTTGTATATAATCATAATCAACGTGTAGAAGGAAGTAATGTAGAATTTCATTAGATAATACGCATTATTAAAACCATGGAGCATAAAAATTTATTCGTTTCGTTAAAAATAAGGGATTTAAATTATTCACTGGACGCTTTCTATAAAAAGAAGTCGAGTTAAAATGTTCAACTTGTATTTAATTTAATCTTTCCAAGTACTAAAGCTATCGAGAAATTATAAAGACGTGGGGAAGTCACGTAAAAGCCTTCAGGGTATTAGAACTAAGAACACATGCAAAAATAACGATGTATATGATAGTCGATAAGCTCCAAGCTATATGAGTGCAAGTAAGAAAGCAAGTTTGTGGTATAAAGACAAGCGAAATGAAATGCATTGGTAGTTAAATGAGGGGAGTAGATAGGTAGGGCCGGTCCTAATTCAAAACGTGACAGACGTATTTTCCATATGTAAAATACACGTGCACCGTTTTGAATTAGGATCGGCACTATATAATTTCAATGTAAAATAGTTGTGAAAACATTTCAATGTAAAATAGTTGTGAAAACATGAATTCTTATATACTTTCAATGTAAAATACTTGTGGGCACGTTTTGAATTAGGATCGGCTTTATATTACTTTCAATGAAACGTATTTCAAAACACACGTATGTTGAAAAATGTAAGTGCAGAGAAAAAATGTGTGTAGCTGTTTTGAATTCGGTTTTCTAGCGAGAAGTTACACGTGCACCGTTTTGGATTAGGATCGGCGTTATATACTTTTAATGTAAAATGTGAAAACCTGAATTCTTAAATACTTTCAAATGTAAAATACTTGTGGGCACGTTTTGAATTAGGATCGGCTTTATATTACTTTCAATGAAACATGTTTCAAAAACACACGTATGTTGAAAAAAATGTAAGTGCAGAGAAAAAATGTGTGTAGCTGTTTTGAATTCGGTTTTCTAGCGAGAAGTTACACGTGCACCGTTTTGAATTAGGATCGGCGTTATATACTTTTAATGTAAAATACTTGTGGGCACGTTTTGAATTAGGATCGGCTTTATATTACTTTCAATGGAACATATTTCAAAAACACACGTATGTTGAAAAATGTAGGTGCAGAGAAAATGTGTGTAAATGTTTTGAATTTGGTTTTCTAGCGAGAAGTTATAAAGTATGACAGATGCAAAATATCGCATTCAAGTCAATTGTGTTTAATTAAAGTGGATTCTGATTTATGTTTTTTATTTATGTTTAGAGGCTGCAAATACACATGGGCCGGTTTCAATTCAAAATGTGTTCACTCTTGTAATAGGTTGAAAAGTGAGTTGGCAAAGTACGCAGATGGTGGTAATCTGCTATATAAAGAGATTGCTCCTAATATTAATTTAATTAGTCGAAGTTTACTGCATATATTTACATACAAACATGTATATAATTGATATTCAGGGATTTAAATACAAGAAAAACGAGTTTGTGTGTAAAGAAATTGCGGTTTTGGACTTGTTGAAAGGTGTTGTTTGGCATCAAATTTTTAAACTCCCAATGCAGTCCAGTTGTTTGAGCCAAGATCATATAAAACATAACGACTGGGTGACAAAGAATATTCATGGTCTTTCTTGGGATGAATCTTCAACGGCTGAAATGGGTTTATCATATATAGCGCTTTATTTGAAGCAAATTATCCTACCCGGTAAAGAAGTATTTGTGAAGGGTCTAGAAAAGAAGAAATTGATTGAAACCTATCTAATGCAAAACGTTGTAACTGATATGCTTGCACTAGGTTGTCCTAAGATATCAGCTAAAAATCAACAACCGTTTAAAATATAAGATCCATTGTTGTAGACACAGCAATAATAATCTGCAATGTGCAAAACAAAATACCTTGTTATTAAAAGAATGGCTTGATAATAATAAAAAACAATAGAAAGATTGTGTCTGTATTATTTATTTTAATATAATTTTACAATGTTAGCAAGCAAATTATCCGACCCGGTGAAGAAGTATGTGTGAAGGGTCTAGAAAAGAATAAGAAATAGATGGAAAACCTATCTATTGCAAAACAAAATACTTTGTTATTAAAAGAATGGTTTGATAATAATAAAAAACAAAAGAAAAGATTGTGTCTGTATTATTATTATTGTAGTCAGTAAGAAATCTTTAATGCTGAATGTCTGCAGAAAAAACAATTAAACTCAGACAGCACGAATGGGACTCTCAACCCTGAAAGCAATTATAATTGATCAACGCAATAGCTCTTTACTGGTTTTACACCATTTAATAAATTGTACAGATATCTCGAAAATTTTGCTAAAGACAGACAGACAAATAGACAAACAGACTGACTGCACCAATTTTCTCATTCTCGCTTTTAAAGAATAACAAGTCGTAGTTATTAAATCGCGAACTCAGTTTATCTGCAAGAAATATATAAACAAGGAAATTTATGAAATGCTCCAACTTCAAAGAAACTAGAAATAAATCTATTGAAATATATGCTAACGTTGCAATTGGTGGATCTGCTCACGGAGTAAACAATTTTTTAAAGCACTTCGTTTGGATTGACTATAAACTACTCAATAATTTTTAACCTAACCACTATCATTATTCTTTCCTGACAAAGGCAATTTTAAAAAAAGTTTTCATTTTTTGATTTGTTCTATAGAACACAACTACAACTTGACAATAAAGATTGAGCGATTATCACACACATATCTTGAGTATATATAAAGATATTAAACAACAAGAACAGCAGAAAATTCAACCCATGTCAGACAGCTTTTTTTCTTATTAACGATAGTCTAGTCTAATACTTCTTCAGCATTTGCATTTCCATAGTTACGTACTGAAGGCAACTCTGCAATTTTTAGATCACATGCATTTCTAATTTCAATTGCAAAAAAAAAAATATAAAAGCATCTATTTGAAATGCATTTCTAACTTTCATCGCAAGATAAATGAGAGCATCTATTCGAAATATGCACTCAGATTAAAAGTCAAAAATTGTTTTACACCGTTCTGTAAACTGAGATTACGTAGTTATTAAATCGGGAGTAATGTGAAATGAAACACACAATGTATTTTTCTTTATTGTAATTTATAAAATACATATATATATTACTCATATTTAGACCAGGGTAGAAAATTAAATAATCAGATCAAATAATTTTAATCACCGTGTATAAGGAATTTCATTAAATAATACGCTTTATTTAAACCTTGAAGCATAAATAAACTCGGTCGTTTCAGTAAAAATAAGAAATTTAAATTATCTATAAGACGCTTTACATCAAAAGAAGCAGTATTGAAAAGCGCAGTGGATAATTTAATTATTCCTAAATAAATGGAAATTACGTGCAAAGTTTATATTAATTAACCCTATTTTAAGTAACCGGTAGTAAAACAAAGTGTACATATAATAATTAATATCTAGTTGGAGTTAATTGAACCATTATTAATAATAAGCATAAAACTTGTAAAAACCCAATAAAACGCAAATCGTAGAAGGGTATTTAAAATGTTACGTTTGAAAACACCTGCGTGTTTTTAAAAGGCAATTTCAAGTTAATTTGTTTGGATAAACATGTTGATTCTAAGGATATTGGAAACGATCAGATGCTTTAGCAGGAAATACAGAACACCTGCGTATTTTTAAAAAAGCTCATTCTGCGTAAATTTGGCAAATAATTAATGTTTCAAAGAATCTTGGAGAAACCGGGACTTAGTATTTACGAGAATGTGCGATACGGGTTTATTAAACCCAGATAACAGTCCGCGTGGACTAAAATATAATCGATAATAAAGTATATCAAGTTGCACCAATAAGAACACGGTAGAGAAGGAAAGAAAATGCGTCAAGCAAAGACACATATTGTAAAGGCGGATTTAAGCAACGTCACGGGGTCACGATTGGTTAAAATAGGATGCATATATCAGAGGTAGAACAACAATTTCTGTATAAAAGTAATTAGTTTTTCTCGGACAACTTTGCGGGCCGTGTTGAAATTTTCTGAGATCTCAATGGGGTGAGTACTAAATTCATAAAAATCGACGTGCAGGCTACAGACTGGGAACGTAGAATGAGGAATTCGTTGAATTACCCGTTTTAGAGAACAAAGCGACGTGTCGGCTATTCGCTATATATACAGGCGGGAATATGTGTTTCTCTCGCTTAGACTCTTAGACTTTCGACGATTCGATGCGTTAAAAGCTCGTGCATCCGCGACTGATATTAAACAGTGCATTTTAGTTTGATTAAATAATTTAAAGTGTGCTAGTATATTTAGTGACTCAAAATAGTTGGTTATTTTACGTGCTAACATGAATGTACTTCAGTGCACTTAGATACAAGGTAATAAAGTTTATTATCACGGTACCAATTAGTAAAATTTACAACGACAAATGTTACCAAAAGTAGGCAGTTTTGGCGTATATTGGTAATATTGGTAAAAAGTATGAATTTCTTTGCTATTTTGCGGGGTGTTAATGACTAAATGGTTCGTAAATGTGTCTGCATCCACTGAACCAGAGGCAGATATACACAGATGAGTTCCGGAAAAGCCTAAAACAACTTTAAATTAATGGTGATGGAGAACATTTTAAAGCGTTGACAACTTGAAGCTGTAAATAGAATCCGGTTGGAATGGTGTGATTTACAAAAGGGACGATTACACTGAAGCTACGAGGACAATAACCTTCAGGTAAATTGTACTATTTTGTTTGACATTTTGTGTGTATTGAATGACTTTATAATTGATTTACTTTAAATGGACATTAGTGGAATTTTTCTAACCATAAAATTTAATTTTAAGATGAAATTTGCTTGTTTAAGTAAAAGGGTATTTTGTTTTGATGTTCGGGAATAGGATGAAACTTTGGGTAGGTCTTTGAGCTCAATTAGACAAACCTGGTTAATTAACGTAAAGTGGTAGATGCTCCTTTATACTCAGACTCCGGTCTGCTTATCTTGTTATATTAATTAGTAGGCATCCAACAAGGACTTTAATTTTGGATGCACAGTAAAATGATAATAAAATTAATCCGGAAATTCTTTTTAAAACTGAATTTTATGTTCAAATTTAATTTGAAAATTTAATGTATTCTGAATATTGATGTAAATAGAGTTAACGTTGATGTTTGTGGTAGGAATGTGTTGTTTAATTTTTATGATTGAGAATGAAAGTTATCTAGAAGAGCAGCCGAGGCGATTAACAGAAGGAATCAACGGACCAGGTGATTTAAAAGGTTTCACAGCATTCTTGACGCCCAAACTGTGGGGCTCGAATGTTCTTTTTAAAGGGCCAGTACCTAGAGATATGAGAGGTTTCACAGCATTCTTGGCGCCAAACTGTGGGGCTCGAATGTTTTTAGAAAGGCCAGTACCTAGAAAAATGAGAGGTTTCACAGCAATATATATATATATTGCTGCGTTGCTCACCTTTATTCGTGAATTCGAATCGAGCCCCAGCGTTGGGCCGTCAAAATTGTGCTGTGAATCCTACAAAAAACCTCACCAGAGTAAAAAAAAGATATTCGAACCTTTCGAATTTGGCACCAAGATTTGCTGTGATTCTCGCCCTGTTGAATCTCTTCTGATACTCGCCTTTTTACTCTTTCCGCCTCGGCTGCTCACCTAGTTAAAACTTTCATCGTCATTCATAAAAAAAAACACACATTCCTACCACAAACATCAACGTTAACTCTATTTACATCAATATTCATAATACATTAAAATTTCAAAATTAAATTGTAGCATAAATTTCAGTATCATAAAATTTCTAGATTAAATTTGTCATAATTTTAATTTGCATCCAGAATTAAAGTCCTTGTAGGATGCCTACTAATTAATTTAACATATTTGCAGACCTGAGTCTGATACAAAGGAGCATCTCCCCCTTACGTTAATCAAACAGGTTAGTCTAATTGAGCTCAAAGACAGACTCAAATTTTCATCATAATCAAGACCATAAACTGCTAAATACTCCTTTCTCTTAAACAAGAAAATTTCTTAAAAATTAAAAATTTGTTTGTACAAATTCACTACTGTCCATTTTTAGCAAACAAATTATAAAGTTATTCAACACACACCAAAACATCAAAATCGAACAACAAAGCATAAGTTACCTGAAGGTTACTGCACTCGTGGCTCCAATGTACATCATCCTTTGTTAATCACGCCATTCCAACTGGGTTATGTTTACGGCTTCTGATTCTGAACGCTTTTAAAATTTTCTACACCACCATTCATCTAAAATTGTTTCAGAGCTTCTCAGGACTCATCTAAGTATATCAACATCTTGTTTTGTGGATCCAATCACGATTACGAATAACATTTAATTATTAACATCCCCGAAAAATAGCAAAGAAATTCATACTTCTTTCACGCTATACGCCAAAACTGCCTACTTTTGTTTATTCATTTATCGTTACAAATTTGAATAATTGGTACAGTAATACTCGCAAATATAACTAGACTTTATTACCTTGCATCTTCTTTTCTAAGTGCACTAATGCATAATAACTTGTATCGTAGCACGTAAAGAGCAAACTGTTTTAAAGTATTCAATAATCACCAAAATATAAGAGCAAACTGTTTAAAATATTGAATCAAAATCGAAAATCTAAGAGAGCGAAACTCATATTAACACGGGTATATATAATGGCTAGCCTGTACGTCGGTTTTGTCCCGCGACGGCCAGTTTTTAGAATTTCGCATTCTCCGTTCCCTTCTCGACAGCCTGGCACGCGATTCTACAAAAATTTTGCACACGCGCCAGTTGAAAATCTAAGAAATTTTCCACACGGTACGCAACCACGTCCGAGAATAACTAATTAATTTTGTATAGAAATCGTTACGTTTACACCTCTCATATCTGCATCTTATTATAACCAATCGTAGCCCTCGTGACGTTACACAAATCACGCCTTTAATTATTAGTGTCTCTGCTTGAAGCATTTTATCCTTCCTTTTCTACCTTGGCCTGAGTGGTACAAATCAATACTCTGTACTATCGGTTATTTCAGTCTAGGTGTATTCTTATTTGGGTTAAATAACCCCGTATCTAGCCTTCCCGTTAATATAAGCCACGGTTTATCCGACCGTTTGCAATATACGCAGAATCTGAATGTTTATCCAAACCAATTAAACTGAAATTGACTTTTAAAAATACGCAGGTGTGTGAACGTTTTAACATAATTCTCAGAGCTTTATTTCATGGTATTTTAACCTTGGATTTTCATAGGCTTTTATGCTTATTATATTATTAATAATGGTTCAATTAACTCCAACTAAAATAATAATGAATGGCATTGACTTCTACCCTTTAATTTTTAGCGAATACGCACTAAGTATTAATTTATTATTTGTACACTTTGTTTAATACCCATTACTTAAAAATTGAATTAATTAATATAAATTTTGCACGTAATTTCTATTTGTTTCTTGGAACAATTAAATTAAATACACGTTGAGCATTTTAATTCTGCTTCTTTTTATAGAAAGCGTCCTTATACACGGTGACTAAAATTATTTGATGTAATTTATTAATTTTCTACCCTGGTCTAAATTTGAGTATTTTATATATATATATATATATATATATATATATATATATATATATATATTTGTGGTATAACGACCTTGCAATTATAAAATATAATATATATAGTAACAGGCTTTTTGATCTGCTGGTTAATGAAATATACTCTTTATTATAAACTAAGCTTTCGGTTTTATTTTTAAACCATTATCAAAGATACTAAAAATTAAGAAACGTTAGTATGGGCGTAAAATAGTTAAAAACTTACTAATGTGAGGTTTTACAATGAAATCGTTGATATAGATAAATTTTGAATATAAGTTGAAAGTGTGGTAAAAAGCTTTTAAAAAGAAAAACAGTAATGTGGTTTGTTAATTACATTTGAATGTTATAATGACAATTCCTTTATAATTTTGACATTGTTCGAGATAACTTTCTAGATTGTAATTAATTTCTTTTATGGTCTGACTGAAATTTAGATATTTTTAGTATGTATGTATGTTTATATATTATGTTTGATGTCTATTTGTTTACGTATGTATTTTAGTGTGTTTATGTTGTTTGTGTGAATGTATGTATGTCTGTGCATGTGTGTGTGGGTGCATGTGGATGTTTGCGTGTGAATGAATGCGTGTGTTTGTTTGTGTATGTATGAATGTTTATGTTTTGTTTTATTAAGTGATTTGATCAGTTATGTTGAATTTATTTTTAGATTTAAAATGAAGTAGATAGGTGTATATAGAGCTTAGTGTGGTAATGTCAGTTTTTTTATTAATAGTGTTTAGGTTTTTAAATATTTCAAAATTTCTAGTTCTAAAAAGTATCGAAAATCTATGGTATAAGATCACTACTAATTGCACTATTCCAAAATGTGTTTTCACAGATATCATAGCGTTAGTTTTCAATACAAGTTATTTTAGTTTTAATAATGAATTTTTTCTACAAACTTTTGGTTGTCCAATGGGATCTAATTTAAGTCCTATACTTGCCAGAATTGTTATGGACGATTTATTAGATGAAGTTATACCCAAACTAAACTTCACAATTCCATTCATTAAAAAATTTGCAGATGATATCATAACATCTGTACCAGAAGACAAAATTAACGAAACTCTTAAAATTTTCCATAGTTACGATGATAAAATTAAATTTACCATAGAATTAGAAAACAACAGATCCATCCCATTTCTTGACACTCTACTAATTAGAAAAAATGATAATACTATTATTTTAGACTGGTATCAAAAACCAACCAATTCTGGTAGAGATCTAAATTATCATTCATACCATCAATATAAAATAAAAATAAATTTCATTCTAGGCCTAAAACATAGGATCAAAAAATTATGCCATCCTTCACTATACTCAAAAAATCTAGAAAAACTATTTATTATTCTAAAAAACAATAACTATCCACCAAAACTAATAAAAAGCCTTTTGTTACGTCGTCATCGAACAATTTGTGACAATAAATACCATCAGTGCGTTCACCCTACAGTTTAGTGAAACATTTTATACCGGCAGCGAACAGTGCATAAAGTGAGTCGTACTCGAGCCTTTACAGAAGCAAGTCGCATTAGAATCCTTGCAGAAGCCGGTTGTATTAGAGCTTTTGAAAGCGAGACCATCACCCGGTCGAGCGTGTTACTGGTTCTCCGTCGGAAGCTCTTTGTGTGTGAAGTTCATTGCCCACAGCGGCACAGGACTTAAGGTATTTATACCCTTCCTTAATTAGTTTGTAGTTGTTTTTAGTTATTACATAACCGCTCCACCATTATCGTTATTGCTACAAAAGCAATTGGTCCTTCCCTATAATAGCATATCTTTATCAATCTTCATATCACTCCTTAACCCCCATTAATCATTGGTCCTATAGTCGATCCGGATTCACCAGTTCTATGGTATACACATGTCCTAAATTAAATATTATTTTGCATTCCAGCGAGCTTTTTAATTAATTAATGATGTAGTTTTAAATTTGTGTTCAAGCTCCATATTTAGCGGGTTAAAATATGTATAATATTAGCTACATACTTTCGTTAAATTAAATAAGCGATTTCGTCGTTTAGTTACAAACAAATACTCCTTAACATCAAATGTGTCAGTTTTCAGTTTTTAAATTCATTTTAGCGGCATAAAACAGAAAGCAACCTGAAAACTATAAATCGCTTTATACTTCTTAAACAAGAAAGGTAAAGGGATTTGCTTTGTATTTAAAAGCTATTGTACGTTTTCTATCACATGCAACCTTTTCAGTCGGTTTACGGTAAAATATTGAACATCTGCAAAGGGTAATATAATGTAAAAGCTGCATTCTTCTTGCAAACACGTTAAGCTGCATCTTTCGGCAAATACGTTAAAACCACGTTTCTGTGAGCTTTGAAGTAAAGGCCGACCGTAACCGCTCGGGTTGTTGGGCGGTACATCTTATCTAAACACTTTGTTTGACGAACCGTTAGTCATAAAACGTGATTTATTGGTTTATACGCTGTCTTACCTTTTCGTGCTTTGAACAAACTCATAATATTTTAATATTTCTCAGTGCACATTTAGCTTTACCGTTTTACAACAGTTTATTGTAGATCTTTCAAATAACTGTCAGAATGGCTCCAAAGAAGGCACATGTGGTAGAACTAGAATTACTGAAAACACGTATTATAGAAATGTTTGAGCTTTGTAAAGCTATACAAAGTGACCCAACTTTAAAGGCATTGTTCCTTATTCAAACAAGGGGAATACATGACCTTTATACAAATTTCAATACAATTTTAGTTGCTGTCTTGGCGTCCTGTGACGAGGTAGAATCATTAAATTACAACGCCTTACGGAAGGAAGTAGATTCCGCTTATTTTGCATACTGCTGCATTTCGAAACGTTGCAAGAAACGCGGCACAAATCACGGAAAATGCTCCAAGCATCTCGGGATCAAAATTGGTACCGTTAAAGCTCACATTTAATAATGAGGTAACGGGTTCGCGTCTTTTATCGATTTATTTGACAGTCTGGTCTATAATAACGAGTCGCTGTCCAATATCGAAAAATTAAATTACCTTATCAATTCTTGTACCGGGAGTCTTTAAAATCGTTAAATCTGTACCCATTTCGGGGATAACTTTATTATCTCATATAACGCCTTGCGTGAGAGATTTAGCAACCCGCGTTTATTGGCAACTTTGCATTGGAAAGCAATGAAAGACTTTCCACCTTTAAAATCAGAAGACCCTAAGAAACTTAGGGCACTTATTGATTGTTTTCAGAGAACCTTGCTGTTCTAACTAACTTAAAGTTTCCCACTGAACATTGGAACTTTATTCTGGTCGATTTGCTTTTAGAAAAACTCGATCCGTTCACTGAAAACGCTTCGAACTCCAATCGGATCCGAAGCAAATACCTAATTTCGCGGATTTGAGATATTTTTTAACTCAACAATGTGCAGCGTTGGAAACCTTTTCTTCAACCGCACCTGTTTCTTATTCGACGACTGTCCATACATCTCACACATCAGTGCCTAAGAAATCCTCAGCGTTTCAATTTAAACCAAAGGTTTCTTCTAACGTAGTTTCACTGGACACACCAAGTAGCTCCAGTGACTCAAAAATTCATTTTCGCACCATTGTCCTTCTTGCAAGGGCAATCACTTAATTTATAGATGTCAATCGTTTCTAAAGAAAACTCCGACAGAACGTTTCGACATTGTCAAACGCTTACGCCTTTGTTTAAATTGCTTACGAACAGACCATGCGTCCATGCAATGCAAATCTTATAATTCCTGTCGAACTTGCGCCAAGCCGCATCATACCTTGCTACATTTTGAATCGCAACCTGCTTCTAGCCGTTCAGCTGAACCGATCGCTACACCTATGCATAAAAATGCCAATAGGACGCAGTCAGCCTCTCCTATTCCGGCAAATGTTTTGTCTTCACAGACGAATTCCAAATTTTGGGGTTACTGTCTTACTCTCCACTGCTGTTGTGGAAGTTCAAGATCGTTCTGGTAGATACAAACCGATCAGGGTACTCTTAGACCCTGGCTCCCAAGCTAGCTTTATTCGAGACGATTGCGTGAGCAAACTTTGGCTTCCACGCATACGTTCTCAAGTTCCGATTTATGGACTTGGGCAGACAACTTCAGCAGTCAATAGGGGTGCCGTCAGCTGCACCATTCGCTCTATGTTAGACTCTGAAAAATCTCTAGAAGTCACAACTTTTGTGCTTTCGTCAATATCTGGCAAATTACCTAGCGTTGAAGTTCCTAATAATTGGGAACACTTATGCGGCCTGCACTTTGCAGACCCGACCTGGAACTCTCCAGGAACTATTGACATGCTCCTTGGAGCAGATGTTTATCCGTTCATCATCAATGGCGGTGTTATACATGGCAAATTTCTTCAGCCTGCCGCCATAAATACAATTTTTGGTTGGACTATTCTTGGTCCCACAAAAAGCTTGCAGTCTGATACTGTCCAAGCATTTTTTACTTCTGTAGAAGATCCTATCGACCAGACCCTAAGGCGGTTTTGGGAGATAGAAGAACTGCCATCCAAGCCTTATACTTCTCCAGAAGAAGAAAAGGCAGATTTGATTTTTGAAAACACGTTTTCTCGTGACCCTAGCGGTCGTTTTATTGTTGCGTTACCGTTCAACGATACTTTGCCCGTTTTTGATAATTGCTTTGAGATGGCTAAAAAAAGACTATTTTCGTTGGAGCGCAAATTGCATGCTCAACCGGAGCTACGCGCCCAATACAACAATTTCATGCAGGACTATCTTGATGCGGGTCATATGGCATTACTCGATTCTCCGCCCGTTGGGAACGATAATTATTTTTTACCCCATCACCCTGTGTTTAAAAGGAAGGTCATACTTCTAAAATTCGTGTGGTTTTGACGCCTCTGCAAAGGCTAAAAACAACGTGTCACTTAATGACACTCAATTGGCTGGACCTAGTCTCCAAAACGACATTTCGTCAATCTTACTGAAATTTCGTACTCATCGTTTCGTTTTTACTTGTGATGTTCGCCAAATGTATCGACAAATTTTGGTTACCGAAGAACATCGAAGGTTTCAATTAATTGTTTGGCGGTTCTCCGCAGAAGAACCCATCCAGACATATCAGCTTAATACAGTGACCTACGGTATTAAGTCATCGCCTTATTTAGCATTAAAAGCTCTTCAGCAATTAGCCATTGACGAAGGCAAAAGGTTTCCGTTAGCCGCTGACGCTATACGGTCAAATCTATATATTGATGATTTCGTCGCCGGTGGAGATTCTATACAATCGGCCCGCGAAATTAAAGATCAACTTATCCGACTTTTACATTTGGCTGGTTTTGAACTTCGAAAATGGAGTTCTAATTCAGTTTCTATTTTGGAAGGCATTCCGTCAGATTTTTGCCAATATACTTCTCTCGATTTCGATTCTGACGAATCAATAAAAATATTAGGTCTTCAATGGTCACCTACAGAAGATGTTTTCTCATTTCGGGTTAAACCATTAAACCCAATATGTACAAAGCGCAACATACTTTCGCAAGTTGCCAGAATATACGATCTATTAGGGTTTTTAGCCCCACTAACACTTTTGCAAAACGCCTAATCCAGCATCTGTGGATGTTAGGTTTAAATTGGGATGACATCCCACCAGCAGACATTTCGTCTCAATGGCAGCAATACCAAGAAGAGTTGCCGTTATTATCGTCACTAAAGTTGCCACGTTGTTTACCCCCTTCGGATCCTTTTACTTGTCATTTGCATGGGTTTTGCGATGCTAGCGAGGTAGGGTATGCAGCGGTAGTGTATTTCAGTTCATAAATCAAACTACTGGAGAAATAACTGTACAATTTGTAACCGCTAAAACAAAAGTAGCTCCAATTAAGCGCATTTCAATTCCACGTTTGGAATTATGTGCCGCCGTTTTATTAACCGATTTACTTTCTTTTACCATTCGTTCTTATCAAGGCTTGATTGACATCTCCGATGTTTCAGCGTGGAGTGATTCTATGGTCGCTCTCACTTGGATACGTTCTCCACCTTTTCGGTTGGAAAACTTTGTGGCAAACCGTGTTAGCCACATTCAAGAAATCATTGCACCTAGTCGATGGTTTTATATTAAATCTTCGCATAATCCGGCTGATCCTGCATCTCGGGATTAATGCCAAGCGCGGTTATTTCATGTTCGCTATGGTGGGCGGGGCCTGAATGGCTTCACTACCCTAGTGACTCGTGGCCGCCTCAACCAACATTGTCAACCTCAATTGCTGAGGTAACTACGGAAAAGAAGATCCTAACATTTGTCGCTCAAACAGATCCAAACGTCATTGACATTCTACTAAGTCGTTTTTCATCGTTATATAAAATCCAAGGCATTGTGGCTTATATTTATAGATTTTCTAAACCCATGGCTCAACGTCATACGGGTCCCTTAACAGACATTGAACTACACAATGCTCTCATGATTATCGTCCGGCATGTACAAAATGTTACATTTTCAAAGGAAATAGCTTCGATCAAGGCAAACCGTAAATTACCTAAAAGCTTGCAAAAACTTTCTCCATTTGTTGATCCACAAAACATCTTAAGAGTAGGTGGGCGCTTGACACATTCTTCGCTTTCCTATTTCGAAACGTTTCCTGCGTTATTGCCCCAGCGGCACCGATTAACCGAACTTATCATTCGGTCAACTCATGAAAGGTATTGCCATCCCGGTGTTAATACCACAGCGTATCTTATCCAACAGAATTTCTGGATCCTTTCTATTAAAAATTCAATCGGAAATTGTTTATCATCATGTCATGGATGTTTTCGTACCAAACCGGTCCTGGTAACTCCTCCTATGGGAGACCTACCGGCAGCACGTATTACCCAGATGAAACTGCACATGGCACATTAAAACGACCTTTGGTCAAACTAGCGCCGCTACCGGTATTTGTAATTTTATTTTTATGTTTAGATGTATATACACATTTCTTACATGTATAGTAGTATATTATTTTTACATATTTGCTTATTTATATATATATTTTTATTTTTGCATAGTTGGTAACATCGCTCGCTGTAGTGTACTACCCTATCTTTCGTTACCTGTTTTCCTATCAAGGTCAAATCCCATGTGATTTCCTTCACCCAACCTACTTCCCTCCTTTTCAAAATTCTATGAATTTGGTGGGCGGTATGTTACGTCGTCATCGAACAATTTGTGACAATAAATACCATCAGTGCGTTCACCCTACAGTTTAGTGAAACATTTTATACCGGCAGCGAACAGTGCATAAAGTGAGTCGTACTCGAGCCTTTACAGAAGCAAGTCGCATTAGAATCCTTGCAGAAGCCGGTTGTATTAGAGCTTTTGAAAGCGAGACCATCACCCGGTCGAGCGTGTTACTGGTTCTCCGTCGGAAGCTCTTTGTGTGTGAAGTTCATTGCCCACAGCGGCACAGGACTTAAAGTATTTATACCCTTCCTTAATTAGTTTGTAGTTGTTTTTAGTTATTACATAACCGCTCCACCATTATCGTTATTGCTACAAAAGCAATTGGTCCTTCCCTATAATAGCATATCTTTATCAATCTTCATATCACTCCTTAACCCCCACTAATCACCTTTTATACAATCATAAAGCTCCTTTAAACGCTGACCTTCCTAATAAAAACTTAAACAACAATAGTGAACTTTTTGAAAATATACCTACATACCATGTAATTCCTTACATTGAAAATTTAAGTACAAAATTCGAAAAAGTCTTCAAAAAATTCAACATCAATATTGCTAAACGAAACCTTTTAACGTTAAACACTCTTTTTTCCAAATTAAAAGATAAAACTTCAACTCTTCTACAACGGAATATTATATATCAAATAAATTGTTCAGGCTGCAATCTTACCTACATTGGTCAAACCTCACAACAATTAAAACAACGCTTAACTCAACATAAAAGCGACATCCGTGTTAAGCCAAACGCTGGTGCTTTGACCTTACACGCAAACGCAAACAAACATAAAATAGATTTTGATAATCCTATAATATTACAAATTGAAAATAAAAAATCCAAAAGAGAATTTCTAGAAATGTGTTACATATTTAAAAACCTAAACACTATTAATAAAAAAACTGACATTACCACACTAAGCTCTATATACACCTATCTACTTCATTTTAAATCTAAAAATAAATTCAACATAACTGATCAAATCACTTAATAAAACAAAACATAAACATTCATACATACACAAACAAACACACGCATTCATTCACACGCAAACATCCACATGCACCCACACACACATGCACAGACATACATACATTCACACAAACAACATAAACACACTAAAATACATACGTAAACAAATAGACATACATCAACATACATATATAAACATACATACATACTAAAAATATCTAAATTTCAGTCAGACCATAAAAGAAATTAATTACAATCTAGAAAGTTATCTCGAACAATGTCAAAATTATAAAGGAATTGTCATTATAACATTCAAATGTAATTAACAAACCACATTACTGTTTTCTTTTAAAAGCTTTTACCACACTTTCAACTTATATTCAAAATTTATCTATATCAACGATTTCATTGTAAAACCTCACATTAGTAAGTTTTTAACTATTTTACGCCCATACTAACGTTTCTTAATTTTTAGTATCTTTGATAATGGTTTAAAAATAAAACCGAAAGCTTAGTTTATAATAAAGAGTATATTTCATTAACCAGCAGACCAAAAAGCCTGTTACTATATATATTATATTTTATAATTGCAAGGTCGTTATACCACAATATATATATATATATATATATATATATATATATATATAAAATACTCAAATTTAGACCAGGGTAGAAAATTAATAAATTACATCAAATAATTTTAGTCACCGTGTATAAGGACGCTTTCTATAAAAGAAGCAGAATTAAAATGCTCAACGTGTATTTAATTTAATTGTTCCAAGAAACAAATAGAAATTACGTGCAAAATTTATATTAATTAATTCAATTTTTAAGTAATGGGTATTAAACAAAGTGTACAAATAATAAATTAATACTTAGTGCGTATTCGCTAAAAATTAAAGGGTAGAAGTCAATGCCATTCATTATTATTTTAGTTGTAGTTAATTGAACCATTATTAATAATATAATAAGCATAAAAGCCTATGAAAATCCAAGGTTAAAATACCATGAAATAAAGCTCTGAGAATTATGTTAAAACGTTCACACACCTGCGTATTTTTAAAAGTCAATTTCAGTTTAATTGGTTTGGATAAACATGCAGATTCTACGTATATTGCAAACGGTCGGATAAACCGTGGCTTATATTAACGGGAAGGCTAGATACGGGGTTATTTAACCCAAATAAGAATACACGTAGACTGAAATAACCGATAGTACAGAGTACGATTTCATTGTAAAACCTCACATTAGTAAGTTTTTAACTATTTTACGCCCATACTAACGTTTCTTAATTTTTAGTATCTTTGATAATGGTTTAAAAATAAAACCAAAAGCTTAGTTTATAATAAAGAGTATATTTCATTAACCAGCAGACCAAAAAGCCTGTTACTATATATATTATATTTTATAATTGCAAGGTCGTTATACCACAAATATATATATATATATATATATAATATTAATTTTCTTGACCAATTATACTTTATATAATAAGGGTTTTTTTTTTGTGTTTTGGGATATTTTAGGTCAAATAAAAACAATCGTCTTTAAATTCCTCTAATTACTTGACGTTTCATTCAAATAAACATAAAATCAACTCTTTATTAGCATTAAAACAACGCATAACAAAAATTAGCCATCCAACATTCATTAATAACAATATCCAAGAATTAAAGAAAGTTTTCATAAATAATGGATACCCAATACAATTAATCAATCAAATGCTAAACACCAACACAACTTACAATACCACAAAAAATGCAGATACTATATACAAAAAATTACCCTATATACAAAACTTAACACCACTACTCGTTCGAACACTAAGAAGACCCAACATAGTCATCACATACTACTACAACAGATCAATAAAAACATTTCACCCATCTCAAAGACAAGACTGAAACCATTATGTGCAACAACACAGTATACAAGATTCGTTGCAGTTGCAATTATTTCTACATTGGACAGTCAAGTCAGTGGCTTCGAGACAGGTTAACTCAACACCGCAGTGACACAAAACTTGGAAAAATAACTGCGCTCTTGCCATACATGCACATACCACAAAACACAAACCGGCTTTCGACGAAACACAAATTTTAGAAATAGAACAGAACTACTACAAACGTTTATTCTTAGAATCATTTTATATACAAAAGAACTAAACTGCATTAATAATAAACAAGACCAAAAAAATTTAGGCATCATTTACTCCCAACTTTATAAACACTAGAAAGTATTCCAATAGTTTTGTAACACATTCCATCTTACTACAGCAACCTATATTTTTGATATTCATGTAACGTTCCCATAGTTATAGTACCTTTTCACTGTCTTCATGATGTATGTCATCTAGTAAAATCATATGTCATAGTCTATTTCTAATTTAAATATTTCTATGTAAGTAATTTTAACAACATTGTAATCTTTTTATTTTATAAAACAAACCATATTTTCAGACTTACGATTAAGGTCAGAAACCCGACCGAAACGTCAAGTAATTAGAGGAATTTAAAGACGATTGTTTTTATTTGACCTAAAATATCCCAAAACACAAAAAAAAAAAACCCTTATTATATATATATATATATATATATATATATATATATATGTATTTTATAAATTACAATAAAGAAAAATACATTGTGTGTTTCATTTCACATTACTCCCGATTTAATAACTACGTAATCTCAGTTTACAGAACGGTGTAAAACAATTTTTGACTTTTAATCTGAGTGCATATTTCGAATAGATGCTCTCATTTTTTTTGCGATTAAAGTTAGAAATGCATTTCAAATAGATGTTTTATTTTTTTTTTGCAATTGAAATTAGAAATGCATGTGATCTAAAAATTGCAGAGTTGCCTTCAGTACGTAACTATGGAAATGCAAATGCTGAAGAAGTATTAGACTAGACTATCGTTAATAAGAAAAAAAGCTGTCTGACATGGGTTGAATTTTCTGCTGTTCTTGTTGTTTAATATCTTTATATATACTCAAGATATGTGTGTGATAATCGCTCAATCTTTATTGTCAAGTTGTAGTTGTGTTCTATAGAACAAATCAAAAAATGAAAACTTTTTTTAAAATTGCCCTTGTCAGGAAAGAATAATGATAGTGGTTAGGTTAAAAATTATTGAGTAGTTTATAGTCAATCCAAACGAAGTGCTTTAAAAAATTGTTTACTCCGTGAGCAGATCCATCAATTGCAACGTTAGCATATATTTCAATAGATTTATTTCTAGTTTCTTTGAAGTTGGAGCATTTCATAAATTTCCTCGTTTATATATTTCTTGCAGATAAACTGAGTTCGCGATTTAATAACTACGACTTGTTATTCTTTAAAAGCGAGAATGAGAAAATTGGTGCAGTCAGTCTGTTTGTCTATTTGTCTGTCTGTCTTTAGCAAAATTTTCGAGATATCTGTACAATTTATTAAATGGTGTAAAACCAGTAAAGAGCTATTGCGTTGATCAATTATAATTGCTTTCAGGGTTGAGAGTCCCATTCGTGCTGTCTGAGTTTAATTGTTTTTTCTGCAGACATCAGCATTAAAGATTTCTTACTGACTACAATAATAATAATACAGACACAATCTTTTCTTTTGTTTTTTATTATTATCAAACCATTCTTTTAATAACAAAGTATTTTGTTTTACAATAGATAGGTTTTCCATCTATTTCTTATTCTTTTCTAGACCCTTCACACATACTTCTTCACCGGGTCGGATAATTTGCTTCGGCTAACATTGTAAAATTATATTAAAATAAATAATACAGACACAATCTTTCTATTGTTTTTTATTATTATCAAGCCATTCTTTTAATAACAAGGTATTTTGTTTTGCACATTGCAGATTATTATTGCTGTGTCTACAACAATGGATCTTATATTTTAAACGGTTGTTGATTTTTAACTCCGATATCTTAGGACAACCTAGTGCAAGCATATCAGTTACAACGTTTTGCATTAGATAGGTTTCAATCAATTTCTTCTTTT
This sequence comes from Platerodrilus igneus, assembly GCA_036346225.1. Taxonomy (NCBI): domain Eukaryota; kingdom Metazoa; phylum Arthropoda; class Insecta; order Coleoptera; family Lycidae; genus Platerodrilus; species Platerodrilus igneus. Next base: position 6,327,461 of record JARFIW010000439.1, on the reverse strand, counting down.
CTAGACCCTTCACAAATACTTCTTTACCGGGTAGGATAATTTGCTTCAAATAAAGCGCTATATATGATAAACCCATTCCAACCGTTGAAGATTCATCCCAAGAAAGACCATGAATATTCTTGGTCACCCAGTCGTTATGTTTTATATGATCTTGGCTCAAACAACTGGACTGCATTGGCAGTTTAAAAATTTGATGCCAAACAACACCTTTCAACAAGTCCAAAACCGCAATTTCTTTACACACAAACTCGTTTTTCTTGTATTTAAATCCCTGAATATCAATTATATACATGTTTGTATGTAAATATATGCAGTAAACTTCGACTAATTAAATTAATATTAAGAGCAATCTCCTAATATAGCAGATTACCACCATCTGCGTACTTTGCCAATCCACTTTTCAACCTATCACAAGAGTGAACACATTTTGAATTGAAACCGGCCCATGTGTATTTGCAGCCTCTAAACATAAATAAAAAACATAAATCAGAATTCACTTTAATTAAACACAATTGACTTGAATGCGATATTTTGCATCTGTCATACTTTATAACTTCTCGCTAGAAAACCAAATTCAAAACATCTACACACATTTTCTCTGCACTTATATTTTTCAACATACGTGTGTTTTTGTAATATGTTCCATTGAAAGTAATATAAAGCCGATCCTAATTCAAAACGTGCCCACAAGTATTTTACATTAAAAGTATATAACGCCGATCCTAATTCAAAACGGTGCACGTGTAACTTCTCGCTAGAAAACCGAATTCAAAACAGCTACACACATTTTTTCTCTGCACTTACATTTTTCAACATACGTGTGTTTTGAAATATGTTTCATTGAAAGTAATATAAATCCGATCCTAATTCAAAACGTGCCCACAAGTATTTTACATTGAAAGTATATAAGAATTCATGTTTTCACAACTATTTTACATTGAAATGTTTTCACAACTATTTTACATTGAAATTATATAGGGCCGATCCTAATTCAAAGCGGTGCACGTGTATTTTAAATATGGAAAATACGTCTGTCACGTTTTGAATTAGGACCGGCCCTACCTATCTACTGAGGGGAAATATGTAAAACAAGAGCACAGGTAGATAGAACGAACAGACTAGATTGGCGAGTAAGGTTGAAATAAGATGCAAACATGAGAGGTGGAAGCATAACAATTTCTATGTAAAATTAATTAGTTGTTCGCGGACGTGATGCGGGGCGTGTGGAAATTTCTTAGATTTCAACTCGGATGAGTGCAAATTTCAGAAGAATCATTGTGCCGAGCCATCGGAAGGGAAAATAGAATTCGAATTTCTGAAAATCGTCCGTCGCGGGACAAATTCGACTTGCAAGTGAGCCATTATATAAACCCGTGCTGATAGGAGTTTAGCTCTCTTTTATTTTTGATTTTATTCGATGCTTCAAGCAGAATACATAGTGATTACGTGCTACGATAAAAGTTATTATGCATTAGTGCACTTAGAAAAGATAGATAAAGGTAATAAAGTCTAGTTATATTTGCGGGTATTACTGTACCAATTATCCAAATTAGTAACAATAAATAAATAAATAGAAGTATGCAGTTTTGGTATAGCGTAAAAGTATTATGAATTTCATTGCTATTTTTTGGGAGTGTTAGTAATCAAGTGTTATTCGTAAACGTGATTGGATCCACAAAACAAGATTTAGATATACATAGATGAGTTCCTGAGAAGCCCTGAAACCTTTTAGACGAATGGTGGTATAGAAAAATTTTAAAGGCGGCCAGAAATCCGAGGATGTAAACATAACCCAGCTGGAATGGTGGGATTAGCAAGGACGATGTACATTGGAGCCACGAGTGCATTAACCTTCAGGTAACTTATGCATTGTTGTTCGATCTTAGATTTTTGGTGTGTGTTGAATATCTTTATAATTTGTTTGATAAAGATGGACAGTAGTAAATTTGTATAAACAACAAATTTTGAAAATTTTAAGGTAAAATTTTCTTGTATAAGTAGAAAGGAGTATTTATCAAGTTTATGTTTTTGATTATGATGAAAATTTGGGTCTGTCTTTGAGCTCAATTAGACTAACCTGTTAAATTAACGTAAAGGGGTGGGAGATGCTCCCTTTTATTCAGACTCAGGTCTGCAAATATTGTTTACTTAATTAGTATGCATCCTACAAGGACTCTAATTCTGGATGCAAATTAAAATAATGACAAATTTCAACTTGAAATTTTATGATGCTGAAATTTATGCTGAAATTTAATTTTGAAATTTTAATGTATTGTGAATATTAATGTAAATAGAGTTAACTTTGATGTTTGTGGTAGGAATGTGTTTTTTTTATGAATGAGGATGAAAGTTTTAACTAGGTGAGCAGCCGAGGCGGAAGGAAAGAGTCAAGAGGCGATTATCAGAAGAGATTCAACGGACAAGAGAATCACAGCAATTCTTGGCACTGAACGTGGGCAATTCAAAAACAGAGCGAGAATCACAGCAATATATATATATATATATATACATATATTAAGTTTTCACAAGGTTTAAACCGATGGGTACGCGTGCTCAAGAAATAGTAAATTCACTAATAGACTATTTTAAGAAAGAAACGTGATAATGATGGGTCTTTTCTACCATTCATTTCTGTAAGAAACGCGAGTAATTTCCGTATTAATGTGTTTGATTCCACACTAATAATTTCAAATGTGATGAGGTTAAGTAAACTAAACAGTTTCATTAAAAGTTATTTGTTTTAGCGATTCGCATCAGCGTTAAATATTAGTATAGGCACTGTAAACAGCATCGGGACTAGGTCCAATAAGGGTGAAGCGCTAACAAGCCAAAAAAAAATACGTCCACGCAAGAAACTGTCGTTGATATAGATGATTTTGGCAAAAATGCAATTAGAAATGTAATCTACCAAATGTATAAAAGCAGTTAGTAATTTGAAACACTTTGAAATGCGAATAATTTTTTATATTTCACAGGAGTGCATTACTGTAGAAACACTACAAGGAAACTTTTGTGAATGAGACTTATTTAAAAGAGGTAGAGCTTCTTTGTAGATAATTTTAAAGAATATCGGATTTCAATATAACAAGGATCATCCTCATCGTGGATCGATGGAAGTGCATAATGTCGTTTCAAAAAGGGTGACATTTTTTAAGACGATATGTTCAAGCTACAGCAGTTTGTATTTGTTGATGAAAGCTGGATTTTTAAAAACGGCAGTATTGGAAAATTGTGGCAGGATTCTGACGCTAGAAGCATGCGTTTCTATATTAGGTATATAGTTCTTCACGCCGTGTGTGAAGAGGGATTCATTCCTAATGCCGAACTCGTCTTTAAGGAACAAAACATAACGTTGAAACGACAAAGACGAAAGCCCCTTACAATGTTCAGAAAAAAAGAGAAAAAGTCTATTAACGTCTCTATGATATAAAAACCATTAATAACGGAATTTGTAACAAATGATTGATTGAAATATATGCGAAATAAAATACATAGAATAGAAATTTTTGTATCAACAATTGTGCAAATCGACTTTTTACTACAGAGGAGTTTATTGCACCTGCTTTGTGTGTTCAAAGAACAAAGCAATAATGGGATATCAGCTAGTACAAGTCCTAAAGATTCGCTGAGTTTTTCAAACTATAGGTACGTTAACCGTACACTTGATTTTCAAATATTCCACCCTAAAGTACGATTTTGGCTAGGAAGCAAGTATGTTTTACCTGGAAATTATAAATTTTACAGAACTCCTGCTATTCCAAGCAAGGTAGGAATTTTTAACGTGCGTGACAACACATACGCAGGACCTACATTTTACTTCTCATCCAAAAGAGGTGATAAATGTTCGCCTAATATTTTTCAAGAGGTCTGTGTCGTCGTGAATCAAACCCGGTGCCCTAGATATGTCAACCACGATGCTAAAATATTTTTATACAGAGAAGGTAACGTAATAAGAAAAAATTTTGATTCAATTAAAGATAAAGAAGACAAGGTATATTTACATAATTAAAGGTAAGACAATAGGTATGACTTATTTGTTAATCGATAAAAGTAAAGATAAAAAATTGCAAATCTTTTATATGATATAATTCTTTAAATTTACGTTTAAAATCGTATAATTTATAGGCTAATGGAATTACTATGCGATATATTTTACATAAGGTATAATTAGAAGTTAGTTTTTGAGAGAAACTTTTATGTATTAGGTAAAAAATGATTTCGTTGCATTTTTAGCTTTAGAGTCATATTTGTGTCGTAAATGAGAAATCTACTAGGATGAAGTGACCTTGATCTGATCTACTCTCCGAAGTCGTTTCAACGAAGTCTACTAGGGCGAAGTGATTTTGATGTAATCAACACTCCAAAGTTGTTTCGGCGAGGTCTACTAAGGCAAAGTGGTCTGAATGCTATCAACTCCCTGAAGTTATTTTGGGGAAGTCTACTAGGGCGTAGTGATCTTGATCCGATCAACTCCTCGAAGCCGTTTTGACGCAGTCTACTAGGGCGAAGTGGCCTTGATTCGATTACCTCCCCGACGTCGTTTCCACAAAGTTTACTAAAGTGAAGTGGTCTTAATGCGATCAACTCCCCGAAGTCGTTTTAACGAAGTGTACTAGGGCGAAATGGTCTTGATCCGATTAACTCCTCGAAGTTGTTTCGACGAAGTTTACTAGAGCGAAGTGTGTAGTTATAATATTTACCTACCGCGTGAGGGTATCCAATTAATAATAAATAATAAATGGGAAGGACCTCTAACACTATAGTACCCTCACGTTTCGAGACATTGCCTCGCAGCTGCTGCAGTCGGTGAGAAGGGGGGGTTCATTAAACAACACACACTAAGACAAAATTCCAATTGTTTTATTAAACGGCCTACTAACTAACTTAACCTAATTACATATGCATACAAAATTATACAGTAATTAATAATATTTACAATAGGGCACCACCATGGGAATTAAACGGCCCATGGACCGATCGCGGTAATAGCTCTCGTCGCACTTTGTTCGTGGCGATGAACTAAGATTGCAGGACAGAAAATACGTCACTTCACAGGGACAAATGTTATTAAGTCTCCGGCTAGCACAAACACAACTTAACTAAACAATTCTAAAGTCCTTATTTTATGAATATTAACAACAGTTCTGGGTGCAAACACCCCAATACATATAATTAATTAACGCTACCGTAGTCTAACTAACTTGCATACTGAAACGACCTTCCTTTAATCCCGGGGTCATCAATAACAGGAAAACACGACCTTCACACGGGTCAAATAGTACAATAACGGAATTCGTGGCTTAGTTATTACAAGCCTCGGACAACGTCGAAACACAATAAAATAAGAAACCCTTCAAAAGATGCGGTCTTTAACAATAACCTAACGGGATAAAATTACTGGAACGGAGATTTAACCCGAAGTTGTATGTTATGAAAGTCGTCAGATATTGTATTTAAACAAATAAATGACTTATGATGCATAACACAGCTTTGAGTTTATAGTAATACCATATATAATAATTACTTACTCAGAAAAATAAACTAACTTTGAACATAACGGCACGCACTTGAATTCAGAGAAATAAAACACTTACTCAATCTTGCAAGTCCGCGAGCTTCAGACTCTAACGCGTCTGGAAATAAACAACCCCGATTACCACCGGCTGGCCTCCTTATATACATTTAAGTTAATTGAAAAATAACCCCTTTCTTGGCTCTCATACTCGGCTTAGGATACGCCGGTCGTAAATCTTTAAGATTAATTAAACTGCCCATTGCCTAAGATAGCCACACAAGTAGATCTCGGAACTAATTTTAGTTGAGTACTCCGCTAATTGAAAAATTGCTTCAGACCACCCTGACATAAATAAGATCCTAAAGCATGATTGACATCTAATCATAGATAGCAACTAATCTGACATGTTTAGTGCCCTTAAAGTGCCTTTAGAAAACTAATTGACTCTTGGATTAGATCTTCCTGGAAACTTCGCTAGGACGCTACTTGGGTAGTCTTGAAGCCGTTAGCTCCAAGACCTTCATTCTAATAATTAGAATGCTAAAATTAAACTAGAAAATAACTATTTTTAGAATTCATAGAACTAATTAGAGCGATATTAAAACAGTATGTTACAAGTGATCGTGATCCGATCAGCTTCCCGAAGTCGTTTCGACGATGTCTACTTAAGTGAAATGGCCTTGATCCGATCACCCCTTCAAAGTCGTTTTCATAAGTCTATTAGAGCGAAGTGGCCTTACTGTGATCAACTACTCGAAGTTATTTTGACGATGTTTATATAAGGCGAAGTGATCTGGATCCGATCAGCTCCCCGAAGTCGTTTCGACCAAGTCTACTAAGGCGATGTGGCCTTGATCCGATTACCTCAACGTCGTTTCCACAATGTTTATTAGGGCGTGGTGGCCTTGATGCGACCAATTCCCCGAAGTCTACTCATCATTAGGTCTTCAATCCTGGAACTAGTTAGACGTGTACCCTCATTGTATTCTATTCTGATCTCATTTCTCCTTGTTTCTATGTTTGTTGTCTTCGAACATAGCCGTTGCTCTTGCTTGTTTTATGCAGTTCGGTTCCCCTTCTATTGTTTTACAAATATATACCCTATTTCTTCGATATTCAGTGGTATGTGAAGGGGGTTAAGCAACCTGCTGCTACCAAGATCCTCCAACACTCTAACATTTGTCGAATTAATAGTTTTTTAATTTATCCTTTCGAACAAGGTTTATAGTCTGGAAACTGGTTGGACGCGTACCTCAACTTATTTATATTCTGAAATAACCTATACAGTTTTCTGGAATTTCCACAGCCTAGATACAGCTCGGTTCGGCTTTTGTTGTTTTCTTATTATATGTCCTATTTTACCTAGATTCATTAGTATGTGAAGGGGGTTAAGCAGTCTGTGGCTGCCAAGATCCCCAACACTTAGACATTTGCTGAATTAATAGTTTTCCTGTAAATACTTGAGAATATTGCAAAATAGTTGCTTATAATAATTATCAGGTTTAAGTACAATTATTTTTTTCGTCATTAGGTTTTCCTTCTTGGAACTGGTTGAACGCGTACTTCCATTGATTTCTATTCTGAGCTATAGCAGACACATTTCCATGAAATTCCCACAGTCTACATTCTTAACTATCTGTGTACAATAGTTCAACCTAGATCTACCTCTACCTCGATTTCTTCCTATTTCTGCTTCTAATATATTCCGCACTGTTCCCTCATGCCTTAGTATGTGACTTATCATCCTATCTCTCCCATTTTTTTACTGTTTCCACATATTTCTTTCTTCCCCTACCATGTCTAGTACCTTTTTGTTCTAACTTTGTCTGTCCATAATATCTCCATCATACATCTCTAGCACCACATTTCAAAGGCTTCTATCTTTTTCCTTTCCTCTTCTCCTACTGTTCAAGTTTCACGGCCGTACAGTGCTGTACTCCACACATATGTTTTAAGCAATCTCTTCCTTGTTTCTATGTTTATTGTCTTTCAACACAGTAGTTACTTTTTCTTGTTAAATGTAGCACGACCTAGTGCTAATCGTTGTTTTATATCTTTTGCGGTTTTCCCATCTTGCGTTATTTGGCTTCCTAGGTAACAGAAATCCTTAACCTCTTGTAAGTTTCCGTTACCTATTTGTATTCTTGTTTTTAATTTATTTTCCCCTCCTCTAGATACTAGTACTTTAGTTTTATTTTTGTTAATTTTCATACTCTGTCCCTCTGTTAGAACTGTTTCCATTTCATCAAGAACAGCTTCTAACTCTTCTTTGCTAGATGCTAATACCGCTTTATCATCTGCAAATTTAAGCATATCAATCTTTTGTCCCTGGATAATAATTTCAAATGTCTTTCTGCATCTGACAATATTGATTGCCTCCTCGATGTACAAGTTAAAAATTAATGGGGATAAGGCACATCCCTGTCCTACACCTTACCTAATATTTACTTGTTTATGTTCCTGCTCTAATTATATTACCATTGTTTGTTCTTTGTATAAGCTATACATTATCCGTCTATTCCTAAATCTCCTTCCAATCTTTTTGAGTATTTCGGATATATTTAACCATTTTACATTGTCAAATGCATTTTCCAGATCTACAAACCATATATACACGCTTTCCCTTTTTTTCTGGTGTTTTCTCCATTATCACACTCAGAGCTAAACTAGCCTGCCGTGTTCCCTCGTTTCGCCTAAACCCAAATTGATCTTACCCTAAAGTCTCCACTCCAAAAATCCTCCGCTTCTGGCCACCGAAGTTCGCTGATCTCTACCATGTCTATTGCTAACCTGTCCATTTCAATTTTGAAGTTCTCTACCTTACCTACTTGCTTCATAATTGTGACATTTCACGCTCCGACTCACAGAATGTTTCCGGTTCTCTTTCTAAATTTTCCGATCACATCCTCCGAAGTAACCACCTCCCGGAGATCCGAATAGGAGACTTTTATTTCCGAAACTTTTTACCTCAGAATATGCCATCATTCTAAATACAATTTAAGTACGCTGTATACTGGGGGGGAATGTGGTGGTTTCCCTTTGTCTTCCACATCGCGGTAGTGCGTCTTAGAATGCCATACCGACCCCTATGCTCTCTGCTATTCTAAGTTCCGAAAGAGCCGCTGCCCTCTTTCGGGGATGTGCCTTAGTCTGGTTCCTCTCTAAAAACCCTCTTACTTTGGTTAAACCTGTAGTTTGGGAAGAAATTAGTATTTCAGGTACGAGCATGAAGGCTGTGGTAGGGGATTTAAACTTTTAACTTTCTAAAATTCAAAATTTTCTAAAACAAAATTCCTTTACCTAACTCATACGAGCCCCAGCGTTGGGCCGTCATAAGAGTGCTGTGGATTCGTGGATTAAAGTTTTAGAATAGAGTGTGTCATCAAATACCCGTTCTAGTACTCTAAAACTTCTTCAAGGTGCAGGTCAAATCGGAATCGCCGAAGTCTACTAAGGTAAAGTTATTTTGATCTCATCAACTCATCGAAGTTGTTTCAACGAGGTTTACTAGGGCGTTTCAACGAAGCCTACTAGGGCGAAGTCTACTAAGACGAGGTGGTGTTGATCTGATCAACTCCCCGAAGTCTTTTCAACGAAGTCTACTAGGACGAAGTGATATTGACGCGATCTACTCGGGGTGTCCACGAAAGGGGTACCCGCGAGAGTGATGTAACCCTCCGAAAACATTTTAGTAGCTTTCGAAGGTTTACATCACTCTCGTGGAATTTTTTATCTTTCTCGGGGAAATGATGTAAAACTTTTATTGGACCTTGGCAACGCAGTCTTTATTACTCACTGTTCACAAGTCTAATTAACAGTATATGTCTTATTTATAGATGTTTTCAGTCCAATTAACAATGAAGCACTATCACTCTAATGAATTTACAAGCACTAATATCGTCTTAAACTAAATTCTTAACCATAGGTCAATTAACAACACTAACACAACTATTTATTTATTACACTTTGGTCTATTTATGTATTCTACAAGCTGAATGTACATTAGACACGTTCACATAATATAACATTTATGTTTACTCTTGGACTTCCAAAAGCTCAACTATTTAACTTTACACGATATAATTTATATTCGACATTCTGATATAGACTAACTCTTACATTTATCAGCGGTGTTATATATACCCTGAATTAAAAAGGATGATTCATTCTTCAGTATAATGTTAGAAAATTCTAGGATTCCGTAGTATATACGTTACTTACGGCGCTTATGTGTTTGACGGGTTGCCTAATAGTAGCTCGCAACACTATTTTCAACGTTTGGCAACGTAGCAGACAGCTAACCATATGACGTCATTCACCTGATTCAAAGGATTCATTCAGTATACTAGGAGACTTTCACCGTAGTCCCGTCCATGACGTCACAAAAGAAATATTTATAGGAAATCAGTTAATAGTAAGCTTTTATCTACATAAAAAGTAAATGTGAATATGGATATTTCTTATTTACCCATTTATTAACCTACTAAAATAGGTAGAATGTTTAAATTGTGAGTTTTATAACCCTCACCAAACTGAAGTGGTTTCCATATTTCCATACTTTTGATATTATATTTAAATTATTCCATAGTTAAAATAAAAACTGTTTCAAACAAAATTTATAATTACATAACCGAGGCATCATTCTCAATTTTAAGCACACAACAGCCGGGAATGATATTTTGTAACGTCATGGATGGAACTGGGGTGAACGTCTCCTCAGTATACCGCATAAATTCTACATCTCATATTCAACAAGTACACGAACTGTGGAGACAAACGTTTTCACGGTCGTGTACTATATAGAATTAAACCTTCCCCAGGTTTCTTTTGCACAATATCCTTGAAGGAGCAAATATTTTTTTAAGACTGATACAATTTTATAGGGTTAGAAATTTACCGTAACAATACTAAAGCACCTCTTGCGTAAATCGTTAATGAACAGCTTTAAATATCTGCAAACAAGTTACACGAGATATATTGATAATACATACCAGTTTAAATACTGATTTACAATTTAAGCAGGTGCACGGACACACAAACGACGATTATTTAGTTACTCCAAGCTATTCTAATCTGACAAACGAATATAAGCTTAGACGTTAAAGCTTCAAATATAAATCATGAAAAATAATAAATTATTCAATAAAACAACGCGTATACTTTTATTCAGCTATATTAGAATATAATTAAATTGCAACAAACATTTAACAAATAAAATCGGTACATACTGTTTCAAGGGCAAAGCAAACCAGGCAACTTGATTCTTACGACTAAATTCAAATGTATTTGCTTTTGTTTTGTTAGCTTTCAAACATATTTTACAAAGTTAAAATATACAATGTTTTCAATTGAAATTGAGGTACGTGTATCGAAAAATTAACTATTTCTTAATTTTCTTTGTTGGTGTATCTTCTTCATCATCGTCCTCTGAACTAGATTCAGATCTTTTTCTTGAAATCTTCTTAGGTTTCACTTCCTCATCTGATTCAGATTTAACATCATCATTATCTGATGAAGCTTCTAACTTTTCTGCTATTTTAGACAAAGTTTTCTTAATCTTACTAGCATCGGGACTGTATGCCCATAAAATCAGTTCCACGTGTTCTTTTGTAGGTACATCGTCTTCCCACAAATTTGGTTTTTCTTCTTCGATGCTGTTTAACAATTTTTTAAGAATACTGTTACGGACTATATCCCAAGTTGAACTATCATTGCCGCTCGAAACGGTTCTTAAATTTTTGTATTCGCCTTTAACTGATTTATAAGCATTTATAAATTCTTCAGCTTTTGTGTCTTCGATGTTGTATTTATTCTTTAGAGGAAGTAGAGTTTGGACAGTAGCTAGTGGTAAATAAGCACGATTTTCCTTTCCTAAATTCAATTTTTCGAAATTCTTTAACCAATCTTCGAAAATAGCAACGGCATCGTTAATATTTTGTAGTTTATCTTCAGCTTTCGTTACTAAAAAAAAATATGAAAGTTTTAGGCAACCAAACGTACAGACCGTACAAGTTAACGTTCGTTTTGCACGTCCGATAAGGCCTTTAACCGCTAATCGTTGGTAATCAGGATCTCTTCCTTCTAAATTCTTGATTGTTTCAAGGGCTTTTTCCTTATCTTTAAAACCTAATCCTGGAACGGTATCCGGACTACTTTTCTCAGACATTTTTGTAAATCTAAATTAAGAGTACTACATTATAATTATTAGTAAATTTAGCGCGTATTACTTACCTGATTAAATGTATTGAAGAATTATACAACAAAATGGAAGTTATAACTTCAGTGCCGGTCGAACGAGAATGCCTAGCAAATGTTATAAAATTAGAAAAATTATTGAGTGGGTTTTATATTTAGTTTCTGAAGAGGTATAAGCGGTTTTGATATATACGCGACTGTGCTTTGCACAGCCAACAACAGACCCCGCATATTAACGATAGTGTATTGATGTGACCGCATATCTAATGCTGGATATTACGTCAGTTTTAGGCAATACGTTTTCCTTTTACTATTCTTACTTAAAATCAAGGCCGTGACATTTTTAAGTACTTAATTTTTTCGTAGTTAAATAATGTATTAAAAATAAAGTTTACTAAAAGTGTAAATTGTATTGCAAACAGGTACCCACTTGAATTAATATAGTGATTGTACATCAACACTATAGGTGCTATTTTATATTCAGAACAGTGTTGTAGGACGTTAAGTTGATTTTGAAAGGATTCGAGCCGTAGGAATTGTAATTCAATCAAATGTTTGATTATAAAAGTGTGTTATGTAGAATAAAGCTTAATAGCGTCATTGACCTACTTCCTATTGAGCATTAACGAGGAAAGTCGATTGTTCGTGTCCAATAGTTAGTTATAGGTATTTATCGTAAATATGCAGTAACAATTTCAGGTTAGATATTTCCATTTGAATTGATGAACCCTGAACCTGTTCATACAAATTTGCTCTGAGGAAATGTAAAGTAAGGGAAGGGTTTGTTATTAAAAATGTATATACAGAATTTATTATACCATTTAACAAATAACGTATTGAATAAGCATAAACTATATCCTTTATATACTCCATATTTAAATTATAAGTGAACGGCGACGTTTTACCAGAATCGCATCTGTCATCTTCAGGCTCTGTAGGTTGAGCCCAACCTTCAGAACTTGAATATGGCAGATGTGATTCTGTTGAAACGACGCCGAATTAACAGTGGTTCATTTCAGAAACAGCAAGACAGACCCTAGGCTTTTTGCCGCTCCGGCAAAACAGTAAATCGTCGCCCTTTTATGAGAAAAACATTTAAAGTTATGTATATTGCTATAATATTGCCGCACGCCGATGTAATTAACGTTCAGTTTCCTACTGCCCGCCATCGCTCTGTGTCTCTAAATAACCTCAACTTTAAATTTTAAATACAATTCTTTTTATATGCCTCGACTAGCTCAGCTCAATTCCCACAGAGTGCACGACGGTACGATAACAAAGAAGTTTCAATCCCCTTTTTCTCCAGCACTTTCCTACTTGAATGATATAAACGAAACTAACCAAAATTTGTATTATCATCATTAAGTCTTCACTCCTGGAACTGGCTAGACGCGTACCCTCATTGTATCCTATTCTGAAGTAACCTTCACATTTCCTTAAAATCTACACGTCTGAATCTAAAAGTATCTGATCTAGGTCTACATCTACCTCTTTTTTCTCTTTCTGCTTGTAATATAAACCCATGCTATTCCCCAAAAATGCTTTAGAACGTATTCTGCTCTTCTATTTCTCCTATTTTTTCCCACAAATATCCATGTTCCACTACTATTTCTATAACCTATTTGTTATTAACTTTGTCTGTCCATGCTATAATCCTCATACATCTGAAGCACAACATTCCAAAATGCTGCTACCGTTTTTCTGTCTGCTTTTCCTACTGCTCGTATTTCATAGGCAAACTGTGCTGTGCTCCCCACATATGCCTTCAACAATTTTCTTCTTGTTTCTATGTTTGTCGTCTTTCATCGTAGGCGCTGTTCTTCTTTGTTAGATGCAGTTCAGTCCCCTTCTATTGTTTTACAATTATATACCTTATTTCTCCGACATTCAGTGGTTGTGAAGGGGGAGGCGGCTCCGTGGCTTGAAAAATGTTAGGCGAGCATTTTTCACAAAAATACACCCTCGTTCGGATGAGAGGTAAAATGGAGGTCCAGTGTGTGAGTGTTGTCACGCACGTTAAAGATCCCTACCTTGCTTGGAACAGCAAGGGTTCGACAAATTTCCAAATTTTTCAGGTAAAAAAAAACTCGTTTCCTGGCCTTCAGGTGGAGCATTGGAAAATCACATGTAGGGTTGTGAAGAGGGGTAAGCAGCCTGTGGCTGCCAAGTTCCCTCGGCACTTAAACATTTGCCGGTTTAATATTTTTTCCAATATATTTTTTCGCACAGTCAACGTTAGTTGCAGATATTTCACAACCAACACCTGTAGTTGTTTATAATAATCATCAAATTGATCTGCGCTTATTTTTTCGTCACTAGGTTTTTCCGTCTCAAAACTGGTTGGACAGATACCTGCACTTAATTGTATTCTGAGCTAGCCTACACAGTTCTCTGAAATTCTCACACAGCCTATATACAGTTCGGTTCCCCGTCTATTGTTTTATAATTTTATGCCCTATTTCACCGAGATTCAGTGAATGGGGGTTAAGTAGCCCGTGACTGCCAAAATCCTCCAATACTTAAACATTTGCCGAATTAATGGTTTTCTAGTAAATCCTTTCACACAATTAACATTATTCGAGAATATTGCCCAACCAATTCTTATAGTTGCTTATAATAATCATCATGGTTAAGATTAAGATTCGAATCAATCTTTGTACTTCCATGCTTAATAGTGTTGGTGTTTTACCACCTGATGGCGATATTACTACAAGGATCTCTTTGAAATTATATTAGTACAATAGCTTCGATTACTTCATAGGGTTGAAAATAATTCACTCTGAAAATGCTTAAGGAAGCTGAAACCGGCCGGTCATTGGATGTTTCCTCCCCTTATAAATTAATAAAGTTATTGTTATGTTAATGGCTATACAACTATTAGCCCGATTTGTTTATGTGAATAAAGCTCGTATTATTTTTATAAGAGTGTTATTCACAGATACATCTTATTTTTTATTGTTTTACACAATTCCTTATTGCGGACTGCAAATAACTAGTCTTTTATTATATGAATTGCCTTTGGGGCAAGAAACGGGTGTCGCCACGAGAAGGTTTGTTATTTTGCAGTAACATTCCGCAAATCTCAAAGGCCAGACATATACTTGTATAACCATCTATAGAACAACGATGTAGTTTCAAATCAATGTTTGTACTTCCACACTTAATAGTGTTGGTGTTTTACCACCTTGTAACAATTTTATTTTTGGTTGATAAATCCCTTCATTAAAAGTGCGAAAACAATAAAACACTTTTATTAAATAATGTTGTAATACATTTAACAAGTAAAATAATACATTAAAACAGCATCTTGATTTGTTAGTCTATTTGTGGTTGGATGTCGGTGGATTCCACTGCCAGTCGCAGGCGCGTTTAGGTGTGACAACCCCCCCCTTGGATCCTCCGATCATCCGAGCGAGTATGATAATCACTCGGCCATACGTGGAAGAAGTAACAACATGTATGAAAGAACGATGGCCAGTAATCTGCGTATCAATTTTAATGAGTGAGGACACATTTTCTGAATAGCGGTTGGTAAAGTATAAACGTTATTATCTTATTTAATTTGGGAAAATTTGTTTAGCGCGACGAGAAATATTACTACAATCAACTATGCACTTAGAAGTTTGAAAACTGTAATCGACTTTAAGAAAACCACTTTATTTTACGACGTGTACAGTGTACTTGGAAGATGGAAAGTTGATCTAATTTAAAGAGGATCGCTTGTTACACAGAGTAAAGATGCTACTTTGGTAGAAGATATGCAGTAAATTTCGTATGGTAGAACAAGTACCTAATCAAGGCTAGGAATGCAGTTTTGTTTGGTTCGTAGTAGGTCTAAGAAATTCTTTTGTGTTTCACTTTAGAAACACGCTATTTTGTTCCGATGTGTAGAAGTACGAATATGATATTTGTTTCAACTATTGCTAAACTGGATTTCCCAGTGTCAAACTTAAAATTCACTCATTTGATTTTGTAAGAAACAATACGTTGCTTCAGTATAAATTGTTAGTTACAACAACAGGTGTTACTGACGTCACTTGTTTGTTTGGAGTATGCTGCTGACACACGTATCTTTGAAAGCAAATGCTTAGCACTGAGTTAGTACCACTTTTGAAAACAAGAATATTTTTGTGATCATTTTCATTAGAAACTAAAACTAGTACTTTTAATTTAAAGAGGAAAATTTGTATAGTAACTTTTGTAATGTAATCGACCTGAACAGATCTGAACGGGTTAGAGTATCTTTGTGTAATAAGTTTACACCTTGCTGCAATATATTTGATCATGAATAAGGTTGATAAACCTTACTTTAAAATTTACAAAGTAATTCAATTATTTATTCAATTTTGTTGCATTGCATTTTATTTAAAAAAAAGAGATTCTTTTTAGTAAATTATTAGTCCAAGCTTAAAGTTTTTTATTTTGATCAAATGTGATCAAACCTGACCACAGGAAATTAATATCTTTAAGAGTTGAATTTTGATGCCAACCTTATATAGAAAATATCTTTTTAATATTTCTTTAGGTATGTTTGCGGGACACAAACAGTGTTCCAATTTTCTATTAATCTAATTATTATGATTTCTTACAGGAACAGCGTCTTATTCTGTTAAGACAGGTTTTTGTCATCGAAGGCGATCTTTCTTTCTTTGGGTCTCCACGTCCGCCCTTAGAAATATGCCATGCCATTAACGTGAATCAGTCCGGACTTGGTGGCGCCTATTTGTTTTAGTTTGAGTATGACCTACCAACAGATTTCGACTTACCCCCCCCATTTCTCATAGCTCTACCCAAGGAATAGACCCCTAGTTACGTCGGAAGACTTCGTTTTGCTGACACCCAACGTCTAGAGTCAGATATATATAATAAAAAGAAAAACGCTTCACTGGCGCCCATTTAAGAAATTTGCATCACTGGCGCCGGCAACGTTTGGGGCTTCGAAATTTGTTTGTTCAAAATTATTTTTACTTCGAAATTTGTTTGTTCAAAATTATTTTTACTTCGAAATTTGTCTGTTCAAAATTATTTTTACTTCGAAATTTGTTTGTTCAAAATTATTTTTACTTCGAAATTTGTTTGTTCAAAATTATTTTTACTTCGAAATTTGTTTGTTCAAAATTATTTTTACTTCGAAATTTGTTTGTTCAAAAATTACTTTTACTTCGAAATTTGTTTGTTCAAAAATTATTTTTGCTTCGAAATTTGTTTGTTCAAAAATTGTTTTGCCTCGAAATTTGTTTGCTCAACGTTTATTTGATATTAAGGTTTGGTTGTTTAAAAGATTGGTTGAAACGTTAACCCCCATTCAGTCAATTAATTAACTTAGTCAACTTTATTTTTAACTTTCATTCTGTTTTGACCCAATATAATTTTTTTGATATTATTTTGGCAAAAATTACTTTACCAAATACACCTTTTGACTTTTATCTTTAGTTGCCCGAATTTGTTTTGACAATTTTTATAAGGTTCAAATCATTTAGATTTATCGGTTTGATTCCATTAGGCTTGTGTAATCATGTCGGAAAAATTCCAAATTGTTTGTCTACTGAAAGAAGAACTGGAGTATGAACTGAAAATTAGAGGAGTAGTGAGTGAGAGACCAGTTTTGGAGAAAAGGAAAATTTTAGGAAGATTGTTAGCTAAAGAAGTAGATAAGCCTGGTTGTTTGATTGATCTTTCGTGTTATGAAGTAGACTTTGCAACGGAAAGTAAAGAAATTTCTGTTTCAGTCGAGTCAGTTCGAAATGTTTTGTCCGAATTTGAAGGTGATTCAATCAGATTCAATTTTTAGGAGAGCTTGTTCAAGGTTAATCCACCTTTCTGGGCGAGTTAAGCGCATGAAAATTCCTACAATAAATTCTGAGGAAGCAATTAAGTTCAGAAATGAGACCGTAGCAACCATACTAACCCTTGAAGCTGAGTTATATGATAAAATCAATAAAAGTACAGAGCCCACCCATTATGATCGGTCTGTTGTAGTATCTCCTTCAGTTGCTAGTGCGCCCACCCATTCGATTTCGTACATAACACCTTCCTTACCTATAGGTTCATGGCCCGTAAAATTCTCAGGTGATCCCAAACAACTATATTCATTTTTAGATAGAGTTAGTGATTTAGCACAATCTCGTAAGGTACCCGAAGCTGATTTATTTGGATCAGCATGTGAACTTTTTGTGGGAGATGCTTTAATTTGGTTTAGAACAGTAAAAAATTCGTTGAGAGATTGGAACTCTTTGTTAGAACGTTTAAAGGAAGATTTTCTACCCGGTTTTTCAGATGATGACATTTGGGAAAAAATCAGACATCGTCGTCAAGGTAAAGACGAAAGGATTATTTTATTTGTTGCGCATATGCAAACTTTGTTTAGTAGACTGACTAACGAGCCAGCAGAAGTCACTAAAGTTAAGATGATAAGAAGAAATTTGATTCCTGAATATATTTCAGCACTTGCATTGTCGGACATTCAAGATGTATCTACCTTAGTAAATTTGTGTAAAAGGTTAGAAGAAGCTTCTTTGATGAAACTAAACTTGGTTTCTGCATCTTCTAGTAAGCCTAACAAGACTTGTAATCCTTCTAAGCATCCATTTGAGATCAAACATCCTGTGTTAAATGAAAAAATTTGTGCTGTGAAAAGTAGGGTTTTTCAAAATAAATTAGTTAATCCTCAAGCAACAGTAGCGGATAAGAGTTCTTTGGAGTCTTCGGTTTTTAATTCTTTTAGTCCCAATAAGAGAAATAATTTTGTTTGTTGGAATTGTTCCCGTAATGGACATTGGTTTAGAGAGTGTAGAGCAACCAAGAAGATTTTTTGTTTTGGATGTGGTCGAAAAGGCATTAAGGCAACGTCATGTCCACAATGTTCAAAAAACCAGTAAGGCGGCAGGTGCATAGTGGTCGGCATCCTGTTCCACGTTATAAGGCTACAGTTATGATTTGTAAACAAGAAAAATATTTTTGTAAGGACGATTGGTCGAGATGGCTAACAGTTGTAAAAAATTTTTGTCAGAACTCTGCGAAGCCTAAGAATAATACTTTGTTCATTGAGAAGCAGTGTGATAATCGACCTTACATTATGGTGAAGTTAATTGATGGAGACATTACCGGTCTTCTAGATTCAGGATGCACTACCTCAGTGGTAGGATCCTTAGCTCTTTCGATAATCAGAAAATTAGACTTAAAAATTTTTAGTTCAGCAAAAACAGGTATTACTACAGCTGATGGTTCAGAAAAGTCTGTTTTAGGTTCGGTTGATTTACCAATTTGTGTAGGTAGTGACTGTCGTATTCTTAATGCATTAGTGGTTCCATCCCTACCTCATGCCTTTATATTCGGTAGTGACTTTGCAAAATTATTTGGTGTAGTTGCAGATTTTAGAAATAATAATTGGTTTATTCAGAGTAACATTGAGAACAATATCGTATATTTAGGTTCATCTTCTATCCCTTTGAACACTAAAGATTCCTTATTTGATTTGCATGACCTTTCGGATGCTCAATGTGTGCAAGCACATGAGATAATTAATTCGTTCAATGAAATTAGCAGCGACGATAGGTTGGGACGTACTAACCTAATCGAAATGGATATAGACACAGGTAATGCCAAACCCTTCCATAAGAAACCATATGTCATGTCACCATATATGAGTAAGATATTGAATGATGAGTTGGACGACATGCTTAGACTTAAAGTTATAGAACCGTGTACTAGTCCGTGGTCCTCTCCGGTTTTGTTGGTTAAGAAAGCAGATGGAGAATATCGTTTCTGTTTTGATGGTAGAACCCTGAACGACTTAACTGTTAATGATTCGTACCCCCTTGCGAATGTAGATAGAATTCTCAATATGTTGAGAGGTGCGAACAATATTTCGTCACTTGATTTGAGAAAATCGTTTTGGCAAATCCCTCTTAGTGAGTCATCTAAAGATAAGACTGCTTTCAGTGTCATTTCGCGAGGACAATATAGATTTACATGCATGCCATTTGGGTTGAAGAATGCTGCGCAGACGCAACAGCGTTTAGTAGATGCGATTTTTGGTCCACGTTTTGAACCTCATGTATTTTGTTATTTGGACGACATAATACTATG
The DNA here is from genome assembly GCA_036346225.1 of Platerodrilus igneus. Lineage (NCBI taxonomy): Eukaryota > Metazoa > Arthropoda > Insecta > Coleoptera > Lycidae > Platerodrilus > Platerodrilus igneus. Next base: position 6,307,663 of record JARFIW010000439.1, on the reverse strand, counting down.
TTCGTCATCGTTTGAAGAACATCTGAAGTTATTGTCAGAGGTCAAGCAACGTCTAAAAGAAGCTAACCTTACCATAAATATAGGAAAATGTGAATTCTTCAAAAAAACACTTAAATTTTTGGGTTATATAGTAGGTTCAAATTCACTTCGTACAGATCCCGATAAAGTATCGGCGATGGTTAATTTCCCTCGACCGAAAACCACGACGGAGATTAAGAGGTTTATAGGAATGTGCAGCTGGTATCGTCGGTTTATAAAGAATTTTTCGTCATTAGTTTCACCTATCAACGATCTCATTAAGAAAAAGAAAAAAGGTCAAACTGTAAATTGGAGCGTGGAAGCAGAAAATTCGTTTGTGTTGATCAAGCAAGCATTAGTTTCAGCACCTCTTCTTTCACAGCCAGACTATTCGGCACCCTTTATTGTTGAGTGTGACGCGAGCAACACTGGGTTAGGAGCTGTTTTGATACAAAATATAAAAGGAGAAGAGCGTGTAATTTCGTACGCAAGTAAAACCCTGAGCCGTACAGAGCGCAATTATTCCACCACAGAAAGAGAGTGTTTAGCAGTTATTTTTGCAATTGATAAATTTCGTCCGTGGGTGGAAGGAGTTCGCTTCACAGTTGTCACTGATCATTTTTCGTTACTTTGGTTGAGTAATCTTCAGAATCCAACTGGAAAACTTGCCAGATGGTCAGTCCGATTAAGGCAACATTCATTTGATTTGGTGCATAGGAAAGGAAAATTTAATATAGTCCCAGATTGTCTTAGTCGTGGCGTTCCTTTAGAAAATCCAGAAGTTAATTTAGTAGAGATCAAACTTGACAATGTAGACTTGTGGTATGAATCTTTGAGGAAGAAAATTTTGTTGTCACCCAAAAGCTACCCACAATGGAAAGTAGAAGATGGGTTTATTTATAAGTTTATACCTTCCCAATTACCGCATTCGGCGAATATTGTAGAGTGGAAGCACTTAGTACCAAAATCTCAGCGTAAAGATGTCATTAAATCATGTCATGACCCCCCTACAGCAGGACATTGTGGGTCTTTGAAAACTTTGTCTCGTGTCCAAGAATTATATTATTGGCCAAAGATGATATTTGATGTACGTAAATTTTGTAGGAAGTGTTTGATTTGTGGTGCTCAAAAACCACCCAATAAAGGTCCCCTTGGCATGATGGGAAAGGAAAAAGAGGTTGGACTTCCTTTCCAAACCATTGCGTTAGATCTGATGGGTCCGTTCCCTCGTTCCAAACGCGAACATAAATGGCTTTTAGTTGTTGGTGACTGGTTCTCGAAGTATTCGATTTTACAACCTTTGCGTAGTGCCACGGCACATTTGATCGAGAAGTTTTTAGAGGGAAAAGGTATTTCTTGTCTACGGAGTACCACAATTTGTTATTTGTGATAATGGTCCACAGTTGATTGGACGTGTTTTAAAGCTTTGTGTGCAAGGTACGAAATCAAAAGATTTGGTACAATGCTGTTTATGCTCCTCAATGCAATTTTGTGGAAAGAATTAATAAGACAGTTGGTACTGCAATTCGTTCGATACGTAGAAGAACATGATACGTGGGATAGAGAATATCAAAAATTCAGTACGCAATTAATTCAGCAAAACACGAATCCACCAACTATTCTCCAAATTTTTAGTCTTTGGTCGTCAGGTACCTTAAGTGGAAAAGCTTATAGTGATAATTTTAAACCTGGTGAGGATGTTGATGTTGTTTCAAGTAGTAGACCTTCTTATGTTTTGGATCGTCAACTTTTGTTTGATATTTTGGAAATGTCCGTGAAAATTTGCATGTAGCTTATCAACGTTCGAGTAAACGCTACAATCTTAGAAGAAGAGACATTTCATTCCAAGTCGGAGAAAGTGTTTGGAGAACTAATAAGGTACTCTCGAGTGCTGGTGATAAATTCTCCGCTAAGTTAGCTCCAAAGTTCTTTTGAGTAAAGTTCGAAAAACATTCCAATTTAGTGTATGAATTAGAGAATGAAGATGGAACAAGAGCTGGAAAATGGCACGTAAAGGACTTGAAACCCGTTGGAAGCAGCGTATCCAAATGAGAATGATGATCCTGACGATTAGTTCCAGTCTAGTCATCTCTTTGATGTTAAGCAAAACAGTAGTTGTTTGCTTTGTTTTGTTCCGATTTTTGATTTAGTGTCGTTTCACTAATTTTGAAGATTTTGTTTGATAATTGAAGCAAGTGGTTAAGGATTTTGTAGTAGTTTTGAGGTGTGCATTAGTGTGCATACTGGTTATTTTGGTCGCGCGTTATTCGAAGATGTGGTTAGAAGATGTCTTTGAAAGATATCTTTACGATGTAGAAATAAGTGGGCTATTTAAGTTGTTGGTCCTGATTTCTACATATCTAGGTAGAGAGAATATTGATTTATTCTTTCCTTATTTTTGACCGTTCAAAATTTTTTTGTCTGATAAGGTCAAATGTTTGCATGGTGAACCTCACCGTTTGATCCATCACTAATAGGATGTGTTGGTTAAAAATTAGTGATAGGATAATCAGTAGGGTGTAGGAGAGTACAACCCTAACTGGTTCAATTTTGAATTTGAATTTTGTAAGTAACCATATGAGTAGGTTACCTTTGTTTTGATTATCACTTTGTGATAATAATAATTTGAATTTGAAATTTGTAAGTAACCTTTTGGTTAGGTTACCTTTGTTTTGATTATCACCTTGTGATAATAAAATTTTGAATTTGAATTCTGTAAGTAACCTTTTGGTTAGGTTACCGTAGTTTTGATTATCACCTTGTGATAATAATATTTTGAACTTAGACCTATTAGTAGGGTCTTCCTTTTGATTGTCACTTTACAGTGATAATATTTTGAATAGTTATGCTATTTTGATGTTGTAGCATTCCTTTTTTTTGTAGATTGAGCTGCTTGAGCTCCAGGAAGTGGAGTTTTTATTTGTGGAAATTAAGATGATTTGTAAAATGTTTGGTTATAGTTAGTAAATACTAGCCTTGGTAGGAGTAAGAACCTCTAGTTAAAGGGTTACTTTGAATTTGGATTTTGATTAATTTTTTTGTCCCGTGGAGTGTTTGACTTTCTAATTTGACCCCTCCCAATTTTGACCTACACCGATTGTGACTCCCCGATTTTGTCTCCCTATGGACGTTAGGTACACGTAGTTACCGACACACTCAAATTTGTAAATATTTGTCCCCCTCGTTTTAATAAATCCATAAGAATTTGTATTGATAATTAGGAATCTAGAAGAGGCTAGTATATTTATAAAAAAAAAAAAAATTTTGTATTTGTTATACTTAAAGTTTATTCGTTGTTGAAAAATTTTTTTTCTTTTAGGAAAGGGGTAGTGAAACAATTTTATTTTTGGTTGATAAATCCCTTCATTAAAAGTGCGAAAACAATAAAACACTTTTATTAAATAATGTTGTAATACATTTAACAAGTAAAATAATACATTAAAACAGCATCTTGATTTGTTAGTCTATTTGTGGTTGGATGTCGGTGGATTTCACTGCCAGTCGCAGGCGCGTTTAGGTGTGACAACCCCCCCTTGGATACTCCGATCATCCGAGCGAGTATGATAATCACTCGGCCATACGTGGAAGAAGTAACAACATGTATGAAAGAACGATGGCCAGTAATTTGCGTATCAATTTTAATGAGTGAGGACACATTTTCTGAATAGCGGTTGGTAAAGTATAAACGTTATTATCTTATTTAATTTGGGAAAATTTGTTTAGCGCGACGAGAAATATTACTACAATCAACTATGCACTTAGAAGTTTGAAAACTGTAATCGACTTTAAGAAAACCACTTTATTTTACGACGTGTACGGTGTACTTGGAAGATGGAAAGTTGATCTAATTTAAAGAGGATCGCTTGTTACACAGAGTAAAGATGCTACTTTGGTAGAAGATATGCAGTAAATTTTGCATGGTAGAACAAGTACCTAATCAAGGCTAGGAATGCAGTTTTGTTTGGTTCGTAGTAGGTCTAAGAAATTCTTTTGTGCTTCACTTTAGAAACACGCTATTTTGTTCCGATGTGTAGAAGTACGAATATGATATTTGTTTCAACTATTGCTAAGCTGGATTTCCCAGTGTCAAACTTAAAATTCACTCATTTGATTTTGTAAGAAACAACACGTTGCTTCAGTATAAATTGTTAGTTACAACAACAGGTGTTACTGACGTCACTTGTTTGTCTGGAGTATGCTGCTGACACACGTATCCTTGAAAGCAAATGCTTAGCACTGAGTTAGTACCACTTTGAAAACAAGAATATTTTTGTGATCATTTTCATTAGAAACTAAAACTAGTACTTTTAATTTAAAGAGGAAAATTTGTATAGTAACTTTTGTAATGTAATCGACCTGAACAGATCTGAACGGATTAGAGTATCTTTGTGTAAGAAGTTTACACCTTGCTTGTAATATATTTGATCATGAATAAGGTTGATAAACCTTACTTTAAAATTTACAAAGTAATTCAATTATTTATTCAATTTTGTTGCATTGCATTTTATTTAAAAAAAGAGATTCTTTTAGTAAATTATTAGTCCAAGCTTAAAGTTTTTTATTTTGATCAAATGTGATCAAACCCGACCACAGGAAATTAATATCTTTAAGAGTTGAATTTTGATGCCAACCTTATATAGAAAATATCTTTTTAATATTTCTTTAGGTATGTTTGCGGGACACAAACAGTGTTCCAATTTTCTATTAATCTAATTATTATGATTTCTTACAGGAACAGCGTCTTATTCTGTTAAGACAGGTTTTTGTCATCGAAGGCGATCTTTCTTTCTTTGGGTCTCCACGTCCGCCCTTAGAAATATGCCATGCCATTAACGTGAATCAGTCCGGACTTGGTGGCGCCTATTTGTTTTAGTTTGAGTATGACCTACCGACAGATTTCGACTTAGCCCCCCATTTCTCATAGCTCTACCCAAGGAATAGACCCCTAGTTACGTCGGAAGACTTCGTTTTGCTGACACCAAACGTCTAGAGTCAGATATATATAATAAAAAGAAAAACGCTTCACTGGCGCCCATTTAAGAAATTTGCATCAACCTGATGGCGATTACTTACTTTTGCCATAATACAAAGATTCCTTCGAAATTATATCAGTATAATAGCTTCGATTACTTTGTAGGGTTAGAAACTAATTCGCTCTGAAGGTGCTTAAAGAAGCTGAAACCGGTCGGTCAGTGGATGTTTCCACCCCTTATGAATTAATAAAGCTATTGTTTTGTTAATGGCTATACAACTATTAGCCCGATTTGTATAGGTGAATAAAGCTCTTATTATTTTTATAAGAGTATTATTCACAGATAAATCTTATTATACAAAAACCTACTTTTCTTTTAAATATATATATATATATATATATATATATATATATATATATATATATATATACACACACACACACAGACACAGAGTGGCATTAGTTTTGTCATTAACTTTAGGAGATGATAGAGATTGATTAGTTAAACAAAAACCTATAAGGACTTTACTCTTGAACCGCTTTTTAAATGCCCGTCTTAGGTCAACTTAAGTAAACGTTTTAGGACTACTGCTTTGTCATATGTTTTTTAAGAAACAACTTACCTATGCAAGTGCTATAATCACATAGCGCACATGAAATGATTTCACAATAAGTGTTAGAAAATTTCCACTACCTATATCTGCAAGTTTATAGTTGGTATAATTCTCAGGTTTTCATATTTTCAAAAAACAATTCATTAAGCTACTAACGCAGCAAAAAACTCCAATTACCTAGATACAATTACAATTAAGTCCCAACACTGTATTTAAGTGTATTACCTATGCTCATAGTGGAACACACAAAATCAAACAGGTGAAACACACTTACAACACTTAACACTGCTTCCGAGCTATGTAATGAAAAAGCACATTCATCTTAAAGTAGGATATCGTATTCTGCATAAACGCTGAATTGCAACAAACTTAAAACAACGTCAGAAACCCAATGAAGTCGACCATATCAGCATAATAGAATATTATGTTTTGTTGTATTACCTAAACATGCGAATTTTAGAAAAAAATTTAAACTTATTTCAGCAGCAGCTAAACTGCATTGACTTATTTCGTTTGGAAACAAAAATCCATTTTATTTCACGAATTTAAGTTTGCCGAAGTCACAACTTAATTGGCCGACTTTAAAGCATGATGTAATTGTATATTTTGTTTGTGACCTAGTGAACAATGCAGTTTTAAAACAATTTTGATACTTTTTGTGTGTTCATTTGTAGCTAAACTGTTTGCTTTAGACCACAGGTTTATTAACAATTTTTGTTTGTCTTACCCCTTATCGATCCCCACACCCCTCCCCGTTTAAATTAATGACATAAGAGCTAATTTCGTCCTGATAATATATATATATATATATATATATATATATATATATATATATATAAACGACAAGTTATTTGCAGTACGCAATAAGAAATTGTGTAGAACAATATATAAATTAAGATGTATCTGTAAACAAACTCTTATGAAAATAATAAGATATATATATATATATATATATATATATATATAGTTAAATTTACGGACGTGAAAATTAATTAAATAATGCTGTTGGAAAATCGTTCTGGGATAAAGGCATCCGATAAAAATTAATCATTTATTGAACATCAACGTTTCGGATAATATGAATCCTTAATCATGAACTTAAAATTGCTATTAACAAAAAACAGAAGAACTAGCATTATTACAATAAAGTACTTACATTCAATGTGATTAATAAAAAAAAAATCAATGCCGCATGTACGCCATACAACCAAACTTAAAGCCATTATGTAATAGAAATTCACACAAGTTTATTTTTTATATGAAAATTTTATTATTAGTACTGTAAATCATTGAAAAATAATATTTATATTTTGTTATATTGAAGTTTTATATAACCAAAATTTCGACTTTAAAGTCGAATTACTCGAAAACTAGATGAAATATCGAAAATTGGCTAGCATACTCTTAATCATCGTAAAAAACTGAACAAGATCCATATATCAAATGTTTGTAAAACGAAAAAAACGTGCAACGGACGACGGCGGCGACGTAGCGATCTTATTAACCTAACTTACTTCCTAAGTTTGGTTGATAATTTATAGCAAACATTGAATAGTATATCAGAGTGTCAGCGTGACGGATAAAGACATCAAGTAGTATTAAATAAGAATAGACATGAATGATTGAATTTGAAAAGTCACAAAAGTAAAATATAAGTAGCCAATAAGAAGAGTACAATAAATTGATATACTAAAAATTAATCTGTTACATATATTTCATGTTGTAGTTAAAAAAATCTAAAAGGCAAAAGCAAACAACCGAGAAAAATTCAAAACTATTAGGAATATTAATAACTCATGTATATTGTGATAAGGATTGAACGGTGTGTAAGGAATAAATATGTTAGGAATTATTATTAATTAAAGAATATAGAAAAGAATAAATTGCACTAAGATGCTTAGTGTCTGATTTTCCATTAAGACCATTAGTTTGTTGTTGAATAAGTAAAGCTTCTAGAATTTTTATATTTAGGTTCTATTTCTAGAATTTTAGTGTCGGTGTAATTCGGTATATGATTCATTTTATTTACATGCTCTGCTAAGGTACAGGTGGTCTTTTGTAACTTGGCACCACTTTTGTGTTGGGTGATACGATTTTTAAGCCATTGACTATTGTGGCCCACATAAGTAGCACTGCAACTATAAGTAATTTGATATACTACATTACTCAGTGACATTTTATTAGTTGGGTCTTTAAGTTTAGAAAACAAAGAATTAAGCAAATTATTATAACGAAAAGATATTGTACAAGAGGGGTTACAAAGAATATTTTGAGTGCGGGTGTTAAATTCTTAATAAACGGGATGGGATGGAATTTTGAACGGAGTAATTCTGTAGCGTGTTTTAATAAAAAATCTATTACAATATGGTTTGATACGTTCACTTTCCAACGGTAAAATTAAAACGTACCTTTTTTTGTCTTTTATTATTTGTATACGTAGATTCTGCTTCAATCTTCCAACAACACCCGGTATATTAGACCTTCCTACAATAAGTACGCTTCCTAATAATTTGCATTTAAATCTATTTATTTTAAAACAAAAAGCTCTTCTACAATCGAATAGTCGGTACCTTGTTTTAGGTGTCTGTTGATTTGGCCCATATTCTTACAACGTATAATTACTTCGTATACTATTTCAATCTAGAGATTCGTTGAAATAATAGATCATACTCTACTTGATAAAGCGTGGTTCAAGTTTCTAATCACCTTTTGGTGTATTTAATATCGCCGGCATTGAATGTAGTCCTTGTCAGAAACGAGTTCATTACTCGATCCTTTCTGTATTCAACAACGATACTCGTCGTTACGTTTTTTATTTTTCGTTACTTGATAAAATTTTGTGCACATACCACTGTGTGGTAAGTACTTTTATTGTTAAAACATGTACTTTTCTTCGTAAAGGGTCTAATTGTTACTCGGTGGACATAACGGCCAGTTAATTGACAGTTCCTTTTGGTATGATAGGACACCAGCACTGCGTGATCCCAAGTCCATCTGTTCTGCCCTGTCATTAGGGAGGGTGTGACTAAACCTACACCTTGGACACGCGTGTGAGTGTTTATCCACAATTTTTTTTTGTACTGATCCTGTGAAATGGTCGAAACAATATGTTTTCAGGTTCTATTGGATGCCTGAACTTTGTAGCTTTATTTTTATGTGAGATGATATTTATTATTAAGATTGTATTTATTGTGACCATTCTACATATTTAATTGTTATTACATAATAACGGAAAACTGGTACTGTTCACTATCAAGCTTAAGTAACATGAATCCATATTCTAAAAACAGTTTGTGTCATTAGCAGTTTTCATATTCACTATTTAAACAGCAGATTGTCAATTGTTCTTTTATTTACATAAACACTAAAACAACAAAAAACATTCATACAAATACTAAAAACTACTAAAATCTCTCTTGTAATATGAATTGGCCAAACAAGCACTGATTGATTTCACAAAATATGATCCTATTATTAGATCTTCAACTGCAATCCTTTTAGTTCAATGGAAAGCTGTGACTTCTTTATGTCTTTTGAATATATTATTCCAATTTTACTACATAGTTGTACAAAATATTAAATTTCGTTGTACACTTATTTAATCTAAGCAGTGATACAATGTTAATCATAATTCCGTTGTTTCCAACTTGCGTAATGGTAAGGAGGGTAGGAGAGTTTGATATACATTTTGAACTCTTTCGATTTGATTTTGTACCTCTTCACATTGTGTAGTTTCGCCAAAACAACTCACTACATTTTCATCTAATGAATCTCTGTCTGATCCTTGATAACTAAAGAACAGTTTTTTTCAACTGGCATGAAAAGTATCGTTACCTTGCTTCATCCGTATTTTTAAACCACTCATTTTCATAAGCTTGCATCCAAATTGGATTGCTTCCTTGTAAACTGTGTTTATTTGTATTTGGAACACGTCCTGCTAATCCACTTAAACCACGACCGTCGATATCGGATTCCCCACCAACTGGAAATTGAATTTTATTAATTATAAAGAATAATAATTAACTTATACTATAAGCTGTAGCAGTAGCTGCTTTCAACTTTCGTTGATAAGTATATCGTTGATTCATACATAAAGCGAGGCAAAGAAGTAAAAGAAGTAATAAAAATAAAGATGCTGCTGTTAACCAAAATATATTTCCTGTATTTGGCACAGATTCTAAGGCCATGCTTCCACCAGGCTGTGTATCTAGCACGTTAAAATCCTATTAACAGTTTATGTTACATCATTAAAATCCTATTCAAAACAAGCATACCTTAAACAAATCATCCAATTTTTCTGTGTTTTGATCTACAAGCTTTAGAACTTCACTAACTTCTAATATAGAATTGTCTGTGCTATTTACAAGATGTAAATATAAATCTGTTCTAGTTTTATCAACTGTACCATCATTATTTGCATGTACTTTATACTCATCTATATTGACTATTGCACCAGTTACATTTCCTAAAACCCTAAAAGCAAATAATGTTAAGATTCAAGAATAATTAGGCAAAAACAAACGTATATATATATATATATATATATATATATATATATATATATATATATATATATTCATACTCACTAACATTTCACAGATCTTTTCATAACGCTTGATTTAGTAATATATATATATATATATATATATATATATATATATATATATATATATATATATATATATATATATATATCCAGCCGATTTGTATTTGTCAATGGCTCTTATTATTTTTATAAGAGTTTGTTTACAGATACATCTTAGTTTATATATATATTACTAAATCAACATAGCAAGTTATGAAAAGGTATCTGTGGATACCAATGTTTACAGTTTGAGTTATGAATTATGATGTATTAATTGAAAAGTATTTTATACAATAAATAAACACCTACAACTATTACTTTATTAATTCTTGGCTATCATAAGAATACCTACATATACAAAAGAGAGTTGGCGACGATGATAAAAGATTTCAAACTACAAGAATGAATACTTTAAATACGAGTAATACATCAGAAGAAGCAAGGAAATGCCTCCTTACTACTTCTACATTTACAGTAGAAACATTTAATGCAAATAACACAAGATGGGCAAGATGGGTGAAAAGATTAGAAGTTGTGTTTACAGTATTTCAAATACAAGAGGATTTGAAATTACATTATCTACTACATTTCATGGGAGCTGAAGCTTTGTCCGACAAAGTGGCCCCAGAATTTCCAGAAACATTAACATATACTAAAGTGGTGAATGTTATGGAGCAGTTTTACGATCCCGTACCATTGGAGATTACAGAGACATTTTAGATTCCAATGCAGGAAGCAAACCGAAGGAAAGCCGGTACAGGAATTTTTACATGCAATACAAAAGCTTTCATTAAACTGCAAGTTTGGTGAATTTTTAAAAACAGCATTACGAAATCAATTCGTGTATGGGTTAACATCAAAACGTATACAAAGCAGATTACTAGAAACTAGAGATTTAACTGTAGATAGAGCAATCGAGATCGCAGTCAATATGGAAATGTCAGAACGTGACACAAATCAATTAAATAGGAAACTTTTAAATGGTATTAACGCGATAAATCAAAATATACAGACTGCCATTTCGAAAGAACCTCTTGTTAATCCAACTAGGAGTACTAAAAACGTAACAAATAGGTATTTACAAAGAGCTTGTTACAGGTGTGGAAGTCCACAACATCTACCAAATAAATGTAATGAAATGGAAGCGATATGTAACTTTTGCAAACTGAAGGGACATCTACGAAAGGTTTGTACAAAAGCCAGAAAAAGCCTGAATCTTAAGGAAATTGAAGAATTAGAGATTACAAAGATGTACAAGAGTTGTTTACCATTGTGAATGAAGACGATTTCGGAAGTCTGAGGGATAAGTATTTTGTGAACCTAATAGTAAATGGAAAAGAATTTAGGATGGAGGTAGATAGTAGTGCACCGGTCAGTTTGATAAATGAAAATACGTACAAAACTAATTTTCAAAATTTAAAACTACAAGATACAAAAATACAATTAATTTCTTACTGCAAAACCGCTTTACAAGTGGTTGGGTTCATTAGTACAAAAGTAGTGTATCACAACCTTACAACCACAGTGAGCTTATATGTAGTACAAGGGCACAGACAACCATTGTTAGGTAGGGAATGGATGCGAATATTAAATATTAATTTACAAGAAATCGATCAACTACATACTCTCAAAAAGTACTCACGGACGACGAGTTAGTACAGGGGTTCATTAGTAAATACAAAGAGATTTTTAAACCCGGAGTAGATACATTAAAAGGATACAAGCCTCAATTTACGTAAAGGAGGGTACAAAGCCAGTTTTTATAAAAGCAAGGAGAGTTCCTTTTGCAATTCAAAATGCTGTGAGTAAAGAAATAGATTCAATAGTAGAACAGGGAATTTTAGAAAAGGTCGATAATTCGGAGTGGGGTACACCAGTTGTTCCTGTAGTTAAAACAAATGGGAAAATCCGGTTGTGCGGTGACTATAAAGTAATGTTAAACCCAAATATAATTATCGATGACCACCCGTTACCAACTATTGATGAGCTGTTCTCGCAGATGGCGGGAGGTACAAAATTTACAAAGATAGATCTCAGTCAGGTGTACTTACATTTGGAAGTAAAAAAAGAAATGAGAGAGCTGTTAACATTAACTACACGTAAGGGGTTATATCATCCTACACGTTTAATGTTTGTATCTAGTGCACCTGCTATTTGGCAACGAGTGATGGAGCAGATATTACAGGGCATTCCGGGGTGTCGGTATTTCTAGATGACATTAAGGTCACGGGCTGCGATACAAAATCACATCTACAAACCTTAGAGTTAGTACTACAAAAATTAAAGGAGTATAATCTTAGGGTAAATGTGGGAAAAAGTGTATTTCTTTCGGATGAAATAGAATACTGCGGTTACGTAATAAATAAAAACGGGTTACAAAAAGTACAAACGAAAATAGAAGCAATGCAAAACGTAGCAGTACCAAAAGATTAAACTCAAGTAAGAGCTTTTGTAGGGCTTGTAAATTACTGCAGGAGATTTATAAAAGATGCAAGTTCTACTTCACAACTCTTAAATAACCTTTTAAGGGAAGATATAAGTTGTAAATGGACACCAGAGTGTCAAACAGCGTTTAATGATATTAAACGCAAAATACAATCGGATAAGGTTGTGTCATTTTGATCCATCCTTACCACTTACTTTGGCTACTGACGCTTCACCTTTTGTGATCGGAGCGGTTCTTAGTCATAGGTATCCAGATGGTACAGAACGACCATTACAATTTGCAAGTCAGGCACTAAATAATTTTAAATTTATAATTAATACAATTAGCTACCATGAGAATTAAGACAAAACTACACAATCATAATAGTTATTTAACCAACTAGTTGGTTAATGAAGGCAATTAATAATTGAACTGTTTAAAGCACGAACGAGCGAAGCGAGTGAGTGCTTTAATAGTTGAGATTATTAATCGCCTATTAACAAACAAGTTGATTACAACATTTTTTCGTCGACCGCAAGTACAATAAAATTTACTTTTCCACAAAGACCGTCAGAATACAATAATGTCAACTTCATACATTTTCGCTTTTATATAAACTTCACTTTTGTTAAAGGAAAACTAGTCACCACTGAAATATATGACATGCGAATTTAACGACAAGGGTGCATATCCGTATGTCTGGTTGATGTTATACCTCTATTAAAACATCAAAACGTCAAAGTCACAAAAAGAGTTAATGAAAAAGACTTAGTCTTATTGAAGTTTAATCCATTTTAATACTTTTAAGGTCTGGCATTTTTATACCAAGTCGTTTGATAACGCCTTTGTATGGCATAATTGTTTCATTAATGAATCGAAACTCGGGTTGTTTGATAAATTGAATAAACACAATATTTCTTCTGTAATCTTGGTATTTAATTATAATCAAACTTTTACTCTTAATATTGTGCAATGCTGGGTAAGTTATAATAAATTTATTGTTCAATATCAAAATGTGTCATATTAATCTGTTGTATTAATTGAACGCAGTCTTTTACAAAATACCCCAATACCCTTTGATTATTAATGAAATCATACAAAAAGCCTTACTCAATCCTAAATATATCGAAACCAAAACATGTTAGCATCTATAGAACATTATGCATTACAAGTGTCCTAAGGCTAATTCCAGTTTACTAAAAAATTTAAAAAGATTACTTAATTGTGTGTAGATATAAAGATCAATTTTTTCTTAATTAAATAACATTGATTTACTAGAAATTTTCGTTTACCAGAAAAGAAAATAATGCACTTTTTAAGAAATGTAAATTAAAATTCTTATTGATTCGTTCAGATTAGATAAGTAAGTGTCTTTTGGTAATAGAAAACTCATATTGGCAACAATTACAGAGTTCAAATTAAGTTACTAACATACACTGAAAATATGTGTAGCTAAAAAGTTGGAAAATATTTATTTAAATAAACTAGTTAGTAATTTGCTACACCAATTAGTCCGTTTATTAATAATCATGGTCCAATCAGTTTAACATGTTCGCGACGTCGTGTACCACAGGTGGTACATTCCGGTTATAACCATCAGCCGGCATGTACCATATTTGGCGCACGCTATACCAAGTTATAATGTTTGATATAAACTCAACGGCTACATGTAGGACTTTTATATTATATTACGGCTAGAAGTAAAGATCATGTGCCACCCGTTGCACACCCGTTTTAAGATCGGAGTTTTTTTATGGTATACAATAGATTATTATAAACACAACATTTTTCAATAACAATTTTTTCTGATCAAATGAAATCATTGGAAGATAAAAAGAAACCTAAATTATTGAAGTTATTCAAACTTGAAATTCGTCTTATAACTAATCAAACTAATAATAAAAAATAACAAATACTATGAAACAAGAGTAAAAACTAGATATGTTTCATATTGAAACAGTTCAAACACATTGGTGGATTGCCGTCGCAACTGTCACAGTAGGTCATTATTCACTCAGTTTTTCCTCTTGCTTCTTTAGTACCTTTTTCCCCTTTGCATTACCTCATAGCATGAAAAACATCTTTTACGTTTTGTCTTACGTTTCCCTCAAACTTCTTCAATTTGTGACTCATCTTTTTCCTCCCTTTTGGTTTTCTTGTACATTTTGGTGGTTTTCTACTTCTGTGACTTCATAATCAAGTAGTTTGTTTATAAGTTGTTCTCTGAATTGTAAAATGTCCAGCTGTTTTTTGTTATTTTTATTATGCCTACCTACGAATTAATTACACTGGTTCCGAGAATGATTTCAAAGATAGCCTTCTTATACCACTTGATAGTTGTCCGAAGACAAGTGTAATATGAAGACATTTGATCCGAAACGTCTACTCCTTTTTTAGCCTTATTGTAATCTATAACCGATCTCAGTTTTACTACATCTTGACCACTCCTGTTTTGTAAACCAGTAGGAACTGACTCATCCATATGTTGAGGCAAAGTGCTTAGCATGAAGACTAATCTTTTATCTTGCCACTTGAAAACTCGTACCCCTTTGTTATTTTCCTTCCCATATATTTCACCTTTCTTGAGTTTTTTTTTGACATACTTCTTTTGGATTGTCTTTCCTATTACTCCTCAAAGTGCCACATACGTAGGTATTGTTTTGTAGAAGGTATTCGGCTAATTTTATACTATTGTAAAAATTATCAATGTACAAGATTCTCCCTTTCTTCAACAAACCGTCCATTAGCCTTACCGTTACATCAAAGGTGTGCCCATGTCCACTGACATGTTCTTGTCCGCCGTCATTTTTACCACAATATATGCTGAAATTGTAAGTGTATCCTTCAGGTGTGCACATCTCATATACTTTAATCCCATACTTATGTGATTTTGCTGGAAGATATTGTTGGAAGACAAGTCGGCCTCTCAAATTGTTTATAATTCGATCTAAAATATTTCTAATTTTAGTTAACCTGTCAGTAATTTGAGGAATAGCGTTTTTTTGAAAAATTTATAAATTTTAGCAGCAAGTCAAATCGGTCACGTTTTATGTTTCTCTGTATTTCGTCATTTGCATACATTTTATTTTTGGACCAATAGAGACGCATTTTAGCTAGATGATTTATGCCCATTATCATCAAAATGTCAAAAAACTTTCGAAGTTCATCCCTGTCTGTGTCTCTCCATTGGCGGACAAGTGATCGTCGGGAAAGATTATGACTTTGAATATATTGTAATGCGTACCTATTTGTCTTGTCTGCTATTAATTCAAGGATATTATTGTCTATAAACTCCCGATAAATTTTGTATGGACTGGAAACATCAACCTGATTTAGTTGTGGAGTATCAGAAAATGGAAAATCATTAGAGATATTTCCACAAGGACCCCAAGTAGTTACATGTGCTATATTCTCATCTAAATTATCACTGGAGTTCTTGTTTGATGAAATGTCTTCATCACTAACCTCGTCATTACTATCCTGAGAATCCGTAGGCCTATAGGAATCATCTGAACCTTCAAATGGATGAATTTCCTCGTCTGACGACTCAAAAAAGTGTTGTTGATCATATATGTTTCGAGAAGAACAAACTGTAGGTTCCTTTTGTTTTATTAATAATTTCGCTTCTGGCATTCTTGCCCCCCTGGTGGATTCTTCTAAAACATCTAAGGTTGAAGCAAATTCATTTATTGTACTGGTCATATTTTGTTGCAACAATAAACCAAAAGGTGCACTGCTCGTTACACTTTGTAATTTTCTTAGCGGCAAGCAAAATTCGCCCGATTCTGGTGGTCATTTTAGCAGATACTTTTGTAGAAGGTAATTTATCTGCAATTATACCATAATAAGTACCGTATTTATTCACAGGTAATTATGTTCTCACTCAAAAAATTATTTTATTGAATACATACATGAAATTCTTTATTTACGGAAAATTATATTGTAACATTCATCATCAATGGGTAGTAAAAGACTGTAATGTGCAAGAATTATGAGAAACAAGTACTTTTGCTGTAGACAACGCATGCGCCATTGGTGGCGCACGGCGGCAACAAGCTAAAAATTTCAGTTAATAGCCGTCGTGCACCACCGGTGGTGCACGACAACATCAGCTAAAAATAATAACGATCCACCTGTATGTCTGCAAAAAACTTCTACGTCTACGTGTTAAGCAGATTAAACATTAAATATTAAGGATTCAATGCAAAAAATTTTGTCATAACCTAAATCACACCCAGTTTTATAAAAACATTTTAAAATATCAGTACTTGTAGAACTGGTTTTTAAATATTTTTTTACGTCACTGCAAAACTAACTCAATGTTTATCCATACAAATTTTGGAATTTTATTGTTTATACAAGTTATTAAAAAATCTTTAGAATAATGCATTTAGAGCCTTAAAAACAAGTGTATTTTATTAAACTTGTTAAGAGATAATTTCCTATGTATGCATGTGTGTATGCATACTGCATGCATGCATGCATGCATGATGCATGCGTGCACGTGTGTATATATATATATATATATATTGATGTCATAAGGGGTAATGTAAAGGTCATTGAGCACCGTGTAGATACAACACGCCAAACCTGAGAAGATAAAGAAATTTGTAAATACTATGGTAATTGTACAAACTTTTCTAAATATTCATATTCAGAGTAGAAACACTCTGTATATTATGCGAAAACCTCGTGATATACAAGCTTCATTTATGTTGTATAACATAATTGTATGTTTATAAGAATAGAGCATATTATGTAAGTAAAAATCCACGAAAATCCTTCTAATTAATAAAAAGTAATTGATATTATTTTCATAATAAAATTAAAAGATATCAAAAGTGTCGAAAATAATACAAACATGTAAATCGTGTATGTTAAATTGAGAAGAGTATTTCATTTTTTTTTTGGGAAGAATTTAGATTGATCACGAAATTTCGAACATTCATTCGACGAGTAGCAAAACTCATAAATCAAAGATAAAGATCAAATGACAACTATTAATCAAGATAACAGATAAACATTTTAAATGTTTATTCAATAAAATAGACATTCCAATTAGCAACATTAATCTGAGATAAAACATTTAACGATGTAATAAATTAAAAATAACAGCAATTTAGATAAGATAAGCATGCAAAATGTACTAATTAACACCCCTTTTGGGGAAAATTATATAAACCAATTAAAGAATGCAATGGGGTTAATTAAATTCAGTTTACGTTGGTACCCTACTATACATTTAAAATATCAGTTAACTGATAATAATGAGTTTTTAAAATTATAAACGTATAACAATCGACGTTGAAAGCTTATTTTTAATTTGAGATTATAAAGAAGTAAGATTTTGAAGTAAATACTGGAATTAATTTTTGAATGATGAACGACAATAAATGCATGCAAAACAGTTTCAACTTGAATGGTAATAAATTCCTGCAAGATAATTTGAATTTAAACGGAAAAATATTATATGGATTTTCAAATACAATTAATGGTAAAGTAATTGAACGATACTGATATGGATTTGGGAAAGAATGTTTGAAGTTTAATTACACGATTTGGACAGGGACACAAGCTTACAACATAAAAAGAGAAACAAACAATCAGCCTAATTTAATGGAAAAATCACTGTTTTAAAGATTTACTGGTTTTATTTGAGTAGGTTACATTGCATAAGAATTTGGTGTGTAAATGTTTTGTTAGTGGATAATTTGACTTAAGTATGGTCGAGTTTCAGTAAAATTTGACCGACCATTATAAAAGGATTTATCAAACATGTTTGAATTCGTTTTAACAAGGGATATTAAAAATTATCCATTGTAAATTCTACAAGTCTACATATAGTATGATAAGGAGAGATTTGTAAAAGGGAATACCAATTAGAAAGAGATTTTTATGACTCTATTTTAGTTTAAGCAAGTGATTATTTAGTATTTATAAAAATTTTGATCTTAAGCTTAGCTATTCTAACAATATTGGAATCTATCTTTAGATTGCATTGTTTGTATCTTTTTTGGGAATATCGTTTGTTAAAGAAAATATGTATGTGGATGTAGCAACTGTTATGTGAATGACTGTTTATTAATGTTTCATGTCATTATATGTTCGATGTTTAATTCTCGTTTTATTTAAACTGAGCAAGCAAGGTACTTCCGACATCTTCAGGCTATAATTCACAAAACTCTTATTGACGCCCAACATAGGGACTCGTTTCACTACACACACATGCATGCACACACGCGCACACACACATGCATGCACACACGCCACACACACACACACACACACACACACACACATATATATATATATATATATTGCTGTGGTAATACCTCGCGTTGGGCGTCGCTAAAAGAATGCGGTGACACTCTCTCTTTGCAGTGTTGCTTCTAAAAGAATGCTGTGACCACAGTATGGCAAATTATAAATTTTTAAATAATTATCTTACCTTCCTTTTAATACCTTGCCTGGCTAACTCAACGGAAGTTATGGAATTTACAAAATGAAGTAAAACACAGCAATCTCAAAAAAACATCTATACATGCAAAAAAATTTTTCCCACAAACGAATATAGAACATCTTAGAGCATAATTTTCAAACAAAATTATTCCTAACAAGCACCTATTTACTTAATTATGAAAGTATTCCTTACCTAATCTTTGTTAAAATTTACAGAACTCAACTCTGTTTTCTTGTGGATAATTTACTTGTCTTTTACTACCCCAAAGGAAGAGTATAATTGGCCAATGATGATCCAGATAATCTATTAAAGGTCAAAATGTTTCGAACTCTGACCTCAAAACCTTCTGTAAATCTTCTTACAAAAAAATATATGATTAAGACTTATTCTACCTTAAATGCAAATGACAAAATACTCAAATATCAGTTAAAAACAAAGAAATCTAAATTTAATACTTGCGATGGGAAAATAGTACTTATCATAATCTCATCTCTAACGTTAATTAACGATATCAAATACCTCCTGATTCCATTTTTAAATTGATGTTAAAATCCCAGTTTATTGGTTTTGTTCGTATAATTTTAAATCTCAATTTAAAATCTTAATTTCCAAAGTGCATTTTTTATTTTTAATTAATTAGCTTAAAAGTAGCTTTTGTATCGCCAAATAACTGCTTCAATAATTTTTATATTTGAAACCACTCAACGTATACATTTCATTGCAACTCTGCTGTTATTTTGGTTTTATAATCAACATTACATATTACTTGGATTAGTACCGAATCTTACGCGAATTAAATCTTGAATGAATCGTTCTAATCAAGTTCCGGCTTTATATTAACCCATTAGCGCCTATAGGGACCAAATGGACCCTTCTTAGAAAAGTATGATAAAGTCGTGCTACCTGCAAACGGGTCTGATTTCATACCACAAATCCTTAGTATAAGGATTGAGATAACACATGATTCATAAGAGAATTATTTTAACGTGAACATTGTGGTGTTTTGCAAACTGATAAATAAGATGAACTTCAAACTAGTTTAAGTAAGTATTTATGTACTATTAACCTAGTAGAACTGAAACTAAACACCAATTGTATAATAGTAGAAACACTAAAAAATAACGGGTTATAAATTTTGGACATATATAAAAACGCATAGTTAATAAATGCCTTTAAATGTCACTGTACCCATACGGACCCACTAGGCATGTACGTAGTCAAAACGTTTTATTTATTTTTTCAGTGGAATCACACTAGGGGATACGTTGAATATAGCGTATGATGAAGCTACCATCTCAGATATTTATATCAAACCACCCAAATCGCATTACTTGACTGATGAAGACTCTGGGAATGAGGACGATGGGGGCGTGGCAGACAATTTTAGTTCAAGACAATTTTACGCTGGTGCAGAAATCGTATTTATAAACTCTGAGAGGTTGGGAGATTTTCAATCTGATCCCTCGCAGCCCATTGATAACACCATTTATAACAACGCAAATGATACTGATCAGTATATGCTATCATCAAATGAAATATTGAAGCAAAAAAGATCTCATAATGTCTATTCCTACTGACACAACATACATTGAAGGAGATTTTACATGTTCAAAAAAAAATTTTCCCGTAGGAAATTATATAAAATATTCTTCATTGTCGTTTATTTAACTGTTTAAATTGTTTCTGACATTTGATCTGTTGAACAAAATTATTAGTGAAACTCAAAACTATGCCTTTTTCAAAAACGAGTCAAACCCAAATTTGACAATCGCTGAACTAAAAGTTTTTATCTCTATTATTTTATTCAAACTACCATCAAAAAGGAGCTACTGGAAAAATAGTTCAGATGTGAAGAACATTTTGGTATCTAAAGCTATGAGAAGGTCTAGATTTCTGCAAATATGCCATCTTATACACTTTTCAGATAATAATAAAATAGATATAAATGATAAAATGTTCAAACTTGGACCAATTGCCGATATGATGAAAAATTCATTTTAGAACATTTTATTCCTGAACGAACTATATCTTATGATGAATCTATGAATCGTTATTTTGGTCATCATGGATGCAAGCAGTTTATTAAGAGGAAGCTTGTCGGGTTTGGTTATAAAGTATGGTGTTTTAACACCCTAGTGGATATTTAATTAATTTTGAAGTGTATCAAGGAAAGAACACCACATCAAACCAAGAGTACGAAGTAAGTTTTGAAAAAGTTGCTGCCCCCTTGATTCAAATGATAGAGGAGTTAGGGGAAAAAGATATTTTCGTTACAATTTCTTTTCCAATAATCTTTACTAGTAGAAATCTCCTAAGTACTTTAAAAATTAGTTGTTGTGGGGGATAGGTACAATTAGGAGTAACAGAATTTCCAAAAATTGTCTGTCAGCTGCAAAGAAAACTGTGGAAAAAATACGATGGGCAAATATTCGTCCTAATTGTGGTTCTCATTTATAAAAACACAATTTTATTTATTTACTTGAATATGGCTAAAACCATTTAAATACCAATAAAATCATCTTATTTTCCTTTTAAAATATAGATAGGGTGTTCCTAAATACTATGTACATAGGAAAAGGTGTAGTTCTTTGATTTATTTCATGACTAAAAATTCATATAGACATAGGTCCACAAACACTTCACTACCTATCTATAATAACTTGTCTAATGAACGTAATATTTAAAACAATTGTACATATTTCACATTAATGATTTGATTGAGCTTTAGTTTAGAATTATAGAGTGTACAATTTCTGTAAGTTACACAGATTTCACAAAGGAGTTTTCATATCTATCGATGGACAGCAATTGTTTTCACAGCTAGCAATTAAGGGGCATTCCACAGAATATAGAATACTTTATTGGTGCTTAATTTCGAGGCTCTGACGCCCAATTTAAGGGCTGTTTCATGGCAATATTTATCATGCTCAAAAGTAAACTTTTCAACTTTTAGTAACACATCCATTTGAAAGAAATTACTACTTCCATTTTAACTATTTGTACAGTATATGTATAGCATATTTGAATTTTGTTTTGCTTAAAATATTAATAATGTTATAGAATTTTCAAGTATTTATAAAATAATTGTATATTATAATACAAGTTTATAAGCGAGCCTTTAAAGCACGTGCAACGTTTGAGGGCACGACGCAAAGCGGAGTTGCAAGCGCTTTAAAGGCACTTATAAATGAGTATCATACGCTATTTTTAATATACCTGCATTTTAACTTGATATATAGATTTACATACCACTGAATTTATCCGTGTTGAAGTGCAATGCCACAGATTTAGACTATCAGTCGTTTTGCTTTATAGTAGTTGCCATGGAAACAATTGTGGTTTTCAATTAGTTTGACAGTTCATTTAATTTATGTTTTGAGCATAATTAAAAATGTTGAATGATAATGAAGAACAACTTTCAAGTGAAATTGAAAAGTTAGCAGCGGAAGCTGAATCGAAAATAATTCCTGAAACGTCCAGGAATGCTTATTATAAAAATATAATAAGTTATTACTTTGGATGGAGAAGAAAGGTGCCCAGACTGTTAATGAATCGGTGATGTTAGCACATATGAAAATTGTACATTTAATATTTATTTGAAATAGTTCATTCATATTAAGATATTTACATTTGATATTTGTATAATTTGACAAATAAAAATAAAGTTGAAAATGTTGTTGCTTAGCAACCTTTAAAACACTAGTGCGGTAAAGATCGATTTACGCATGCTAATTAGTTCTTTATGCTAGTATTATGGTGCAGGTATATTAAAAAAGTATTTTTGTGATGTTTCTTATAATTATAAAAATAAAAAGTACTTAATTAAAGGTAGCTAATTGGAATAGTAAAGGACTTGCAAAATCCATGATCATCATATATGTCTAGAAGAAAGTAAGCAATTTTTGTTTTTGGTATTTTTTAACGGTAGCAATTTTCAAAATTAATAGTTTATCACATGAATATCAATGCTATTAGTAATGAGTTTTATATTTAATGAAAGAATCTAGTGTAATAAGTAAAAAAATTTTTAAAAGTTTAAATCACTTTTAACATTTCAAAATTAATTTTTTAACCTTATGTAATCACTTACTCACGAAATGCTTCAATACGATTTCGTACTTCTGGTGCATGTTGTCTTAATACAAATCTAACTCGTTGATCTTCACGTAAGAGATAAATAAAAACTCTTGCTGTATCGTTAAAACCTCCTGTATCATTAACTAACACCATAAAATCAAAATATCCTTTCATATCCTTTTGGGGATCAAAATTAAGTGTAATTCCTCCTGTATCACTATCCACTATAAAAGGTGGCTTTTGCAATTGTTCTAAGCCCTCAGTAAGTATCATTTGAATTTGTCCAATTAAATAATATGACACTTCTGCATTAATTCCTTGATCGACATCCTCTGCCTAAAAAAATAATAAGCAAAATTGAATCAAATACTGTACTGTAATCCAGTTTGTATAAACAATGTAATAAATCATAAATAAGTTGATAAATAGTGTGATAAAAAAGGGCGACTAATAATAAAGTACAGTAAAGTAGTCAAAATATTATAATAGAATCAGTTAACTAGTTACACTGTGACTTGGTAATAGCTGGAACTACTAAGAAAGTAGCAGCAACTTAGACTTGTGGTTCCAACTTGAACGAATATTTTAAGTAATATTTATGACAAAGAATACGATTAAATATATTTTAAGGAAGGCGATATACAGAGCGTTACAGGACCAACATAATTATTACTAATAATAGTGGTGGCCAAATAGCTTTGACTTTAAGAGTTAAAAAATAATTAGCCTTCTGTGTTTTTTTGAAAAAGACAATAATTGTTTATGTTTTCATATTTTGAAACGTTGTACAAAAGTTGTTAATATAACCAGAAATGGAATGAGTAAAGAAGTCGAGAGCCGTTCAACACAGCATCTTTATGAAAAGCGCACATCTACTAACCCAAATGATGGAAGACAAAAGTACAGGAAGCAACTCACGAAATGCTGCAACAAAAGCACAATTTACTTTGAGAAATGGACTAGAGCAAATGTATGAACTTTGTTAAAAGCTGACAACTTTATAGATAATTTGGTGAGAGAAATTACTTCCACCAATGAATATTTATCAATATTTACAAAATTATCGATATGCTATCGTACTCTAACTACAGAACAAAACACAGTCTATAAATTCACCTGTTAGTAAAACCACATCTGTCTTCCATACAACGATGTACTTTGAATTTCCAAGAATTTAGCTTAAGAATTGTGTGGTAGTGATGAGAGACTGGTTACCGTTATGGAGTCAATTTATAGTTATTTATTCAACTAGTTGGTTAATGAAGGCGATTAATAATCAAACTGTTTAAAGCACTCACTTGCTTCGCTCGTTCGTGCTTTAATAGTTGAGATTATTAATCACCTATTAACAAACGAGTTGATTACAACAATTTTTCGTCGACCGCAAGTACAATAAAATTTACTTTTCCACAAAGACCGTCAGAATACAATAATGTCAACTTCATACATTTTCGCTTTTACATAAACTTCACTTTTGCTAAAGGAAAACTAGTCAGCACTGAAATATATGACATGCAAATTTAACAACAAGGATGCGAATCTGTATGTCTGGTTGAGGTTATACCTCTATTAAAACCTCAAAGTCGCAAAAAGAGTTACTTAATGAAAAAGAGTGCATTAATAACATCCATTAATGCGTCCTTTTTTAAAACAAAATCATTCGTTAATATTGACATTAATAAACAGTCGACGAAAAAGAAAATAAATGATAATTTAGATATAAACTAGGAAGACAAATTAAAATACCTATTACATGCTACCATACCTAGTTCCAGAGCAAGAAAACTTATTGAAAACGTTACTCTAACCACAGCTAACTATGAAAAGGCTGTAGAAAGTTAAAATCACCATTTCGTAGCGAAGCACTGTAAGTGGAACTTTATGTTCGTGAATTATTGAAACTAGTGCTCAACAAAATATTTTTGCAAGGAGAAGCACCTTGTATGACAACCTCGAAATTCAATTAAGGTCCTTAGAGTCGTTGGGCGTAACAACTGATAAGTGTGGGGCTATGTTATATTCACTAGTGGAGCCCTGCTTACCAGAAGACTTACTAAGAATTTGGCAATGTGCTATCCATTGTATTCAATACAGAAGTGAGGAAACTGCGACCAAGTTAATAGGGTTGATGCAGTTTTTAAAAACAGAAGTCGAAAGCGAGGAATGCATAAGATAAGCTGCTGAATGTTTTAGTCACAGTGTTCACGTTGTGACAAGAGAAGGCGAATCTCAAACAACCGCCACCTCAGTTCCAACCACTGCTGGATTGATTAATGCTCAATCCTCGCCGAAAGAGAAACAGCTGTGAAGCAATCAAGTGTGCTGCATAAAGTTTATGTCTGATGAGCCAAAAGCAAATACACACATATACCATCAGCTTGGTAAACATATGAATATGAATATACTGATTTCAGGAACAGTCACACTTCTGACAAGAATTTATTGCATCAGAACACGTAAATCAACATCTCACTTTTGTGCCCAGTTAGAGCAAAAACAAATATTTCATTTTATCTAGCAAACTGCTGTAAACATCAAGTGCATGCATAAGCACTTATGCGAATCATCGAAGTCAGTGATGTTACTGATGATGTTGCTTCAATATATGCTGTAGCAGCATTTTGCTTCTATGTTTGATTAGGGCTAAAACATGTATTGCATCTTATCCAATAGCAAACTGTTGTAAAGTTGTACAGTGTTGCACAAAAATGCTTATGCCTGAAGCATGAGGCAAAATACGCCGGTACCATAATTTTTGACTTTGCTGAGCTTATAACCAACAAGCGTGGGAAAGTTTAAATTCAATTACACGTAGTGCCTCTAATGTCTAAATCAGAAATTAAAGTGCATACACAAATTTGGAATTCCACCTGTCTGAAATTATTATGGATATACAAAATTAATTAACCAACTAATGACTAAATTTCTAAAATGCTAAAGTGTAGAAATTAGTTAATCGTACCAGTTGTAATATTTCTTACTTATAATTATCATCATTATTAAAAGTAAAAAATTTACCAAAAATGCATTTCAGAAATTTAGCTTTATCTCTGGCACATTAAAGAGCATCTTGTTACACCATCTGTTAGGTTTAACTTTGTGGTACAAACGTCTGATGTTAAAAACCTACGACTAGATGTGGAAATGTAAAATGTAAGAATTTTATACAAAACCCCTGATTTTTAAAATAATATGTATAGGAGCAACATTGGCTAACTAGAGTTTTAGGTAAGGTTTGCAAATAAACGAGGGTAAAAAAAATTTTAAAAGGCAGAAAATATACTCGTTATTAACATTGATGACTTCCACTAAGAATAATTATACAGTAAAGCCTCGATTATCTGCAAGTACTACGAAGTAGAAAATTATGTTGTACATACTCTGATCACTGATCTTGCCGACCCAAGTAAGTGAGTCCAATCTGTGAAGTTCACTAACCTTTCCTCTCTTTAGGTATCTCTCAGCCTGCCATTCGTCTCAGTCTCTTAGTGATCAGTTGTGTTTTATGTTTTGTCAGTGCTCAAGTTTAGTACACACATTTTGTTAGTTCCTGAAATTATGTAATAACGGCTGAAAAACGAAGGGAGGTTGTGTTAACGATTGCACAAAAACAAGTGATTTCTAAAACAGAAAATGGTACTTCAATGAAGCAGATGTGTTTGGACTACAGGATCGGAAAAAAACATGTGAGACGTTTTAAAACAAAAAGACAACTGTTGGTCTATGGATCAATGTCAGAATGTGCTTCTGGGAGGAAAAAACAAAGGTTAATAAATTCGTAAAAAATTTTCAAAGTGATTTCTATCAAGTCTCTAAACACAAATAGCTTTTTTTAACTAAAACTAAAACATTTCTCTCTGAGGCGTAATACTAGCAAACGCTTCGAGAACAATCTTTATAAAATATCTTCATTTACAATATTGTTTCGGTAAATATAATTTTTTATGTATCCCCAAAAAGTAGAATCCAAAGATGTTATGTCTGGAGATTGGGTTGGCAATGATACAATTGCATAAGTGCCGATACATCGTCCTGCAAATCTAATTGATGTGCATTCTCGGACAATTCTGGAATTATATGCTGCATAAACCAATAGTATTCAATTTTTTCAAAAGGCAAATTGTTCGAAGCTATCTTTATTTCATTTTGGAGTAAATGTAGGTAATATTTCGGAATTTAAGAACTGTTGGTAAATGAGAGAGCCTATAATTCGAGTACCAAATATGGCAGCCCACATAAAATCCGAAATGGTGTTGATGTTTGGCTGTGTTATACACACGTGAATTTTCTCTTAACCAATAATGATCATTTCTGTGATTGAAAATTCCATTGTTACTAACCATACTTTCATTATTATTTTACACAGAAAATACTCATTATCTTGCCACTGACGTGTATACCATTCACAGAATGCTGTATGCCTGTCTGAATAACCTAGTGGAAGTACTTGGCAAATCCTAAATTTATATGGAAGAACCTTCTCCTTCGTTAGTACATAATAAGCTGTAGAATGAGCTATTCCAGTTACCTCTTCAATGTTTCTAGTAGAAATCTCGGGATTATCAGTTACAGTTAATAAAGAAGTATTTGTTGTTTCTTCATAGAATAGTTTCTTACAAGTATTCATAGATTTTCTAAATGCACCATATTCTTTTAGATTGACTGCTAATTTGCGAAAAGTACTTTTATGAGGTTGATGCCTTTCTGAATATTTGTTTAAGTACATTCTTTCAGCTTCAGAACAATTACACTGACAAAAAATGTAACACGTCAGCATATCGTATCTTTCATATGTGAAAATTGTACCATATTATGTATAGGTAAACACAAAATAGCATTAAGTAAGTCTAATATCACCAGAGAAACGTAATATGGACAATAATCAATAACAACTTGTCAAAGTTCCAAAACCCACTGTAACAAAAAAGTATCAGAACGCCCAAATATTTATTTTAATAGGATAATTAATAGTACTGATAATGGCCGTAAAGTGTTCAAAACATTAGTAAATCATCAAGTGCCATACATCGTTGAATTTGAAATAAAAATACTATCAGAATCTACTTTTCATAATAAAGAACCGTATTAAGAAAAATCATGATTACACGAATACGAAATGTCGAATGAAAAATCCGATTGTACTATGTTAAAGCATATTAAAAATTGTTGTAAAAATGTGTTCTTTTTACTGTAATGTTGATAATAATGCCAGAAAAAAATGAATAAAAAATTAAAAAAAATATTTTTTTGAATAAATTCGAAAACCACAAATCTTAAGGATGATTTCTAACCGCAAAATTGTAAGTCGTCTAATTACCCAACTTTTTTCCCATTTAACTCATGTAGCATCCATTACCGTTTCCGAGATCCCCATAGTGACCTTCCTTATCTTGGACACGTTGTATATCTAATTGACTGCAAGATATATGTGGAAATATTATATGGGTAGACTAATCGGTAAGTTAAAAAATTTGATTTGCCCTGAAGGGGCGGGGACCACATATTAATATAAGGGTGCGTTGACTAACTGCAGTGGTGTGGAAGTGCGTTCCTATGGAAAAATTATAAAGGAAAATAAAGAACTTCAAAATAAAATTAATAAAGAAAAAATAATAGACAAAGAGGTCAATATACAAAAAACTATGTTACATTAGCACTTACCATGCTACAATTAAGAGGCGCTAAACCGTCTGTCACAGCAATTTCTTTTGGTATTACATTTACATGGAATATGGTTATTCTATATAAATCTTACTTGCTACGGTTTCCTAAATTTCATTACTTTATATACTACCTTTCTCGAAAATACCTTAAAAACACATTAATTCCATCATAATTAAAGAAATTTCTCAAAATAAAATGCTCTTCCAAATAAGGTTCCATCACTGGGGAAGCTGAATATCCTTTACATATATGTCTAGTTCCCTAGTTTTTTAAATAAATCTAAATAAAATTCAAACTAAACATAAGCTCTATTAACATTAAAATAATTTTAATAACAGACAAATATACTTTCCAAAAAGTCAATTTCTTAATCTCAAATTTGACCACGTACTACTAAAAAAAATCCTAAAATGACCTTAACTCTAAGCCACCAACAAAGCTATTCATCCTCCACATTCTTTCTGTTTTCAATATTTAATTACATGGCATTTATAGATCTAAATTATTGGAAATATTATTAATAACAAGCAATAAAAAAACTTGTTAATTACCATATTTTCGCTAAATCATTTCATTTTCTATTCCAAAATAATGTAAAATCAATACGTATATACTATTTAATATTTTAACGGATAACATTATACTTAAATTTAATCAACACTCGTTTCGCCTGTAAATTCTTGATCAATAAAAATAATCACTTTCATGTTTGATTAACGTTCTATGTCATAAAATACCAAACCATGTTTAAATTCAAAACTCACATATAAATTATAAAGAAGCATAAACAAGCTCATAATATTACTTACAGTTTTATTTGAGGTTATCTAAGAACAGCAATGCTTTTTCCCTGCAATCATATCTTAAATTATCCAAAAACAAAGAGAAAACCCCCTTGCCCTAACACCAAAAAATTACAATTTAATGAAGGAATGGCTCACCAGGTCGCAACACCCTTTTCTAAACGGTCATCACGACATTATATCCGCATCTCGAGCGTTTGTGAAACTACCCTGCATCTGTCGGCGTATTTCACTTCTACATGTTAATCACAGCTTATTTCCCTGCGTGAAGCGAATTCTTCTTGGAGCTCTGTACTTTCAACTTTCTATCAGTCACACACCTTGCTACATTTTTACGTTAAAAATTAACTTTTCTCAATTTCACTTTCCGAAATTTACTTTTCAACTCTTAAATTTCGGCCTACCAACACTTTGAATGTGGGTTACTGCCGTATTACATTTTCGTGTAACTACATGTTGATGTTGGCTTATTACCAGTTTACAAATAACTCGCTAATTCGCTCTCCGTCGCATGTCTAACCACAGTATTTCCCCCCACTACTTTCTTATGTTGTGGGGGGAGGGAGAGTTGTCATAGTACTGTCTCCATACTAAGTTTATAGAATCAAACGCGGGAAGAGTACGTGTTATGATGCAATTTACTTAGGTTAACATTTCTGTTTCCTTCCATTCTAAATTAATTTCTCTCAATTGCACTTTCTGAACTCGACTTTTCAAAATTTAAATTTCAGCAATAACGACCGTTTCGATGCGAGTTACCACCATACTAGGTTTTCGTATAACTACGTTTTGCTGTTGGCATATTACTGGTTCAGAAATAACTCATTATTCATTCTCTGTCGGATGTCTAACTGCTGTATTTTCCCCACTACTTTCTTATGTTGTCGAGGGGGTTTTGCCATAGTACCATCTTCCTATTGATTTTATTGAATCAAACCTGGAGAAATAACGTGTTATCAATGATTTACTTAGGTTAACATTTTATGTTTTTCCTTTTTGTCTTTATACTATAAAAGAATACATTGTAATGTATTATATGTAATGATTAACCAAATCTGCAATCTAATATGCGTGCATTTCCCCTACTCAGCCTCTGTGTTTTTTCGTGGTAATTGCAACTATTTATATTGAAACTATGTAACGCTGAATTTAATTTATTTGATAAATTTTCTAAAAGCTCATATTTGAGATGCATATTAATAAATTTGCTATTATTTCATAATTCTACAACTTTCTTAAAAAATTGATATAAATTTGCTGTGAAAGTTTACAGTTATAAATGTTTTGTTTACATTTACTTAGGTTAAGATTTCTGTTTCTTTCTGTCTTTGCACTATAAAAGAATACATTGTATTAATGTATTGTACGAAATGATTAACCGTATCTGTAGTCTAATATGCGTGCATTTCCCCTACTCAGCCTCTGGGTTTGTTTTTTGTAGTAATTGCAACTATGTATTTTAAAACCATGTAACACCGAATTTAATTTATTTGATTAAAATTTCTATAAAGTTTTTATTATTAAGAGCTCATATTTGGGATGCATATTAATAAATTTGCTATTATTTCATAATTCTAAAGCTTTTATTTTTAAAAAATGATGATTTCGCTGTGAAAGTTTGCAGTTATAAATGTTTTGTTTACATTTTTGTGGTTTAAATTAATTTACGACCCTAATTTTAGTCCTCATTTGTATTTAACAAAGCTAAAACGATTATTTTTGTGAATTTAAGTTTATGATTTAAATAAAACTACTGTACAGTACTATACAGTGTGTCCGAGATAAGGAGGGCCACTATGGGGATCTTGAAAACGGCATGAGATACAGATTTGGTTAAATAGGAGAAAAGTTGTGTAATCAAAGGCCTAAAAAATGGCGTTTAGAAATCCCCAAAACAGGTTTTGGTTTTTGAAATATTTCGAAAAAATTGGATTTTCTTATTTTACATATTATTTTGTTCTGGCGTTAATATGGCACCTAGACCAAAACCGAAAGCACTTCTTCACAGCAACTTTTAATGACCCTTAACATGGCATGGTCAGTTTTTTCACCTGACGTTTCTTCTTTACGGAACCATCTTCAACTTTTTTTTTAAATACCGTCCTGTTGATCTGGTATCAGATTCTAAAAGCCCTTTTTATGCCGAATTCAACGATGTATTACACTTTATGGTTTAATTGCGTTTTCGTTTTTTTCGTCCTTAATCAAGAAAGTTCCTATTACGGACCTGTAGTGCATAATTTTTAATTTTAAAGAATAAACAATTAGCTATACCAATTAATAGTTTAGTCATTTAGGTGTTTAGTAATAGTCTACTGGCTGAGTTTATGCAATAATTTAATAGAATAAACAACGAACAAATAAAATTAAATTAACAGAAGACCAAAAAATTAAAAGCTTGCTTTGAAAAAAAAATGAAAGTGATAGTGGCATATTTGGATTGACAGTAACGTTAGTTTTTGGTGCTTAATTTATTGTGAAGTAATTAGTAATTTGTTCCATTAATTATGTTATTTAACAAAGAAAAGTTTGATATGGTGGCATGCTTCATTTCGTTCAACCGAAATTGTTTTGTTGCAGAGCGTATGTATTTGCAGAAATATCCCGAAAGGAGACAGCCAAATAAAAGGACTTTTAGCAAATTAGTGGCAAACCTTAAAGCATATGGTAGTTTTAAAAAACCTGTAGTTTCTCGGAAAAAGACCAGCAATGAAGAAACTGTACATAATGTTTTGTTAGCTGTCACAGAGGATCCTGGAACATCAGTCCGGCGGATTGAACAAAACGTTGGTATACCAAAATCAATGGCACATTGTATTTTACAAAAACAAAATTTACATCCCTATAAGTACAGAATTTGTCAAGGACTTAGACCAGGTGATTTAGAATGTCGTCGCTTATTCTGTGAATGGTACACAAGAAAATGCCAAGAAGATATGAATTTTCCATATCAAATAATATGGTCTGATGGAAGCCTGATTACGAATAACGGTATTTTCAACAGACGAAATGTTCATTATTAGTCTAAAACCAATCCACGTTTAAACAAAACATCAAGGCATCAACACCGTTTCGGTTTTAATATGTGAGCTAGGATATTCGGCACAACAATTGTAGGACCGTTTATTTACCACCGTAACTTAACATCAGAGCGTTACCTACATTTGCTGCAAAACGATTTAGAGGATGCTCTCGATAACATGCCTCTGGTGACAGTTTGCAACTGTTGGGTACAGCAGGATGGTGCACCTGCACATAATCCCAGAGCCGTTCGGGAATACCTTTCAATGAGATTTCCAGAGAAGGTGATTAGCACACATTTGGAAACACCCTGGCCAGCGCGTTCACCCGATATAACCCTGCTTGATTTCTTTGTATGGGGGTTCGTTAAGAATCATGTTTATCGGCAAAATTTTGCTACAGAACAAGACCTAAAGGAGTTAGTTCTGGAAGCATTTGCTAGTATTACTCCACAAATGCTGACTAGAGCTTTAGAATCGACAGTTAGAAGGTGCTATTTATGTTTGGAAAATAAGAGAAGTTTGTTCGAACATATGCTCTAAATTTAGTTGTTTTGTTCGTGTTCGTTAATTTAATTTTATTTGTTCGTTGTTTATTCTATTAAATTAGTGCATAAACTCAGCCAGTAGACTATTACTAAACACCTAAATGACTAAACTATTAATTGGTATAGCTAATTGTTTCTTTAAAATTAAAAACTATGCACTACAGGTCCGTAATAGGAATTTTCTTGATTAAGGCCGAAAAAAAAAACGAAAACGCAATTAAACCATAAAGTGTAATACATCGTTGAATTCGGCATAAAAAGGGCTTTCAGAATCTGATACCAGATCACCAGGACGGTATTTAAAAAAAAAGTTGAAGACGGTTCCGCAAAGGCAAAACGTCAGGTGAAAAAACTGACAATGCCATGTTAAGGGACATTAAAAGTTGCTGTGGAGAAGTGTCTTCGGTTTTGGTCTAGATGCCATATTAACGCCAGAACAAAATAATATATAAAATAAGAAAATTCAATTTTTTGGAAATATCTCAAAAACCAAAAACTGTTTTGGGGATTTCTAAACGCCAATTTTTTAGGCCTTTGATTACACAACTTTTCTCCCATTTAACCAAATCTGTATCTCATACCGTATTCAAGATCCCCATAGTGGCCCTCCTTATTTCGGACACACTATATATGAAACCAAAATATGCAAGGTATATCAACATGAATTTTGTCATTTCAGATTACTTTTCCTTACTCAAGTAATTGTTCTATCTGACGTATCGCGCCCACATTACAAATATCTGCGATGATTCCATTTTACTAAACTCACTCTCAATAATAAGACCCCTTACACATTTCGTGAACTTTTATATGATTTAATACTTTTAGAGTTTACTAAGCTTATATCTAATAAGCATGAAAAAGTCGAAATTCAACTGTACTTGCATTGCTTATAATTGTTAAATAATTGTATCAATTAAATTAGAAATATTGCCTTGTTATCTGCTAATGACCAAGCAATAATAGTTTGACACAACATTTCAAGACTTACCTGAATTTCCATGAATTGTGTTCCAAAACTTGTAGCTGTACTAACACCACCAGTAAATACAGCCCGTTTAAACCTTGGTGCATTATCGTTAACATCTAATATCTTGATAATCACCTTTATAAGTGAATCATCAGATGCATCAAAAAAACTTCGGTTAGCTGGCAAATTGGCACAATCATCTGTTGCTTTTATTAGTAACAAGCGTGAATCTAGTTCTTCTCTGTCAAGTTCAATGGTGAGCTGTAAGGTAAACTGTCACTACGTATACTAAGAGTGTTTAAGTACTTACAGATAGCTCATGTGTGAGTGGATGTAATTTAAATATGTGATGCTCATTACCGCCAATAATAAAGTAGCAAATTGGTGCCATTGGTTCATCAAATTCAAATGCATCTCTGTCTATAGTTTCCGGCAACCTTTTTATTTCACTGCCAGGTGGTTTGTTTTCTACAAAATATGAAACTTTTATTTCATTATTCAGTTTCAATAGATATTTATATGTAGCGTCTGACTTGTATATTAAATTGTATCGCATAACGTGTAATTTAAAACGGCAAAGATTCTATTTGTAAAGCTTATAAAGTGTTAGTAATCATTAAGCACAAAAATTAAACTTAAAACTCAAAATTTTACACTAAATTAAAAGTTTTAAACTATTTTTTATGCTGAATAATTATTATTCAAACAACGACAAAGAACTTTCTTTACAATAATAACTAGAAAATACAAAAGAAAACGATTTGAATGATTTTTTAATTTATGCCTTGACAATTTCAAATTTTCCTAATATTAAAAAAAAGTTGAGTATTGTACTAGTTGACGCTAAAGCACTAACTAAGGCATATTGTTGTGAATAAAAATTATAAAGTGTATTACCCTGTATACATTTGAACTAAAAAGTTAATCTTGAATTACATTGTATCCATGTCCTAATATTCTTAGGATTTATCACAACCTATTTGCAATATGGTTTCCTTTTACATTCAAGTTGTTCCAGTTTAACGTTCGTGAGTTAGATTATCGATGTTACAGAGACCACGATCAAGACTAGCGGTTTACCCAAGTCTTTGATAGTACGTTCCAGATAAAGCTGTGCTCATTGCAATATCCTTCCAGAAATCTATATATCTCGGTGGATGCTGGCAAAGAGTATTAGTATTAGTTGAAGTCTTAGTCTTAGTAGTAGTCAAGGTCTAAGTTAATGGTTGGTTGTTAATCAGTTGTTAGTTAACTCGATGTCCTGTAACGAATAAGTCAATAGTAACACGTCATGAATAACCTAAGTCTCTGCACCATAGATAAGAGAAATGTAATTCAAGATTAACTTTTTAGTTCAAATTATACATGGTTGTACACTTTATAATTTTTATTCACAACAATATCGAAAGTGTATTGTCCATCTACTGGGTTAGTAAAAAGTCCCAGAAAGGTCGAATAACTTGGCTATTTAAAAACTAATATTTCTCAAGGTGTCTCAAATCGATACATTTATTTATCCATATTTTTATTTTTTCTTGCTCTCCGTTTAAGAGAAAATGCAACCAACTTTAGTTTTTTAAATGAGATACCCAGAATTTTTGTTTTCTCAGATGGACTTTTGAGATGTCTCACGAATTGGTCCTACTCTGTTGTAGAGACATGATGAGTTTCTTGAATTGATAATAAAATATTGAAACAGGTACCTTCATTGGCTGCTGTTCTTGGATGCCCACTTTTCTGTAGATCTTTTACTTAATGAAATGCTTCGTCGTTTTGAATAATTCTATACACTGATTTGAGGATTCACATAAACTGTAATAAATAATGTGTCAACTTCTTCTAAAATTCGTTCACGGTCATCATATCTGGGCATCATTAAAATGTCAACTTGCTCAGATTCTGTTAGTTTTATTACCAGATTTTTAATTAAAATATTGGAATTTTAAAAGTATTTCGTCCTTGCATATATACTCGTTCTTTCCTTCCACAATGAGAAACCAGAAATGAGTGACGATGCTACAATATTACGCGTTTTATTTTTGAAGAAAGAATTTCAATTTGTTAATCGCAACACTTTTACTTGCAAATTGTCTGAACTTTGAACTAACTTCTGTAATCATATTTTTGAAATTAACTTATTATTTTGTCAATTAAAAGCCATTCACATAAGCATTAATGAAAGTCCGCAAAATGAAAACATACAAGGTACAGTCCAAATGCAGTTGACAGTTTTACAATTCAGTAGAATCTATAGTGTTGGAAATGTTACCATCCAGCAAGAATGTAAGACTTCCAAAAATTGAACTAGTCCGATACAGTGGCATGCTTAGTGAATGACCCTCTTATATTGATTTATTCGATACACTCATTCATAATAACGGAAGTTTATTGCCGGTGGCAAAATTTCAGTATTTAATCTTTTCCTTATCAAACAAGGTTTTACCTATTCTTAAGCATTTGCACTTGACTTTAGAAAATTACTTCACAGCCCATAAATGGTCTTACACAGATATTAGAATGAACGTGTCTTAGCTACCATGTATTGGCACTCAATTTTTAACACACCAAAATGCAATAGTGATTTAGTTCAGCCATTATAAAATTTATTAAACACCTTCAATGAAAACTTAACTGCACTTTCGCAATATAAATTCACATTTTTGATTGGTTAATACAAAGGGTAGGCAACTCTCCTCGCAAAGTTTTGGAAATAAAATTTGCAGATATGAAATTTCCCACTTTTAAAGACAAATTAATTTTAGCAGACAGATGTCGGGCATTAGAAAATAATTTGCTTGCTATAGTATCCAACACTAACAGTACCACGGTCAAACCTTTATTTAGGCCAAATGTAAAAGATCGTCCTCAAGTACTTCTAGCTTCTACTGATAGTGAAGCTTTAAACAAAAATGTGCCCATTACAAAGTCACAATATACTCAATTTATAAATGTGGTTATTTTTTGCAATTGTCATCTGTTGCATGTTTTAATCTTGTAAAATCAGCACGTTTATGCATCAATTGTCTTAGTTTATTGCGTTTGTTAAACTTATGCAAGTCTACATCTACATGTAGTGTGCTGTTGTGCTAATGTTGCTTCAAGTGCACCTACCACGGAGAGTGTTCCAATCCAAAACTTTACGAGAGTAGCACAAATTTCCATGTCTTTGAGTGGAGGTTTAAACAATTTGTATTCCAATCAGTTTTGATAACTACAGTGGTTTTTGAGATCAAAGATAAATGGAAAAATTTTCAACTTATAAGAGCAATATGTGACTTTGTTAGTCAATCAAATTTTATTACTAATTGTTGTCGCAAACAGGTTTCTGCACCTATTAAAGGTTTAGGTTAAGTTGCTGTAGGTTTTTCGCATGGAACCATACAATGTCAAATTCGCCCAGTGGAATGGGAGATTTTTTACTTTAATTTTTCGCAACGGTTTTACCTAACAATTGTCCAGACATCGAATTTTACTTTGTCTTCTCAGCAATCGTTTTTGAATTTGAAATTCGCCGACCCACAATGGTTTTTACCAGGTTCTGTCGATGTTTTATTAGGAGCAGACGTTTTTGTACACATTGTTAAAGATGGTTGTATTCGTAGCTATGGTAATCATCCGGCGGGTAGAAACACAGTTTTTGGGTAGATTTTATTAGGCATGATTCACACACCCACACCTGTTCATTTATTTTTTGTATCTTCCCGAATCTTATATCGATGACACATTAAAGATATTCTAGAATTTGATAGAAATTCCTTTGAGATTAAATATTTCTTCTGACACTCAACAAGCAAAGGATTTATTTGTTGACACCCATTTGTGAACCATCAGGTCGCTTTGGTATTACATTGCCCTTCAAGAACTCAAAGAATCTTCCTACAATTGAAAGTTTTTTGGAGTTAGCCGATTACAGATTGCTAGCTCTTGAATGAAGATCTGTCGTCGGTTGATTTTATGAATGATAATCCAGACACATCTCAAAATTGTCTGGAAATCTTTAAGATTGT
Organism: Platerodrilus igneus; assembly: GCA_036346225.1. Taxonomy (NCBI): domain Eukaryota; kingdom Metazoa; phylum Arthropoda; class Insecta; order Coleoptera; family Lycidae; genus Platerodrilus; species Platerodrilus igneus. Next base: position 6,269,500 of record JARFIW010000439.1, on the reverse strand, counting down.
AATTCATATTTTAATCCGCATCACCATGTCTTTAAAAAAATGGTGACACAAAAGATATTAGTGTGGTCTTTGATACATCAGTAAGGTACAAAACAATGTTTGGTTAAATGACTGAATATTGAGGAGAGTTAAACTTCATGCAGACATTGTTGCAATTTCACTTATTTTTCGTACTTATAGTTTGATATTCACGTGTGACATCTGTCTGATGTTTAAGCAGATTCTAGTTTAGGAACCACATTGCAATTTCCAATCAATCAGTTGGAGATTTACTCCTCAGGAACTGATAGGTACATATTGTTTTAATACGACGACATATGGTGTTTCTTCTAGCCTTTTCATTGCTAATCGTTGCTTTCTTCAATTAGTGACTGAAGGTAAAGATGAATTTCCACTCGCTTCGCAAGCACTGCAATCAAACTTATATGTCGATGATCTAGTGTGTGGCCCTCAAGATCTTTCATCGATCTTGGAATTACACAAACAGCGTATTAGTTTGTTACAGTTAGGTTGTTTCAAACTATGCAAGTGGGCAGCTAACAATAGTATAATTTTGGAAGATATCCTAGTCGAACATCTTCAATCAAATCCTTCCAGTTTTGAGAGCAATTCAATTGTCAAAATACTTGAAGTAACCACAGTTGACTCTCTTTGTACAAGGCAAACCATCCTCTCAGAGATGTCTCATATCTATTACCCCTTAGAGTTTCGGACTCCTTTGACATTTTTTGCAAAAGATTTCATTCAGTATCTGTGGTCATTAGCTTTAGATTGGGACTTTACACCTCCAGAAAATGTTTGCACCCAATAGAAAAAAATGAGGATTCTCTCTCTAGATTGTCTAAAATTAGCATACCTAGATACTTAAGACAACTCTTCATTTGTTTTTTCTTAACTTTGCGCATTTTGCAATGCCTCTGAGCTAGGTTGTTTATTTTAGATTTATAGATCTTGAAGAGAATGTATCTATATCCTTTGTCATGGTCAAGTCCAAAGCTGCACCACTCAAACACATTTCTATTCCTCGATTAGAGTTATGCGCTGAAGTACCACTTTCAAACTTAGTACATTATATTTCAAAATTTGTTAGCATCATTTACATATTGATGAAATCTTTGCATGGAGTGGTTCCTCAATCACATTATCATGAATTTGCTCCTTGCCACACACGTGGAAAACTTTTGTAGCCAGTAGAGTGACGTATATTCAAGAAAAGGTTTCTCCAACTTGTAGGCATCATATTTGGTCAGCTAACACCGCAGCCGACCCAGCATCTAGAGGTTGACTACCTCAAGACCTAATTGCATGCTCTTTATTGTTGATGGAATTTTATGGCTTCAATATTCTAATTTATGGTCTTCCACACCTTCGCCTATTTCATTGTCAAGTGATATCACAGAAGAAGAAATTTTAATACTGATGTCAGGGGCGTTACTGTCGATTGTAGACTCACTTTTCAATCGATTTTCTTCACTGCAAAATTCACCACTTTTAGGTTTTCTTTTTAAGAATAATCTTTATAAGACATCAAAATTCCTTTGGTGCCTTAATGGATCTTATATTATGTCAAGACTTGCTATACTTTGTTAAGAAAATATGAAATCTCCTGCATTTAAAGCTGAAATTGAAGACTCCCGTGCCATAAAAATTGTAAAAGCTTTCTCCTTTTTGTACAAGGATGAGATACTTCGTGCGTGTGGTCTATTATTGTATTATCTCTGCCATAGGAAACCAAACATCCCACACTTCTCCTCAACAAGCATTGTTTCTTCAATCTGATTCTTCAACTCATCAGGATCATTTACATGCTGGAGTTAATACAACAGTGTATTTATTTCAACAAAAACTTTAAATTTTGTCTGCAAAACGTTCGATTAGGCACTACTTAACAAAATGCAATAATTGTTTTTACTTATGTCAACTGCATTCGTTCCAACAATGGGTGGCTTACTTTCTACACGAGTTACAGAAGTATGGTGGACCGTTTTCTACTTTTTTCTTATGTCGACGCGGATTTCAGCTCCAAATACCTACATATATTTTTTGTATCCCTTGCAACCACAGCTTTTCACATTGAAGTAGCTTCTGATTTATCAGCAGAGTAATTTCTAGCTGGATTACAATGCTTCATTTCACGCCATGGTTGTTGTTCTCAGATTATCAATGACAATGGCACCAACTTCAGTTGAACCATCACAAGGAGCTCATTTCACATATGCAAGATGCCATGGAGGGTGAGTCAACTACATGGAGCTTTCACCCCTCTCCCACGCTTAATATTTCTGGGTTGGTAGAAAGTAGTATCAAGGTAATCGAAACATCTCTGTTGGAATATTGATATGCAAATCCTTATATAGGAGAATTTCTATACTGCTTGCATATAGGTTGAGGCACTGCACAGCCTGCGACCTCTATGTAGCATTTTAACGGATCAACTTGACTTAAGTGTTCTTTCACTCGAACATTTAATGCTGGAACCATTAACTGTCCCTCCACATGCAGATTTGAGCCATTTGAAAATCTCAAGATTTTCTAGATGGCAATTAATTCAGCATTTTCGTCACAATTTTTGAAAGCATTAGTGCAATGAGTACCTTCATAATTTATATCAATACAGCAAAATGCGCTAAATCGGTGCTCTTGAATCATCAAATATCGACATCTTAGTGCTCACAAAAGAGGACAATACTCTCCGTTATATTGGAAACTGGACAGAATTATCGCGTTTCACCCACGTCATGGCAGCATTGCATGTGTTGCGAGCGTTCGCATTACTTCAGGCCAATATAAAGGGACAATGGTAAAGTTTTTGTGCTTTACCTATACAATAAGCTGTTAATATTTTTTATTTTTTGTTTATATTTATGTATTTCTTGTGCAGTCGCAATATAATTAAACTTGCTGTTATTTTTTTTTGTTTTGACTTTGTAGCATATATACATATAATTAATAGTTCAGAAATTTACAATTTTGGTAATTTGGGGGGATGGTATGCTTCGTCCTTGTATTTATATATCTATTTCTTCCACAATAAGGAACCAGAAGTGAGTGAGGATGCTACTCCATTAATGTATCATTTTTGAAGAAAGTAAGTGACTTGCCGTTCAGTATTTGATGTGAGTGAAATTGAGTATTAAATTTCATAGAACAGGGTGTTCATCATAGATCCTGTCAGTAAGTACATTGTGTTATGCACGTACATTTTTGAGACAGTTTATTGCAACCAAAGCCGTATTTGGCAATCTTTATAAAATACATAACCATTCGATAACTCCACCCATTGCACGCTCCACAAAGATATCTTGATTTTGCGAGATAAGTAGATTTTAATTTTATTTCATTACTTTCTTGTGAAAAAAGTAAATTTTTAATACTTTAGAAGATAGTTTTGTTCTCCATCCGACAAAACAAAAATAATGGAGTCCCATTTAAAAAACTTAAGTTGGTTTCATTTTCTCTTAAACAGAAAGAGAAAACAATGAAGATGTGAAACATAAATTTATCAATTTAAAACATATATCAGTGCCTAATTTGAAAAATATTAGTTTCCAAATAACTAAGTTATTTGACTGTTCCAGGATTCTTTTCTATTCCTGTATATCTAACCTATGATGATCACTAAACAACTCTATAATACCTATGCATAAAATTATTTTACACTAGGGATTAAGTGGATGTCTATGAGATATGAACCGTTTTAAACAATTGTATATTCTAAAAATTTGATTACTTATGTATTTTAACAACTTTTGTTGTATCAAATACAAATGTTTTAGGCCATTTATATACACTGCTGTTTATACAAAACAATACTAGTAACAACAGTAGCTTAATTTTTTTTCTTTTTAAATTTTCCCACAGATAGGTAATTATTCTTGCCGAGTACAAAAAAATTACTGTAGGTCATTGTACCTTAGGTCAAAGACAAGAAAAATTACAAATTTAAAATAGATTATATTAAGGTAAACTTTAATAACAAAAGCAACTAGTTTTTCTAAACTATAGTCTTGCTAGTTATACTGTTTTTGATGAAATGAAGCAGAGAACTGGAAGTGAATTTTAAACTGGTAGAGATGTAGGATATGTAGAAAGAAAACCGAAATAAAACTATCAAAAAAATAAAAAAATTTAAGCACTTACCGTGGAACTCTATAACCACTTCATCATCCATAAATTGCGGTTGATAATCATTAACATTACTGACGTAGATTGTTAGGTCAAGATCGGAACTTAATGATGTTGGAGTGCCTAGATCATAAGCTTCTATTCGTATCTGAAAAATGATGTTTAACTGTCATGTATGAATATTTAACAAATCACTTATTAGTCTTTAAGAAGCGCCAAAATTTGATTGTGTAAAATACTTAAAATCTTGTATGAAAAGATATGTTTTCACCTACACTTGTATAATATTGCAACATCTTTTTAAGTTTCAAAAATAAATCTCTATTATTAGTATAATTATTATTATAATTACTAAAAAAAAGTATGGAATTAAGATTAAGGACTTCTTTTAGTTTTAGTATAAAGCCTTTCTCAATATAAGTTGATGTGTTCTGTTGAAGACCACGTCTGAAATAAATTCTGCCATGGTATACTTCAAGGAACTCGTTTTCATCCTTAAGTAAGTAGTCAGCGATGCATTGTTGATTTTGTGCATGATCAACGAAAGAATGGCAAATTTGAATAGCCTTAAAAACAGTGTAGTCCAATTTATTAAATTTGTTACTACTTTGGATGCAGTTTTGGTCCAGAATGCTAATTTAATAAACATTAGAGAACTGTTGTGTAAGTTGGAAGATTGGTCAACATAAATGATTACAGTCGATGAACAGGTTCTACAAATTATAAGCACTGATGAGGACTTGTTCGAAAAAAAGTTTAACAAATAAATGGAGTCTCAGCGAAAATATAGAGATTTTGGTAGCAAAACATCTTGTACAACTACACACTGCTCTGTAAAATAGTTGCAATAATGTAGAACATAAATTCAAACTACCATACTTGAAAAAGAAGTTTGATTCCGATATTAAGTCATGGTTAGGTTTTTGGGATCAGTTGTATGAAATTCATGAAGAGCCTACAATTTCTGAAGCAGATTAATTTTAATATTTACTTCAATTAATAAGGCACGAGCGATTCGCTAAAGTTTCCCGGCTACAGCCAAAAGTTATGATAACCTAGTTGAGTAGTTAAAAGAACTTTCTAGCTAGCATGGCATTCTTTGGTTTCCTTTTTTGTTAAAGTACTCGGTATGGGCTATTTTCGTTTTTGTCCGTACGAAATACCATAATAACTTTAATGGTCAAATTACTTGGTTGTGGACAGACGTGATTGATGCAGGTAGGTTCACTGAACATGTACATTTTGGAGAAAACTGCAAAATCTGTTGGCATGCATCTTATTGGTAAAGAGCACCAGAGTCATATTGTGTTTGGTGCAACTATGTCTCAATGGAAAGTTCATAATCGTTATACTGTTACTATTTCTATGCTTTATGAATATATTTAGTTATTTATTTATTCATTGGTACACTAGACACCTGTACAGTGAACTAGAACTCCAATAAGAAGAACTTCAGCTAAGCTGGTTTACAAGCTCTCCTAAAACAATACAACAAAACAAACAATAACAGTATTTTGAGTACTACAAGATAGGCCATATAACTATGTGCTACTAATGTAGCATTAATCCATTAATAAAGCTAACAAGATTTGCTTTTCAAAGCTCTCCTTGCGGCTAACTTGAAAGAGTGAATAATATTTATTGAAAATGGATGGAGCCATGTACAGAAAAGAACATTGAAATTTTCTAGTTGAATGATGAGGAATAGATAAATCTTGAATATTCCTTAAGTTTAGCTTATGTGCCAGTGCCCTAGGTAGTAGCATTTCAACAAGTATGCAAGACATTTTGCAGTGGTTACTTGATATGTAATTTAAGTATTGCTCTGGAGTTACAATGAGGTGATACGTGTTCCCTAGATTCCACGTTAAATGAATATCTAAAACATACATTCTGCAGCACCTGTATTTTGTGTTTGAATAGTTGTGATAGAAAGTAGTAATAAACGACACTGCAGTAGTCAAGATTACACAATACTAGACTGTTACAAAGTCTCCACTTTATGGAAGAACTTAGAAGTAATTTGTATCTGTACAAGGTGCATATTTTGCGATAAGCAATTCTGATTTTTGTATTAACGTGCTGTTTAAAGCTAAGTTGAGAATCTATAGTTACCCCAGGTATTTAGCATAATGACAAATGGGTATTATTGAATTATCAATATGTAGGTCAACAGTACGTCTCATTTCAGCCTTGGTGCAGTAAGTTTTGGAACCAACACAAATAGCTACAGTCTTATTTGCATTAAGTACCAAACCGTTATTGGCTACCCATGAATTGACTGCGACAAGATCATCATTTAACTGATTGATAGCATAGTTAATAAAAAATAAATTCATTTGAGGCTTAGGATCAATATTATATTTGATGCGGTTCCACATTTACATAGTCATTCTCTGCAGAATGCACTTTGAATCCATAATATTACCCTTTCATATGTTGGGGAAGACTGTCCAGAAATTGAGTTATTAATTGGTTCAGATATTGCTGGTAATCTTTCGACTGAAAAATTTTTAAATTAGAAAGTGGACTGGTAGAAACAAAACTAGCTTGGACCCTTATTGGTAAGGTGCCTCCTCGAGAATGCGGCTTTAATGGTTGTGTTGTGTTGTTGTATGTTATAAATGCAACTAATACAGATTTGTGGGACTTGCAGATTATATGCATTTGTGATCCTGTAGAAAAGAAAACAAAAGATGAACCACAGGAAACGATATTAGCACATTTTAATCAAAGCATGACAAAAAATTTATGCGTTAGATCATGTAACCCGCATGTGTTATACACATAGGCGGCTCCGTGGCGTAGCTGGTATGCGTGTGACTACTATGCACAAGGTTCCAGTTTCAAATCCCGATACAGTCCGCTTGAAAAATGTTAGGCAAGCATTATTCACAAAAATATGCCCTCGTTTGGATGAGAGGTAAAATGTGTGTGTTGTCATGCGTGTTAAAGATTCCTACCTTACTTGGAATGGCAAGGGTTCGGCAATATTTAAAATTTCCAGGTAAAAAAAACACGCTTCCTGGCCAATGTACTACCTTTGGATAAAGCATTGGAAAATCAAATGTAGTGGAGGTGTTACACTGCGTATAAAAATTAAATGAGTAAGAACAAGTAATTTAAAACGGGCAAGATTCATTTTGTTATACCGTGTATACTTATTTTGATTTCATATATAGTAGTACGGTAAACAAGATATTGCGGTAAAATCGATAGTTTTATTCAAATTATAAACTTAAAACCACACCACACATTGTTTTATCTTCGTTAAATATATATTGAAACCGAATTTAAAGTCATTATTTTAAACCACAAAAGTGTAAACACAACTTTATAACCCTGAGCTTTTACGTGGAAGCATGAAAATTAAACTCCCCCGTGTCGATTATCATGCGTGACCCTGCATGTAAGGTATCACGCCTACAAATTCGGTTGCATGAGGACTATCCCAAATGCAGTACACAAGGTAATAAAATAAGCCAAGAGCTTACCTAACTTGTTACTAAATACCAATGGCGGTTTTCTAGTTCTCAGGTCTGGTTCGTCGAATGGCGTTTTTTCAGGTCAAACGTCAAACGCCGATAATAAAGTCCATTCCCTTAAGGTGTCTAGTGCTCACCAACTATAGTATCCCATCCTTTTTCCAAGCTTCCCGCGCGCAACATATTCGGTTTTCATACAATACATCATGGCTTAATGTCTTGTAATTCGTGGGAAACTATAATCATGAAACTATACACATAAAAACTTAAATTAAGGATTGGAAAGAAACACTTTCCCAGGCTGGGTTTAAAAATCCCATAAATTTAATTATTAAAATTAAATGTAAAACCAAAACGACACAACAATGTATCTAAAATATGAGCTTTTAGAAATTTTAATTAAATAAATAAAATGTAATGTTACATAGTTTCAATATACATATTTGCAATGACCAAGAACCAAACTCAGACATTCACCAAGGGAAATTCACGCATACTAGATTAGAGATATGACTTAATCATTTCATACAATACATTAGAATGTATTCTTTTATAGTGCAAAGACAGATGGAAACAAGTGTTAACCTAGGAAAATCACTTGACAACATAGGTACTTTCCCCACGCTTCATTTCATAAACTTGATAGGAAGACTATGATAAAAATACCCGACAACATAAATGTAGGGAACAATACCGTGTTACACATTCGATGGAAAAAAGTAGTCAGTTACTTGCGAACCGGTAATAAACCAACATCAAGATGTAGTTATACAAAAACGTAATACAATGGTGACCCGCACAGTTAGGGGTCGATCCGGCGAGAAGTTGTTTTGATAAGTAAAAATGTAATAGAGTTAATAATAAAATGAGGAACGGAACGCAGCTTCAAAGAAAAATAAAGATGTTAGTTGCTAATTCCCTCTTTAACATTCAGCATTACGATTTTTTGGATGCACTCCTTTCTTTTCATGCGTTTAGATGATTTTAGATGTGAATTTCAAAAATTTTAACCCCTTGGTTGTATTAGAGAATTATGAAAAATAGTCATTCTAGTAAAAACATGTGGATTAACACTTCGATGTATGCTATACATACATCATAAATTTTTTGTCTGTTTCTATTTAAGGGCAGTTGTAGCTCTAAAACACCAGAAACTGGTTGCAAATTAAAAGTTTTCCAATGTCCTCCAGGATCTGTTTTCAAACGATATCTCACCAATCCATTAGAACCAACATCATCATCAACTGCAATAATTTGTACAAGAGCACTGCCAACTGTTGCATTCTGTAACAAACATCATAATTTCGTTAATCATTAAAGAATATGCTCAAACCTCTGGAACCCTAAGAGTGGAATTATGCGATGGAGTTACAAAAACAGGAGCGTGATCATTATAATCAGTAATACATATTGAAATTAGCGACTCGACCATATAACTTGGAGTCCCTAAGTCTTGTGCTTTAATTGTTATTGTATGGTTACCATGTTTACCTTTCAGTGAATGTATACTACGCAACTCTGCAGTCCATTCACTTATTTGTTGCAATGAAAAGAGTCCAAGATCATTTCCATCTGATATGTCTAACATTAACTAAAACACTCTTACTAAGCAATATGTACATGTTTCAATAATACCTGTCCATTTGGCGTTTTTGGATCATCTGCGTCTGAAGCCTGAATCAATGTAATTACATGACCAATTTCATGAAACTCTGTTATACTTATACATGCTTGAGGTAACAGCAGTTTCGGAGCATTATCATTAACGTCGAGAATAGTTACACTAAAAAATACATTTAATTTAAATATTCTTTTGTATCATCAAAAAATATAAAATAGAAATTTTTGTAATTTACACTGACAATGATTACAACAAATTAGTAGCTCTAAAATATTAATTTTAAAAACATGGTAACGTAAAGCAACAACATTGTACATTTCAATGGAATTTACAGGGTACCCGGATTTCGTAGGGACAACATGGGTTACTTTTGTATTTGAAGAGATAGAGAGATAGTTAAATTGGCAAAAAAAAGGTGCAGGTTCAAGAGCTTATTAAGAATCCACTTTCAAATTTTACTTGTCATGGCCAACTTGGTTTTAATTAAAAAAAACAACAAAATCTCCTAATTTCTTTTATTTGCCGTAATTTTTTTGTTACTTAACATATTAAAATGAGGTTTGAACTGATTTGCATGATAATTTAAATACTACAATTGGCACTTAAAATCAATTGCGTCTGTAAATTTTTAGTAATCTAACCTAACGCAAAAATTTTTAATTGGAACCATGCAAATTGTTGGCACTTTTAAGAAAGGGGTTTATCTGAATTCAACGATGTATTACATCCTATAGAAATTCCTTTAAATTTTTTAAAAAACTAAGCTTTCTTTTTACTGTCAGAAATCATTATGATGACAAACACTTTGTTTTTGTATATCAAGTTATTTGTGAATTTATTTTTCAAAACAAAAAGCAGACATCATTAAACGTGCCTGTCAATAGTGTTACTGTTATTACTTAAACTTATAATGGAAAACTTTGAAAAATGTGATTTATTTTGTATGTATATCAAGTGCTATAAGAACGTAAAACTTACACTTCAAACATATGCAGCTCAATAATATCCAGAAAGGCGATTAGCTAATCGTAAAACGATATTGCATTTAGAGAAAAATTTAAAAAATTTACATTCGTTTACTGCAGCAAGACCAAAGATGTACAATAAGAATAATGCAGAAAACAAAGAAATATTATTGTATTAGCTTGTGTTAATGTGGGTGTACTTCAAGACAAATATCGCAGAGTGTAGGTGTTCCAAAGACTAGGTTTCAGAGATTTTTAAGAAACATAAGTACAAATGTTATAAATTTAAACCATCTCAAAGATTAAGACCTAGAGATGCAGAAAGAAGACTTCTCCTATGCAATTGGTATTTTTGCCAATTAAACGCAAATACCAATTTCAAAAATATAGTTTTATGGACAGATGAAGCTATGTTTATCAATTATGGAATGTTTAATAGACATAATAAGCATTACTTCACACAAACTAACTTAAAGCTGACTCTTCCAGTTCGAAACCAAGTTAGATTCAATTTCAATCTTTGGCGTGGCATAATAAATAATAGATTAATAGGTTACATTATTTTCTCTAGTAGTTTAACGCGACAAAGGTATCCTTTTTGGTTACAGGAGCAGATCGAGGATTTAATACAAGAATTGTCACTATTAACTACTAGCAGATGGTTTCGACAGGATGGATGTCCTTGCCATTATGGAATATTTAAATGAGCGATTTAATGTTGACAAGTACCAGACCCTACTTTATTATTGATTAGTTATTAAATAAATCATTCATAAATTATTATTTTCGTGCAATGTTGCCAAGCATATATTATTAATTAAATCAGTCTTCAGGATATGCTAAATCCATTAATTCTAAGTACCAAACAATATGTACACACTGAAAACTTCCCTAATGACAAAAGTTGAGTGTTAAAACTTACTACTTTGAAAAATAGTATCATTTATTTCCAGATAAATTAATTTTTCATTGGTCCACATAGCCAAACAAAGCTAAATGGAACATTTTTTTATTAAGATATTGTCTTCAAAATAATCGAAAAAAAGTCACCACATGAACGAAATCCGCCAATAAAGTAACACCCTGTATAAATCCCAATGAATTGAAAGACTAAATTTGATATTATAAAAATAATTAATGAAATAAAAACAAAATTTCCTAAAATAGTAAATTATACCATTTGAATCAGGAATAAAAGCCTATATTAATAATTAAATGTACATACTTAATTCGTTTAAATACATTTCGACTTTCACCACTGTTATAACCATATTGATAATTATCCCATGCTTCCACTATAAGCAAGTAAGAAGATTTTGATTCGCGGTCAATTGAGTCTGCTATTTTTAATACTCCAGTGTCAGGATCTAGACGGAATTTCCCCTAAAAATGTAAATAACATCGTTTAAATCGCTACTAACAATAATATTGATTATGAAGTGAATAAACATGTAAAAGTACATAAATAGTATTGCACAATATAGTATTTTACTTAAAACTACATTCTCCAAAATTTAATCAATTGTACAAAATAAAAGTTCTTTATTCCACTTTTCAGAATTACGTTATAACCCTTAGTATATAACAAACCTGCGAACTTAATCTGTCAAGTAAAAACGTTATTTTTCCAAATTCTCCGGAATCTGCATCTTTTCCTTCAACTACTGCAATAGTTTCACCTATTGCTAAATCTTCAGGTACCGATAGAGATTGAGGTTCTGTTGAAAAATAAGGATTGTTATCGTTTTCATCCAGTACTTGTATATAAAGTTCTACTCTGCTTGTTCTAGGTGGTATTCCTGAATCGGTTGCTTTAACCTAAAAGTAAATCATGTTAACAAATCAAGAAATAACTGGTATCTACCGTAAAATTTAGCCAGGTATACATTTCGTGATCAATTTTGTTGGCAACTACAATTTCGCCAGTATTTGAATCTAAATGAATAAAATTGGCAATATTAGCCTCTACATCCAATGTATAAGTAAGTGTTTTATTTTTATCAAAATCATCAGCAACAACACTACCAATGTACACTCCATTTTTACTATTTTCAGTCACTTGATAGCGATAGTATGGTTTGCGAAATTTTGGATTATTATCATTTACGTCTTCAACTTCAATAGTAACTATAGCTGCGATACACAAAATAAAATCATTATATAAGACTTAAGGAAAAGCACCTTTTGAAGTTTGAACCCCAGTTTCGCTAGCCTTGTCTTCAACTATAACACCAAAATGTATAACTTCAGCTAGTTCACGATCAAGTGGTTTTGCAACCGTCACTATACCATCAACATTTCCCACATTAAAATAAGTCAAACAATCAAAATCAGTTGAGTGTAGTAAAATACCATGTTCTGTTTTTGCTTCACAAATTACAGGATCCACTTTATATCTCAATATTGCTGAAGAGTCTGCATCATTTGCCAGTAATCGTGTTATAATAGTCCCAACCTAGAACTTTTAGCTAAGTATGTGTACAAAATAGCAAGAAAGTTATTTACGGGTATATTTTCATGAATCTTAATAGCATCTAAACCATTAAATACTGGTGATTTGTTATTGATGTCTACTATAGTAATGTTTACAGTTACTGTTGCCGATTGTTGTGTTATTCCTGGTGCACTATCTAAAGCAATTACATTAAGATGATAATGTATTTGGCGAGGTTGTATCAGATCAGGATCGAGTGATGCTCCTGGTGCAACTGAAATTATTCCCGAATCTGCTTCTATTATAAACTTATCAAATGCTCCACTTTGAATTCTGTATACAATGCGATTATTTGGTGATGATCCATCCAAGTCCTTTGCAAGTACCTATAAAAAAAGTTTAGAATAATAAGAAGCGAATTGTGGCATAGTTTACGATTAATGAATGAAGCTTAATGATACATTGAAATAGAAAATAGGCTCTACTGACAGCCATTCAGGTACTTTTGCAGTAAACATCTCCCTTATAATTATAGAAAGTGATTGTTAACAGATTATCCCTTTATTAGTAGGCTTTTTGCTTCTATCAAAGCACCCTATTGTGAATAAACTATTAGATAGTGTTGTCCACCTAAAATGTTTAGTTCTTCACCATTGAAAATATGCTTATGTTAATGAATTTACGTAAATACAATAAAGGTGTCAAAAACGACAGTGTTAATAATAAAAATAAAAGATTGAGATATACATAACATTTGCAAAAGATAAACGAAATATAAACCTTATAATGTATTTTGTAGGATTCAAAAAATAATTCTTAGACTAAGAATAGTTAGAATATTTGTTTTTTTAATCTAAAGTTGAAAATAGAAAATGTATTATATTAAAACTTAGCAACCTTAAGCAAATCTTGATGGCTACATTGATATTTGTCTTTATGTCATTTGAAAAGCATGGTTATTACAATACTTCACATGTCCAGTTTCTCTTGAATAAATCAGAGCTTGTGTTGTTCTTCTAGCACTGACCTTTTTGTAATTATACATGTCGATTGGATTCCGGAACTGGGATGCGAGATGGTGGGGTCGCCGCTACTGCAAGAGAGGGGAAGGACATTCATCGTGGTTGGGTATGGGATTCCAAGCAAAAGGCAGTGTGGTTTCTCAAGCATTCATAGACAATACTTTTTATATACAACAAAGGAACTGGTGCAGTGTGTGCATTTTCTTTCTCGTAATAATGAATAATAAATTGATTCTTATTGACGTACATAATTGATCGAGGGCGAGTTCCTGTCCTAGACGACATTATATTTAATATAAGACGGTAGAAATTGTGCTGTCGCAATATTGTAATGCTCCACTTTTAATTTTTAGTTACAAGTGTTGTAAAAATTTAATTATGAATCATTATATGTGTAATTATCTTGCAGTATACCATAAAAGTTGTTTTCTAAGAGAAAAAAACAATACTAAGTATTAAATACTAAATATTGTCTTCAAATTATTTCATTCACAATACACATTGCCAATAATTGTCCGTTACATAAAACACAACTTATAATCAAATCTGACCTTGATTGCAGTAGACTCGAATTATATCCAAATAAATGGTTTCCCAATATAAATGTTCTTCTCAAGTGTTGCAGTACTAACAAAGTTACCCAAATCGATATCCAGTTTAAAATTCTAAACACAAATCTATTTTAACCAGTTTCAAACCAATTAAATTAAAACAATAACTTCAAAAGAGCACATTAAATCTCAAAGAAATGATTTTGCATTATTATTTAAAAATTTTCTTGGAGTAATAAAACTGTTTAAAGCAAAACGTATGACATTTATAATGGTATTTAAACTTCGGGCTGTAATTAAAGTTTAGGGTTATGCTTCGTAGTTCTGGGTGGCGATTTGAATTTTCGGTGATAATTTAAAGCCCTAGAATTATCCGCTTTTAAAACAAAAATTATAACAAGAACGTATTGCTTACAATTTGCGCTTGTTAAGTCAAATTTACACACACTTTAAGTTTTCACTTTCATTTAATGTATTAATATTATTTAAACGTAGCGCTTTCCGTATTTACATGTTACTTGTTCACTAAAAATCAATAATCATCCTCTCCTAGTACGTATACTCTTATTTATAAACGTTAACTCCGATAACAGAGCATCAAAATGAAGCGAATTTTGAAACCACACCTAATCTATATCTTGAGAAATCTCATATACATGATGTCCAATCAGCAATTCTCATGCCAAATCTTTAAGATTCTATTTGTTGAAAGGTTCTAATATTGCTAGTTCCACGTCATCCTCATGGGTAAAAATTCCAATAAAATTGTACTGATTTAATTCAGCTATCTCCAACTGCAAATAATAGCTTCTGTTTTATCACTTAGAAACGTGGCTCTTACAACAAAATTTTAGAAAAGCTACATGACCGATTGACTGTACCAAGAATTCAAAGTTCCCATTTCTCAAGCGTTTATATGGACTTTGAACCGAACTCTACTGATACTTCTCAAAATTAGTAATGATGTTATAAATATCCCATTTATTTCGTTTAGTATAGAAGAAGTTTGTAAGGGAATTGAGGATCTTAAAGTGAATTCGAGTAGTGGTCCTGATGGCATACCCTCTTATCTTCTTAAACAATGTATGTACTCTATCACTAAGCCTCTATGTATTTTGTTTGATCACGTCAATGTTATTACAATATTTTCCTGAAAGATGGCTAAGTAGTTTTAAAAATGGTGATAAACACTTGGTAAAAAATCACCGACCTATCAGTGTTCTCTCTAATATATCTAAATTATTCGAACTGTTGTTAACCTGACTGTAAATAAGCAGCACGGTTTCCACAGTGGTAGAGCTACACGCACAAATCTTCTTATATGCACTAGTGACATTGTCAGATTTTTCGAGAAGGGTAAGCAAATTGATGCTGTATATACTGATTTTTCAAAGGCATTTGACACTGTCATTCATACTTTCTTAGTCAGGAAACTTGGAACGTTAGGATTCCCTTCATATTTATTAGTATTGTTATCTTCATACAACAAAAAACAGTATGTTAGAATAAAAAATTTTCACTCTTCTCCAATTCATGTTCACTCCGGAGTCCCACAAAGATGCCATCTGGGACCCTTGCTTTTTTTGTCTTTTTGTAAACAATATAGGTTCAATTTTACAGTACTGCAAATTTTTGTTGTTTGCAGATGATCTTAAGCTGTACTTCAATGTGGATGGAATTAAGGACTGTTTCAAATTGCCAAGAGATTTGGAAGCTCTTGAATTATGGTCACAAAACAATTACGTATTACTAAATTTCACGAAGTGCTACTGTATTACATAGGAAGAGAAACTTTTTTGTTTATAATTATCATATTGGTGGAGCTACTCTAAAGAGGGTAAAAGAAATTCGCAATCTAGGCGTAATATTGGACTCCGCTTTAAGTTATGTTCCACATATAAAATCTATTCTCAGTAGGAGTCATAAAATGTAAGGTTTTATACTTCGCAATTCAATACATTTTTTTGTTGGCGTATTCAGATTGCTTTATTTTTCGCATGTCCGTTCAATTCTCCGGTTTGGTCACCACAATATATGTTACATCAACATCGTTGAGTCACTGCAAGCCAGGGTTCTAAATGTTTGTAAATATAGGTTGAATTTAGGCAATTGCAACGTTTCTTTAGTAATGAACATCTTAAATATATCTTCTTTGAAAACATTTCATTCTAGAAATGATCTAATAATTTTATTCAAGTTACACAATTTGTCTAGTTGTAAGTGAGCAGATGAATCGGTACATCTGCAGCATTATCTTATCTCAAAGCAAGCCCCTTATTTTATTGAATACTGTTGCCCTATCTGTTTTATAACAAAAGAACACCAATCTTTGAGTACAAAAACTATGTGTTCAACCGATGAAAATTAGTTTTCACATTTTTAAAAGTGCAAATTCATTGACCTAATCAATAGGCAATAAACGTCATTTTGTGTGACCTTTTATTCTTAATAAATACAAAATGTGCAAACTTTGCTTTATTATACAAATAAATTGAGCTGGTTTCATTATTTTATGAGAGAAGTAAACTTGACAAGGTTGTTCTTCACCATGAGACACATCATATATCCCCTATGATTCTCACAAATGTAACAGTCAACAACGATAGTTCAAAAATTGTTTTTATTGGGCAGACAATGTAACTTTTCATTGTGTTCTTTATATTCAGGATTTACAAACTAACTAGCTTATAAAGTTCTCTTAATTTACAACTTTGTTCCAGTTTCTGAAGTGTCAAAAAGTACAATTGGTTTTATATGTTTGTAGTCAATCTCAAAGCTTTTTCTTTGTGAATTTTTGTGTATAAATCATCTAAAAACCTCTAATAAAATGGCAAACATTCGCGTTCTAATAAAAAATGTTTGCTATGGACATCCTGTTCAAAAAACTTAGTTTGTTAAAATTGCTTCGTGTTTCATTAATAAATTAATATTTCTGTCAGTATAAGAGTGAATTGGGTGGAAAAGTTTTTTAATTTTTGAATTTTTGCCAAGTTTATTAAATTTTATATTTATAAATATAAAACAGGTTCTGTACTTTTAATTGCATTAGCATAGTGTTCTTTGTCTTCTGGCACATATTGCTCTGTGCAATTAATTCTATACGTTATAATAAAAAATGTGTACCATATTTTAATTTAAAGTGCCTTTCTAGTCCTTCAAAGATTTCCAGTATCTTCTGTTACAGTTCCATTTTCCTACAGTTACAATTTGATATTCCAGAGAAGATACACCAAAGATGCGTCTGTGTCTTTCTGGCCACTCCAATCACAATGCAGGAGAGCAGGTAATGTTTAGAAATATTTATTTGTCATGTCTTAGGAAGACTATAATTAGGCCAAAAATGTTGTTACAGATTTTATAATTTGCTAATTTCACAATCAATTAGGCATCAGCAGTCGCCTAAACTATTTAGACTCGCATTGATAAAATGTTTATTCATGAGTATTAAGCTTAAAATATCACATACATTTCAAGTAAAAACTTCCTTAAAACTTACAGCGTAATGAAGAAAGAAAGATTTAGTAATGGTAATTATTCTTAAAAACAAAATATTTTCCTTGTACACTTGTAACTTACCGTTTAATACAATTTTATTTTTAAAAAAGTTTCTTCATACACTTCCAAATATTCAAAAAAATCTATACTAGAATTTACTAAATATAGTAATTACCTGAAGTATTGATGTGCCACCAGACATTGTTTCGGGTATAGTCGCATTATACTGTTCATTTAGAAACTTAGGAGAATTATCATTAATATCCAATATATGAACTATTAGTGTAGCATCACTATGCAGACTTGGCGAACCAAGATCTTTCACTCTAATAGTAAAATACAAACTCTTAGACTGCTCTTGCGGTAGTATGCTTATTGCTTCAAAATCCAAAGGGGTCTTAGGTCTTATTTTTCCAGTCTTTAACCCAATTGTAAAATTATCTTTATGCTGCCCAAGTAACTCGTATTCAATATCACTATTTTCTGTTCCTTAAAAACTATTTGCCATTAACTTAAAAGTTACAAATCTTTCTTACCATTTAAATCCGCATCTCTAGCTTCAATTTTGAGAGGTATTTCAAAATCTAATGCATTTTCATACAGATGTGCTTCATATCGACTTTGAGTGAATACTGGTGCATTGTCATTGATGTCTTCAATGTTTACAATCAGTTGAACTGAATGACGATTTCCTCTACCTAAATCATCTCTAGCTTCAACAGTCAGATAATGTTTTGATATCTGTTCTCTATCCCAATTAGGTCCTCCAGCTATTTTAACAGTAATTATTCCAGATATTGGGTGGAGGGATAACCTGATTAATAAATGTTACAATTAAGTTTTGATACAATTTAAATTACTAAAATATTAAGCTTTTAAAAATGATGTAATGACAATCTTTTTAATATACGTACTCAGTGAGAACTATTAAACCACAGTTGCGGTCAATGCTTTAATCCTGCCACGAACTAAAATTTTTTACACTAATGTAGCTTTTGAGATATATGTAAAAATATTCCTTAACTTTTAGTGCTCATTTTGCATTTAAAAATGTTTAAATTGAATTGTTTAAATTGAAAAATTGTTAACTATTATGCCGACTTTGCCTATATATTAATTATTTATTTTCGTTTATATCTAAAAAACGACTTACCTACAACAACAATGCTCTTAAATTCAAAATTAATGAACTTTTATATTTATCATAAAGATTTATGTATTCATACATAAATTTGATCGGTTGTAAGTACTTGCTTTATTTCTTGATCATTTTAAAATTGTCCGGTGTAGCTCAGCAAATAAAAGTACTTTGGGCGCCTAACTTATATTTTACTAATACTTAATACTTAATAAGAAACCATTAATATTGTCAACCACACAAAATACAGAGAAACGTTTGTTGCAGGTAAAAATGGGCATAATGTTCGTTTCTCAGTTTCTTAGGATATTGAACTATCATTGGTAATATGAGAAATACCACAGTCAAGTGTCCGTATTTAACAATATACAAAGAAATAGTCTTTAATTACTAAACATACTTAAAACTCACACCAGTTCTTTGAACTTCTGGCAGCGTCTTGCAAGGGTCACATGCTTTTCCACTGTTTTTTAGTTAGTAGATTTAGGACATATGGAACTTATAATATTTGTTTAAGCTGGTACAGTGTAAACATGTGTGTTGTAGAATTAACAGTGTCACAGCAAATTTTATAAATATGGTACATTTATTTTTCAATATTTTAAACTGTATAGTTACGATTTTGTCGAAATAAATTGCCTTATGAATTTTGTTTGAAGCGTTATTGAATATTTCTGATATTATTTAACATTTACTTTCAATCTTCTTGGCAGTTAGCAGTCGTAAATAGGTCAAAGTGTTTTAGATTAAAAATAATTTTCGTTTAATGAATTTTCAGGTATATTTGTAAGCCAGAATCGCTCTCGTGATCTCAAGTTTTTGGCACCCCCTTATTGCTCATTCTAAGGCTTTTGCCTAGCAACCCTGCGAGATTGTGTGGAGTCCAAGGCATCCACTGATCAAGAACACATTTCAGATCCGATAGCCTTCTGGAACTTTTGTCAAACACTTACACCACCCATCCCACTGAGTTAATCGTCAGAACAATTTTTTGTTGGTACTTGAAGGTTTTTGGTATTTTGCTAGCATGGGATTTTTTAGCAGAGTAATTCACTGAATTTTCTGTGATGTACCTGCTAGATATTCTGAGGACCAAAAACTGTACGTAACAAAGGTTTTCCAAGATGGTTGATTTTCCAATGGTGGGAAAACTGTGAAATTATCTGAGAATGTATAAGGATATATACTGAACACATCGTAAACGGTTTTATGAAGTTATTAATTTTGTCAGGGTTAATACTTAAAGGTCTGTACTATCATTAATCATTTTGAAGATATATACACACGAACATTTTACACAAAAGCAGAAGCAATTATTTCTACCTTTGGAGAGAGGAATATGTATTCATTTTCAATGCTAGACATTTCTAATGAAGGTTTTTAAGTTCAGCATATTTTGAATGTCTTCCAGTCATAGCAAAATTATATAAATCGATTGTAGTTGAGACTCCGTAAAAAGGAAAAATTAAACCTTAAAAATCTGTATATTTTCTGTAGAATAATAAGTAACTGCATGTCATGTATTGGCAATGATTCAGATTGCCTGGAAAAATAGTGTGTTGTTATGGCAAAATAAAAAGCCAATGCCGTAATTTATAATGTTCAAAAAATAAACTGTTCCTGTTTAATATGTGTAATTTAATTACTTTTCAGTGTAAATTAGTTTTAGCGGGGCTGTTAAGGATTTAAAGAGACTACAAGAATGATAGGTCGAATTTAGCTAGTTCCAAGTCAGCTGAAAGCCAGTGATTTATAGTGGGTTCAAGTACAGGAACATTACATAAGTTTAGAACAAAAATGGTTGATTGAAATATGTATGAAGAGCATGTAAAACATTATTTTGAAGCAAATTACATTCAAGATAATAGGAAAATGTCCGCTTTATTAACAGTAATTGGTCAAAGGGCATATAAATTTGTGTGATCCAGACTTGTCAAAACAGGAAAGTTGTGGTGAATTAATATCTAGGTTGGATAAGCAATTTTCTCCAAAAATTTCGGTTTTCCAGAAAAGGATTGAATTGATCAAATTATTCAACAAGAAAAGAGTATTAGCGAATGGTTTTGTGAGGATGAAGAATGCAACTAAAGAGTGCAAGTTTGGTAAAAACTTAAATGAAAGAGTACGAGACAAATTTGTAACTAGTATATTAAGAGAACCTATTTTGGATAAAATTTCTGAGGAAAGTGGAAATTGCATTGAAAAGCGTAGCAGCGATGATTTCAAAGTCAGAATCAGGTGTTCACAAGATAAAGGTAAAAGTAAAGGAAGGTTCTGCTGAGCAAAAGATGAATTGAGAAGAGAATGAAAAAAGGAAGAAGGTTTACAGTAAAATAGCCTATAGATGTTATGCTTGTGATGATTCAAATCATAAATATTCTGCTTGTAGGTATAAGGAGCATAAATGCAAGGTTTGTCATAAATGGGGACACTTGGCTAAGGTTGACAAGCAAAAAGGTAAAGTAAATTTATTAGAAGAAGTGCAGAACAGATGACGAGTCTACACATTTGATAAATATGTATTATGTAGGTGTTGGTCACGATAGGCCTGGTCTCACTTTACTAGCAGATGATAAAGAATTACGTAAGAAGTTAGATTCTAGAGCGGGGGTTTTGATTATTCCCGATAATGTTTTCAAGGAATTTTTGAATGTTCTTAGAAAGATGCCCATCAAATTAAGGATGTATGATGGAGCATTCTGTTACCTCTAGGTGAAACTTGGGTGAATGTGAGTTACCTGGGTAAAACAGTTAAATGTAGACTCTTAGTTGTTAAAGACAGTAACAGACTTCTTTTAGGGCATGACTTAATCGCAATTTTTAAATTTAATATTAGCCAAGGAGGCGATAATGACCATGAAATTATGGTTAACGCTTTGGGTTATGATAATGAAACGGAGCTGAATGCCTTGCTTAGTAGGTGCAATACCATTTTCAAACCAGGGTTGGGCTGTTATAAATTTGAAAAAATCGACCTTACAGAGGATGTTAAACCTATTTTCATAAAACCAAGACCAATTCCGTTCGCTTTCAAACTCAAAGTGAAGAGGAATTAAATAGGTTAGAGAATGAGGGGTTATTGAATCCTTTGGTGCCTGTAATTAAAAATGATGGTAGAATTAGGCTGTGTGCATATTACAAGATTACAGTTAAAAGGTATCTGGAGAATGTTAAATACCCGCTGCCCAGAATAGAGGAGATGTACTCAGCTATACAAGGGGATGAATGTTTTAGTAAGATAGTTTTCTTGAATGCAATACAATCAGCTGGAGTTGGTTGATAGTATCAGACATTTATTGGCATGGAGCACACGTAGGGGTATATATTTATTGAATCGCTTGCCTTTTGACACGAAGCCCGTTTGTTGGTTACTTCAGAAAATAGTAAAGGTTACAGGGTTGTTCTGGTGTGATAAATTTCTTAGATGATGTTGTGATAACGGGCAGGGATAAGCCTGAACATTTTAAAAATTTGGAATAAGTTTTTCACCGATTAGATTCTGTTGGGCTTAGGATGAATATTAAGAAATGTAAATTTTTCAAGTCAGAAATTAAATATTTGGGTCACGTGATAAATGAGGGCTTGCATAAAGATTTAGACAAGGTTAAGGCAATAGTTGGTTCACCAAGACTTCAGATGGTTACTGAGGTAAAGACATTTATTGGAATGATAAACTATTATGGGAAGTTTATTCCACATTTAACAAATATTTTGGACCTATTATATAAATTGTTGATAAAAGATTTTCTATTCAACTCATGCCAGGAAGCTTTCGAAAGGGTTAGGTTAGAAATCACTTCAGTTGGTAGTTTGGTACATTTTGATCTAACGAAAAATTAAGATAGTGTGTGACATATCAAGTTTGGGGTTAGGCACTGCTCTTCTGCATATTTTTCCGGACGGCTCGGAAAAACCTATTTGCTTCGTTTCTAAGATTTTAAGCGATTCGGAAAGGAATTATTCAGGTATAGATTCGAGACACCCTGTCAATCTATTAAACTACTCACAAGTTTTACCAGTACATTGTGAGGAATCATTTCATTTTGTGCAGTGATCACAAGCAGTTCTAGCTTTATTTCCAGAATATTAAAGCATTCCACAAATGGCTGCTGCTTGTTTATATTGTTGGGCGCTCTTTTTAAGCGGATTGCATTATACTTTTCAGCATATTGAAGGTTCAAAAAATTATGCGGACGGGTTGTCGCATATACCTATTAATACTTCTGCTGAAGGGAAAATGAACCAGACTATTTCATTTTATGGCAGAGGACAGTTTCAATAGATGTGAATCAAACTAGATCTGAATTTAGGAAGGACTGTATGTTGAGTAAAATTTACATTTAGATTAGAGATGGTTGACATACTTCAGTTGAGGACAACATCAAGTCATATTATTATAGAAAATCTGAAATAGCTATCGATGTGGATTTTCTGATGTGGGTTTATCGTTTGATAATACCCAAAAGTTTGAGACAGTTTTGTTGGACATTTATGGCACTCACTTGGGAATGGTTCAAATGAAGTCATTGGTAAGACAATATTTTTGGTGGTGGGGATTAGACAAATTTATTTAAGGGTATGTTAAGAACTATGACTCCTGTATGTTTAACTCCTCGTGACCACCCAAAGCCTGCTTGATAAAGTTTCCCAAGTCAAGATCGGTTTTTGATAGGATTCATGTTGATTTTTTTAGGACCTTTCAAGGATCATACTTATTTAATTATTTTGGATTCAGTTTTTAAATGGCCAGAAGTCTTTAAAATGAATAAGGCAAATTCTACTAATAATACTGAGAACCTAGGGGACTGCTTTGCACGTTTTGGTATTCCTAATAAGATTGTTACCGATAATGGTAGTCAATTCACTTCAGTGGAATTTGCCAAGTTTTGTAAGGTTAATGGAATTGATCATATCAAAAGTGCACCTTACCAAACGACAACTAACAATATGCAGAAAATTCTGTTAGGTATTTAAAAGAGGGGTTGAATGTCCCTTAAGGATTATAGGAATTCTGGCATTAGTATGAGCACTTTAATTAGTAGGTATTTGTTTTCATATCACAACATCCCTCATCGTTATATTGGAGAATGCCACTCCAAATTAATGTTGAATTGTAAATACAAGACTAGATTTTTATGTAGGTCTGTGGTTGACAAGTTTCGTGATAGGCAAATTAAATATTATAAATGACAGTAGGAATGTCATGCTTGAGGAAGAAGAGAGTAGTGTGTATGTAAGGTATTATACGTAAATAAATCAACCGAGATGGAAAAGGGCAATGGTTTAGCAGAGATTAAGAGATAGGATCTATTGGTATAAGTTGCTAGAAAATAAAATGTTTTGCAAAAAGCACATTGACCAAATCCTTAAAGTGGAGACATTTTTTAATTCGGAGACCTCTATTGAATAAGAAGGGTAATGGTGACATTAATACGCCTAATGTTCAATTCAGACAAAATTTGGCACGGCAAACCTTAAAGGAATGTGGTGATACTGATGCGTCTATTATGGAATCAATCTATTGAACAAGATGTTAAGGAATTGATAAAACAGTTATACAGTAATAGCAAAAATATAATTGAATCAAACATTAAATTAGATACTGTTGAGGTTAATCCTGAATAAAAAAATAATGTAGAAGAAATATCTTAATTAGACCTAAAAGTGATCAAGTCACCTTATGATCTTTGTATGTTTTGTGCTGGTTGATCTTATGCGGGAGGGTTTTGATAAATTGGCATTGCCTTGAAAAATATTGTGTTGCTATGGCAAAATAAAAAATCAATGCCATAATTTATAATGTTCAAAAAATAAAGCTGCTCTATTCAAAAGGTGTAATTTAATTACTTTTCGGCATTCATTAGACTGCATTTATGTGCTCAAACCATGGCTACCATTCACAAACTAAATGTCACCTTCCCTCTACCATACAGTCTGAACGTCGCTCTGTCAGATAAATGTCTTGTACTTTAAAAGATTATATCTATAGAAACAATTTGCTGTAATAAAAGTGTAACACATGCTAATTAAGAAATATGTTTACAACCAAAAATATTTTCTTAAATAAGCTCTGAAAGTTTCTAGATTGGTGACATAATTGTTTTGTAAACTAGAAGGATTTGTGTTAAAAAGGAAATATATTAACTATAATTTATATCTCCCAGTTTCATTTAAACATATTGGTTGCTTTGGTTTAATACTGATATTGACAATTGCGAAAAGGTTTGATTTTGCTATCAATAGTATGTTGCAAGAGACGGCCTAAGCACCAACAAGACATTCTATCAAGTGTATATTAATTTACTATGCACTGATTCACTAAGGTATTTATTGTGTGTATTTTTATGAAAATTCACTGGATCTGTTATAGTTATTTGCTCCTTCCTACTTTGTTTTATTCCTCATATAGAAAAGCAACTGTATGTTCACCTAACTTTAACTGCAGTTTCAATTAGGTGTAGTGCTCTTACTGAAAGATTTTGCAGTATAAACATGTTTACTATTTATATCAATCTAGTTATACTTACAAATTTTCAATACTTCCAGCTAAGTTTGTGTAGCGTACACCACGTGTACCAAAATTATCAGTGTCATCATCTAATGCTTGAACCCAGGCAACTGTAGTACCAATATCACAATTTTCAGGTACTGAAACTTCATATATAGGTTTAGTAAATTCCGGAGTATTATCATTTCGATCACGTATATAAACAATAACTAAGACTTCACTTTGTTTTGGATCTTCTGTCACCATTTCTCGAGCAATTAAAGTAAAATTTATGTTATTTATTTGCTCATAATCTAAATAACTGCTGTTTCTAACTCGAATTGAAAATGTCGCTTCATTTATAATTTTATAAGGAGTCACCTCAAATATGTCGTTAGCACCTGAAAGGTACAATTGAAATGTGCCATTATTACCCTAAAATAAAAATCAATAAATTGTCTATCATTATAGTTTGAAAGGTTTCAAACCTGATCGTGATCGTAAACTTCTGGAAGTGCGTTGTTAAGAAATGTAAGTGGAGTGTTATTTGGAGCATTTTCTGGGATTTCACATTCATAAATGGAATTACGAAAATGTGGTGTTTCATCGTTAATATCTGTTATAATTATAGTAACTTCCGTAACAGCATAGGGAGCTGGTGAAATTAAACCGCCCACTTCTGTTGCCTGTAAACATTTTACGTTAAAATATGTTCAAATTACACATTAATTCACATTTACTACTGCACACATTCTAAAAATAATGCGAAAAAATTTCTAGCATACTTTTAATTTGATTTTAATAAGAAATATGAAGTTGCGTTAAAAGTAGTTCTATGCTAGAATGTTTGCTTCAGTTTGATTTTGTACTGTTCTCTTTAATTCAATTACCGCTATTGCTTTAATTGCTATTACTGTTATGTAATTTTGGCAGCTAGCAAATTATGAAGTTCCCTTTTAATGAGCAGGTGGATATGCTATTAGTTCTTGGATTCTGCCAGCGTGTATCAAGAAAAGTGTCCAAACTGGGGAATTCAAAACACAAAACCTTTGCCCGAATCGAAAGATGTTTTCGAGAGACAGGAACGTTGAAGCCTGTCAGAACTAACGCTGGAAGACCTCAACAAGCCCAAACGCCAATTACGAAAGATGATGTTCTTTAAATGATTGATGACAATTCTGAAACCACTATCGAACATTGCAATGAGAGGCTGAGATTCCAAAAAGCTCTGTAAGTCGGATCATCAGAGATCAATTACTTCATCCATTCCACATTCAGCCAGTGCAAGAATTACTGCCACTTGACCTTACATGTGATTTTTCAATGCTCCACCCGAAGGTACTACATTGGCCAGGGAGCGAGTTTTTTTTACCTGAAAAAGTTTTAATTTTGCCGAACCCTTACTGTTCCAAGCAAGGTAGAGAGCTTTAACGTGCGTGACAACACACACACGGGACCTCCATTTTACCTCTCATCCGAACGGGGGCGTATTTTTGTGAAAAATGCACTGCCACTTGACTACGGATCACTTACATTTTCACAAATTGTTCGGGAACACAGGGTAATTGACAACAGATTCCACGCTAATATCTTGTTTACTGATGAGTCCTGTTTTACACGTCGTGACATGACAAATCTGCACAATAAGCATGTGTATGGAGATAAAATTCACATGCTATTAAAAGTAGACATTATCAACAAGAATTTAAAATTAACGTCTGGGTCGGAGTTATTGGCAATATTATGGTTGGGCCATTACGATTGCCTGATCGTTTGGATTGCGCTAGTTGCCTTCGATTTCTTCAAGAAAGTTTGCCGGAATTACTAGAAGACTTGCCCCTTAATGTTCATCAAAACATGGTCTTCATGCACAACGGTGTACCACCTCATTTTGCACGTGCTGTAAGAGAGTATCTTCATTAACAATTTACTCATAGATGGATTGGTAGAGGCCACAAAGCAACCATTTGATGGCCTCCGCGTTCTCCTGACTTAAATCCTTGCGACTTCTACATCTGGGGAGCGTTAACAACACAAGTGTACAAGGTTCAAATTAATAATCCCGAACAACTGTGGAACAGAATTCAAAATGCTGTAAATACATTATGAAAAAACGATAATGTTTTAAGATGGGTTCATGTCAATTTCATATTTCGAATTGACCCCTGCATTAATGAAGGTGGTGGTCACATTGAACACTTGTAAAAAGTGTTGTCTTTGTGTCCACGGCCAAGTGAATTTGTGTTTGAACTCGTCTCACAGACAAACTGTATATTTTGGTGTATAGGTAAATTAGGGGTGGGATAAAAGTTTCAGACGAAGTCTTGGGGGGGAGGAAGGTTTACAGCAGGAGAAGATGGGTTGATAGTCGCCTCGGGGAAAAAAATTAAATGAATCTTAATATATGGACTACAAAGTATACAGGTCTAAATATGGACAAGAAAAAGACATACATGGGTAGAACATTAATGAAATGCAAAATGATAAGAATTTATTTGTAAACAGAGGTAGAGATAAGAGAAAATAAGAAGTTTTAATAAAGGACACGATATAGTAGGAAAAATTTATTAAGTTAAAATTGTTTTGAAAATTAATAGATAGATAGTAAAGGGGAAATAAATATTAATTGTATTTCCTACCTGTACTTAGAGGTTTAAAAGCGAGAAAACTTCAAAAATAAATTTGGAAGATTTTAACAAGTCAAGAGATATATTAAATTTTTATTCAACAGCAAGAAGTTTTATTTTCCCATGAAATTATTGAGTGAATAATAGAGTATATAAGAAAAGAGAAGCCCAGCAGTTAATATTAAAACCAATAACACAGCGGACGAGTAGACAAGGAAGTTCAGGAGAAATGAGAGCCAAAATTTCAAGATAGACGACACAGACCAGGAGGATATTGTGTAATTTATTCGTAGTTATCTTCACTGAAAAGAAGTTTCATAGTTAGTTACTATTTAGACAATACCTTTAAAAATTTATATTCTGACTTCGGAGAAACTATAAAGTCAACACGTGTCTATCTAAAATTTTATATCAATAGATAGATAAATAGATAATCTTTAATCCAATGGCTATTGTGTACAATATATGGGGCATGCCAAATAACATATTAAAATTTATAAACGTATACCTTCAATGCAGATATAGATTAAAGTCAAACTATGTTTATTTATTTATTTCTTTGTTCGTTCGTTCGTGGGTTCGTTTGTTCGTTCGTTCGTTCATTCGTTCGTTTGTTTGTTTGTGTGTTTGTTTGTTTGTTACTAGCCATACTTCGGTTCCAACGCTCCCACTTAATAAAATATTAATACATGGACTTGTCAAAAATTTAATTTTTATTACCATGCAAAAGTTCTATTCCTTGCACGCAAAACTCTTGTTTCTTGATTGTAACAGCTTTTGTTAAGCTATCTGCCATGATATTTTCAGGAACGGTAATCGTTCCATCCTCGATTCAATCATGAATGATGTGGTATCGTACATCAATGTGTTTGGATCTGGCTCGGTATCCGTTTGATTTGGCTAATCTAATTGCGCTTTGGTTATCACATCGAATCGCAATAGAGTTTTCTTTAATGTCCGAGTCCATGTCTTCTCCAAAATATTTGAGCCAAATAGCCTCCTGAGTAGCAGAAGTTAAAGCCATATATTCTAACTCGGTAGTTAGGAGTTCTACAGTGGGTTGCCTTTTAGAGCACCAAGATATAGCATCACCAGCCAATTTGAAAATATATCCTGAGCATGATCTATGTTTGTCCACATCTGATGCCCAGTCAGTGTCTGAATAACCAGTTAAGTTTTCAGATACTGAATAGCAAAGCTTTAAACCAGCAGTACCTTCTAAGTATTTAAAAATTCTCGTAACAGCCTTCCAATCTGCCTCACCATGTTTACTATTGAGACGACTAACATCACTAACGGCAAATGTAATGTCAAGTCTCGTTCCTTGCATCAAATATAACAAACTACCAACAGTTTCCTGGTATGGAACTTGCTCCAAGTCACGGCTTTTGCACATCTCAATTGATAACTTTTGATTAAGGTCACATGGTGTAGCCGCTGGCTTACAATTTGACATTCCAAATTTTTTCAGAATCTCATTTATATATCTTGTTTGATCCAATTGAATTCCATCATTTCCATTATAAGTAATATTCAGGCCAATGCAACTTTTGGCTTTACTTAAAGCTTTCATATGAAAATGCTTGTTGAGCTAATTTTTAGTTCATTGTGCTTCTTTGTATTTTTCCAAAAAATCAAGATATCGTCAACATATATTGCGACAATCAGTTGGCGATCTTCATTGTAGAAGACACATGGACCGACAGATGATTTTTGGAGTCCAAATAGCTTTAACATTTTCTCTAATTTGAGATTCCATTGTCGTCCACTTGGCTTTAATCCGTATATTGCTTTATTTAATTCACACACTTTGCGGCTACCACTGTCATAACCCTTCAGTTGTTCCATCTATATTTCCTCGTTGAGATCACCTTGTAAGAATGCGGTAACTGCATCCATGGTGAATGTTAAACTCATATTTTGCAGCTAAACAATTAAGTATCTAATAGAGGTGTATCGGACCATTGGTGAATATGTTTCTATGTAATCAATTCCATATTTCTACAAACATCATTTTGCTGCTAAACGTGCCTTGTAGCATAGGCCGTTACCATTGTTTTTAGTTTTAAATACCTATCTACATTTTATCGCCTTGCGATTAGGTGGTAATTTGACCAAATTCCACGTATTATTCTCATCTAGTGACTTAAGCTCTGCCTTTATAGCTGAGTTCCTTTCTTAGTGTTGATTCTAGAAAAAGATTCATTTAACGAATTTGGATCGCTATCCTCTGTTTCTGCTATGGAAGTATACACATAATCCTTTAGCCGAAGAGGTTTATGAGTGCGTTCCGTTCTTCTGTTAGCTTCAATAGGTATTACAATGTTTTCATCGAGAATATAAATCATTCTGATCTTCTTCAGCTGATTTGTCCAAAAGATTTTTGTCAGCTGTTTCTACTTGAGTTAAATCGTCTTTATAATCTCCCACTAAAACGTTATTCTGAATGTCAGAAATTGTAGGGTTTTGGTTCATATTTATTTGCATTTACATAAAAATTACATTCCTACTTATTTCTATCCGTTTTATAACAGGATTTATACATTGATACCCTTTCGCCGTTTCACTATAACAAATCAAAATTAGTTTTTGTGATTTTGGTCCCATTTCTTCCGCTTTTATTTTGGAACATGCTTCATTACAGGGGATCAAAATATTTTTAAATGACTTAAATTAACCTTAAACCCTTTCCATATTCCTTCAGTTATTTTGAAGCCGACACCTCTTAATTTGTTCGCTGTTCCAATTATTTCGTTTACGTAGTCAGACATTAATTCACAATTTTTTTAACCGTACTGTGATTAATTTTACGTAACAAAATTATCTGACGAGTTAATCCATGGTTATTAAACAGGTTTTCTAGTACCTGCCACATTTCTAATGCTATATTAGCGTTTTATATGCATATGCAATTGTTCACTGACTGATAACACTATGCGAGCTTTTTGTTTTTTTGTTATGCATTTTTCAAGTCCATGAAATTCCAACATATTCTCCATGGCAAACTTCCACATGTGGTAGTTTTCGCTTCCTTTGAGCTTCTCTATTGTACTTCCTTCTTGATTAGACATTTTGTCGTACACACATAAAACTTACGCACATGTATAATAATACCAGCCTGTAGCACTTATTATTGTTTGGCATACCTGGGCCCATAACCTGATGAAGTTAAAAGTGAATATTTAGCCAACAATAAAAACATGGTTATTTAGATTCTTAATAAAACAAATACTTGTATAAATAATAGATCCTAATATTATAATTTAATGGTTTTTATGAACTAGGAAAATAAAAAAGAACTTTTTCTGTAACAGGAAAAAATTTGACATTTAATGTTTCTTGCTAGGTAACAAAATGTCACTTTTTATGAATTTACTTTTATCCCTGGGAAAAAATGAGTACTTTTTTCCCGGGTATGTGCAAATAAGTAACCACTCATAGAATTAAATTGACAGATATTTGATTACTTCAAAGGTTTCCTTAGCAACGCAAGTCTAACTGTCCCTATTAGTACAACAGCCTACTTGTTTGAAACTTCAAATTTGACATCGATTGATTTTTTGACTTTAATATATTGTAATATTTTGTCAATACTAAATCATCATTTGCGTGTCACAGAAAAAAATAGTGTATTATACACTGGTAAAAATATAAAACTTTAACTCTCGGTGTTTTGTCTCCCTCTGCTTTGCGTCGGGAGACAAACACCTCGAGTTAAAATCTAGTACTTTTTCCCTTGTATAATAAATAACTATTCATGTTTGATTTTTTGTCAACTACTTTTAAACAAAACTACTATAAAACCAAAGTGAACTTAATTACAGTTATAAATCTAGAGAGCATACTAGCCATACTTCGGTTCCAACATCGTGTTACTTTTTTTTTATATTCAAATTAGCTTAGTTGTATAGAGAAAGGTGACAATTATTGTTCTAATAGTTGATTGATAAAGTTTGATAGAACAAAAGTTATACAGAGCTTTTGTACATGTGCACAACTATACATCAACCTAACTTTCAATTACGTTTGGCATTTTTGTCAATCATATCTGACGGTGTCAAGTTTTTTGATTTATGTCAGTTATAGCTCCAAATTATACAGCTGATGCCAATTATTAAAAAATATACGTAGTGGATAATTACACTAAACAAGTTGATTAATACTAAAGTATTAGTTCATAAGGTGAAACATTGATACTTAAACTTTTATGTAAAAGCCCAAATGATCATTTCAAATTAAGCTAGTAATTGAAAGATGGATCTGAAAAGGATTTGAACCTGTATCTTAGGTTTTCGCAGCCAATGCATTTTCCAATTACTACATCACTCAATAAGTCCGTAGGATGATACATAGATGGCGTTGCTATGTAATAATCCATATGATTTGTAGGAAGTACTAACCTAAAAAGATATCTGTCAAAATTTCATGACAATCCGACGATTAGTTTACAAGTTACAGAGGTTCAAGTGACGATACTTTTGAGTTTTTCAAAAAATGAATTCCAAGCAATTTCGCGTGTTGATTTATCATTGCTTTTGATGGGTAAAATACCATCGCAGCCAAAGCATGGCTTGATAAGTGTTATCCGGGCTCTGCTCCATCGAGGCAAACGGTGGAGAAGTGGTTTGCTGATTTTAAACGTGGCCGTACAGACACTGACGATGCTGAACGCTCTGGAAGGCCAATTGAGGTGGTTACACCGGAAAACATCAAAAGTCCACCGAATCGTTTTGGAAAACAGAAAAGTGAAATTGCGTGAGATAGCTGACACCTTGAAGATATCAGAAGGCAGTGTGCACACTATTTTGCATGAACATTTGTCCATGAGAAAGCTGTTCTCAAAGTGGGTGCCGCGTTTGCTCACAGTGGACCAAAAACAACAACGTGTCGATGATTCTGAGAGCTGTTTGGAGCTGTTCAACCGGAATAAAAAGGACTTTTTGCGTCGGTATGTGATAATGGATGAAACATGGATCCACCACCACACTCCAGAGTCTAATCGGCAGTAGCTGAGTGGACTGCAGCCGGAGAACCACGTCCAAAGTGACCAAAACCGCAAAAGTCGGCTGGTAAGGTTTTGGCGTCTGTATTTTGGGATGCGCACGGAATTTTGTACATCGACTATCTTGAGAAAGGAAGAAGAATCAACAGCGAATACTACATGGCATTATTAGTGCGTTTGAAGGAAGAAATTGCCAAAAAACGGCCACACATGAAGAAGAAAAAAATTCTCTTTCACCAAGACAATGCACCGTGTCACAAGTCGATCGCAACGATGGCCAAATTGCACCAATTGGGCTTCGAATTGCTTCCCACCCACCGTATTCTCCAGATTTGGCCCTCAGCGACTACTACCTGTTCGCAGACCTGAAAAAAATGCTTGCCGGAAAAAAATTTGGCTCGGATGAAGAGGTGATCGCTGAAACTGAAGCTTATTTTGAGGCCAAAGACGAATTGTTTTACAAAAAAGGTATCGAAATGCTAGAACGGCGTTGGACTGATTGTATCACTCTTGAAGGAATGTATGTTGATGAATAAAATCGAATTTCGCCAAAAAAATGTGTTTTTCTTAGTTATCCTACGGACTTATTGAGTGATGTGTTATGTCACCGAGACGGGTGACGACAATTGGAAAATTATACAAATCTACATTATTTATTCAACCATACATCAACCTAACTTTTAATTATGTTTGTTAATCATTTGGGTTTTGCCTAAAAGTCTGTTATTATTTCATCTTATTAACTAATACTTTAGTATTAATCAATTTGCTTTGTGCAATTATCCAATATGTGTATTTAATAGTTGGCATCAGCTGTAATTTTAAGCGTTGCCTCCTGCCTATATATGACATAAATAAAAAACTTGGCATTCAGATATGATTGACAAAAATACTAAACGTAATTGAAAGTTAGGTTGATGTATGGTTGTGTGCATGATTTACATTTGTATAATTTTCTAATTGTCGTTACCCGTCTCGGTGGCGTAATTGGAAAATGCATGGGCCTCGAAAATCTAAGATACAGGTTTGAATCCTTGGGTCCTTATATTTTCCGTCTTTTGAAAGTTAAGTTGATGTAAAATATTCTAATTCCATCACTGGTCGCAGTAGTTTAATTGGTAAATACATCAGCCGCGAATGCTGATGACACAGGTTCGAATCCGGTCTGGGACCTTATATTTTCCATCTTTCAATTACTAGCTCGATTTGAAATGATCATTTAGGCTTTGCATAAAAGTCTGAGTTATTATTTCATCTTATTAACTATAATACCTTAGTATTTATCAACATGACTTATGCAATGAATTACCTAATAAATTTATCGCTATTGTTACTTACAATTATTTGTAATATATATGCCCCTGAACTAGAAGTCAATGATTCTCTATCAAGAGAACTTGTTGTTAACACAACTCCTGTGTCTCGTTCAATTTCAAATAAATCTGCTTCTGCGCCAATACTGTTTGTCGATAAGGAATATACAATTGCATTATTTACACCACGATCTCCATCTACTGCTGTCACTGTAAAATTGAAAGCTATTAAACCAGTCAAAAGGGTTAACAAATATCTTACCTTTTAAAATTGAGGTACCAATTGGTGCATCTTCTGAGATTCTGGCAACTGGTTGTATCCTAACAAAATCTGGAGGTTGATCTTCAATATCCTCAACTTTAATTAAAATTGCTGCTGTTCCAGTGTTAATCCTACCCTGTTTCGCCCTATCAATTGCCAACACTTTTAGTTGATGTACTGTCTGCTTTTCATAATCCAATGATCCTGTTAGTGTCAATATTTCGAAGAAAAAAAATTGATGAAATATTTATAGCTATTAAAATGTCTTTAAAAAGCAACATATATTTTGGTATGTAGAAAACTAAAGTTTTAGTTAAATGCAAGTGGGATTGATAGTTACACATAACTGATTTCAATTTTGCATTGTGACTAAGGGGGCAAAAATAAAAAGTAGTTTCATTAGTTAGATTGATAAGGTGTTATCCATCACCTGTCTTTTAAAAAACTTGCTACAGCAATAATTAAAAATGCGGTAGTACAGTTATATATATATATATATATATATATATATATATATATATTTCTCGACTGGTTGAATAATTATTTAATTTTTTTTTATTATTGGGGAAAGCAGTCAAACTTGATGGATTAATAAAATACTCTTTCAATCATTCAAGCTTTCGTTAAATTTATTATCTTCGTCAAAAATCTAATACATATAAATTAATTGCTGAAATAGTTGTTTAACATTATTTACAGTTATGAGTTTTATATATACATATAACTAAGGATATCGAAAATTTAATTTGATACATATTTATAAACACATTGAGATATGTAAATCTTTCTGCATAGACTAATTATTTTACATAGTCAGTAACTGCTACAACATGTCAATGTGTTTCAAATTTTCATAATTTGTACATTTAAAATTTTTTCGATATCCTTAGTTATATGTATATATAAAACTCATAACCGTAAGTAATGTTAAACAACTATTCCAACGATTAATTTTATATGTATTAGATTCCTGATGAAGATAATAAATTTATCGAAAGCTTGAATGATAAAAAGAGTATTTTATTAATCCATCAGTTTTACTGCTTTCCCCAATAATAAAAAAAAATTAATATATATATATATATATATATATATATATATATATCCTATCGATTTCTGATGACTTTGGGTTTAGTATGCCTACTTTTGAGAATAGTAGGGCGTGATTTTTTTTGTTTCTTTTGCTAGGTAGGGGTCGTCCAAACTTCCTGTTCCTTTTATTTGGGGACACTTTTTTTTCTCTCTTCTTCCGAAAACTTAACTTTTTATATCCTGTTTCCTTTTCCGCTTTATTTTTCCTCCGACTGGCCTTTCTTAAGTCCCGACGACTACCGCTTGTCACATAAGAGTGGTGCTTCGCCACTGACTCCGTTTTGGCGAATTGAGTAGCGCTTTTCTATCCAATGCGAGCCCTTCTCTCTCTCCATCTTGAAAACTACTATGATATTCCGAACTGATTCCAACCGTATTCTTTTATAAAATTTATTATGTAGTTTCGGTTCAATTCTGTACTTCCTCACTTTAGTAGTGTTGGTTTTTATCACCTGATGGCGGTTTTATTTACTTTTGCCATAGTACAGTGATTGTTTCGAAATTATATCATTATAATAGCTTCGATTACTTCATAGGGTTCTTGGGAACTATTCCACTCTGATGAGGCTAACTAGCCGAAACCATTGGTCAGTGGACGTTTCCTCCCCTATGAAGTAATAAAGCCAATGTTTTGTTAATGGCTATATAACTACCAGCCCGATTTGTATTTGTCAATGGCTCTTATTATTTTCATAAGAGTTTGTTTACAGATACATCTTACTTTTTATATATATATATATATATATATATATATATATATATATATATATGTACATATGCACACTGCATGTCTGTATTCAGAGGTGTGTATATATGTGCACATTGTTTAATGAATGTAGTAGCCTAGCAAGTTTATATAAAATTTGAACAAAATTATTACTAGTTTGATACATTTATTATGTAGCTCAAGTTTCTACTTCATTTGCCTTGTATTGTATTATTCATCGAGGCATTAAGAATTAATTTACAAATTTTTTGTATGCGATTTGGTGTTTAATATATTATTATAAATTTTAATATTTTAGGCAGATGATTTCGCTAAATTACAAGTAATTATAAAACTTACAATTCACAAAAAGAATGAAAACAGAAACAATTATTTTTATAACAAAAAATAGTATTCTGTACTTGTAATACAAAAAGCTACACTGCAAGATGTTTAAAATATTTGCCTTAGATATAAATATACGTATTAACAGATTGTAGCAATTATTTGTTTAATTTAAATTCATACTTTGTACCTACCTATAAGGCGTACAACACCCTTTCCTGTGCTGGTACTAATTGTAAAAAGCTGTTGTACACTACCGTCCAATTCTTGCAAATGATAGATTACTTGTCCATAAGCACCATCGTCTGCATCGGTAGCTTGTAACGTTGTAACAACACCATATTCTGCATTTTCAGGTATTGTAATTGTCGACTGATATGGTTTAAAAATAGGTACATTGTCATTGACATCTTCAACTAGAATTAGAAGACTTTGTGTTACATAATTTCCTTGACCCAAACGACCATCAGTTAAAGTTAGGACTAGAGCATATTCATCACGAATCTACAACATGTCATATAATAAACTGCAGTTTGAAATTTTTTTTAAAGTACTTCACGATCAAGTTCTTGAGCAAGATAGACATTAGCTTCACTAGCCGAAATATTTTCAATTCGAATTATTTCACTTCCAGATTGCTGTCTAACACCAAATTGTAGTTTATCACTGTCCGGATCTACCCCTCGTAAGTTATATATAATCGAATCTAAAAAAATATGAAATAAAATAAATATTTAAAAATAAATAATACAAATATGACACTGGATACTTTCTGGTGTTGTATACTTCTAGAGTTGAGCAAATCATTTAAGTTAATTGTAAAATTAATAAAAATTATTACAAAGCTCGCTTTACTAAATATAATCTAATAAAATACCCACGGCTTATTCATTTTTTAAGTTACAAATCAGTGTGTAAGTATTTCACTTTTGATTTAAATATTGAAAATGGCAATAAAATTATTTTATTGTATTTGTTTAATTTACATGTTTCTATTTCCGCTATAATGGCTAACACAAACCACAAGGTGCGAGAACAAATACATCGTGAAATTAAAAATATTACCAAGTTCTTTCTAAAACAGATAAAGATCTTTAAATTACTCAACAACACTCGTAGGGCTTAACTTTTTATCAAAAAATGACATATTATTTAAAAACATTGTTAACTTAATAGTTTAATAACGATTCTTTGAAATGAAGCGAGTGATTATGGGCTGAGTAACATGTCTGTATATTACACCATAGAAGCACCCAGGTAGATCAAATAATCCTAAACGATATGTCATGAATCAATATTGTGATAATACAGATAATAGTTTTTGCTTCTAAAATCAATCCTAAACTGAAAAAGTAACAACTTATGTTAAACATTGGCAGCATGTAATGCACCTTCAGAAATAATAGATCTCTCTGTGACACAATGTAAATATCCTATAATCATAACTCCCTTAACTACAAAAATAATTTAAAACTGAAATACATATTTCAATTACTAAGTATGGTCATCATCGGCAGAAAAATTGACACACTACAAAAAGTTGTTCAAATTAAGGAGATATAATTACAGTGACTTCTTTTAGAATTGTTAATTCAATTTCAATTAATAAATCCTGTAATACAGAATTTCGAAATATTGGTCTACCTATTGTTACTAATTTTGTGCAAAATATTCATATAAAGTCGGTATCTAATCTAAAAAAAGTTTTGATATTATACTATTACTGGAACAAATTATTTTAATTTCATTTAATAGTTTCTGTCAGTAGAATTTTAATAATTCATTCATTTTGTCCATTGAGGAAGAAGCAACCTGTTCATTTTTCAAGATTTTATTTAAGAGAAGCTTTTGCAATAAGTTTAAATCTTGCATATCGAGGTACTTCCCAAATGCCATGCCATCCTTAATGTTCTAAACGGTTATGAAAAGTGTTGAAATTTCCAATGATTTTGTTGGTCCCTAAATTAGACTAAATATATATTTCTGGCACTGTTACCTTACATGCTGTGCCTTCTAAGTGACAAGGTTGTTCTCGCAGTTTCCTGAATAATGAATTTTTGTTTACACATACTGTTCTAAATGAGATCTGAAATATTGTGTATAAGAAAGAAAATAGCATTGAGTGGTAGGAGTTCTTTGCTCCTACCATTCTCGAATGTTGACACGGTCATGGCAAGTGTTGCTTACAGAATGTGATTTACATATACATCTTCTTAGTGGTCAAAGGATGGAAATGTCTTAAATACCAGTGTTGTGAAGTTTCACAAGGAGGATCCGACTAACTAGTTTAAGAGTTCTTAATGCCATAACAAGGTTTCGATGTCCTAGCAAGAACAAATGAAGTTGGTTCCATATTATATTGGAAGAAAGGGGCATGCTGACATAGTCAAGGACGTTTAGAGAGTCTTCTCATACCACATATCATTCATTAGAATATGCTGAGGTAAAGGAACAGGTATTTAACTTTATGTTAATTCACAGGAATTATATAGAACTTTTTCTGCGACATAATGTACTTTTAAATTTTGTAAACTAACAAACAAATTTCTGCATACTGAGTACAGATCAATTTATAATCTATGGTAATTTTTTTTACTTTGCCACTTGTGTGTATAGGTCTGAAAATGTATTCCAGTATATTTTGGATATATATTTAATTTGATATAATAACATTGAAATATTAGTTATTGTGTACGGCATTGAAAATTAATTAATATAAGTACCGCACAATAATATGTAATAACGATTAATGAGCTAAGATTTGGACAAGGAAAAGCAAAAGGGAATTTAGAATACTCATATACAATGGTTAATATATACGTATTCTTTGTCGAGCTTCGCAGCGGTCCTTTAAAATCATTACTAAGCCTTTCTAGAGATCTTGCAGCTATGATAAGATGAGCATAGTTATTTTTGTAGAACCTTGGATTAAGCTCTGTGCCAATAGAGCATCCAGATATCATTTCTTGAACATCTTGTAAAGCGTACGGTAAATTTCTGTTTCGCACAAAATGAAACGTTCTTGTTATTCCTGGGTGACATACTACTTCATGTAATACGATTTTTTACAGTTCTACAAACATAAGAAAAACCATCGGCTACTATGTACAATTTTCCATGGTGGTAAATTATGTCATAATTATAGCTATTTAGTTCTAATCGTCATCATAATATCCTTTTCTTTTTAATTTTGCTTTGTGCTTATTATGAAACATAAACAAGACTGACTCTTGGCCTGTTAAAAGCTTAAAATGTCTGTTAGTGAGAAAGTGTCTTGTTCTTCATAATGATTCCACAATTGTATAAGCTTCTTTTTGATTAGCAGATAACATCTTTGTTCTGATTCCGAAAGTCCCCGGAAAAATCAAATAGATGAAATTTTTGTGGTAGTGTGGTAATAGCAAAATCAAAGGCTTCAGTTTCAATCATTAAAGGATCATCACCTTGGGTAGCCTACATTAGAGCACCAGCTACGTCCCTTTTTAAGATTTCAAAATCATTGAAAGCATTTTGCATAAGTGGAAACTTACTAGATTGAACCAAGCTTTTTATTTTGCCCCAAAATTCTTTAGCCACTTTGAATAGAGCAAAAACATTCCAATGACATGTTTTAAAGTAGCAAAACTATTCGAAATAAGCAATTCAAGTAATTGTTGCAGTCTTGAAGTGTCCCGTTTTAAGGTGCCCTTTTAAATAATATAACCTAACAATTTATAGAGTTTAAAGAAAACTTGCACTTTTTTCATTGAGAATGAGATTATATCTTTTGACATCAAAAAATGCACATAAAATCGAATTGTGAGCCTGTTGAGTTTTTCCACACACAACAACGACATCTAAGTAGGCAAAGACACACTGCAATGTTTCAGTTTTAATGATGGAAGTAGTAGCACGTCGCAAGCAGGACACTCGGTTAGTCACACCAAACAGCACGCGACAAAAACGACAAATCTACCCAGCTGCTTCAAATGGTGTAAATTGGTTTTCTTCCTCATGCATGAGCACCTGATGATATGCAGCTATTAAATTGATGACTAAAGACCGAGTCTTTGGCTACTTCTGCTCCCATTTGTTCAAAGTTAGGTAACAGATAAGTATCTAACATTGTATACTTATTTATAGTTTGAGAATAATCGATCACTAGACGCTTCGTATGAGTTTGGAGTTTAGTAACTAACACGAGCTCGCCGGGGAGATAAACATTCTTCAATAATTCGCTCTTTCAATAAATTCTGCACTTTCAAGTTAATGAAGGCCAGATACTCTTCACAATATTTCCTAGACTTTGTCTGTTACCTTTCTAAACAAGGAAGGAGCTTGTAATTTTGTAGCTGCAGTTGCTTAAATATATCGTGTCCAAC
This sequence comes from Platerodrilus igneus, assembly GCA_036346225.1. Lineage (NCBI taxonomy): Eukaryota > Metazoa > Arthropoda > Insecta > Coleoptera > Lycidae > Platerodrilus > Platerodrilus igneus. Next base: position 6,228,469 of record JARFIW010000439.1, on the reverse strand, counting down.
GATGAGATCAGTATACATAGATTAGGAAGCACGCTTATTTTAGTATCCGGATAAGTAAATCCTTCAAGCTTTTAAGTACACCAGATAAAATTCTTCAACAGTAGCACAGAATGTACTCGTAGTCATAGAAATCTAACTGGAACAATCATATATTTTTGTGTGGCCGATATATAAAACCCTTGTTTCCAATTATTTTCAGCTCGGAAAATATGCTGTTTGTCAAGCTAGACAGATATAGTGACATGAGATCGGACAACTGACACAAGAGCCCGGAAAAATGATTCCAAGACCCATATGTGAACAATTACATCAAAAACAAAGTAGCCGTTACGTTAGTGGCCACGACAGTAGTTTTTATGTCAGTAAGTTCTTGTAAATTTATTGTTACAAGTTTGTTAATTATTTAAAAATTTAAGTAATATTGTAGTTCTATTATTGTCAAATTATATGTGGCTGCACAAAAAAGTGTCGTTACAGAGTTTGCATGCTTTGTGAGCTCTGCCTACGGCGTCGTCCTGAAAACTGTATGCTCGCCTTGAAAATTACCACTTTCCAAGCTTGGCACATAAATAACTATTTAATTCAATTTTTCAAAGCAAAATAGTAACGAAGAAAACTCAGAGCTTTCTTAATCTATGGGCATTTTAGCTCGAACACCTTGTACTTTAGCATAAATAACCACTTCGGACAAATACTGAAAAGCAATCTATTTTGAACATGTCCCACATTTATTAAGATTGATTTGTTTGTTTACTACATTATTAATAATAAATTTGCAAACCATAGCATTTATGAACTGAAAACGAACCTTTCAAATGATGATGATAGCACATGCTCCTACTTCCAATTAAAAATTTAAGGGTTACTCAGAAGAGGTTTGAATTTGGGGATGAGGTTTTTACCTAGCAGGATGTTATATCAGAATATAAATATTCATAATAATTGAGATACTGAATTTATTCGATTTGGCATTTCCTCTCTAAACTTGTGAAAAAAGGGCATAACCTATAAATAAATAAAATGCAATTTTCTTTTGTTGTGCAGTTAAATTTGTTTGTAGTTATTATAGCTTCGCATTAGTTATAGTTATTTTTACACTAAATTTCTAATGAATGCATTATGAAGATAAAATGAATTCTTGATCCGTATACAAAGACAGATTAGACAAAGACACCTTACTTGCCTACCTGTTCAAATCCAACTTGCTTCATATGCTAAAAAAGGTAATGACGTTTTCCAATTTGTATCTTTTGTATTGGAAAAATGAGGAAGCTGCAGTACACATAACGTGTTATATGGCTGCAGTAGCACTATTACTGATTTAAAAATAATTTTTTCTTTAAATTTATATATTAAAGTTTTCTTCTTTTATTAACATTAGCAAATTTCGCATTTTGAAAGACACACGCTAATATGCACAAGCGGAGTTTTGATAATTATCAGATAGTTAGGCAACAGCCGCGAACGTGTTTTGTTTAATCTTTTGTTTAACATGTTAGAAGCAATTGGAAGTAATTCAAACTGCTTATAAATTAGAAGTAAGCGTCTTAATTAATCGTTAGACAAATTAGGAACAGTAAATGATTAAAATAGTGGTTGGTGCTATAAATCGGACGTAGTATTTGAGTTATCGTTTAAGTGTATACACACTCCTATTTGAAACTTGTATTTAATAAGAGGGTGAGTGAATTGTTTAAAAACTCTACTAGTAGGTGTTTAATTTCCTAACTATGTTAACATAAGGTTGTAATTTTAACAAGAAAATCCTATTGATATACATTAAAATACAATAATATTAGCTAGTGAAATATGTTCAAATTATTTCACCAATATTAAATTCGTTTACAATACGTCATCAAGGAAATATAATAGAATATCTATCCATCTTTTTATTCATTCTATGCATATAATTTTTTGGTACGCAAACAAGAACCTTTGGTTGCAAGACCGTAAACAAGGAGGGAGGTTTGGTTTATTTGCTCAAGCATACCCCTTGAGCTCTAGCATAAATTCAAAATACGAGGGTACCCTGAAAAAATGATGCACACATGTTTGTAGAACACTAACAAAATAAGCTACAGAAGTGCGCATGATGGCATACGGAAGTTTCGGAAGTCCCAATCGCTTCTTCGTAAACTATATTTGACATAAGATAGGGATTATCCTGATTGGTTAGCTAGTTTTGGCGGGACACCTTAGAAATTTTGAATTTCTAAACCTAGAAAACAACAATGTTTTTATATCTTAGCCACCAAAATAATAGTTCCCAAGGTTTGTTTTGCATCACAAGGCGGATCCCACCTTCTACTGTTTTATTTTTATTTCTTACAAGGTTAATGTATAATAGAGCCCTGAAAGTGGAAATGGAAGATAAAAACCTTAGTTATACCTATAAATTTGATTCAGAAAGTAACAATTCTGATAATTTTACATATAGAATTAAAGAAGTGGATTCTGAAGCATCGGCCGAGGTATCAATTATTCACTTTATTTTGTAGAGATCACCAGACTACTTGGCGAGGAGAATATCCTCAGGTGTTCAAAACAAATTTCAGTAAATTGTTTGTTGGGAAGGATCACTTCAGCCTACGTGGTGAGGAGAATATTCTCAGAAAGGTTTCCTAAACAACTTTTAATTTTTAATACATTTTATTTTTTAAGTTTACTACTGAGTATGACCACATAGTGGTCGAAATACATATTTAGATTTTAACAATATTTTGTGTGTTTAAAGGGGTATTAATTATTTTAATTTGTATCGTGTCACAGTGTTCTAATTTATTATTAATCATTTAGTAGGTTTTGTTTAATTTTAACGTTTATGATAGGCTTGGTTCGTTGATTACAGTAAAATAACTTATCGGACTTGGAAAGTGTTTGAAACATTTCCGCATACTGGTAGGAGTAATTCTTATAAAAAAAATATTGGTGCCAGCATAATGTATGCAGTAATTTCTTTGCTGTATCCTGAGGGTTGTCGGTGAAGCTGGCTTCTGCAGTTAGTGTTTAAATAAAATGTGCTTATTTTATTGTTTTGATGGCCAAGATAAATGTATTTAATTTATATAAGTTTGTAAGCTTTTATAATAAAATTAATATATTACCCTTTAGAATTAAATTTTTTGTATACTTGAAAAATGTTTTTTTGATTCTCTGGAAGATATAAAAAATATTGTTGTTTTCTAGGCTTTAAAAATACTCGTGTAGCGAGTGTTATAAATTAAACTTCTACATAATTCAAAATTGCTAAACTGTACCGCCAAAACTAGCTAACCAATCAGAATAATCTCTATGTTATGTCAAGTATAGTTTACGAACATGTGTCACAATCCCCCTCTATATGCATGCCCATTTGAAAGCGTCGCGTTCGCCAGTTCCACGGGGTGCGCACGTTTATAGTCATGCTTGATTCACTCTTTTAGCTCATACTACGTTCACAAGATGGTAAAAGCTGATCGAAATTGTCGCCAATAAAAATGTAAGAGAAATGTCAATTGTCAAAGGTTGAATGTTAACAAGGGAGCTGGCGCAGTTTGGCTGTTTGATTTCTTAGCTAACCTCATAATAGGGGTGTGATTTCTTAGCTAACCCCATAATAGGAGTGTGGTTTCTCTGTAGAAATTTGTTGAAATTTTAAAAATCGAACCGCCCTTACAAAGCTACAACCTTTTTAATACCTGATCTCTAACCTCGATAAGAGTTTTCTTCAACCATGTATGATTAACGTTCAGCGCCCGCACAACAAAAGTTTCCTTTAAATAATCAATTTTTCCTACGTTCAAATGGCGTAGCATATCAAATTAGTGTAGAGTTTTCTTAGCTACTCAAATCAGTAAAAATTTTTAAATCAGCATGTTTAATATAAATCCGCCGTGTAAGATCTATTTTTTCTCAGCTACTCAAATCTTTTAAATTTTTTTAAATCGGAGCACCGCTTACTGATTTAGAGTTAATCCTTTACAAACCATACCATGTTTATCTATAATCCATTCCTAAACCGCATTGCTCTGTCTTTTGAGATAAATCCATCAAATCGCTATAATTTTTCTCAGCTACGCAATCTGAAAATTTTTTCTAAATTGGACCATCCCTCTAGTCCGCTGCCCCTATTTATATATTTTTTGTTAAAAGCAATTGTTAGCGGCATTTTTAATATAAATCAGTTATTCAACCTATTAAATTATATTGCAATTTACGAAAGAATTAATGTGGCCACAATAGAAACATCTATATCCTTCAACTTCCCCTATTTGATAAACATTCTGGTTGTATTTTATTCCAACAAATTTCTTAACACCTTTTTAATTATGCAGTCTTTTAAAATTATCAGCAACCCGTATACTGTTTAATATCCAAAACATAACAGCAAACGCCCCTGAATTTTATTTAGATTTAACTCAATAAAAATGACAAGAGAATTATTTATGCACATAATGTAGAACGAAGGATGTACTTGGTTTGAATCTCCAAACAAATATAATTAGCACCGTGTATTTAGAATGTATTGAAATCAGAGGCGTTAGCCCTAATGTCCAAACTATTTTACTCCTTTCTCATACTAATATTTTACAGTCAATAAGTCCTCAAGAAAAGATACACAGATTTAAACAATATTTAATTTTATAAGCACTAACGCCATTTCTTTAAGTACGATGTGATAATTTAAGATGAAGCTAATTTCAATGTTAAATTATCATATCGTGCTTAAAGAAATCGCATTGGTGCTTATAATTTTAAATATGGTTTAAATTTGTGTATCTTTTGTTGAACATTTATTGACTGCGGTATAGTGGTATGAGAAAGGGGTAAAATAGTTTGGATAGTAGGACTAGCGCCTCCGATTTCAATACATTCTAAATATGCTGGGCTGATTATTTTTGTTTGCAGATTCAAACCAAGCACATCCTCCGTCCTACATTATGTGCATAATGATTCTTTTGTCAATTTTATTGAGTTAAATCTAAATAAAAATACAAGGGGTGATTTCTGTTATGTTTTGGATATTGAACATTATGCGGGTCTTTGTTGCTGATAATTTTAAAAGACGGAATAATTACAAAGGTCTTAAGAAATTTGTTGGAATAAAATAGAAACAATATGTTTATCAGATTAGGTAGTAGGAAGGGTGTAGATGTTTCTATTGTTGCCACCATAGTTCTTTTGCAAATTCCAGTATAATTTAATAGGTTGAATAACTGATTTATACTAAAAATACCGCTAAAAATTGGTTTTGGTAAAAATTCTAAAACTAGGATAGTCCGATTTAAAAAATTTTTTTAGATTTGAGTAGCCTAGAAAAAATTATAGTGATTTGATAGCTTACACGATGGATTTATCTCAAAAGGCAGAGCAATACTGTTTAGAAATAGATTATAGGTAAACTGTGGATCTCTAACTAAGTAAGAGGTGCTCCTATTTGAAAAGTTCCAAAAAATTTGAGTAGCTGAGAAAAAACAATATTAATGACATTTTACACGATGGATTTATATTCAGAATACCGTTAACAATACAGTTTGGCAAAAAAGTAAAAACAGGGGCAACTTCTCGGTGGGTTGCTCCGATTTAAAATTTTTTAAAGATTTGAGTAGATGAGAAAATTTTATACTAATTTGACATGCTACACCATTGGAACGTAGGTAAAATTGGTTATTCGAAGAAAACTTTTGTTGTGCGGGTGCTGAACGTTAATCATGCATAGTTGAAGAAAACTCTTATCGAGGTTAGAGGTATTAAAAGGATTGTAACTTTGTAAGAGGTGGTCCGATTTTTAAAATTCCAACAAATTTTAACAGAGAAACCACACCCCTATTATGGAGTTAGCTAGAAATCACATCAATATTATGACGTTAGCTAAGAAATTAAAGAGCTAAACTGCGCAAGCTCCCGTGTTAACATTCTACTATCTAATTTCAAACAATCTATTTAGAAGTTTGTTGTGGTTTGAAATTTTAAGAGCGTTTTTCATATTTCAAGTTAATTTATTTTGTTCTGCACTTATTTACCAGTAATGTTGAAAAATATAACGAACTTTTGTGTTAATTGGTTAATCCTTACCAACATGGTGTTCTGTTGTTGTATATCTTTGTGTTCTAACAAAAACTCTGATGTGGCGATACCGTAAGTTTTGTGTTATACTTTATTTTAGTTGTAAATTGTATATCCTAATATTATTGCTATGCCAGATATTTTGCTGATGTTGAAATTTTTGCTAATGTTTTTCTAGTTTTTATAGTGACAATGTGACCTTGTAGAATTTCTAATCTTTAGTTTTACGTTTAGTACAAATACTGCGTATTATGTAGTCGCATACAAAACTACTGCGCCGCATTCAGAAACATATCTATTTGCTTAAATGTTTTTTCCATTACTAGAAATCTATTATTATATAATATTAAATAAAATAAATAAATGCTTGAACTGTCAGTTGTTTAACTAGAAAGAACGTTATGTGTGTTATAAGCCGCGTTCCTTTTACATTTCTCAGATGATCTCACCTCACTTTAGTAATTACCACTTTATAGCACGTTTCTTTTATGTTAGTGATGCGAGATACTCACTTCCCCCTTTTCCCCTTAAGCACAACCTCTTTAGTATATGCTTGGATGAGATTTCCTGCTCAATTAAATAGTGTGGTTAGGTTGCTTTCCTGCTTGCATGTGCGTCCTACTTGTTTGATTAATAAATAACCTTACTTTAATACTATTTGAAATAAAAATTGGTAGTTATTCGTTAATTTTGTTGGAAATATGTCCGACTGCAAATATAAATTACTTATATCGCAAGAGAATGTAAAACAAAACAACAAACTTAACCTAACTTATTGATTGAGGATTGCTTTGTAGGTTCCCCTTGCATGTAGTGATTCAAACATCTCACATAGCGTTCCATTTGTCAACTAAATGAAGTGAGTTTCTCACCTCACTAAGTGCGGTGATATGCTTCACTCAGTTGTAAAAGGAAAGCGCCTATAATCTGTATGTTCAAATTATCGAATATTAAAATCTGAGCAGCAACACGAGTGTACAAAAAGTACTTTTGCGTTTTCGTTGTACTTTGTTCGTCCATTGTTTCTTTTTCTTTGGAATAGAAAACCACGTGCAGTGAATGACAAAACCGTTTACTTTGCATGTGGTTTTTTTATACTTAAGAAATGGATACCATAGTAATGTAAGGGTTATCTATTATTTAAATATTTACGCTACGCCCGTAGTTGATATTACGCCTGCTAGAGGGCTATGTGAGCAGCAGAAATTATTATTACAGTGTTGCTTATCTAGGTGGTTGGGATAACTATGACCAGTTCGTTTAGAGTAGCGTAAGTATGAGGATGTGTTTTAGTGTTAAGTCAACGCGAGTTAAACAGTGTGCTGTTATCAAATTTTGAACTGTTGAGAATGCGACCCTTACTGAGACTCATCGCCGTTTAAAAGCTGTTTATGGTGACGATACTGTTAATAGATTTACTGTAAATCAATGGAATTAAAATTTCTTAGTTGCCAGCCTGGAAGAGTCATAATTGTTGATGAAACATGCAGCGGACGTCCGATCACTGCCACAGACGATAAACATTGCCAACTCATCGACGATTTGTTTCAAAATGACCGGCGAATTACTCAAAAGGGTACCGCAAACCATATTGGAATATCATAGAAACGTGCCGGCTTCATTATTCAACAATTTGGATACCGAACAATCTGTGCACACTCGGTAGTACGAAGAGCCACTGCAAAACCTAAAGTTTGAACCGATTCCACACCTTCTTACTCCCCCATCTTGCGCCTTGCGGTTCTTGTTTTTTCCTCTACTCAAAAGAGACCTTAAAGGTAATGATTACACATTGTACGATGAAGTGAAATCAGCTGTCGCGTTCAGGATTCCAGAGAAGTCTGCAGAATTCTTCAGTGACGGGATGAAAAAAATTGTTTCACATTGAGAGAAATGTTTTTGCCTGAAGGGTGACTATGTTGAAAAATAAAGATATGATTTTGAACCTTAAGAATTGTATTTTGATTTAATTTTTGCCCGATCTTGCTATTTGTTTTTGTTCGTCTTTTACAAGCATGCGTGCATCACCTTGATAATACTGTTACTTATATTTTTAAAAATAAAAATACTACTTTTCAAAAATATCGAATACGCGCATTATTCACAATCCTACTGTAGCGGGTTACTATTAACGCGTTTCACCAATTTAAAACAAGTAATAACAAGAGTCTTTGTTACTCACTGTTCACAAGTCTAATTAATAGTATATGCCTTATTTATAGATGCTTTCAGTCCAATTAACAATGAAGCACTATCACACTAATGCTATTTACAAGCACTAATATCTTCTTAAAGTAAATTCTTAACCATAGGTCTATTAACAACACTAACATTACTATAATTTATTTATTACACTTTTGTCTATTTATGTATTCTACAAACTGGCCGTACAATATACATGTTCACATAAAAAATTTATAGTTACTCTTGGACTTCCAAAAGCGTAACTAATTAACTTTACACGATATAATTTATATTCGACATTTAGATATAGACTGTAACAATTTTATTTTAGCAGTAAAAGAACCTATTCATTAAACGTACAATGAATATTGAAATACCTTTATTAACTAAAATAAAGATTCGAGTAACAATCAAATTTTTATAGTATTACTATATCTAGGATTAGTAGTCTATTTGTTTCGGAGTTCGGTGCAATTCCACAGCCACTGGCGCGCGCGTGAGAGGTTCGAGAACCCCACTTATGATACCTCCCACCATGCAAGAACGCAGCGAGCGCACTCGTCAATAGTAAAGGCAGCGTGAAGATGCATTCAAAAAGAATGGCGAGTGACCTCCGGGTCGCCTTATTTTGGTGAAACACTTCCTGAGTAACGGTTAGTACTTAATCCACATTTTGCATATTCGTTATCATATTAGCTAATTTAAAATTTATTTAGCGCAACGATATGTCAGAAACCGCAACAACACGTCAGAAACTGCAACGATAAATTAGAAACCGCACGACCACTTTGAAATTACAATTTAGAAACCTTAACTTATGGACTACGCAATGAAAGATTATATTTGTAAATAAAATTAGACAACGGAAGATTACGCTATGAAGTAATGCTGCCTTGAACCAATGTGAGAAATCCGCTTCGCTTCTACATCTGTATTAAAGCATGGAAAACAAGCATATTTAGCTGCAGGCCCCGCACTGCGAAGTTGTTTCCATTGCAACCAAAGACGACAGCCGGTATTGGGTTCGTAATAGAATTAAGAATTTCCTCAGTACTTCCTTCTGAAAGTACATTATTTCATTTTGTTTGTTGGATGTACAAAATTGTTATTCAGTTTACCTGTGATTAGGCTGGTTTTCCCCAGTATTGGGTTTGATTTCACTTAGTTCCGTAAATATGTGACTACACGTGGCTACAACGTAAATTAACAGCTGCTATTACGTCACCTGTTTGTTTGAACAATGCCGTCAACAATTGCACAATGGCTAACAGATGTTTAGCATTACAGTACTGCCACTTTTGATAAAATTAGAGAATATCTTGGTGATTCTTTTGACTTCAAACTAATATTAATTTTGTTAAATTAATGAGAAAATTTCGTATATTCATTTGTAAGTGACCTACACAGATCTGGTTGGGTTATAAAAAACCTTAATATTGTTAGTTACACTGAACTGTAATATATTTGAGTAAGGATCAGTTGATAAACCTTACAACAATTTTGCAAGAATATCAAATATTTATTTTATTTAATTATAATGAAATTTTATTTACTGAAACAAAGAAAATTCTTTCTAGTAAATTAATAATCTACCTTTAAAGTTTTTTTATTCTGATCTGGTTTGATCAGACCTGATAAACAAAAGACAGCAAGAGTTAAATTTTTATGATTCCATTATGTAGAAAATATTCTCTATGCATTTTAGGTATACTTGAGGGACGCAAATAGTGTTCCCATTTTTTTTAGGTGACTTAACTTTTATTTTTCCTTACAGGAAAAGCTTATTCTATTAAGACATATTTTTGTTAGAGAAGGCAACCTTTTTCTGGTTGGGTTACCACGCCCATACAAAAAACCAACGTGGAGCATATGTAGCACTTGCGCCCAACGCTTGGGGCGTCGAAATTTGTTTGTTCAACGCTTGGGGCGTCGAAATTTGTTTATTCAACGAGTGATTCGTCGAAATTCGTTCGTTCATAATTTAATTTAGCTCGAAATTTGTTTGTTCATAATTTGATTTACCTCGAAATTTGTTTATTCAAAATTAATTTTACTTCGAGATTCGTTCGTTCAAAAATTATTTTTTACTCTGAAACTTGTTTATTCAAAAATAATTTTACTTTGAAATAGTCTGTTCAAAATTTATTTTTGCTTCGAAATTTGTTTATTCAAAATTTAATTTGCTTTGAAATTTGTTAGCTCAAAATTTATTTTGCTTTGAAATCTATTTGTCCAAAAATTATTTTGCGTCGAAATTTGTTTGCTTAAAGTCTATTTGACATTTAGATTTGTTTGTTCGCTTTTGATAAAAGATTGGTTGTAACGTTAAACCACAGTCAATCAATTAATTAACTTAGTTAAATTTATTTTTAACTTTCATTCTATTTTGACCCCTTATAATTTTTTTTGATATTGTTTTGGCAAAAATAATTTTACCAAAAGCATCTTTTGATTTTTACCTCTAGTAGTACGAATTTGTTTTGATCATTTTTGTAAGGTTCAGATCATTTAGATCTTTCAGTTTGATTCCATTAGGCTTTTGTAATCATGTCGGATATTCCGAATTGTTTGTCTACTTAAAGAGGAACGGGAGTAGTGAGTGAGAAACCAGTTTTGAAAAAATTTTAGGAAGACTGTCAAGCTAAAGAAGCTGATAAGCCTGTTGTTTGATTTGTTTGAGTCAATAAAGAACATCTTTGTCGAAATTTGATGATAAGGCTAGAGATTCTATTTTGAAGGTACATTGGAGTGAGCTGTCGTTGTGTCGTTTGATAATTGCTCTTGTGCATAAGCACGTTTTTGATTTTGTTAGCAGATTTTTGTTTAGATCGGCATTGCAACGCAATTTAGTCTAGGCGGAACTTGTCGTCGTGGTTGGTCGCTCAGCAGTATGTCAGTCCAGACGAGACTCAGGAAGGGTTGGTCGCTCGGCATTGCGTAAGTCTAGACGAGACTCGAGGTGAGTTAGGCGCTCTAGATTTTTGCATCTTTTTGATTTGATGTAAACTTTTGGTATTGTTAGTCTAGGTGAGACTCGTAGAGGGTTTGTCACTCTAGCATATTTAGGCGTTGTGAAACATTGTAGTTGTTTCGACAGTTCAATTGGTAGTAGGGTGTGAGTGTACCTGAACACTGATTTTTTGTTAGCTATTGTCATGATTAGTTTTTTTATTGATGATTCATAAGCAGGTGGATGGCTTTTAGTTGTTGGTGATTGGTTTTCGAAATATTCGATTTCGCAACCTTTACGTAGTGCCACGGCACATTTGATCGAGAAATTTTTGGAGGAAAAAGTATTTCTTGTCTACGGAGTACCACAGTTTGTTATTTGTGATAATGGTCCACAATTAATCGGACGTATTTTAAAGCTTTGTGTGCAAGGTACGAAATTCAAAAGATTTGGTATAATGCTGTTTATGCTCCTCAATGCAATTTTGTGGAAAGAATCAATAAGACAGTTGATACAGCAATCCGTTCATACGTAGAAGAACATGATACGTGGGATATGGAGATATCAAAGATCCAATACGCAATCAACTCAGCAAAACATGAGTCCACCAACTATTCGCCAAATTTTTAGTTTTTGGTCGTCAGGTACCTTTAAGTGGAAAAGCTTATAATGATAATTTTATACCGGGTGAAGATGTTGATGTCGTCTCCAGTAGTAGACCTTCTTATGTTTTGGATCGTCAACCTTTGTTTGATATTTTGGAAATGTCCGTGAAAATTTGCATGTAGCTTACCAACGTTCGAGTAAACGCTACAATCTTAGGAGAAGAGACATTTCATTCCGAGTCGGAGAAAGTGTTTGGAGAGCTAATAAGGTCCTCTCGAGTGCTAGTGATAAATTTTCCGCTAAGTTAGCCCCTAAGTTCGTTATGAGTAAAGTTCGGAAAAACATTCCAATTTAGTATATGAGTTAGAGAACGAAGATGGAACAAGAGCAGGAAATGGCACGTAAAGGACTTGAAACCAGTTGAAGCGTCGTATCCAAAGGAAAATGATGATCCTGACGATTAATTCCGGTCCGATCATCTCTTTGATATTAAGTAATGACGTAGTGGTTTGTTTTGTTTTGTTCCGATTTTTGATTTAGTGTCGTTTCACTAATTTTGAGTATTTTATTTGAGAAGTGAAATAAGTGGTTAGAGATTTTGTAAATTTTGTAGGTTTGAGGTGTGCCTTGGTGTGCACGCTGGACATTTTGCTCGCGCGTTGCTCAGAGATGTGTTTGGAGGATGTCTTTGACAGATATCCTTACAATGTAGAAGTAGGAGGGCTATTTAATTGTTGGTCCTGATTTCTACATATCGAGGTAGAGAGAATATTAGATTATTCTTTCCTTGTTCCTTTTGACCGTTCGAAGTTCTTTGATTTGATAAGGTCAAAGTTGGCTTGGTGAGTCTCACCATTTGCTCCATCACTAATGAGATCAGTTGTTTGTTAGAACTTAGTGATAGGATATTCAGTAGGGTGTAGGATAGTACAGCCCTGACTGGCTCAGTTTTGTATTTGAATTTGATAAGTAACCTTATGGTTAGGTTACCTTTGTTTTGATCATCTCTTTACGATGAAGCGATGATATTTTGTATTTGCATTTGATAAGTAACCTTATGGTTAGGTTACCTTTGTTTTGATCATCTCTTTACGATGAAGCGATGATATTTTGTATTTGCATTTGATAAGTCACCTTATGGTTAGGTCGCTTTTGTTTTGATTATCACTTTGTGATGATGGTGTTTAAATATAGACCTATTAGTAGGGTCTTACTTTTGATTATCACCTTGTAGTGATGATGTTTTGAATAGTTATGCTGTCTTGATGAGGAAGCATTCCTTTTTTTTGTAGATAGAGCTAAATGAGCTCCTGGAAGTGAAGTTTTTTTTGAAATTAGAAGTAAATCGTAAGTGTTTGGTTATAGGTAAGAAATATTAGCCTTGTTAGAAGTATGAATCTCAATTCAGGAAATATTGTAAATTTGAATTTTTTGTCCCGTGGAGTGTTTGACTTTCTAATTTGACCCCTCCCAATTTTGATTATTACCGATTGTGACTCCCCGATTTTGTCTCCCGATGGACGTCAGGTACGCGTAGTTACCAACACACTCATTTGTAAATATTTGTCCCCCCCATTTGAATAAATTTATAAAATTGCATAGTTAGTTAGGAAGGTAGGAAAGGCTAGTATTGTTATAAAAATTTTTTGTATTTGTTATATTTGAAGTTTTTCTAAAAAAAAATTTTTTCTTTTAGGAAAGGGTAGTGTAACAATTTTATTTTAGCAGTAAAAGAACCTATTCATTAAACGTACAATGAATATTGAAATACCTTTATTAACTAAAATAAAGATTCGAGTAACAATCAAATTTTATAGTATTACTATATCTAGGATTAGTAGTCTATTTGTTTCGGAGTTCGGTGCAATTCCACAGCCACTGGCGCGCGCGTGAGAGGTTCGAGAACCCCACTTATGATACTCCCACCATGCAAGAACGCAGCGAGCGCACTCGTCGATAGTTAAAGGCAGCGTGAAGATGCATTCAAAAAGAATGGCGAGTGACCTCCGGGTCGCCTTATTTTGGTGAAACACTTCCTGAGTAACGGTTAGTACTTAATCCACATTTTGCATATTCGTTATCATATTAGCTAATTTAAAAATTTATTTAGCGCAACGATATGTCAGAAACCGCAACAACACGTCAGAAACTGCAACGATAAATTAGAAACCGCACGACCACTTTGAAATTACAATTTAGAAACCTTAACTTATGGACTACGCAATGAAAGATTATATTTGTAAATAAAATTAGACAACGGAAGATTACGCTATGAAGTAATGCTGCCTTGAACCAATGTGAGAAATCCGCTTCGCTTCTACATCTGTATTAAAGCATGGAAAACAAGCATATTTAGCTGCAGGCCCCGCACTGCGAAGTTGTTTCCATTGCAACCAAAGACGACAGCCGGTATTGGGTTCGTAATAGAATTAAGAATTTCCTCAGTACTTCCTTCTGAAAGTACATTATTTCATTTTGTTTGTTGGATGTACAAAATTGTTATTCAGTTTACCTGTGATTAGGCTGGTTTTCCCCAGTATTGGGTTTGATTTCACTTAGTTCCGTAAATATGTGACTACACGTGGCTACAACGTAAATTAACAGCTGCTATTACGTCACCTGTTTGTTTGAACAATGCCGTCAACAATTGCACAATGGCTAACAGATGTTTAGCATTACAGTACTGCCACTTTTGATAAAATTAGAGAATATCTTGGTGATTCTTTTGACTTCAAACTAATATTAATTTTGTTAAATTAATGAGAAAATTTCGTATATTCATTTGTAAGTGACCTACACAGATCTGGTTGGGTTATAAAAAACCTTAATATTGTTAGTTACACTGAACTGTAATATATTTGAGTAAGGATCAGTTGATAAACCTTACAACAATTTTGCAAGAATATCAAATATTTATTTTATTTAATTATAATGAAATTTTATTTACTGAAACAAAGAAAATTCTTTCTAGTAAATTAATAATCTACCTTTAAAGTTTTTTTATTCTGATCTGGTTTGATCAGACCTGATAAACAAAAGACAGCAAGAGTTAAATTTTTATGATTCCATTATGTAGAAAATATTCTCTATGCATTTTAGGTATACTTGAGGGACGCAAATAGTGTTCCCATTTTTTTTAGGTGACTTAACTATTATTCTTTCTTACAGGAGCAGTGTCTTATTCTGTTAAGACAAGTTTGTATGTCAGCGAAGGCGATCTTTTTTTCTTTGGGTCTCCACGTCCGCCCTTAGAAATTTGCTATGCCATTAAAATAAATCAATCTGGACTTGGTGGCGCCTGTTTGTTTTAGTTTGAGTGTGACCCCCCTACAGATATCGACTTACCCCCCCATTGCTCATAGCTCTACCCAAGGAATAGACCCCTAGTTACGTCGGAAGACTTTGTTTTGCAGACACCTGACTTGGAGCATGGTGATAATAAAGTAGTGTCAGGCTAGTGTTTTAGTAAGTCAAGAAAATTCGTTTCACTGGTGCCGGCAACGTCAGGCCTTAGTTAGAAAAAACGTTTCACTAGCGCCCATGCGTGAGGCTAGCGGAGCCAACAATTAGAGAGAAAGAAAAAAATCGTTTCAAGACTAACTCTGTACTTCATCAGCGGTCTTATATATACACTGAATTAAATAGATGAATTATATTTTGGTACATGCTAGAAAGTTTGAGGCTTCTGTAAAATATACATTGCTTACGGTGCTTGTGTGTTTGACGGGTTGCCTCATAGTAGCTCCTAACACTACGTTTTCCGTTCTTTGCTTTGATGAAGATAGAAGTACGAGAAACGATAAAACGTATTACGCTTTGTTATTGTTGCTTTGCTTAGGTGTTTCAATCGTGTCGCATTGAACGCATAGGGACAGCTTAAATAGATGCAAACTACCCAATGAGAAAGCTAAAGCGCAGGGTTGTTGGCTTACTTTAGCCTTGGGCTAAAGCAGTACGAGCTGAGGAACGATTTGTACTTTACACACTGCATTTTAAGTCGGCAAGAGTTAAAACACTGATGTTTTTGTCGAATCTAAACCGTCACAACTCCCATGCGTTTACATTTTTATTTTTATTTGATAACCTAAACCCACAATAAGTAAATAATTTGTTTCTATGCGTATTTAAGTTGAATAGTTGAATAATAAATTAACCATAATATTTATTACTATTACTTTTGATATTGATATTAAACATTATCAAATAAGAAAAATTGATGTTTAGGGGAAAGTGGGTGAATACCATGCGCCGAGTAATACCGCACATCACAGTTATGGCGCTCTGATAAATAAATTCAAAATATTTACTGTGTATCCCTCTAGTAGTCGGTAGTTTAACTAATGTGCAATATTACAGACTAACTAGATTCGCCCACACGGGGCGTCAGTCGGCTTTTATTCGTTAAGCGTCCAGTTCTCTAATATCGTGCTCGTGCGAAATAAGCAAGGTAAGTAAATGCTTGGTTTCTAACTGTTATGTAGTGCTAGAACATCTATTTAAACCTACTGCGGATTGAATTGGTTTTCTATGTTTTAAATAAAAACGATCATTTAACGATATGTATCTGAGGGGAAATACCGCGTAGGCAACGCGGTTTTATTCCTCATCGATGCATATGGTAAAATATTATTTATTTTTTGTAGATGCTACGAACCTACATCAGAAAAACTTATATGAAATCTTGGAGCTCCGACAACATGAAGAGGGCAGTGGGAGCAGTTCAATTAGAAAAGCTGGAAAAGACTTTAACATTCCAGAATCCACACCACGAGATAATATAAACTTCCATCACCAAGCAATGGTTTAGGTAGAAAAGCTACATATACCCCCACCAAGGAACAGAATTATCTAATCATGAGATCAAATTAGCAAATCTATTTTATGAGGTGACCCCCCTTTGAATATTATAAGGATAGCTTATGATTTTGCAGTAAAAAATAATATAAATCACAATTTCAATAATCAAAAACATGTAGCTGGTAAAGATTGGGTGTATACTTTTATCAAAAGAAATCCACAAATAAGTATTCGACAACCGGAAGGTACCAGCGTCAACCGTATTAGCTCTTTTCAATGCTGAAGATGAAAAGCTTTTTTTCTCGAAGTTGGAAAATATTTACTCTAAATTTCATTTGGCTCCAAACAGTGTATAATTGCAAATACTCCCTGTATGTTTGTTGTGGTTTGTTTAGCATTCTTCTTAATATTCTTTGGGAATTAAACCGCTCATAGTTTTTAATATCATCTTTATTTACGTTTCGATCCAAATATTTCAAACATCAATAAATCAAAGTAACCTTCAATTTATGTCATAAATGTCAAACTTGAAGTTTTTATTATTTTGACAACGATCCTAGGTCATGGATCGAAACGTAAATAAAGATGATATTAAAAACTATGAGTGGTTTAATTCCCAAAGAATATTAAGAAGTGTATAATTGCAATGAAACGGGTATCAGTAATGTTCCCAATAAAAGTGGTAAAATCTTTGCGGCTCGAGGCTCAAAACTGGTTGGAGTTGCCACAGCTGGCAAACTAGGAGAAAATGTTACTTTTATGTGCTGTATGAATGGGTTATATTTCGCCAATGTTTATATAATCCTCGTAAGCGAATGGCTCCTATATAGGGGCTCTTTAGGTGCAGTATACCCCTGTTCTGACAATAGTTGGATTAACCAAAATTCGTTCCTACGCTGGTTGGAGCACTTTATCAAACACGCTAAACCTTCTTTGGATGATCCAGTTTTATTAGTTTGCGACAACCATGGAAGTCATATTTCTTTAGCCATGTATGCTTTTTTCAAGACAAATCATCCATGTCGTGTCACTTCCTCCCTACCTATCCCATAAGACCCAACTACTTGACGCGTCCTTTTCCGCCCGCTAAAAATGCATTTTATCGTGAATGCGTTCTTCACTTAAACATGGCTGGTCATGAAAAAATAAATATTTTGATTCTAGCCAGTTTATTTAATAAAGTCCATGTCAAAGTGGCTACGATTGAATCTGGTTTTCGCTGTACTGAGATCTTTCTTTTTAATATTGATAAATTTACAACTGATGATTTTGCCGAAGCCGAACAGTATCGTACCGGTAACATTGAATGTGACTTAGACGAAAGTTATATTCAAAAATAACCTGTAGAAGGAACAGTAGCAAGTTCATCAGCAGTTGAATACCCAGTAGCAACTATGTCATCAATTGCAGATTGAGTGCAAGACCTAGTACCAAGTACATTAGGACTTACCACTTCCGAAAAACAAGGTTTGTCTAACCCCAATTCATCATTCGTTATCGTTCAAGATGTAGCGCTTATTTCTAATAAAAGATTAGTAAAATTATTTAAGAAGGCGGCATTAAGAAACAGCAATTGTAAATTCTAGCAAGTACCTCTGTGCAAATTATACGTATTAAAGAACAAGAAAAGGAAAAGAAGGATAAAATATATCTGCAAAAAAATATAAAAATAATTCTAAAATAAAGAAAGTTTTAAAAATTACAAAAAAGATGGCGAATGAAAATGATAACGAGACCGAGGTATCCGATATTGATGTGCCAGATCCAATTGATGATGATGAAATGGAACTTGATGATGTTATGGGTAATGAAGAAAAATGTTTGATCTGTGGAGAATTTGGGTGTGACAAAGAGATGTGGTTCCTGTGTGTGGTTTGTGGCAGGTGGGCACATCAATAGTGCAGTGGTTGGGACTTGACAGAAAACTTCGCTTGCGATTTTTGTTTTAAATTTACAAAAATTAGAAAAGAAAAGAGAATTTTACAATTTTGAAGGTGAAATGCACCAGAAAATATCTACCATGTAAATGTAAAATATATTTTTTATTAAATACAATTAACACTATAAATTCTAATTTTTTAAAAAATTTGAATAAACCTTATCATTTTCTATAGATTTTTTAATACTCGATATTACCCCATACTTTGCATAGTTTTACCCTACGAGATGGAGAATACCGCACAAATGCACTAGTTTAGACAAAATTAATTAGTTGAATAACTATTTGGCAAAAACTAAATTAAGGGTTGTTAATTTTACTAGAACACAATACCTAAGTAAGCCAGGTAAATTATACCTTTTCAATAAGTTCTGGTTGGTGGTAATCAGTACTTTGGCGTAGGTGCGTGGTATTCCCACACCTTCCGCTACACATTTATTGAAACAGAGGTTATAAATATTCTACAAATGTTGGAACAGATTATGCTATATATATATTAATTACTTAATAGGTTTTGTGCCTTTGTAGCATGAATATTGTCTAATACTATAGCTAAACGATAGAGCGACCTTAATTCCTTTTTTTTTTATCAAAAATCGTAA
Source organism: Platerodrilus igneus (assembly GCA_036346225.1). Classification (NCBI taxonomy): domain Eukaryota; kingdom Metazoa; phylum Arthropoda; class Insecta; order Coleoptera; family Lycidae; genus Platerodrilus; species Platerodrilus igneus. Next base: position 6,209,346 of record JARFIW010000439.1, on the reverse strand, counting down.
AAGAACGAAGAATTGCAGTGTGGTATATGAAGCGACTGTATCTGAAAATCTAACTGACAATATTTAGACAAAATCGGCAGTGATTGCTACTGTTGTTGATACTTCAGTAATAAAGCAACCAAGAACAAACACACTTTCTGTGGTAGCGTCTTGTGCCAAAATAGAAAATGTTGTCGGAGATGTGTATGATAGAAGTGACATTGGACAGTGCATTGCACCACCCTTGTCCAATGGGAAAAAATATGAGCTTCTTACATCTCCATTGACACCTATCAAAGACAACAATTTCTATTGGGCAAGCGAAAACGAAAATTTCAATGCAGCTGTATATACAAAGTTCCGTGAATTACATATACAGGATTTGACGAAGGCGACGCACTGTGTAAATATTGTGTGATTTTTTCCAAGAACAGTAATATCCGCACACTATCGTTAAAAGCATTTGTCACTCGTTCATTTTATGACTAGACTAAAGCAATAAAAAAATTTAAAGAGCATTGTGAGAATAAGCATCATTGCAGAATGTTAAGATGGCTGATAACTTCATAGAGCATTATAATTCCAAAAAGGACTTGAGAAATATGCTAGATGAGGAAAGGGAACAACTATCATTTACAACACGAAAAGAATGTCAGTAATTCTCGATGTAATTAAATTATGCTGTGGTCAAGAATTGGTATTGAAAGTAACTGATGACAGTGGAAATGTAAACCGCTCGAAAGAACCACATCACACAATGGCAACTTTTGTGCCATATTACGGTTGCGAATTTCAAAAACAAAGAAGTGTGTGGCCTCTTTCAAAATGCACACAGAAACGTCATGTTCTTTAGCCCCAAATCCAAAATGAATTAATTGAAATTTGCGGACACCTAATCCAAACAAAATTGGCAAAACATATTAATAACACGAGATGCTTTGCCATTCTCGCTGACAAAACAACATACCTCCGGAGTTGAGCAATTATCTATTTGTGGTCAATATTAGACACATTCCTCTGACGACACATTTAAACCACGAGAAAATTTTTTGGGATATGTTCCTACGGTAAAAACAACTGGGGAGGCAATAGCAGGTGGTATAGTAAACCTGTTGAAGAAACTGTAATGTATTTATTTTCCTAGCATATATTTATACGAATTTTTATATAAAATCCGCGTTAATACGATATTACTGTATATATCATTTAGTCTTTCTAAAATTAAATTCTCATTAAAATTTCAAATCCTTATTTGAATTTACACTGTTTCACAGTTACATTTGCCTTTAATTAAGTTTATAGGTGTTTTTGTTATTAAATAGAATTGTTGGAGAGGTATGCGTGATTTCTAACGCGAGCGCGAGAACTTTCCTGTTGGTGGCTCGTGACAACATACAATTATTAGCATGTAGTCAGCTGTGCTTTCTGTGATTTGAGAATTAAAAGCTGTAGATTCCTTAGAACATTTTAAAACGTCTCTAAAACTGTCAGGTTGGCAATTTTGTTTTGGTATCAAGTCCAACAATTAGGAGTGGTGGCATGTTTAAAACACTTTAGTAGAAAGAATTTTGTTTACTCTTGAGTTTAAAATAGACACATTATAATTTGAATTAGGGCCGCTATACTTGCGGCCACGTCCCCAATGCTCCACCCGGAGGTACTACATTGGGTTTAAACGCGAAAATAATCGTGCTTCTGATTAATTCTGACTTCATAGTTAATCCACCTAAATAAAAACTAAATAAAAATCTAACAAACCTAAAATCTAACAAACCTAACAAGCTCTAACAATCTAACAAACATAAAATCTGACCAACTGAAACAAAACTAAAAACAAAAACTAAAAACAGGGTTGTAAATAATGGTATCCCTAGCGCCGACTTTGGAGTGTACCCGATCAACAAGACACAAGCAAAAATAAGAGGGGGAGGGATCCGTAATACCGGATAGCAGACGCCGGTTCTGCTTACCAGTGCGACCTGAAGGGTCGTCTTAAAACTATCCAAATCTAACTAACTAATTTAAATTCATCTCTAGCTTTCCCTATCATTCCCTAACTGATTTATATTATGATTACAATCTTCACACATCTACTCTTCCTTCCCAAATATATACTGCAACCAAAATGGCGACAGAACGTCAAACAAAATAAATATGCCACAAAATGCTACACTGCATGCTAATAAATAAATAAATATAAAGTGTAAATATAAAATATAAATAAATATAATTATATAAATATATAAATAAATGTTTAATAAGCGTTAAGCATATAGCAGTGCACAAAATAGCCAAAGGATTACCCTATTTATCAGGTGCACTCGCACAAGCATTATGTCGGCTAGCGCCTTTACACACCAAACGTGCTTCTTAAATTATTTCAAAAACTACTAATTAATGTAAATCAATGCTTGTGCGAGTACAGCCGCCACAATTTAAGTCTTACCTCGATAATAAAATTCTCCAGCATCCGAAGATCTGGTCGTCTGTAACTTACTTCTAAAGGTGGGACGGGGTGCACTGCTAAAGTCCTGGTGGGTATGCACTAAATGTTCTTGGGGGGATCACAATCACTATCACTATCACTTCACTTTCAAGTCCTGGGGGGATGCGCGGTTGCGCTCTATTATCCTTGTTTACTTTATTGATTTAATTTAATGAGGGTTTCTGATTTATTTGTTATTGTTTATTTGGTATTATTTATTCCCGATTTTCCGCACATAATTATGAAGATAGGCAGTGATTGTATTAATGGAGTGGGGGTTTCTCGTGCATATTGGACATTTGGGTACAATTATCATTTTTTTTTTTTTATTATTTAATATCAGGTTTTGGTTTTATCTATACTCGTATCCTTACTCACGCCAATACAATTAAAAATTTTTACAATTCTCCCACCAACCCCACCGAATTTTACACGCGGTTGTCATTGTCTAATCTCGCGACCCTTCCCGCGAATTCTTTTAAGGCTGTCCAGAACGCCTTCTGGTTAACCACTTCCCCGACTTCCTCTAGGCTCTTTGGCCATGCCAGACCTAGGATAGCTAGTTTGCTATCAGCCAACCCTCGATTTCCCGCCTCAAGCGGGCAGTCGAAGAGCACGTGCTCTGCGCTTTCCGCGCCCTCACCGCATTCGCAGCGGTCGCTGTTGGTTAAACCGAACCTTTGTAAATACGCCTTCAGGGCGCCGTGCCCTGTTATCAACTGCACCATTTTGTGATCTAGCTTAACCTCGATCGTACCTCTGGCTTCTATGCTCGGTATGAATTTGTGGGTCAACCTGCCCGTGGCAGCGTTGTTCCACCTCTCTTCCCATTGTCGAATTGATTTTTCGCGCAGCTTTCTTTTGATTAAAGACCTCGGTATCGACGAATGTGATATTCGAAAGTCGCCCGTTGCGGCCTCTTTAGCTAATTCGTCAGCCCTATCGTTTCCTACGTTACCATTGTGCGACCTGACCCAACAGAACTTTAAACGTCGAAACTCAAGCGCCGTACGCGCTATCCTCCAGACGTCCGCTTGGAGATCTGTCGAGGTGTTCATGTTTGTTAAAGCTTAAAATAGACACAACGTGCATTTTCAAATTGTCTGTTCATGTGAATGTTTGGTAATCGAGTTGTTAACACGCAAACAAATTTTAATTTTAATTGACGGGACAAAATCGTTGTTTGAAATTTGAGTTCATTTAATATAAAAGTCTATCATATTGATTGTAATTTATTCGTTAACGTATTGGAAGATTAAATGTCCTGGAGATTGTGCCGACGTGATCATATGTTTTGTAAACAGCGTTTTTCTGTACAGTTATTCTTGGTCCCTGACCAGCTTTTTTTCAACTTTTAAGTTCAAGATTGTGCTGCTTTTGTGCTTGTTGATTGTAGTTTGACTTTGTAGCAAGGTATTTTAAAAATATGGATTTATTATGGTTTGTGTCCTTTTCAAATTACTGCTTCTAAGAATATTGTTGTTTGCTATTCAAGTATTAAATGATTGCGGAATGTTTTTTTGTCTTTACAATTATCGGCATGTCAGGCAAATGTTTGTGTAATAATTTAGTGAAATTTCAATAACTAGTTTATTCTAAATTTTTTAACTTAGAGATATATTATTAAGTAAATTCTTACAGTGTCAAATTCGTTTTATAGTAGAGTACGGCCACATGATATTGTAGCTGATATAGTTTTTTTTGTAGAAACCTGATTAATTATTTGCATGAGGTCTACACCTTGAATTTATTTGTGCTTAAAATGTTATTTGTTGTTTATTACTGCAGCATGTGTTCGAAATATTTGAAGGACATTTGTTCAAAACATTATGCCATCTGGATATTTGTTGTGCTGAATTTTTTTTTATTAAGAAAGAATAAATTTAAAGTGTGCATGAACTTAAAATCTGACCTGAAGTAAAATTAAATGTGTAAAACAATTCCATTATTGAAATAATTCTTTGTTGATATAATATAATTTTGAAGCAGTCTAAGAAAACTTATACATTTGAAATAATTTTTAGTCATGAAATATTGCATGGTTCTTGTTAAAAAATTTTTCTGAGAATTGTAGTTACAAACAAAATGATTACATAAGAATATTTCAATTTTTCATTACATTGTTAAGGTGTTCTACGTTCTTTTATTATTCCCTAGACAAAACATAAGATAATTGTTATATATTGGTGAGGTATCTCAGGTTTTACGAAAGCAAGATTATAGTTAGTGCAAAAAAAGTGAAGCACTATTTGTTTTGTGTTGTCGTAGAGAAATTCAATGTATGACATTTAATTATTGTGATTTATAGAGCACAAACGGTGTTCTTAACAATTAACTTAATTCTATGTATTTTTATTTCAGACTTAATTCGATAGTGTTTTTGTATGTTTCAATTGTATGTCCATCCACGAGACATCCTAGTTGTTTGTTCTCAGTATTATTTTGGGTTTGCGTTTCTCTTTTGTTTCTATTATAGCTTGTGCATTCCTAAATGCAGTGGCGCCTTTACCACTTAATGAAATTTAAGAAAATAAATCTTGTCTGTTCATATACCTACCGCTTGGCGTAGGTTCCAAGTTAGTCCCACATTGAACTCTGGGACGTCATTTTCGCAGTATCCCAGGTTCCCCGCAACTGAATATATGCATAGATTTTATGATTGGCCAAGGATACGATGACGCTGCTGTTATGAATGGGTGTTCTAAAGTCATACAAGCAATTGTTCGAGAAAAATATTCTACCGCGTTTTATGTTCACTGCAGTTTCCATTCCGTTAATCTTACAATCTAATCTGTCACTCAAGCAAAATCCAAAGCATACAAAATGATTTTGGTACAATAAAATCGTTTTGCGCCTTTATACATTTTTCGCGTAAACGTCAACATATTTTAAAGTTAAAAATAAAGGATTCTCTGCCAGAAGTCAAATGGAACAAATTGGTATCCATATGTAAAATACCTTGGGTGCAAAATCATGATGCACTATTAGATCGAAAGAAATGATTTTCTCCATTAGCATTAACTTTCTCCATTAGTATTAACTTTAGAAGAACTGATGGAATTTTCAGACGTCTGCACATCTTCAAAAGCGCAGCAACTTCTAACACCCATCGTTACTTCTGTTTGTCGTTAGTATGTGTACTGCTAAATACGTTTTTAAGTTCATGTTAAATTGTCAAAATTATTACAAACGATAAATCTGGACTTAAAAACGGCCATTGAAACTGTTCATGAAGGTTGTAATACTTTAAAAACTCAGCGTTAAAATATGAATAACATCTATAAAGAAATTTTTCATAACGCCGAAGAAATTTTATCAAAAATTGGAGGTGAAATGAGAATACCGCATTTATGTGGTCGTCAAGCAAAATGGGTTAATATTAAAACGAGTGGCCCTGAAGAATACTATAGAATTGGTGTAGCTGTGCCGTTCTTCAGATATATTCTCGACCAATTGGAAACCTGTTTTATCAACCATAAACAGACTCTGACAGTTTTACAGAAACTGTTGCCAATTACTTGCAAAATATTAATAAAAGTAATTGCGAACTGCTTCAAGAGACACATAAGCTAATGTTATGTTCAGACACACTTTATTCAGAGATTGTTTAGTGGAAATGTGAATTGATCACTAACAACTACCTAAAAATGTCATTGAATTAATAAATATGTGTTGCAAAAGGATATTTTTCTAAATATTCTTTTTTTAAAAATACTATCAACTTTACTGGTAAGCACAGCGAGTGCAGAGCGGTCGTTCTCCACCCTAAGGAGATTTAAAACTTGTTTCAGAAACTCGACAAGCTAAAACAGTCTATGTCGTTCGGCCCATATGTCAATTCACATACATTATACCTTGGAAAATGAAGAGGTTCTGGATTTCGTTAGAAGAAAAAGTAGAAGATTACTCTCTCAAATATACCTCATGGCGGATTGTGCAATGTTTATATTGTAAGTTTGTTTTCTTTTTATAGCATTTAGACGATACTTTTTGCTTTTTATAAAAACAAAATTAACTAAAAATTCTTGTAATATACTACAATTTTGTTAATGAAAAATGCAAAGACGTACATACTAAGATGGAAATAGGAAAGACAGACGAAGCATACAAATTAATTAGAATGAATTTTAGGGATATAAAACCATATAGCAAAAATATAAGGGACGCGGGAAGAAACGTCATTATAGAAAATGTAGAGAAAGTAGCTAGATGGCAGGCATATATAGGGAATTTGTATGCAAGAGAGGAACTAACAGCATTAGAACAGGAATCAGACGTTGAAAATGATGACCTGGGATATCCTATACTTAGAGATTTGAATTAGCATTAGAGTCTGAAAAATGGTAAGGTGCCGGGTGCAGATAAGGTGCAAGCAGAAACTCTAAAAGCCGCTGGACAAGCAGTAACAGAACGTCTCTTCCAACTTGTAAGCTATATGTATAAGACAGGCGAGATACTCAAAGATTTCAAACGTAACATCATAGTAAGTATACAAAAAAAAAGAGTCGCGGATAGATGTGAAAATTTTCGAACAATAAGTTTGACAGCACACGTTTCAAAAATATTAACTAGAATTGTACAAAGACGAATGGAAAAACGAGCTGAAGAATACTGGGAGAAGATCAATTTGGGTTTAGGCGAAACAGGGAAACACGAGAGGTTATTTTAACTCTGAGAGTGATAATAGAGAAAGCAATAGAAAAAGGGGAAAGCGTGTATATAGGGTGTGTAGATATGGAAAAAGCATTTGACAATGTAAAATGGAAAAAAATGTTCGAAATACTCAAAAGATTGGAATGAGTTATAGGGATAGACGAATAATATATAGCTTATACAAAGAGCAAACAGCAGTAATAGAATTAGAGGTGGAACGTAGAGAAGTAAACATTAGGAAAGGGGTGAGACAGGGATGTGCCCTATCCCCCTTAATTTTTAACATGTACATTGAAGAGGTAATGAATACTGTCAAATGCAGGAAGATATTTGGAATTACTATGCAGGGACAAAAGATTGATATGCTTAGATTTGCAGATGATATAGCGGTAATACATCTAGCAAGGAAGAGTTAGAAGCTGCCCTTAATGAGATGGAAACAGCTCTAACAGAGATACCGTATGAAAATTAACAAAAATAAAACTAAAGTACTAGTATGCAAAGGAGGGGAAAATAAATTAAAAACAAGAATACAAATAAGTAACAAGCACTTACAAGAGGTTAAGGATTTCTACTACCTAGGAAGCCAAATAACGCAAGATGGGAAAAGCGCAAAAAATATAAAACAAAGATTAGCACAAGATCGTGCTACATTTAACAAGAAAAAGCAACTACTGTGTTCAAAGACAAGAAACATAGAAATAAGGAAAAGATTGCTTAAAACATATGTGTGGAGCACAACACTGTACGACTGTGAAGTCTCGACAGTAGGAGAAGCGGACAAGAAAAAGGTAGGCCTTTGAAATGTGGTGCTACAGACGTATGATGAAGATATCATGGACAGACAAAGTTAAAAACAAAGAGGTACTAAAAATGGTAGGAGAAGAAAGAAATACGTGGAAAACGGTAAAAAATAGGAGAGATAGGATGATAGGCTATATACTACAGCATGAGGGAATAGTGCGGAATATATTAAGCAGAGATAGGAAAAAAGAGAAGTAGAAGTAGACCTAGGTTAAACTATTGCACACAGATAGTGAAAGGAATTTCAGGGAAATGTGTAGGCTAGCCTAGAATAGAAATAAATGGAGGTACGCATCCAACCAGCCCCAAGATGGATAAACTGATGACGAAAAAAATAACTGTACTTAAACATGATGATTATTATAAGCAACTACAGGCATTGGTTGTGCAATATTGTCGAATAATTTTAATTGTGTGAAAGGAATTGTGGAAAACTATTAATTCAGCAAATGTCTAAGCGTTGGGGGATCTCGGCAGCCATAGCCTGTTTAACCCCTTTCACATACCACTGAATCTCGGTGAAATAGGGCATATAATTAGAAAACAATAGAAGGGGAACTGAGTTGTATATAGGCTGTATGGGAATTTCAGGAAACTCTGTAGGCTAGCTCAGAATATAAATAAGTGTAGGTACGGGTCTAACCAGTTTTGAGACGGAAAACCTAATGACGAAAAAATAAGCGCAGATAAATCTGATGATTATTATAAACAACTACAAGTTGTTGACTGTGCAAAAAGATATATTTGAAAAAATACTAAATCGCCAAATGTTCAAGTGCTGAGGGAACTTGGCAGCCACAGGCTGCTTACCCCCTTTCATAACCACTGATCGTCGGAGAAATAGGATATATAATTGTAAAACAATAAAAGGGGACCGAATTGCATCTAACAAGAAAGAACAGCGGCTATGTTCAAAGACAACAAACATAGAAACAAGAAGAAAATTGTTGAAAGCATATGTGTGGAGCACAGCACAGTATGCCTATGAAATACGGGCAGTATGAAAAGCAGACAGAAAAACGGTAGCAGCCTTTTGGAATGTTGTGGTTCGGATGTATGAGGATGATAGCATGGACAGGCAAAGTTAATAACAAATAGGTTGTAGAAATAGTAGAGGAATAAAGATATCCCTGGAAAAAAAATGGAGAAATAGAAGGGTAGAATACTTTCTAAGGCATTTTTGGAGAATAGTATGGGGTATATTACAAGCAGCGATAGGAAAAAGGAGGTAAATGTAGACCTAGATCAGATAGATTTTAGGGAAATGTGTAGGTTAGTTCAGAATAGGAAACAATGAGGGTACGCGTCTAACCAGGGCTGAAGACCTAATGATGATGACAGCAATTTTAAATTTTATATGAGTACCTCCGTTCAAAAATTTCTGGCTACGATCTTGATGGGTTGTATTTGAATGTACAATATCCGTGCAACTGAATTGTTTTTAAATAATTGTTATACGAATATCTAACGAAAATATAATTAATGTAACTAACTACATTCACTTGTTTTGATCATAGCGAATCAAAGGTTTACATTATGGGCAACTTAAAATAAGTACACTTGAAATTCTTACCAACTGGTGTATCATAATCTTCTTTCAGTCTTAGTACAATTTCGGATTGTCCATCAGTTAAAAATCTAGGAGGTCTGTTACATTTGATTGCATATATACACAAGAAAAATACAAAAACTGCATAATAAATACTTGCACTGCCACTAAATTTAAATCTAACTTTAACAGCCGGTTTAATTTTAAGAGTCCTTTGATACGAATTTTGATCATTTTGATGGAAACTGTTTATCATTTTTTGGATTTTTTTTAACTCTTCATGCTACTAAATAATTTTTGTTAAATGATAAGATGCTTTCACAATCTCGCCGGGCACAAGAATGATCCTGGGGTATCGCATTGTTATAAATAGGTACAATTTTTCCATGAGTGTAATAATTCTTCGGCCCATTTCCTAGTACAAGCATCCACTTTCACTGAAATCAAAAACAATGTCTTAATTCTTACAATATTAAGTAGCTGTGTTAATTAATTACAGTTTGTATAGCATGCAATAAAAGTATTATAAAGATGTATTATTTCTATTGTTTAGTTTTAAATTTTAAATAATTATAATACCCCAGATATAATGGAAAATATGATGATATTTATCATTATAAATGGGAGAAATTTATTAGAGTAAAACAAAAATTTTCACTTGAATAGAATGACTGTATATGTGAAACAACTCCCAGCTGCCTAAAATGTTTTTTATAACAAAAATGAAAGAAGAGTTAAAACATACACTCACAGTGGTGGATCGCGACTTTTTGGGCTCTGGTGCTAATTACATTTCAAGCCCCTAGTAGCATATTATTGGGGGAAGGGGTTGTTGGTTGTCTAAGGGCGAAGACAAATTTTAAAAAAATAGTGTATTATGTAATAGCTGTGAAAAAATAATTCTTAGTAGCAAACAAAATCAAAAGAAAAAATATATAATTATAAAAGTATAAAAAATATATTATGCAATAAACTGTCTTCTACATTTGAGACAGGTATATATATTCTCTAATTGCTTCATCTCAAGTAATTGGTCTGTCTATGCCATTTTCTATCAAAAGAATGAACAAATAATTCTCTCATCTCCACCCGAACTGTGGATTTATATTCGTTCTTCAAACAACCCATCTGACTGTGCTACCAGAGGTTTATTTGCTTCGGTATTGCCCGCGCATCCTCTATGGTGGGCATGCCCTGAATTTTTATCGTGGCCTGAGGAAAATTGGCCTTTGTCTAAATTGTTTGTCCGTTTTCTTGAAGCATTGGTCACAAGGTTTATTACATAGATTTTCGTCGTTACACAAAATTCAACGTCTTGTCGTATACTGCCTAAGAATATTCATAGCTAGAAAGAATGTTGTCAATTCGTTATTCCTGTCGTCGGTGGAGCTTCACACTGCTCTAATGGTTATTGTGAAGATGACCCAATTTACTTCATTTAGCCTTGAAATCGAAGCGGTTTGTCAAGGTGGTGAGCCTTTGCCTACACAGTTGCGACACAGCGTATTTCTTGATCCGAACAAAATTTTAAGAATGTGTGGTAGACTGGCTCATTTTAGCCTTCCAGATTATACAAAACATTCAGCTATATTACCCAATAAACATCGTGTCACAGATTTGTTGATCGAACCAGTACACATACAAAATTTGCACTCAGGAGTAAACACAACATCGTACTTACTTCAAGAAAGATTTTGGATCATTTCATCTCGTTTTGCCATTCGTCGAATATTATAAAAATGGTGTTGTTTTTTACTGCTAGTCTAGTTATGGGTGAATTGCCTTGGTTTCGTGTTTCGCAAGCTAAACCTTTTAGTTCCGTTGGTATCGACTTTGCTGGCCCTTTTACGATTAATATGCATCGTGCAAGAGGTTCCAAACCTGCAAGGCATATCTTAGCGCGATTATTTGCTTCAGAGGTCCTCGAATTAATCAATTGAAGCCTTTACTGCGCGTTTTCGTCGTTGAGGTTGTGTCAACACATCTTCAGTGACTTCGGCACAAACTTCGTCGGCATCAATCGTAAATTTTTAAGGGATTTTCGACACTATGCAGAATCGTTAGCCATTTGGCCTTTCAATTCGTCATCTACCCCTCATTTTTGAGGTATTTGGGATAGTGCCGTTAAATCTGCTAAGGCGCACTTATTTTGCGTCATCGTAAATCTAGTGCTCACGTTGAAGATTTTTATACTTTAGTCACACAGGTTGAGGCATTATTGAATTCAAGATCCTTGTGTAGCGTGAACTCGAACCCTCAATGATATCGTTACTGACAGTCGGCAATTTCTTAACTTTGGAACCTCTGACAGCATCTCCAGATCCAGACATATCCTATTTGAATTTTTCTCGTTTGTCTCGTTGGCAATTGGTTCGGGCTATACATCAAAGTTGTTAGACTCGATAGCATGAGAAATATCTGCACCAATTGTACCAACGATATCGGTGGCACAAGTCTAAGGGTTTCGACAGCATTGACATAGGCACATTAGTAATCATTGGAGACTCGCTCGAATTATAGAGCTTCATCCCGGAAGCGATGGTGTATCTCGTGTAGTCACTATAAAAACTTCGCGAGGGAATTTGAAAGGACCAATGGTTAAATTATGTCCATTACCGCCTCAATAATGTACAATTAATCGTTTGTTCCTTTATCTTTTATTATTAGTTCATAAATATGATTATCGTTATTTGGTTCTACATACATACAAGACCCGTTTAACGATCAAAATTTCGTATTAAGTTTAAAGTAAAATAGCCCTAAGCTATTTTGGTGGGCAGAATGTTTAGTATTATTTAAAGACTAAAATTGTGAAACAAGACAGCCCTTTGTAACGTCACGCGTGTGACGGTAGTGTTACTGTATTTGAAAAGATCTCGAACTTCGTTGTTGACCTTTGCAAGGAACGGCTGAGTTCAGTGCCGTATATGTTTCCTTCAAATCATGAACAATTGAACAATAGTGCATCGCATTCCAACTTTCCCTGGGGGAATTACAAACCATACAAGATACGTATCTCAAACGCTTCGTGCAGATTATACTAGTCGTTGTTCAAATTTTGCAAATGGTTGATTGCGCAAACTACAAATGATGCACAGTTTTCGAATAAGGTTATTTGGTCTTATGAGTGTCAATTTACCAAGATAGGCATGTTCAATCGAAAAAATAAGCATTACTGAAACACTGAAAAGCCTCGCCACTTTCCAGATATCAGAAATAAGACACGTTTCCATTTGACGTTTGGGCTGGAATCTTATGTAATTGCATTTTGGATTCATTTATTTATCACGAATCATTAAACGGAGAATTTATTTACAGTTTCTCAATACTCAACTTTTGAATTATTTGGAAGACATTCCTTTAATACAAACAAGAATGCTGTGGTTGCAGCAAGATGGCGTACATCGACATAACAATAACTTAGTATGCGAATTTTTGAATCAACATTTCTCACTACAATGGTTAGGTAATCGAAGAGCAATAGAATGGTCAGCGAGCTCTCTAAACCTCTCTTCTTTATATTTCTTCTCGTGGGGCTATTTCAAAGATAGAATCTATAAAACCAAAACTAATAATGTTGAAGATCTATGACTTAAGATTGTTAATAAATTTGCATCTATAAGCAGAAGAGATATGCAAAGAACAGTCAATAGAATTGCATTCGTAGTTAACCTTTGTATACAAGAGAATGGCTTTTAGTTTAAGCATTTAGCGTAGTAATCTTGTTGTAATTTTGCTTTTGGTGTTTTTAATTTTTTTGTCTTTCATTGTTTTGATTGTTGATATCAAATTTCTTATAATTTAAATTTTATTAGCCTACAATTGGATACACTTTAAAATACAATCTTGTTTCAATTGTTTTTCAAAGAATATTGCATTTTTTGTCAATAACATATGTTTTTATAAATAATAGTATATCACGTGGTACATTGCTAAAATCGTCAAAAAATAATTTATTTAAAAGTAAAACTATCTAATACGATGTCTATAGGAAGAAAATAAACCCGAAGATGGTTCCAAAAAAACAAAACGTCTCATAACGATTTTAACTTTGCCAGCATTTTCAACATAAAAACTAATACAGAAACATCCTTATAAGTTTAAAAATTTTTAAAAATAAAAGTACCCAAAAACGAAAAACACATTTTTCAAATTTTTTATCATAGCTAAATACAAAAACGTTTACGCTGAATTTTTTTTGTAAATATAGACAAGTATCGAAATCTTCAGCTTTGCCCCAATTCTAGCAACGCTTTATCTTGTACCGTTTCTGAGTTCCCAATGGTGAGCGTCCAACTTAAATAATCCTGATATGACTACTACTAATTAGAAATGGCAAACTCATTCGTTGACGTTGATTCCTTAATTTTTTACTTCTTTCAGGACAAACGCAAATAATAATCTAGATACCTATGTAATAATCCTACCACCACTGTTTAAATAAGTTAATAAATTTTGGAACTTGAAATACCCGTTTTCTCTAACATTCATTTTGTTTTAAATCTTTGTTTATTTAAAATTAAAGTGAAATAAAAAGCACTAATTGCATAATAGTTAGAAAATTATACGCACTAAGGAATTAGAAATTTACATTATCCGTTAAGCGAGAAAAACCAGCGGTTAATTGTCATGGTTTAAAGAATATGTAAGGGCTTAAAAAATAAATATTGATGAATTTATCGTGTTTTATAGTGATTAATTATTACGGAAGTTGAACTAATTCTGCGACCATTTGATTGCTTAAGAATGTAACCTCATAAGTTCTAGAAGAATCAATGCATGACATTCATTATACGAAAGTCTGCTTGAATATTTACAACGGGTGCTTGTGTTACTTGTCATTCACACATTCCTTTATAATTATTTAATAGTGAGAGTTTCAATATTTCAAACAAATTTATTTAAGAAGCATATAAAGAAACACTAACAGGTCAAATTTTGTGTAGAAGCAAATTTTACTCGTTAATTATACTTCAGAATGCATTTGAAGTTTAAGAATTACAATTCTTTATTTATATGTTGTGCCAACAACGCCATCAATTCTAATTTTTGAAAAAGTTATATCAAATTAATGTAATGTTAAATTGCCTACCCATTTGATTTTGCAAAATTACATGCCGTCAGTATATATATATATATATATATATATATATATATATATATATATATTGCTATGTAATGCTCCTTTGAATGCGGGAACTGGGTCCTTTCAACAAAAAAATTCTAGTCCCACCGATTGGGCGTCATAAACTGCTGTGATCCTCTTTTCGCCTCGGCTGCTCACCTAATTTTATAAACCTCCTCATTCATAAAAAAAAACAACACATTCCTACCACAAACATCAACGTTAACTCTATTTACATCAATATTCAGAATACATTAAAATTTCAAATTAAATTTCAGCATAAATTTCAGTTTTAAAAAGAATTTCAAGATTAATTTTATTATCATTTAATGTGCATCCAGAATTAAAGTCCTTGTTGGATGCCTACTAATTAATATAACAATATATGCAGAGTAAAAAGGGAGCATCTACCACCCCTTTACGTTAATTAACCAGGTTCGTCTAATTGAGCTCAAAGACATACCTAAAATTTCATCATAATCCAGAACATCACTACTAAATACCCCTTTCTACTTAAACAAGCAAATTTCATCTTAACATTAAAATTTTATGGTTAGTACAATTTCACTAATGTCCATTTAAAGTAAATCAATTATAAAGTAATTCAACACACACAAAAATGTCAAACAAAATAGTATAATTTACCTGAAGGTCAGTGTCCTCGTAGCTTCAATGTACATCGTCCCTTTAGTTAATCACACCATTCCAACAGGATTATATTTACGGCTTCTAATTCTCAACGCTTTTAAAATTTTCTCCATCACCATTTATTTAAAGTTGTTTCTGGGCTTTTCCGGAACTCATCTGTGTATATCTGACCCTTGTTTCGTGGATCCAGACACGTATTTGAACCATTTAATTATTTACACCACCCGAAAAATAGCAGAGAAATTCATGCGTCTTTCACCAATATACGCCAAAACTGCCTACTTTTGTGTATACATTTGTCGTTGTAAATTTTGCTAATTGGTACAGTGATACTAAATTTTATTACCTTGTATCTAAGTGCACTGAAGTACATTCATGTTAGCACGTAAATAACAAACTATTTTGAATCACTAAAATATACGAGCAAACTTTAAATTATTTTATCAAACTAAAATGCACTGTTTAACATCTTCAATCAAGTCGCGGATGTAAGAGCTTTTAACGCATCGAATAGTCAAAAGTCTAAGAGGCCGAAATTCATATTACCACCGGTATATATAGCAAAAAGCCTGTCTGTCGGTCTGTTCCCCAAAACGGGTAATTCTAAAGAATTTCTCATTTTATGTTCCCAGTCCGTCGCTCGCGCGTCGGTTTTTACGAATTTTTCACTCGCCCCATTTAAATCTCAGAAATTCTAACACGGCACGCAACGTCTGAGAATACTAATTAATTTTGTACAGAAATTGTTGTTTCTACCTTGATATTTGCATCCTATTTTCAACCAATTGTGACCCTCGTGACGTTGCTTAAATCACGCCTTTTACTATATGTGTCTTTGCTTGACGCATTTTCTCTTTCCTTTTCTAACCTGTTCGTATTGGTGCAAATTGATATTCTTTATTATCGATTATATTTTAGTCCATGTGGACTATCTGGGTTAAATAACCCCGTATCGCACATTCTCGTGAATATTAAGCCCCGGTTTCTCCAAGATTCTTTGAAACCATTTGTTATCTACACAATTTTCGCCGTACGTGATATTTAAACTACGCAGGTGTTCAAAATAATATTAATTCTCAGAGCTTTATTTTCTGGTATTATAATCTGGGATTTTCACAGACTTTTATGCTTATTATTAATAATGGTTTAATTAACTCCAATTAAAATTGACTTCTATCCTTTCATTTTAGTGAATCCTAACTAAATATTAATTATTATATGTACGCGTTGTCTACTACTTGTTACTTAAAATAGGGTTAATTAATATAAATTTTGCACGTAATTTCCATTTGTTTCTTTATTAGGAATAATTAAATTACACGCAGAGCTTTTTAATACTGTTTCTTTTGATATAAAGCGTCTTGTACATAATTTAAATTTCTTATTTTTACTGAAACGACCGCATTTATTTATGCTTCAAGGTTTTAATAAAGCGTATTATTTAATAAAATTCCTTATACACGGTGATTAAAATTATTTGATGTGATTATTTAATTTTCTACCCTGGTCTTAATATGAGTAATATATATATATATATATATATATATATATATATATTGCTATGATAATAGGGTTATTTAGGGGTATATAGGGTCAGATGGGTCGCACACTACATATAGATAGTACTAAAAGCTAGAAAACGAAACAATTTTATCATGAAAAATACGTAATTCGCAAATTATGCAAAAGGCAAGCATCTAATACACTGTATAGGGATCACAGTGAACTTTAATTAATGCAGGGAAGCTCATCCTTCAATAATGCAACTACATTCAGTAAGACAAATAACTTTGTACGCAATCAAATTCATTTTAAACCAGCAAAGCATTCATAGATTCTAAATAAATACGCATTAAAAACATCGAAAGCTAAAAAATCATGATACGAATTCTGTTAAAATAAAGATACCTTTCAAGACAAACACGTTTCAGAAACGCAGAATGTATATAAACGCATTTCAACTTACGTCATTATAGAAATTTTGCATACGTGATTTTTAACGTGGTGTAAACTAAAAACCCAAAAGATTATCTTGACGAAAATAAAAGCCATAAGTTGTCTACGTGAGAGGTCGAATTAAAATTTCCTACAACAAAACAAAACAAGACAGGTAAAAGTATACGGGCTATAGGAATCCACTATGTAGGACTTGAATGCTACGTGACCGACATTATAATTTGAATAAGGGCCGCTATACTTGCGGCCACGTCCCCAATGCTCCACCCGGAGGTACTACATTGGGTTTAAACGCGAAAATAATCGTGCTTCTATACGTGACCGACAACATGGTTCCAACAAGCTATTATCAAATTCATACCGGAGAAAAGCCCAATGTTTGGATAATAACCTATAGCACACCTTAAACTTTGACCGAAGGACGCGGATAACCAATGATGTCAGATGGAGGCGTTGTTTTCAATACCACACAAATTTGATAAACAATCAGTCTTCCTTCAACAAAAGCACGCATAGCAGTGCAAATGAAGAATTTACGTAAAATGAACATAGAAAAATTAAATAATTATATTTCGTGGAAGTCGTAATAGAAAAGTTTTTAAAATAATAGTGAAAATATACGAATGAAGTTTTGCCGTTAACTGAAAAACGTAAGTGAAAGCTAATTAATTAAACATAATTTTAATATTTATAATTTAGGGCTTTAGGTAAAACTAGCACATCTAAATTGGTTCATAAATCTAAATTTGCAAATAAATCCAAATTTAAATATACATTGATCTAAATTTGCACAAAAACGTTGGTTTGCATCTACGCATCGGAGCACTAAAAGGAGGATCGATCTAAGCATTGAAAGGGTGTTTGACCAAGCGATACTATAAAATCAACAAGTGAACTTAACTGAAAACAATCAAGGGGTACTGGTCAACAGCACGCACGCAGAATAAAAAGACACGCAAGGAAAACTACAGGTCGGAATATTATCTAATAGCATAAGGCGTTATTTTCTTTTTTATTGAACATTTGCATTTTTTTTATTATACCAAAATATTTATGTAAAGGGTCATTAGAAATCTTTTTATACGTGAAAATTTACGTAAAAGGGAAAAGTCACTGAACGTTCAAGGGTAGTTCCAATAGTATACAGTGTCATTTTTGCTGACTTTGAACTGACTAAAGGGAGCTATAATTTTGGCGATAAACAAGTTGATATCGTTATTACTTTGATTCGGGGTTTATTTTGTCGAATAGCATTTATTTTCATCCGTGTATAAATAATTATTCTGAAAATACTAAAAATAACTTCTTTAAAATGATAATACCGATTACCTAACTAAGCACTGGCGTACCTTCTAAGAAGGTATTACATGCCATGCTAAATGAGGAAGTTGGTCAACGGAAACCAATATGTTTCCAGTTAAATAGTAATAACTAATTTTGCCTGGCATTGAGAAAGTAATTCGAGCATAGAGAACGAAAATTAATGTAAAAATTGTTATAAAAGAAAAGCCCTTGAGCGGTTTCGCTGTTGTTGCAGTTCGTCAAACGGGCGCATCTCTTTTTGCAAAACAACCAACTGAGATCTTGAATTATACACAAATTCTGGTGTATTTGTAAATACAAAATATTCTGCATGCGCCCTCCATACCCTAATGTGATCGTTCAAGTCTCCGATTTGTAAAACTTGAAAGTGTTCACTTACCTTCCTTTCCAACTTTGCCTGGCTAGCTCAACGAAATTGATGGAGTTTTTAAAATGAAATAAAACACAGCAATATCACAAAGTATTTATACAGTATGAAATATTTTCTCTCATACAAAAGCATTTTCAACATCGTTTCTTTCAAACATAAAATAATTGCTAAGAAGTACTTATTATAAAAAATTGTTAGTTACCTTATTTTAAATTTACAGAACTAAATTTTCTTTTTCATGGATGGTTTACCTGGTTATGTTTATTGCTACGTTTGTAAGGATTGTTTGGCCAAAAATCCTTGACAGATAATTTATTAAAAGGTCACAGTGTTTCGAACACAAACTTCCCTGGTAAAAAAATCCTTTAAAAAAATAGTATATGATTTACACTTATTATTCTGCCTTAAATTAAAATACAAATACTCCAATATCAGTTAAAAATAAATCTAAAAGTAATACGTGCAGAATCCACGAAAACGCTTCTTGTAATTAAATATCTTCTTTGACGTCAAATCAGCTTACAAGATTTTCCATATTTAAAATCCTCATTTCAAACAGCAGTTACCAAAGTACAGTATGCTTAAATATTCCTTTCAATTATTTAATAAAAATTTTAAAATAGCGTTATATTGAAGAATCTCCCTTCTTGATTGTATTTAATAAATTCTACTTTTTTAATGTAATTTGCATTTAAAACATCACTTCTATATTCATTGTAACAATGTAGTTATTAAATTACAGTATGCTTACTGCATGCTTCAAATATTATCTTCGCACAGCAATAGCTCGCGACTTAAATCAAAATAACATTTTGCGATCGAATTTAAGAATCGAATAAATCGAATAAATCGAATTAATCGAATGAATCCTTTATTTGGTAAACGTTTCCTTATATATTCTAATTTGTCTGTTTCCAGAAGGTTGTAGAATGTGCGTGATTCCATTCTAAATAATAAACGCCTATTTTATGTAAATTTCTTCGAGTCTCCTATTGTACAGTGAATGCGAAGATCATAGATATTTCTTATCAATTTCTATTACATTTTCTGGGTTTTTTAGTGTTCCCGGCCGCTTCTTAGAACAAACGTTTATTTATTTATTTTTATTTCAGTACATACAATTAAGACTAGAATTGAGTTTTTAAATGCACGAAATTATTTATTTTTATGCTAAATTCGTAAATTTGCAATAAATGTAAAGCATTTTTATCAGAAATGTATTGATAATTAATAGTTGAAAATAAATGGCTTTGTATTTATCTTAAAATGATCGATATGCGTTCGTAATTAAATGCATTTTACGGTATCTTACAATTAATTATTTTTACATATACAACTTATGTTACTTGTTATTTATTTACAATGCACTCATATAATACAGGGTGACTATTTATACACGCGCAATTTACGTTTTTACATGGCACTTTAATGAATAAAAGTACGCTTGTATTTTACAGGGTATAACCATGAATTGACGGAAATTTCTATTTTCCGAATTCTATTATATTTTAGTGGGATTTATTTGCAGAATTTGGGTTTTAATGATCTCTCGTGACCTCTTATCACGCCAATATATATATATATATATATATATATATATATGCGATAAAGAGGTCACATTGAGCACCACATTCTGTCAGAAAACAGACCTCAAAGCCAAAAAAGTGAAATTTTCCAATGTTTAAATTTTACCCTGTATAATATTCTCGTAAGATTTCCACGTAAAACAACACACTTTAAGTACATATAGTGCTGACACATACCATTTAAAAATGAAGCCCGATCTTAAAGCAATCATTAATCCGTGTGTAAATATTTATTCTTTTGAAAAATACTTTTAAAACAAGTTTGATTGCGCTTGTGCAGACTGAAAAACGGATGTCATCCACCTCGAGAGCACTAAATAACTTGGATGTCAACTAATCTTCTTTAAGATATATCATTAAAAAAATTCTAATTCCGTAAGGCATTCATATTTTTTAAAAATATCATTTAATAAACGTAATATACTGAAAATGCGGCATTCTTTCGAGAGTGCTCTCAAAGTCATAAATCATCTGTAAATAAGCGAGGAACGGCTAATTATTCGAGGAAAACGATAGCACCGGCTGACTATAAACTAGATAAGGTAACGAATTTTAATGGCTATGTATTACAGAAGCTCGTAGTAGAAGGATAACAGCTTGATTTAATTCATTAATAAAGGATAAGAAACTTTTTGATCTCAATAATTTTTAACTGACAGCTCATTAAAAATTGCTAAAAATTGTTACATTAGACGGATGACTAATACTTTCAGAAGTTCGAGACCTATGACGTATTTTTATTATATAAAGGCGGAAGTAATGAGACCGATTTATTTAAGATTCGGCATTAACGATTTAACATTGAGATCTTGAACATAAGTTATGCGACATTTAATCATTGATCGATAATTATTTTATGGAGTGCACTCACGATTTATTGCTCCAATATAAATAATCTTGGTGCATGGTCACCTGCTAATTTAATCTGTATAACTACTATTGATCTGATACTTCGACGTATAAAGATTGAATAAAATGGAGGTCTAAAAATTTGCAACAAAGAATTTTTCAATGCAACTAACTCCAATGAACACGATCTTTAAAATAGAAATTATAATCAAAGACAGGTGATCATAAAGATAAGAATATCAGCAAGAATTGACGACCCAAAGCGTAACTATAACTTTGTTTTAAACTTAAAAGGACCATTTCTGTATTATTAAATGGATTAAACTAGGATAAGTTTCAATTTTTCGTATAAAAGTTATTTGTAAGTAGATAGTTTTATGTTAGCAATATTGAGGTCAGAGATCGAGGTGTTTTGACCCTTACAAGAATTTCTGTTCGACGTCCTTGATCAACTATATTGAGATGGGGTGATACAAGAATATTTAAATTATCAATGAAAATTTTAAAGAACATTTTGTGACTTACATATGAAATATTTTGAAGTTTTCTAATAATTAATAAGGATTAGGTGAAGTTTGGATTAATATGTAAGTAGTGATAAATTACTGTTTCTTTCTAAACTTAAGCTATTAATTGCATTTATAAGCGTTATTTATATCTGTGTCTGTAAGCAGATTACTTAGATAATGTGTGTAAAAGAAGGATTTTTGAATGTATTGAGTATTGTTCATAAATGTTTCTTGAGATTTCTTTGTTTCATTTTATTTTCGTTAATTCCACAGCATATTTGTCGCTGAGCTAGCAAGAGAAAGCAGACACAGTAAGGTAAAAATTCTCATTTTCTATTTAAGCAAGCATCCATTGCATCCTGATATTGGTTAAGGCGGCTGTACCCGAATATTCACAGTAATAATATAATTATATATATATATATATATATATATATATATATTGCTGTGTTGATAAGGTCATTTAGGGGTAGTTAAGACCAATAGTATAATGCATTTCATAAAAATTACATGAGAGCTCAGAAAACGAGACAGTTTTCTGAAAAAAACAAGAAATACGACGATTAGGCTGGAACGTAAATGACAACGCCCTGTATATAAACTATAATCA
Organism: Platerodrilus igneus; assembly: GCA_036346225.1. Lineage (NCBI taxonomy): Eukaryota > Metazoa > Arthropoda > Insecta > Coleoptera > Lycidae > Platerodrilus > Platerodrilus igneus. The sequence goes on along the minus strand of JARFIW010000439.1, from coordinate 6,186,900 downwards.
TAATTAATTTAGTTAATGAAAAATATTTTAGAAGATATAATTAAATAAACAAATTCGCAAGTCGTAAAACAACATGAACGGTAGCTGAAACACGACACGCATGAATAATTCATCATCATTACGCCAAAAATCCCAATCAAAACAAGCAGGTTTAAAAATGCATAAGATAGAAAACGCATATAATTTAATACATAAATTGTATTACGTCTACGGGACTAGAAAGCTAAAATCAAATTCCTGAGAAATTGGAAACAAACACGGCATGGTGTTAAAACCAAAGTTCGCTAAATTTATTATACAAACAATGATCTACGTGATTTAAAAACGTGAAAATCTAAGAGAATAAATGCAATAACTCGAAATGCTACGTGCCGAAATTAGCGCGTCAATTTCAATATACAGCAAAATTCCATAGGAATATCCAAAACTTTGTATGCAAGAATCGCGTACAACGTAGCGCAATCGTTGAACTATGAGCTTGTCAACAGATAGGCGACGCCTTTAAATACGTCCGGATTTTTAAACAAAAGAGTCTACCATGAATTGAAGTATAGTACACATCACCCAGAACAAAGTATTTACTTGAATGAATTTGAAGTGATTAATTAATAAATTATATAATAGTGCAATATTAAAAGAAGTTTTGTCGTTTTGATGCTGTAAAAACGTAACTAATAAAAGGTTGTTTATAAATTAAATTCTAATTTCTACATTAAAAAGGACTTTAAATAATTACTGGATCCAATGTGGGAATTGAACAAAAGTGACTCTGAGTAATTACTGGATCCGATGTGGGAATTCTAAATAATTACTGGATTCGAAAAGGGAACTCTAATTAATTACTGGATTCAATGTGGAAATTTAGTATAGATTTTACTCTATTATTTATCACTGGATTCGACCAGGAAGTTTGGTAAAGACGCTAAAATAATTCATGAAGGAGAAGCAGTACTAAAAAAATGCAGACGTTGGGACTATATAAAAATCATTAATACAGAAGCGGTTGGAGCAGGAACGAGTTCAAGCTGGAGGTAGCAGGTTAGCGAATATAAATATTTTTTTTATTTTTTGGAATATTTCGTTGTACTTTTATCTGAATATTATTGCTTTCATGAATCTTTATGTTAGGGTCAACAAAGATTATTATTAATACACGTTATAAATTACGTAAATAATAGAAGAAGTTTACTGAACGTTCATGGGGCTTCACATAATAACGAAAAAGGAGATTTTTGCTGACTTTTTGATTACTCTTGGGAATGATAATAATTAAAAGAATTTAATTCAATTCTTAAAAACAAGTTCTATTTAACGTTCTATACATTGTAAATATTTTTTTGAAAACATTATAGTAATTGTGTTTAATGGTGTTTTAACTTAAAGTAATAGGACCTAGGAGAGTGTAAAGGCTTTGTTGTCGTATTGTCGCAAGCTCCTTGCGTAATAAAAAACTGAGCTAGCCTATGTAATTAAAATTAAATTAAAAATCAAAAATTGACAGAATAAAAATGTTAACCTTTTTATTTCACAAAAAGGGCGCATATATATATATATATATATATATATTGTATAATAAAAAATTACCAACTTAAAAATTGAGGGTTATATACAGTTGGGAACACTAATTGGTAGCAAATATTTTCTACTTCTAGCAACAGAAACGAATTTAATGAATATCTAGTTTACAATCTTACTCTCAAATCTAGTTTCTGGAATTAAAAAAATTAGGGTTTTCTGATTTGAACAAGAAAGTTAGGTTTCTAAGCTTTTCTGTACAAAGTCTGCTAGATGGCAAGCCAGCTGTGCTGAATAAACTACAATATAAATTCCGTTCTTGTCCAGCCCGAACAGATGGCGCTGTCAATTCAGTTTTTATTCATTGTACGGAAGATTGTCATCTTATTCTTTATTGGTATACCTGCAACTGATGTATAATAGATTAAAATATATGACAGAACTCATTGTAATTTAAAAGCACATTGAATGACTTTCACTATGTTAGTCATACATTTGCCTGCTGAATAATTGAATATTTTTAACTGAAACACATATTTAGTGGTTCGATTTTTCGACATTTTTGCCGCAAAAGAGGATACTACTTCATTAGTTAACACTGTGCTAAATGTTTACAAATACAGGACCGTCATCCAGAAATTTTATAAATCTTAGATGTTACTGTAATTATTTTAAAGCTTATTTTAACCATAAGAAACTGTGTACGTGGTCGGATTGGTCATACAATGAGTTTTTAAATTTCGTTAAAGAATTGCTTAGGTGTATTAAAGAAAAAGAATTGATGTTGGCCCTATGAAAACGAAACGTCTTAGGACGAAGCTCATAGTGCTTGGTAATAATCCATTAAAAAGTGCTATTCAAAAGTAGTATTTGTTTTGTTCTGTTTGCACAGGGAAAAATGTTTACAAAAGCTCAAAATTTGCTTTTTCCAAAATACCAACATGATAATCACTATAATTCCGCAACGTTTTCTCAATTTAAACAAATTTGTATATCTTACCGTTACCAAGATCCTTATGCTGTGCATCCTTATTTTGAACACTTTATTATGAAAATAATAAAAAAAGGTGTCACGATTTTAAAGTTTTAGTTCTAATTTCGGAAAAATAATATTGTTATAAGATGTTAATTAAAAATATGTACCTGTTTTTAATAAAGATCCTAATTTCTTTTTAAATTATTCAAAATGCAGCAAAATTTCTTAAAAGATTTATTGAATTTCTTTTAGCATCACGTAAATTCAACATGCGACTGCGGTTTTACAGTAACGGCAGTTTGTCAATTTCCCAACTTGTTTCTTACGCCATAGGAATATAAATTGTATTATTCTTGTCTTATAAAATAACAAGTACACAAGAATAATATTTGGATGTTGACAGAATACGTGCAAAACATTTTTAAAGAAACCGGAAACGATAAAAAATATGTAGCATGTCTTTTATACAAGTGCACGACGTCTTAAAACTGTAAAATGACAAGTCCCTGAATACTAACAACAAAGACCCATTAATTATATAAGGTGATTGATGGTAACCGTTCATTAGAATGCAATAGGAAATGAAAAGAGAATAGATTTGAAATCTAATACGCTTCTTTTTATATACGGAAGGGATGTATATAATGAACATATTTTCAAAACTGTGGTATTCGCGGTTCTACCGGAAATGCGTTATTGCATTCGTTATTTTAAACGGAATAACCCATTTTTTTTTAAATTATTGTGTATATCTTATTATATCCATCTTGAAGTTTTATTTGTGCATGTGTTTATTTTGCACTGTTGCAAGTGCTAGTTTCATACAGTTAAAGTACAGTTTAAAATCTAATACTTAAACTAAAAATCTAATTTAGTATAGGACACCTATTGGTCAAGAAATACTCTAATTCATGGGTTAATTTGATACTTATCAGTGCTGTAATCCTGTAAATTATACAAGACTTAATTTCAAAGGCAAGCAAATAAGTTATTAACATCTGGTATTTTATAATCAGATGATGGTGATAATTTTATAAATGCAACTTTGGCTTGTACATAAATTAATATTCAGTGGTGTACGAGGGGGTTTTAAAAGTTCGCGAAATGGAGCACAGATGGCAGCATCAGTTCGAATAAAATATATGCAATTGATGGATCCAACTATCTAGTGCGCAGATGTTAAATTTGACATTATTCTGTCAAGTAGTATTAATTTGGTGCTATATGAAGTAAACTTAGTTTTGTGAGTTTTTCAAAATGGATAAAACTGAAACGCGCGCTGTTATCAAATATTTTGTAAAAAAGGGTTGGAAAGCAACAGAAATACATAAAGTTATGCAGGATACATTAGGAGACTCCGCTGCATTATTTACAACTGTGCACAAGTAGGTGACGGAATTTAAACGTGGTCGTGAGAGCCTAGAAGATGACCCGCGCAGCGGACGACCAAAAACTGCCTGAAATCGTCCAAAAAGTTAATGATATGGTTACGCAGGATCGTCGATTAAAGAGCTCCGAAATTGCTAAGGATGCAGGTATCTCAGATGAAAGAGCATTTCATATCTTAACTGCGGAATTAGGTATGAAAAAGCTTTCGGCAAGATGGGTGCCGCGCATATTGACAATTGATCAAAACCTTCAGAGGAAGAGAATTTCCCAACAGAGTTTAAACCGCCTTAACTCCAATAAAACCGATTTCGTTCGACGATTTGTTACGACAGATGAAACTTGGGTTCACTAATATACCCCCGAAACCAAGCAACAATCTAAACAATGGAGACATAAGGGTTCTCCACCACCAAAGAAAACAATGTCCGTGAAGTCCGCTGGAAAAGTTATGGCATCAGTTTTTTGGGATGCTATAGGTGTCCTACTAATTGACTATCTTCCCAAGGGCCAAACAATAAACGGTGAATATTACGCTAAACTTCTAGGCCAACTGGATAAAAATATTCGCGAAAAAAGACCTGCATTGCGTAAGAAAAAGATTATTTTCCATCAGGATAATGCACGTCCACACACAAGTGCAGTAGCAATGCAAAAATTGAATGATCTGCTGTACGATCTGTTGCAACATCCACCTTATTCGCCTGATTTGGTTCCTTTTGACTTCCACCTATTTCCACGACTAAAAGTTTTCTTTGTGGGAAAACGATTTTCCACGGACGAAGAAGTAAAAGCAGCTGTCGACGACTATTTTGGAGGTCTTAAAAAATCGCATTTTCGTGATGGCATAATGGGTTTGGAACATCGCTGGATGAAGTGTATTCAACTTGACGGAGATTATGTTGAAAAATAAACTATATTTTAAAAACAAATTTTTTCATTTTCCCCTTCGTTTCGTGAACTTTTCAAACCACCCTCGTGTAATCTACATGGTCTTCGATATACAAACATAAATCTTACTGCTTTCCTTACAACCAAAATTAACATGTTCCGTATTAAATGTAAAAAGGAATTGAATCCTGAACATGAATCTGTACTTATTTTAATAGTTGTAAAAGACCTATCCATAAAAGCTGTTCACGACTAATCGCTTCAGAAATTAAAGTGATAGAATTGAAAGGTGTACGTACTAATAAATACTTTTTTAAAAATTGTGAAGAGGGGTTATTAATTATCCCCTTTAATGAAGACAAGTTCAAAAACTCAAAAGTAGATGTTTCGAGGATATGTACCTTGAAATTCAGGAACATCAGTTGTGATCAAATAGTATAATGGTCTTCGATGTAGAAGAATCGAATGCAACCAATAATGATGTAATAATAATTGATGATAAAAAGCAAATAAAATTTGTAATAACATCCTTATTCTAAATCCTTTCGTTAAAATTAATATAAGGTATTGATAAGATTAGGTCAGAGAAGTGGTAGGAATCGGCCCTTGAAAGTCATACTTGATAGTTCATCGTAGGTTGCTGAAATGCTTAGAAACAAATCAAAACTTCCCAAACTTTAATACGAAGACGGTATTATTAAGTTTTGTTGAAAAACCGCATGATATTTGAATACAAAAAAGTCAATGGTTTCAGAGATATTAGACTTGAACGTAAGTGGGCATGAATTTCGATTGAAATTATTTGCTAGAAAGATAAGACCCAAAAATGCATTGGTAGTTGCGAATATGTAATAACTTTTACCGTCGATAAAGATGATTTTCGTTAAAACTAAAATTTAAAAAAAGAGAAACGCATTATTTTTAAACAAGTACTACACAAACTTTTTAATCGAAATTAACAATTTTAGCTAATCGACACAAGTCGCTTAAAGTATGATCGTTACAAATTCAAATTTATTATAAATAATATTTAAGGGAGTAGTTGCTTGAAAAGTCTTCCTTCAAAATTTTGACACATTTTGCACGTGCGTATCATTGACAAGCGCGTAGATACGTGAAAATAATTCAACCTCGATGGAAATGATTTCAGATGCCGCCTGAATTCTTGCTATTAATTCTTCTTCGCTTTCTATCGGTGTTTCGTATACAAGTGAATTCATATACCCCTAGTAAAAGAAAATCATATGTAGGTTATGGAGCAATTATTCTCTTTTACTGAAGGTCGTGCACCTCTCTAGCATATTTTTAAAATGTAATGTTCAATATAAAGGTAGGACATGGAAACAATACTTGTTTATATACTTTGACATTTCTATTTAAAACCGAATAAAATTTAATATTTATAGTAGTTTTTCATTAAAAATTAAATATTTTTAAAATACAAGATGGAATATACATTTCAAGAGTTAGCTGTTGTCCTCTTAATATACAGGAAAGCTCGATCGAATAGTAGCTTAGCGATAAAATTATACCGAAAACTTTTTCTTAAGAGAAAAGTTTCTTATCGTTCGACACTTGAAAGTATTCATAGACGATTAACGGATACCGGTGATTTAGTTATAAGAAGAAATAATGCCGTAAGACGAAGAAATGTGAGAATGGCGATTGTGGAGAAAAATATATTAGATCTCTGAAAGAAGGCTGTATGTCCGACTTCCGGAAGCTTAGTTTTATAACTCTCATTTACAAATTAAAAATTTAATTAGTAACTACAGTCCAATATCTGTGCTTAGCTGCATTCTTAAGATTTTTGAAAGCTTGATTACTGATACGTTAGTTTCTGTCATTAGACCGTTCATTTACATTTCCAATGCTCCACCCGTAGGTACTACATTGGCCAAGAGGCGAGTTTTTTGTTGCCTGGAAATTTAGAATTTTGCCGAACCCTTGCCGTTCCAGGCTAAGTAGGGATTTTTAACGTGCGTGACAACACTCACACACGGGACCTCCATTTAACCTCTCATCCGAACGAGGGCGTAATTTTTGTGAAAAATGCTCACCTGCCATTTTTCAAGCAGTCGGCCGTGTCGGGATTTGAACCCGGGACCTTGGGATCCGTAGTCTTACGCTTACTACATTGATCCACGGCGACGCCTTTGTCATTAGACCACTAATCACAGACCAACGACATGGTTTAGTTGCAGGAAGATCTATTTTAAGTAATCCGATCTTGTATAAGGACTATAGAGGAGGGGTTTCAAGTCGATTCCATCTACACAGATTTTTCCAAAGCATTCGATAGCGTACAGCATACTGTTTTGATTGCAAAGCTTTGACAGAGAGCAGATTGTTCGAATTATTGGTTGTACCTTAGAGGATGCACTCGTTCATTCTGGTGTTGCACAAGGTTCCCACATTGGTCCTTTACCCTTTGTTATTTTTATAAATGATCTTCTTCAATATTTAATCAATTCTAAACATCATGGTATGCTAATGATTTAAAGCTCTTTTCTTTCGTCGTATAAGAACTATTGACGACTGTGCAAAACTACAAGGAGATATTGATGTAGTTTCTTGGTAGTGTGTTGATAAGGGTATGAGTTTGAATGTAAAAGATGGTATAGTATTACCTTCAGCAAATCTCATTATCCTGCTTGTTACGTGCCGAAAATCGGCACTAGACATTCTTAGTTTAGTTTTGATATGCGGGAGTTTCGCGCCATAAATTTGAAAGACTTGGCGCGTGTATTTTCGTCACGTCAGAAGTGCGTTGCGCGGGGATTCGCGTCAACGCGTGTGGGGGAAGAAAAAAGTGGGGCGTTTTCGGAAGACGCTTAGGGACTTGCTTTGGAACGTGGACAGTTGTGTTTGGTCTGGTATCGTATCTTATCTTTGATTATGTAGATTCCCTCTGCCTTTTGATTGTCGTCCCTATAAACCCGTTCCTGTCGTTTCCCTACATACAGAAAGAAGACCAACAAATTTGGAAGCAACCTAGCCTAACAGTAGCCCACGCCCCGAGAACCATCTTTAAATAATCCTTGAATGGAGCTCCGCAGTCGCTAGCCTGGAGCAATCCTGAAGGAAGCCCGCAGCCGCCATCTTTAAATAATCCTGAAGGAAGCTACGAGCCGCCATCAGGAAGTAATTTTGCGAGACGCTTTGCATTTTCACGTAAGTTCCCCGCGTGGGTTTTTTTATAATATATTTTAGAAATTTGAAATTTGCGTGTAATAATTTGCATATTGTGTGACGTCATTGACAGATGGGCGCGCTAATTTCTACATTATGGATTATCATTACCAACTGTCCTTTTGTGACTCTTATGCCGCGCAAACGGGACCGTAAGATGCTTCGTTTGGGTACCATATCAATAGTACTAGTCTTAGTGGTGTTCACAATATTACGGATTTTGACGTAATTTTTGACTCTTCTCTAAGCTTTCATGAGCACATGAATGCTATAATTAATAAATCTTAAAAGATCTTAAGGTTCATAAAAAGATATTGTAGTGATTTCAACAATGTTGCTGCTGTTATGACACTTTATATAAGTCTAGTTTGCATTCTAGTTGAATATAACTACCCAGTCTGTAATCCATATAACTTTAACAAGATTTCTCAGCAAGAAAGGGTTCAAAGAAAATTTGTTAAATTTATGTTCTTTATATTCCACTTTTTAATTTTCAACCGATATATTCACGTATGAAGACGTCGTTGATCTCTTTAACACGTGTACCCTAAAACTAGAAGACTCACTAATGACTTGTTATTGCTGTTCCAAGTTATAAACTGACATATCGATTCACGGGAGATTCTTCAGCACGTAGACCATGTGCTAGCTCGGTCTACACGTATCCAAGCTCCATTTCAAATTCACCTGCACAAATTTTACGATTAATAGGATGTGCAATATTGGAAATGGACTGTCTTCATGAATTGACTTTTGACGTTACCACAAGCTTTTTCCCCAATCAATTGGAAAAAGTCAAAATGTAGTTGCTCGGTTTTTGACATATGATAATGTTGGGAGTGCTTATTAGTTCTTTTTTACTTTTGTTTTTACTGTTATTTTATTTGCATTTCACATAATTATTATTTTCAATTTTTCTAGCTTTTATTTTACTTATAACTTAATTTTATTTATAACTTTATTATTTACTATTTACTTATAACTTTATTATTTAATTGTCTAAAATTTATATCACTTTGTACTATCCTAACATTTGTGTTTATTAACTTAAGCCGCACACATTCATTTATGTATTTTGTAAAAAGAAAATTTCTTCCTTTTATAATAAATAAATAAAACAAAATAAATAAATATAAAGATAATTTCTATAAGGATGGCACACCCTTAAAGCGATATTTTTCAAATTAGGTTACTTCGAGGTAAAACGTTTAGTAGAAACGTCAAAGATAAAACAAATTATTATCTCTCAAACCAGATAAATGAAAGCGAAGATCTCAGAGTTCCTTCGTACATGATTATTTTTTGTAAATTTAGTCATTTGTTAACCCATTTTACGGATACATCACTAGAACTTCAATAAGTTTTTTCTTAAATGCCACCATATCAGCTTGACTAACCAATAGAAAAATGATTCTCTTGATGCTGATTCATATCTACCGCAAAAAGGAAAGTTTGTGATAAATTTGTATTTTTAGTTTAATGTATGAAAATTATAAATAATAGTTTTTATAACGTGAATGTATCAAGAAACATTAAGTACTCAAAGAATTTAAAAATCGAACAAACAAAACGTTTTATAAGGAATTCTCAAGGTCACTAACATATCGCAAAGTCAGTTCCTAAAAGTTTACCTTAGTACCCTCTACGCGGAAAAGGAAGGTTGAAGACATTACACCTCTCTTTCTTAACGGTAACGAAATTGGTCTGTTGGGTGAGGAGTTGTATTTGGGGATTATTCTAGACTTCAAACTCACCTAGAACCAACAGATCGATAAGGTGATGCACTTTGGCTTTAGTTAGACACACTTGCGGCAAATTCTGGGGACTAGGACCATACATGCTGTACTGGTTGTATACTAGGGTAGTCAGACTTAAACTAAATTTTCGCGTTGTCCTTTACCATTGATCTGTCCACTTTTAATTTATGTTGCTAATCTCCAATGGTTGCCACACAAGTTTTAGATCATTTAAAAATAGTTTGGTTTGATTTTGTCATTGCCATAAAATTCTGAAAATTGTTCTAAAGAAATAACCCTACTACTATGCGAAATACTGTCTTCTGGAATTCCGCTAGTTCCTTTTTTTAAATTGCCTACTTCTACCTCCAATTGATTGAGATTTTTTCTAACTTTGCTAAATTCAAATTTCGTATTCTGCTCATTTTATTCTACTATTTCCCGAAGATTCCCAATGATAATATCTACATCATCCAATCTCGTGTTTATTTCCGCGTTTTACCTCTGTGAAACTTGAGTCAACCACTTCCCGAATGAATTTTTGACCGAATTCTTTAAATTTCGGACTGATTTATTAAGTTCTTCCTGCTTTATTATTAGTCATTTCATCATGTCCATTATAATTGATTTTGCTTTTACTTTTTCTCTTTTCATTGTATTAAAAATTTTGCTAAAACATTTACACTAAATAAAAATTTTAACTAAATTTAATTGATTTACGCCTGTTAACAAAATCAAGCCTGAATGTTTTTGTATCGAGCCCCTTTACTTGGGTTTCCAATTATATCGTAATGCTGGTAAATCCTTGTGTTCGGCACAATAATATCTGCTGGGATGTTGATAGGCTCACAAGTAGGACACTAAATTTTGTGAAGTAAAGTTGAAATTATATCTCTGCTTCTCAACACAACGGGTGCAGAATCTTAAACCTGAATACTTATCGTTACTAAGATCCCCCATGCTGTGCATCCTTATTTTGGACACTATTGCGGTTTGGCTTTAGAAATAAGGGGCTTCAAATTTTGGAACTTCTCTTAAATGACGTTGTACTGGCTCATTGTTCTGTTTATTTATATTACAAAGCAGAATTATAAGGGTACGTTTAATAAAAGAGATGGTGGTGTTCAAAATTTTCACTTGTGCCCTTTATACCTATTTTATGGAGTTTATATACAACAAGTTCTTTGACCGCTGTAATTAAAACTTGTCACTCTCAATTTCTTTTCAGGGCCAAGCGTATAAATTATAAAATAATCAATTCACAAGCAAGCTACTGTGGGAGCTTAACAGTTTCAGTAACATTCTCCCCCTTCGGTACACTGACGCAGCGCCGCTGTGTTCAGTTTACCTTCTACGTCCAGTACTGCCACTTCGCGTGTTGACGGTCTGTGATAACCTGATCCCACCCAATCGCGGAACGCCAAATTTCTTGTAATAAGATTTTTAGGTATACCATAAAACATGAAATTAGTCCAAGAGGATCAAACACGGACATCAACGTTTTTAGCACTTCGCGTTTCGTTGGGGGGACGTTGACCATTTAGGATTTCTGGTGGTATCCTACCGAGATTAATTTCATAATAGAGCATGTCAGTTTCGGTCGACCACCACATTCCAAGTATTTTAGCTCCCAACGAATTATTTGCCAGGTTCAAATTCTTGTTATTAGAATCAGAGTCCTCTGCGCCTATAGCATGCAACACTTGTGAGGAGTTCGACACAAACTTGCGTAACTCAAACCCTGCTTCAGCGTGTATTCGTACCACGTCCTTCGCAACCGATATTGCCTCCTTCGGTGGCAAAACTGTCTAACCAATCATCGACATAATGATTATCTCGGATGGCAGTCACAGCGCGGGGATGAGACGACTCGAATTTTGCGGCATGCATGTTCTTGACGTAATGTGCAGTACTAGGTGAGCAGGAGGCACCAAACGTCATCACCTGCATCACATAAACCTCAATCTCTGATTTTGTTTACTATCACGCCATAGGAATCGCTGGGCCTGTTGGTCTTCTTCTCGGATCAACACTTGATCGAACATTTCACGTATATCCCCTGATATTGCGAATTTTCTTTCACGGAATCGAAACAAAACAGCAGGAAGTGAACAAAGTAGATCGGGACCTTTTAGCAAACATGAATTTAGCGAAATACATCCTACAGTTGCTGCTGCATCCCACACCAAGCGCACTTTCCCGGTTTATTCGGATTTATTACGGGGAATACAGGTAGGTACCAAGTTTTGGTGTACGCTGCGCAACTTCTTCTTTGTTCAGCTTACGTGCATATCCTTTGTCGACATAGTCTATTAATCGTAGTTGAAGATTAGCATAAAGCGCTGGATCTTTATTCATTTTTTGCTCAAGGCACAGCAGGCGTTTATATGCCATTTCATAACTATCCGGAAGCTGAATTTTGTCGTATCGCCATAATAAACCCGAAACGTAGCGTTGCCCAACCTGTTTTGTTTCACTCTTAAGGATGGCGATGGCGCGTTTATCTTCCGATGTTATTAGAGGAACGTCCGGTCTTTTAACACCGAAATTGTCAATAGAAAAGTATTCTTGGATTTTCATATGTATGTCGTCGTCCGATGAGCAACTGCAGGCATAAAAATGAGGCTGTGCATTTGCAGCATTCAATGTGACGTCACCGATTGAACCACAGATAATCCACCCCAACTTCGTTTTAGTCGCAATTGGCTCACCAGGTCTACCTTCCTTGATCTTTCTTGGGAGGCTCAGCTCTAAATGTTTAATTCCAATGAGCAGGCGTGGTTTAGCATTCTTGTATTCAGCGATAGGAATGTTTCGTAAGTGTGCCGACGTTCCAAGAAATGATTCATAATTAAGTGTTTGTGTTGGAAGATCTAACGATTTAACGGTTCTAACGTCTGACAGTTCATATCTTTTGCTTTTAGGCATATCTCCAGAAATATCGAAGGATACTCGTCTACTATTCTCCTCTAAGCGCGTCGTATCACCGGTCCACTTTAGATGAAGTGGCTCGAGTGGTTCGGTGACATCTAAAATTTGAACAATCTCGTCGTCGACTAGAGTTAAAGTCGAACCTTCGTCAAGGAACGCATAGGTTCTGAGGTATGCTTTCGGTCCGTATAGTATTACTGGAACGATTCGCATCAGTATCTGAGCCGTCGTCGTTTGATGGAGATTGATAACTTCTTGTTTTGGTGCTCCATTAACGGTTGAATTTTGATCGCATGCAGCTTTGTATCATGCAACAGTGGATTATGTTTAAAGATACATCCATCGACACCACATTCTTTATGCACTTTACATCTACCCGCATAGTGAGACCCTAAACATTTCCGGCACAGTTTATGTTGTCTTAGTAGTTCCCACCGCTTAGTTTTAGAAGATTCTAAAAATAATCGGCACTCGTTTACACTATGAATGCCGTCGTTACAGAGTGAACATTTATTAGTGTGTGGGTGCCTGTCTTTATCTCTCGATAACACCCGGTTTTCCAAACTTAAGGAATGTGCATTGTGAATCGATTGCTTACGAATCTCGAGACGTTTATTTTTATACACTTCGTTAGGTTGCTTTACAACAGCGATACTTCCAACACTTTCTGATAACTCTGAGATCCATGTAGTGAACATAATTAAGTCAGGATTCGCTTGCGCAGCTTTATATTTTGCCCATTCCAGTTGTAAGGTTCCAGACAGTTTACTAACAATCGTCCGCATTAGTGCAAAGTTTGTGAGCATATCGTGTAGTCCCGCTGCGCGCATTGTTATTACAGTATGTTGGACAGTCACGGCGAATTCTTGCACCGATTGAAGGTGCTCTTGTGAAACGTTGCCACACGATTCAATTTGATTGACCACAGCATCCAAAATAAGCTCTGGTCTTCCAAATTGAATTTCTAAAGCTCTCATTACTTGCGGCAGCGTTCCAGGGAAGTTATAGAAGCTTTGTACAAGACGTTGTGCTCGACCTTCCAGACAGGTTTGCAAGCGGCTTAAATTGTCATCATCTAGGAGATGACACTCTAACGTCGTACGCTTGAACCAGGAGATGAACATCGGCCATTTATCCGGTTCACCGCCGAATTTCATGCAGTGTTTCGGCAGAATTTGTCTCATAGCAATTTGTTGCATTGTTATTCGTTCTACGCCTGTCTCATTCTGACTCGGTTTGCCGCCGATGGAAAGAAAATACTCGTTTTCTCTACTGGAAAGCCATGGCGTAAACGCTTTCAAAGCAGAAGGCGTGTCCCGATCGCACGTCACATGCAAGTTATGATGTGAGGAGGTTCTCCGTAACACCGCTGGTTTTAAATTAGCGTTAGAGTCACTTATTTGGTGTTTAGCGAGAACCCTTTGTTGATGTTCTTCATTTATTTGCGATTTCTCGAATGGTTGTTCGTCTACCCAGGACGAAACTTTCTGCTCAGTAGCAGCCAATAAATCACCTTCGTCAGATATGTCTGTTTCCTCATCACAAAATTGCTGATCAACTTCAAAGCCCTTTTTTAAGAATTCTAAACGTAGACCCAGTTCGGCATTTAACTGCTGGTGGGCCAGTTTTCGTTTTGAAATCGATTTATTAGATTTGTTCATCACTGACGATTTGTTACCACTAACCTGTGCCCGACCCGGAAGCAACCGTGGGTAGGGTGCACATAGTTTAGAAACTGCTTTAGTAGTTATTTCTTCGGACACCACATTACTAGGCTTACTATTTTCGATGGGGTTACTAGGATTGCTTAACCCTCGAATACTCCGCTAATACGGTAATTGCCCGTCGGGTCTGTGCTTGACACAGCTTGCTGTTTGAGACTAGCTTGAAGTTGTGCCACCAGAGCCCTCAACTCCATCACCTCCTCTTGTTGTCGTTTCACTTCAGCTACTAATTGCGGGTTGCTGTCGCGTGATTGATCGACTTCGGCCTGTTTGTCATGTGCAAGTTTACTTGTACATACTGTACAACTCAGTCTCGATCTTCTACCGCTTCATCTACCCTACACAGTTGAAATGGAACCATTTGTCACATATGTCACAAGCGACCATAAACTTTGTGTCAGGATTTTTACACATCGCGCAATTATTCGTCATTGTACTGTTTTAAGCGGTTGTTACACTGTTATCCAATACCTTTTCGAGTTAGTATTGGGGCTGCCCTTCAACCTACCTTCCAGTTCAATAAAAGTGAAAATTTTGAATTTGTTGCGGTTTGGCTTTAGAAATAAGGGCTTCAAATTTTGGAACTTCTCTTAAATGACGTTGTACTGGCTCATTGTTCTGTTTATTTATATTACAAAGCAGAATTATAAGGGTACGTTTAATAAAAGAGATGGTGGTGTTCAAAATTTTCACTTGTGCCCTTTATACCTATTTTATGGAGTTTATATACAACAAGTTCTTTGACCGCTGTAATTAAAACTTGTCACTCTCAATTTCTTTTCAGGGCCAAGCGTATAAATTATAAAATAATCAATTCACAAGCAAGCTACTGTGGGAGCTTAACAGTTTCAGTAACAGACACCTTGATATTAGTATTTAAAAACCTACAGTCCCCTAATAAGAACAGAATGCCGTGAAAAATATTTTTGTAAGTTTTGTGGTTTTTTATTTGGTTAGTTGAGGTACTTTTTTTTAGAAAATGTATATTATGCAGTTCTTCTATTCTATTCATTAGTCTACTATAAGTATACTATGACTAAAATTTTAATTTAAAGAAAAATAATTTTTAGACCCATATGGGTTTTGAAGGATTAACCAATATTAGTGCTAACAATTTATTATCAATTTTTTACTGTGAATTTAAATTATAGAGCATGCATCGTGAGAACGAAAATTTATAACAGGGAGCAAAAATACCAAACTTCCGTGGATTTGAACTTTATGTAGATATCAATAACAAATCTATATTGTTTTAATTTAATATACGCATGTGTGCATATCCGGTATAACACCCTTGCATCCTTGATAGTATAATGAAACATTTTGCCAATGACCTCTGTTTCAGTCATTGCCCGTCCTAATTAGTCACTTAGATTCCCAAATACTATAAATATTCATAATAGGTAAAGAACCCATGTAGTAATTACAGTTTCATATAGTAATCACCAATACCATTGTTTTGAAGAAAAAGTTTTTGCATACCTAGGTCAATAATATTGAGGCATGCTTTCGCAATAAGCAGCGTGACCGCCTTTTCTATGTTAACGGAACACTAACTTCTTTAATCTTCTTTTTACATTTCTTACTTGAAGTATGAAGCAAAATATCATTGTTTACAGCTAAATTTTAAAAGTAAAAAATGAAGTTTTAGACTAATATTGCATGGCTTTTCAAAATTTTCCAAACAGGTGTTTTTTTTTATTTACATTTAGTGGAGGAATATAACTAATTGTACGATTTAGAGAGTAGTTTTATAATCATACTAGTTGACAAGAGTAGGGTAAAATCAGGCATCCTGCCCCCTCATTTCCCCCAGAATCCCTCATTTCCCCACACATCTGGACCAAAAGTTTTCTTCGACTAACCATTTTCATCTTTCGAGATAAACCTATCTTAAATTTTTATGTTTCGAGATAAATGAGCATCCTCATTTCCTCCCACATCTGAACCAAAAGTTTTCTTCGACTAGCCATTTTTTATCTTTCATCTGAACCAAATACTTTTCTTTGTCTAGCCATTGCATCTTTCGAGATAAACCTATCTTAAATTTTTATGTTTCGAGATAAATGAGCATCCTCATTTCCTCCACATCTGAACCAAAAAGTTTTCTTCGACTAGCCATTTTTATCTTTCATCTGAACCAAATAGTTTTCTTTGTCTAGCCAATGCATCTTTTGAGATAAACCTATCTTGTTTGGTATTAATTAACATTAGAATTTTCTCAGCTACCCGAATCTCTAGGAATTTTTTCGATTGCATCACCCCAAGGAGCTACCCTGATTTTAAGATTTCTTACCAGTTGCGATTTCCGACCGTCCTTAAACATTTTTTTATACATGCGATACATTAAATTAGCTTAGAATTTTATGTAGAATCCGAATCTCTAAACAGATTTAAAATCGGACCACGCCCTGCAAAGTTACACATATACCCTCTGCGAGATAAATCTTTCTCCACATTCCCACCCACGAGATAAATGTACCTTGTTTGGTATCAATTAAGATTAGAATTTTCTCAGCTACCCGAATTTCTAAGAATTTTTTAGATAACGCCATCCCCCAGGGACCTACCCTGATTTTAAGATTTCTTACCTGTAGCGACTTTTGATCGTTCTTATAAATTTTTTATACATGCAATACATCTTGTTAGGCTAGAATTTTATGTAGAATCCGAATCTGTAAACAGATTTAAAACAGGACCACCCCTTACCATTTTACACACACCCTCTAAATTATAACTTTCCTGCAGCTTATACCTAAAAGAAAATCTAAAAACCATTCTTAAAACTTTTTATTACAGACAATTTTTACTAATACAGTTTAAATTTTGTAAACCACATTTCTAAATACATATTCACAATTTTTTATTTTGAACCTAGAACTTCTCATATCGGCTCATACTTATTAATATTTATTTCTAAATAGAGCACCTTTTCCAAAGACCAACCGGACCCGCATGTTTCAAATTCCTCTGATTTTGTTCTTATGGTTTCGCTTAAGACCTCGTACATATTTTCCAGATTACTAGAAGACGTTATAACCACATTTTTTGTGTTAAAGGATTTCACATCGGTAGTCTCTTCCCCCATTTTGGTGTAAACGCCGTAGAGTTCGCAATAGACTTTACTGCTGAATGTTGTATTCTTTTTTCATTAATTAATCGAATAAATCGCTCTTTCTGCTTCCAAAGAAACTCGGGCACTCCATCGTCGACACTGGCGTTCTTTATGCGATAGCTAGCCATACGGTTGTTAAACGCTGTGCTAACCATTTCTACACAATCGTCACTAGTAGCGGTAACTGATGCATTTTTATGTTTGTTGCTCCTTAAGTGTGCGGCATAGGTAGTTTTTTCCATTTCGAAATCGCATACTTTACACATAATTCGTGGTTGTTTCGTACAAGGCCCTTTAACAGCTGGCGGAGCTGAACGTTTACGGCTTAATGACATACCGTGCTGTTTTTCCTTGTGTCGCTGTAAGTTGCCCATTCTCGTAAAAGCGATACCGCAAGTCTCACAGTTTAAGTACTTTGCTGCGGTCATGTGGTCATGTGGTCATATGGTCATGTGGTCATGTGGTCATATGGTCATGTGGTCATGTGGTCATATGGTCATGTGGTCATGTGGTCATATGGTCATGTGGTCATGTGGTCATATGTTCATGTGGTCATGTGGTCATATGGTCATATGGTCATGTGGTTATGTGAGCAGGGAGATTAAATTTGGTATATAAGGAAGTAGTTTTGGGTGAGCTTAGTTATAGTAAGACATTTTTAACAACATATTCGACTATTTTCGGTAATATACGCCCCACTCTGTAGGATACATAAGGGAACAAATTTTCGTATTCAATTTAGTATTTGACGGTAGCTAGAACGGTAAACATGAGCGTCTCCAAGGTGATTAACGTTTCTCAACTTCTTGGGAATAAAGTGAAACCGACAAATGAGCGATTTGGATTATGGCTGTTGGCAGAAAATATGTGCAACAATAATCTGGTGACAGATATTGGTAATATTTGTTATGTCGAAGGCGAAAAGATGCTGACTGGCGGACTACACACCCAATTACAGAACCATTTTGTGACAATATAATGTTGGTTAAAATTTGCGACCTTTCTGACACCGAACAAGCATCTGCAAACAAAAATGTTTATCCTAAAAAGAAATTTGTGGTGCATTTAACAGCTATCTACGAAGAAAGTTCGACCGATTTGTTTCCGCTAGGCATGGTGTTAAAGCTAAGCTTCCGTTTTCTCTGGAAAGCAGTAACAAGATAGGCCAGAGGTAAAAGAAATTATCGGAAAAGAAGACCTCGAATGCATTAATAAAAATTCCAAAATCCTATATGTGTTCCATACAAAGTGGAACTAGCAGATGTTAAGTTGGAAACTTTATTGGAGGAACTACCAGATATATTAGACGAAGTCGAAAAGATTATTTCTATCTTTTGACATGGATGTAACCCAAGATTTTGCAGGCATATTTAGCAAGATGGAGATGTGTAATTATTTAACTACAAAGCATAACTTTTGCTATAAGGAGAATACGAAGAAAAGTGTAATATTATAGTTGACAACGATAAAACTGCGGGGATTGATTGTTTAACATGGCTAACAACCAATGCAAGAATTAAGATTTACAACAAATTTGTGTGCCAGATAACAAGTCCTGGTGTTAATAAACAACTTGGCAATCATATACTAGATTTTTACGTTGTCCAGATGTACGTTTAAGGAAACATTTGCGTCTACTTTGGCCAAAGAACATGGTATTACGCGATTGGAAGCGACAATATACAACTGTGCAATTGGAAGCTATGTCAGTGCGGAACGGGTGTATAAACCCTTAAAAGACTGTTTAACCTTATTGGAAGATAGTAAGTTATACTTCCTAAAGGCGCCAATGTACTCGGTACCACTTACCAAAATGTGGAGTAAGCTATCGGACAAGCTACAAAATAGCTGCTGTTTAGTGTATAATAACCTGCTACAGTACGTGTATTGGGGAATGGCAATACAAAGAAATTGACAGGCTTGCAAATTAAGTTGTCCAAAAAACCAGAGGAAAGGGAAAAATTGATAAAGTATGTGCTTTCGGCTTTTAGTTTTAACTATTTACCTGTAAATTATTTGGAGATAGTAGAGGAGGAAGACAACCAAGATAAAATAAAATCTTACACAAGTGCTACATTAAAGCAGGTAGTACATATTTTACACAATCTGCAACACCATATTCTACAATTCCAAAAGAAATAGTAATTTCGGACTTGGGATTGATAGATACGCCTAACATTCGTCCAGAGGTTGTACGACAACGCGTAAATATTGGTAGTAAACTCTATCCGTTTACGCTAAAGGAAATTGCCCATTATGTATACCATACGCTGTAAGTGGAAGGAAAAGACAGCTGGAATTAGAGGAAATGGATGCAAAAAGGCGAAAATTGGACTACATGGAAAACACTGCGACAATACGCGATCAATACAAAGATGTGTTAGACAAAGAACATCTTATTAGAGAAAATGAGGAAGAATTAAAAGATTATTTTATGTGTCGATGGACTGACTTAGATACATCTGGTTTCTACAAGTTGTATGCATTTGTGGTTAGTAAAAAAGATTCTTTTAGTTATGTAGGCGTCCTTGCGGAAAAGGATGGTACTAAATCCGTATATTTTTAAAAGGTTATTCTAAAACGTATTTATCAAAATGGCAGATAACAAAGACGAACTAAGGAATGCGGGTTTCGTAATCTTTGCGTACACCACACGCAAAGGGGTCCGTTAAACATTGTATATTTGCCTAGTAAAGAACCTTTTGGATCATTTAAAACCGAGGGTCTTACAACCTATAACAACCATATATTCCCAAAAGTGGTGGACATGCAACTACGCAACAGTCTGTGGGAGAATAAGGATTTCCTCCAATACCGACAAGAAGAAGTCGATCAAGCTAACAAGATACGTATGCAGGATATAGTGGGAAAGCTGCGATTAAAAGATTGTCACAAGCTGCAAGAATTACACGAAGGAATGGATCTGGTTGTCGGCGGAATCAAAGACTTTAAATATAGAGGCAAACTTCGGTACATTTTACAATTCGAAAACCTAGACGGTCTCTATGTATCAAACTATTGGTTAGAAAAGGAGATAGAGGACTTGGGTATCGATTTAAATTTTAAGCTGCGAATAAAATTAGATAAAATTAAAGCCACTCCAAACAAACATAAAGAAAGGACTGTCTTCTGTGTATAACTTTGTATTAAAATTAAGTTTAAATGACCCCATGCTTGGCATTAAATATTTTTAAATTTGTTATGTATAATGTCAGAATAAACATTTTATAATAGTATATAACATTGTTCTTTATTTATAAAAGGCTGTGACGTTACCCCGAAATAGCACTCGCACAGAGAGGGATGCGCATGGGCAGCACGCATGGGCAGGGTGTGCACGCGCAGGGGTGCGCATGGGCAGAGTGTGCATGCGCAGGGGTGCTCATGGGCTGGGATGTGTCTGGGCGTACACGAGGGAAGCGGATGTTAACAGTCACCAAGCATCCAAACCTTTATTTGGATGGTATCGAGTACTTGCCTGCGTATGTATCCGGAGTAAAGAATACGATTTGCATACGCAGCTTATTAATAAAATTAGTTTATCGAGGAAGATGACAAAAGGTACATCATTCCTAATAGTACAACAATCTACGCATGGGGCGTAAAGATATAAGATAGTTGTTTATATTTGTATATAATAGTTTTAAGATTCCATAATTTTTAAGTTCTTCTCCCACCTTCCAAATCCTTCCGGCTTCTATCCTGGTTGACAGAGTATACGTGTTATCTCCACGTGGTATTCGCGAGACACGGCGGTTTTAGATTTCTCGGAGATGGTTAGTTAAGGCATATGTCTTGCATAGCAAAAAGGGTTCTAAAGATGGTGTTAAATAAAGATGAGCAAAATTAATAATTTGGGTCTTTAAAACGCATAACTTTGTATGGGTGGTTCTATTTAATATCTGTTTACTGATTTGGGGTCCCTAGAAAAATTTAATATTAGTTGATACCTAGCAAAATATATTTATCTTAAAAGAGTGACTACCCTGCGTATAATAAATACAATATAACACTTGTCAAAAAAAAGTTGTAGGAAAATTAAAGACGTATTTAATGGGGTCCAGTATTAGAATTTGTTGGTAATAGGGCTAAGTCCTACTGTAATGTAGGCGAGAAAGATACGATTAAAAGATTAAAGGGTTTCACGAATTGTAGTTAAGTAAAACCGAGGGTCTTACAACCTATAACGAGCATATACTTCCAAAAGGAATGAACATGCAACTACGCGGCAGTGCGCGGGAGAATAAGAATTCTCTCCAATAAGAAATTAAAGTTTCCATGTACGTAGCACCAGTCATTGGGTAATGGTCGAAATGTGGGACCTATAAAGGCGATTATTAATTGTGGTTTAGAAAAATAGTAGTTTTCGTGGACTAAATAAAATAGCTTAGACTGGTTAATGTATATGGATACATACTCTCGTACACATCCACAAACATCTGTTTACGTCCACAATGGCGATACCGGTAGTTTTTGTTTAACAAATAGTAGGAAAGATACGTCAGGTGTTAGTGCGTGGAAGCCCATAGGATTCAAAAAAGAACGGTGCGTATGGTGGTCTCCGTTAGAATAATCGAAAGTGGTTAATCGGTCGTATTAGATGTTTAAATAAGCGAAAGTGTAAATGCCTACAGAAGCATAATTATCAGACGAAAAAGTGCGCGATGTGCTATAGAAAGTATAAAAAATGGTGCTTTGCCCAGTCTTAACAGTAAAAAGGAGAGTGACTTTTTCTAGCAATTACAAGAATAGCAGTAGCGCAGAGAAGGGGTATGCATGTATTATACAGTTGCTATAAAATATGTTAGTTTACGAGAAGCTCGAACGTACACAAATTAAATTTTAATCTATAATTAACTATGGTCGTAAAAATGGGAAATTAATGGTTAATTTTAATACTGCTAAGCATATACTTTCGCTTGGTGATTCATTTGAAAAATATTCAAGCCTACCTAAAATATGACGTAGAAGCTATTTAAAATTAAATTGTTGTAAGTATCCTGTAGACAGCAAGTTGGTATTTTCTTAGTAATGGTTTAAAGTGTTTTTGGTTATAGTAGCACTGCATCTTCTACAGCACGACTTGCACACAATTTGTGTGCGTGTGCTATCACCCTTTTGGATTTTTAATATGCACGCAATTCGTATAACATGGAAGACGTTTCCGATGTTTCTACTAACGGCATTCGCACCATCGACGATGCGAACCGGGTGCATGCATTGGTGCTAAATGTATTGGATGAGCAGTAAGGATTATGACGTCATTTAGTTCCCCGATGAATCCTCAACTTCGTTCGGTGTCTTCGAAACCTTCGGTTTGCATTCTATAGGGTACATAAAGCAGGTACGCTGGAGTAAATTCTTTAGTTATAAGTTAGTTCGCTTACAGTCAAGTCTTATAGTGCGGATTTTGTTTTGTACTAAAATGGTATCTGCAAACGTTTTTAAGTGCAACTCTTGCGGTGCTTCCTATACCTGGAAAGATGCTCTCAAACGGCACCAGAAGAAATGTTGTGACGTAACATCGTCCACGGTTAAGCCGTCCGCAGCAAAGTACTTAAACTGTGAGACTTGCGGTATCGCTTTTACGATAATGGGCAACTTACAGCGACACAAGGAAAAACAGCACGGTATGTTATTAAGCCGTAAACGTTCAACGCCGCCAGCTGTTAAAGGATCTTGTACGAAACAACCACGAATTATGTGTACAGTATGCGATTTCGAAATGGAAAAAACTACCTATGCCGCACACTTAAGGAGCAACAAACATAAAAATGCATCAGTTACCGCTACTAGCGACGATGGTGTAGAAATGGTTAGTACAGCGTTTAACAACCGTATGGCTAGCTATCGCATAAAGAACGCCAGTGTCGACGATGGAGTGCCCGAGTTTCTTTGGAAGCAGAAAGAGCGATTTATTCGATTAATTAATGAAAAAAGAATACAACATTCAGCAGTAAAAGTCTATTGCGAACTCTACGGCGTTTACATCAAAATAGGGGAAGAGACTACCGATGTGAAATCCTTTAACACAAAAATGTGGTTATAACGTCTTCTAGTAATCTGGAAAATATGTACGAGGTCTTAAGCGAAACCATAAGAACAAAATCAGAGGAATTTGAAACATGCGGGTCCGGTTGGTCTTTGGAAAAGGTGCTCTATTTAGAAATAAATATTAATAAGTATGAACCGATATGAGAAGTTCTAGGTTCAAAATAAAAAATTGTGAATATGTATTTAGAAATGTGGTTTACAAAATTTAAACTGTATTAGTAAAATTGTCTGTAATAAAAGTTTTAAGAATGGTTTTTAGATTTTCTTTTAGGTATAAGCTGCAGGAAAGTTATAATTTAGAGGGTGTGTGTAAAATGGTAAGGGGTGGTCCTGTTTTAAATCTGTTTACAGATTCGGATTCTACATAAAATTCTAGACTAAGAAGATGTATCGCATGACTAAAAAAAGTTTATAAGAACGGTCAAAAGTCGCTACAGGTAAGAAATCTTAAAATCAGGGTAGCTCCCTTGGGGGTGATGATATCTGAAAAATTCTTAGAAATTCGGGTAGCTGAGAAAATTCTAATATTGATTGATACCAAACAAGATAGGTTTATCTCGTGGATGGAAATGTGGAGAAAGATTTATCTCGCAGAGGGTATATGTGTAACTTTGCAGGGCGTGGTCCGATTTCAAATCTGTTTGCAGATTCGGGATGTGCATAAAATTCTAAGCTAATTTAATGTATCGCATGACTAAAAAAGTTTATAAGAACGGTCAAAAGTCGCTACAGGTAAGAAATCTTAAAATTGGGGTAGCTCCCTTGGGGGTGATGATAGCTGAAAAATTCCTAGAGATTCGGGTAGCTGAGAAAATTCTAATATTGATTGATACCAAACAAGATAGGTTTATCTCGAAAGATGCGTTGGCTAGACGAAGAAAACTATTTGGTTCAGATGAAAGATAAAAAAATGGCTAGTCGAAGAAAACTTTTTGGTTCAGATGTGGGAGGAAATGAGGATGCTCATTTATCTCGAAACATAAAAAATTTAAGATAGGTTTATCTCGAAAGATGAAAAATGGTTAGTCGAAGAAAACTTTTTGGTCCAGATGTGTGGGGAAATGAGGGATTCTGGGGGAAATGAGGGGGCAGGATGCCTGATTTTACCCTACTGACAAGCCAGCGGACATATTAGTAAAAAACATTTAAAGAATCTATAGGATTTATTCATCATTATCATTAGGTTTTCCGTACTGGAACTGGATAGATGCGTACCTTCATTGTTCCCCATTCTGAGCTATCCTGCACGTTTCCCCGAAATTCCCACAGCCTACATCTTTCAATATCTGAGTGCAATAGTCTAATTTACGTCTACCTCTACCTCTCTTTTTTCCTTTCTCTACTTCTAATATATGCCGCGCTATTTTCTCATGCCTTAGTATGCGCCCTATCATCCTGTCATCCCTATTGTTTACCATCTCATCCCTTTACTAATATTTAGTTTTCTATATTTCTGCTCTAATTATATTACAGTTGTTTTCTCTTTGTATAAGCTATGTACTATTCGTCTATTCCTGTAATCCATTCCTATATTTTGGAGAATTTTGAACATTTTTCCCATTTTACATTGTCGAATGCTTTTTCCATATCTACAAACCCTACATACACGCTTTTTCCTTTTTCTATTGTATCCTCCACTATTACCCTTAAAGCAAAATGGCCTCCCATGTTCCCATATTTAGCCTAAACACAAATTGATCTTCTCCCAGTATTTCTTCAGCTCCGTTTCTCCATGCGGCTTTGTACAATTCTAGTTAATATTGTATATTGTAAATAACTTTCCTATGCATTAGTATCTACTTTCCCTACATTTTCTATATTGATGTCTCCTACAGTGTCCCTTATAATTGTGTTATACGGCTTGATACCTACAAAAATTCATTCTATTTAGATTGTACGATTTGTAACTCTAATGCGTTAATTAAGCAAACATTCGTAAATAGAAAATCATTTATTAATTTAAGTTAGTTAAATGAACTTCAGTGCAAAATACCCGAAAATTTTATAGAAGCTAGAGTGGCTTACATTTAAAAATATATGGCTATTTCGTTATCATATTAAAATAGGAAATAAATAGTAACGTACTTAGTACATTCTTTTACAACCAATAATAAAGACTGGGCCTTCACATTCTACTTATTAAATTATAAAAATGTACGCAGATTTCCGGGTAAATAACCAACCAAAAAAGTGCGTTCGTAAATAATCACATGAATTGAAAGAAACCGGAATCATTATAAATTACTGCAATAGACAAGAACTCATAAAATTGCATAAAATTTAAGTCGTAGTGATCGACAAATGATGCAGCTGTCGTTATAAATAGAAAGTACGGGAATGGAATAACCACTCTCATGCATATAAATACCCTTGACCATGACCATAGGACAGTTTAAGTGGTACAAACTGTATGAATGAGAAAATCTGTCAATCTCATGGAGCATTATAATTTATATATACCGACAGATTATAATAGAAGAGATGATCATTCATTCAAGCTTTTAATCTTCAGTTAGTCGATTGACAAGCAATCATCGCCGAACGGGTAAAAAGTTGAATAATTCATTACCATAGTTTTAAACTCGGGTTTATTAGTGAAACAAGTTTTCAAACGCAAACTTAATCGCGGATTTGAAAAAATTGTAGTTACATGTGAAACTTGATCCTGTGATGCACACTCTGCTTGAACACCAATTGGATTACTGGATTACTTACAACCCCATTTTTGTTCTGCGCGATGAGGTCGCTTAAGCCTTGTACCCGCTCCACAAACTATAGAGTATTAAATTTTTGTTTTCTACTTGCTACATATTTCGTGCTGATGTATATTTCATAATTCGTTATATAAAATTTAATTGGTTAAAAGCGTATTGTAAACAAGAAATTGTAATATAGAAAAGTACCACAATTGTATTTGCATAAATTCACATATACCACTTAATTTTTTTGGATACCTATAATTAAATAAATTTAAGATTTTTTTTTGTTTTAAATAAACGCATATTTGGTCAATTAGTGATAGAGATTAGTTTATTTGTTTTGTTGTGTTTGTTAAATACCGTGATATACATGTTTGGATAATATAGGTTAGATGAACGACTTGGAGTGTTCTTATTATCTGTGTTTATTTTAAATTACTAAGTGAAAAAAATGTACACAAGGCTCCATCAAGCTGTTATACAGAATCCATTTAAATTGTCTTGTAGAACACCCGTCATCTAGTGAAAAAATTTGCATTTGCTTTTACAATACCCACTCCTCGCCATTGAAAGCTAGCTGGTGCATTTTTTACTGTTACTTCTCCTTAGCATAGTAAATTTAATTCAGGTAACTAGCGCCAATTTAGCACGTAACAGCTTTGTCTGTCTTTTCTATTTCCA